>CM035441.1:108993244-109135744 GCA_020310875.1 Ceratopteris richardii | reverse complement strand
TAACACACATGAATACACAAACACATATATACACACATATGCATACATACATGAGAAATTTCATCCTTGAAAATAGAGCTACATATAAAATTTTAGGCATACCTCCGAGCTTCATGTTCTAACTTAAAAGAACATGTTTTCATCTTTGTGGTGGGACTCACCTATATTCTAGTTGAATAAAGGAGAAGCTATTGTCAGATACCCATTCAAATGATTCAAGTTATCGATCGATAATGATCCCTTTTTAATGGGAAATCACTACCATCATACTCAGTTCAAAACCAATCAACCTTCAAAATAACCTATCAAAACATAAAAAAATAAAAATTCATTATTTTGTGCATAAAACGATATTAAAGTATATCATAAAAAGTAAAAAAAAAAATTACCTGTTTGCATCTCTTTTGTTGTAAGTGTCCAAGGAGCATGTGCATAGGTCGATTTCTATCAAAACTTGGCCATGACAAGTCCCTTTTGATGCTACTGTCTCAACAAGTCAATTTCTTTCCTCTCAAGAAGTCCCTCTTGATGCTGTTGTCTTAAAGCCAACATCTCATCAAGGTGAATGGCATCTAGGACAATGCATATCAGCTAACAGAAGGTTCTTGTTGTATCAATACAATACAAGTTCCTGAAGAAGGTCTATGGATCTATGAAATATCTCATCTTGTATATCAAGATCTCAAAGTAAAGATGAAGTCGAACCTTGAACCAAGCTTTAAGCATCAAGAAGCTTTCCTAGAGAGTGTTGACATTGATAGTGAGACACATGTTGTGCTTCATAAGAGGACTAGATTACATGTGGGGTCATACATGGAACAACAAAGGGTGCATTGGTGCCTTTTGGGAAGCATTGAGATTGAAAAGACAAAGGTGGATCAATGCTTTCAAAAATTCAATAGAGGTGAGGAAGAACATGATAGGCCTATTGATATGAAGAAGAAAGAGGTAGATGAGAGTATAGCTTGAAGGGGAAATAGAATCATTGCAGGTGCAAGCTTAGGATTTACATGGGAGTTAACACATTGAATCTCATGGAATCTCATTGAATCTAATCGACATGTTAACTCCATGTAAATCCTCATCTTGCACCCGCAATGACTCTATTTCCTCTTCAAGTTGTACAATCTCATCCACCTCTTTCTGCTTCACATCAATAGGCATATCAAGTTCTTCCTCACCTCTAGTCAATTTTTGGAAGCATTGATCCACCTTTCTCTTGTGAATCTCAATGCTTCCCAAAAAGCATGGATGCACCCTTTGTTGTTCCTCATATGGACACCATGTGTTCCAGTCCTCTTAGGAAGCACAACAAATGGTATCTCAATATCATCATTAGCACTCTCCAAGAAAGCTTCTTGATGCTTAAATCTTAGCACAAGGTTCAACTTGATCTTTGCTTTGAGCTTTCCATATAGGAGATGATATATTTCATAGATACATGGACCCTCTTCAAGAAGTTGTATTATATTGATACAACAAGAACCTTTTGTTAGCTGATATGCATTGTCCTAGATGTCATTGACCTTGATGAGATCTTGGCATGAAGACAATATAGCATCATTTCTTGATGCATTGTCTCGATGCCATTGACCTCTGATTGATCAAAATCTAATTGTGTAGCAAATAAAGGTATTACATATTGATAATCTTATTATTTACATACACACACATTCACCTGTAGACATTGACACATACACACATATTCAGATATACACAAATACATATTTTGAAATATAAATACACATACAAAACAATAAATGTATGAAATGTGTATGTGGGCATGTATTTAGTATGTGTGTATATCTATATGTGTGGGTATGTGTATTTGTGTGTATGTATGTATGTGTAAGTGTATTTATGTATGTGTATGCATGTATGTGTAAGTGTATGTATGTATGTGTAAGTCTATGTATGATGTGTAAGTGTATGTATATGTGTATGTGTATGTATATGCATGTATGTGTGTGTGTATGTATGTGTATGTGTGGGTATGTGTAATAAAGTAAGTCTACGATCCAAGGGTCCGATCGGTTCACACAGATCTGAAATCAAACACCGTTTGGTCATCCGTGTGTATGATCAAAGATCTCGGGTTTAGACTTACTAGGAGGTCTTGTGCTCTTATGAACAAGTGATCCACTTAGCTTAGTGGATTAGTCTCAAGGATGTGAAGGAGGAGGTCTTGGGTTCAATCCCCATGGGGAACATGGGGAGAGTATTTTGCCCAAAGAGATCTAGACCCTTCTAGAAGCATCCACTTGAGTTAACTCGAGTTGACTGAGACACTTGGTGCACATGCAGTTACATGGCTGACACATGGCTGGCTAGTATCCACCTGCCCAAGAAGGCAGTCCCTTGGAGAGAGCTATATATAAAGGCATTTGGTTGGGAGGAGAGTCATCTCTCTAGCATGTGGTGGTCCTAATCTTGCATTGGTATAAGAGCGCAAGGTTGAGCTTCCATGGTGACCTTGGTGGCTCATCATCTCTCTTAAGCTCTCATGGAGTTCTTGTAGAATACATTATTACCTTCTTCATCTCTTGCTTGACGATGGCATTTCTTCTCGGCCTTGAACTCGCGACTCCTAAAATTCTTATCTAAGATACAAATCGGCACTGCACAGGATCGTCAAGCATAAGCAAAACGCAGAAGCACTCTGCATGATCTCGAGATTTGAACCTGCATCCTCATGATTGAGGAGGTTTTCTCTTATCAAAGAGAGCAATTCAGGGGCATGATCTTTCTTTGCAGATATATATAGAAGTATTTGATGTTGTAGAAGCACATAAGCCATAAATAAAGCAAGTTTTCAGGCAGCATACAAGGATCGAACATGCAACCCAATCATCTTGCAGCTCCGTCTACCCACAATAAGAAGGCGTTTTCGACGTTCGAGACCGTCTGCAAGTTAATCTGATACTCCACTTGCTATAGCTTCTTCTCCAAAGGGAAAAGGCAAAATGTTGCTTACTACGGAAGTTGGTAGCCAAGGATCGAACCCGCACATTGCTGATCGGGAGGGTTATA
Source organism: Ceratopteris richardii (assembly GCA_020310875.1). Classification (NCBI taxonomy): domain Eukaryota; kingdom Viridiplantae; phylum Streptophyta; class Polypodiopsida; order Polypodiales; family Pteridaceae; genus Ceratopteris; species Ceratopteris richardii. The sequence goes on along the minus strand of CM035441.1, from coordinate 109,132,714 downwards.
TTCTATCCAATGCATCAAGTCCATTGTTATGCAAGTAAAGAATATATATGGTTCCTACACGTGTTGTAGAAGACCATAGATCAAAGGCAAAAGGTCAACAGGTGGGGATTCATCACGAACCTAGAGTGCTGTCACATGCACCATATCCACTTCAGCAAATGGCCCCGAGTTTTAATGTTACAGTGGATGCTATTGGGGTTGGAACTTTCAGCCTCTATAGATGAAGGGTTTAGCCAAACCACTTCACCAAGTTCATTCCATCCGGTGATTACGGTTTGTTGCTATCCCCAATCGAACTCGAGCATATACTTGAAGATTCTTGGTGATAAAAGCCAAAGTGAAGCAACATCGGATTGGAGCAAGGAAGATCGTGTTTTCAATTTTCATTTCATTTCGATCGACAAAAGAAAGCTCTCTTCAAGGTCTTAGAGAGATGTGAGCATGGCTATGAAGGTTGGCTCTTCGCGAGAATCAGAGGATGGACAAAGCTATGATCAAAGCTAAGTATTTTTCAGTTTCTACTTGGCCTTAATGCTTGATTTATCTTGTTTTCATTAGTCTACACTAAATCCTAGATGCACATTGAAATAGCCATGATTTCAATCTATTAAGTCTAGATTAGGATAATGAAACAATCCACTGCATCAAAGAATGTATTTTTGTAGTTTAATTCCAGATTTCCTTTCCATTGAGTAAGCTTTTTATTGCACCACAAGGATATGTTTTTATATCATAGTGGATTAGGACAAAGAAAAGGATATACATGCATCAAGATTGCATGATATACATTCTTAGTACAAGGAAAAGTCATGCATCAAGCTCATGCATGATTGTTGCATTATTTTTTGGGCATGCAAAGAACATGCATGCATACACATGTGAGCATATGGATTTGCATGTAGGCACATGCATTTGCATGATAGAATGGGATGTTTTTTGCAAGTAGATATGAAAATGTACTCTCTTAGTATTTAGCTTACTTTATAAAGCTCAGAACTTGATATTAGGGAAGACAAAGGACTAGTTAGTTGCAAAGACATGCTAGTTCTAGTTTGCAGCTCAAGTAATTAGTCGATTCCTTCCCAAGTTGATACTTCTTTATAAAAAATAAATACTTAATGACAATTAAGTATGTTTGATGTCTTACTAGGTATAAGTAGGCACTCGGAGAAATTTAAGTATTAAATTTTCTTGATGACCAAGAAGATTTAATTACTTGCAAACTTTTTGCGATGTATGATGACTCTAAGTCCCGGATGTACTTAGGGAGTCATGAAGATAAGCTTATAATGATTACTCTAGGTATAGGTGATATTTAGAAAGTCATGCAGATAAGCTTTAGTTGATTAGTTACGTAATTTATGTAACTTCTCAAGCATCCCAAGAGTGGATGATAACTTCAGCTATATTTCCAAGTTCCATGAGCACTCTTTGATTCCATGTAATTCAACAACAAAATCAATGACCTCAAATACAAATTGAACTTTGAAGTTCAATAGATTTGTGTTTTGTTCATGTTTTTCATCTCTGGTAATGATGCATAGGGCCATGAAAACATGGAAACTTTGGAAGTACTCTTCTATTTAGAAGATTTCAAAAGTTCTAAGAAGTTTCTTTGTGGTTTCAAGATTTGTATCTCACGATGAAACCTCGGTAAGTGCATTTTAGGAATTGAGATATTTCCTAAAAGAGAAACACTAAACTGAAATAGTCAAGTCTTCTATTCCACACGTGATATCATTCTCCTACCATGTTCGAGATGAATTTATTTTTGGGAAGGCAAACGTTCCAAGTAGAGGATCTTAGTTGATTCATGAACTCTTCCCAAAATACACATAAATTCATAAGATATGATAGGACCAAGGAATGATGATGTTCTAATAAAAGGTGTATAAAGAGATAAGCCATTGGGAAAATGATAGCTTAGACCTCTTGTTAAGCACATCTTTCCAAAAACGGACATACCCATCAATCGGGATAGAAATTGATGGATTGGATAGATAAGAGCAAAACATCTACTAGTTATGAATGTTTTGCCAAAAGATGAAGAAGGCAAAACCTCTTTAGGATATAGATTTTTGCCAAGATATAAAGTATGTTTGGTTTTGTTTAAGCTAATTCAAGCTTAAAGAAGAAACCCAAGTCAAATTAATCTTTGGGAATCAAGATATTTTCCTAAAAGATACGTTAAAGTAATCTTTGGGAATTAAGCTATTTCCTAAAGATAAGCCAATAAAATGAAATAGTCTAGTTAACTATTTCATTCGTTAAAAAAGAAATATCTTTTGGGCAAGAAAAAAAGCTTTAAGTCTTGAACTTGTCCAAAAGTCAAGAATTTCTTTTCAAGGTCATTTTAGTAAAGAAAACGATTCCTAGATGAATCATTGCCTTAGTATTATTTGATTCCTTGGTAGGAATCTAAAGTTCTTGAAAGAAAAATCTCCCTAGATGTGAGACTCAAATCTTTCAAGTAAGTTGATAGTAAGTAGTGTAATTCCCAAACCTTTGGTATGGGTACTTAAGTCCAAATAGTGACATAACCTAAAGGTATATCAAAGATTCTTAAGCTTTGGAATCTAAGAGGCATCAGTATATGCTTGGACTGAAGTTTAGGAAAAGATCTCTAAAAATCCCTCGGGTAAGCAAAGAAGCTTTTGATAGTTCACGAGATCTTAAGGATAAAGACTAAGTCTTTATTTAACTCGCAAGATCAACTAGACTTGATCAAACTTGGCCATGATTGTCCAAGAGTGTGTGATTGGAACTACTCTATAGATTGCCCAAGTATTGGTAATAAAAATTCCTTTTGGGAATTATTCACTCAAGTTCCATTTATTCAATGGAAAATTGTGAAAAGAGTAAGCTATTCCAAGTCTCAACAAAATGAAAAATTCCAAGAATGTAATCTGCAACCGTAAAGACGGTACTTAAGTATGTGGAAGGTAAAACATAATGTTTGCCTATCCTTAAAGGGATTTTGGTACAAATCTAGAAAGCATGAGCGGATGCTTAGACTTAAGCAGTAGGGAGATTCATGTAAAGTCCCGGCCGGGATAGGTACCTAAAGCATCAGTAAGAAAGGAATCTAAATACAAGAAGTCAAAAGCTCTTGTCACTACAAATTGGTCAAGGATAAACCAATTGAACTTGAATTTGAGAAAATTCAAGTACTTGGAATTCTTATTGGTTTTCATTTGAAAACTCTAGTAAAGATGGATGGATATTCCATCAAAAGGTTTTCAAGTTTCCAAGGCAAAGCACATGATTGTGAAATGATCATGTGAAGGAATCAAAACCTAGAAAATCTAGTTAGAGTTAATGCCTGAAACTTCAAAATTTTTGTCAAGAATTGAAGTGAGAAGGTACTCTATCAAGATATGTTTTGACTCTAGGATAAGTATCACTTACACATTAATGTGAATATAAAATAGGGTGGTATGGAACACCAGATTTTATACTCAGATTGATGTAGGAAAGATGGTATGGGACATCGGACTGTGCGATGATAATTATCTGTTAGTCCTTGAATGAATCTTGAAGTTAGATTTGACCTTCAAGGAAATTAAAACTTCCAAGGATAAGTTTTAATTCAAGAAGGATAAAAGTAGTATCCTAAGATACTTAAAGATAGCTTCAAGATAAAGGACAGAAGATATGAAGTAAGTAACTTCCAAGATCTTCTTGAAACACTTCAAGATAAAGTATTGTTAATTCGAAAATATTTCATAAATTTCTGAAAAAGTTAGACTTTGAGTTGATCTTTTCAACTAAGGATTTGATTGACTAAGTCAGCACCAAGTTCCTAGTGTAACTTGGTAAAATTCACTCTTTTGACTCAAAGAAATGCACAAGGATTGCATTCCCAGTAAGGAGTCAGAAAGATTGAATATGACCTGAACTTAGTCTCAAGTGAAGCATTAAGTGAAGCAAAACTCATCAAATAGAACTTCAGTGGGTCGACACACTGATATTAGAAACCACACTAGTACCTTCTGGTTGGATGATGTTTTAGTTTTGCTCTAAATCTTTTTAAGAATCCAGCTTATTTATCTTAAAAATAGAAAAAATGCTTCAATACCCTGTTGAAACAGATCTTTGAGAATCTTCGAAGTTTGAATTGGCTAAACAAAGTTTTAGTTATTTATTTTCGCTTTCCAAATCTTTTGGATTTGACTTAGATATAGTATGTGATTCTTTTCATAAAAGTCAAGGGTCAGCCGGTTAGAACTAGATAACTAAATTAAACATCCTAGATAGATGTTATGTACAAGAACCTTTTCAATCTTCCAAAGATAATAAGTCTAAGTGGACTTATTTATTTGAGTTTGTTTCAATTTATAGGATAAATGATTTTCTAGAGTCCAGTATACTCTAGAATAGAGAAGTTAGGAATTGCTCAACAGAGTGACAATTCCCAATAGCTTTTAGCTCAAGTCTTTGAGAAAAAGTGTCCTAAGTTGGACAATTTTCATTGTGAATTTGAATTGGTCAAGTTATAGTATGGTTGACTCAATAGAAATGGTAAACGTTCTTCTGAAGTTTACATAGGATTTTTAAACCCATTAGGACAAACCTCTAGTCGGGTGAAAAAATCAAGTAACTATTGGATCAAAGTAAACCATTGTACAAACATCTAAGTTAGATGTTTGGGACAACCAAACTCCAAGTTCTCCAAAACAAGTTCAAGTGAATCAATAGTTCTCAAATTCTTGTAAGGGATAAGAATCCCACCTTCATTACTAAGTCCATGCACTAGTCATGCCCAAAAATGGACTAGTAATTTGAATCCATCTAGTTCACATGTTTGTGCCTAGATCACACCTAGAAACACTGTGAATTCGCCAGGGATGTTTTTGTTGAGATATCAAGCTCAACATAGATATCCCGTACCAGTTTTTCATTTCTCTAACATGTATAGTGGTCATGCCGGTATATGTTAGGGATACTTCATTGAGATTTATTAGATTTATCTACCGAGAGTGATGGCACATTTGTTTCTTGCCAGCTCACTCATTTGCAGACATTAGCTTTTTTCCTTATGTACTAATCTTTATATATTGCACTTGTTGTATTCTTGTTTTAGGTCATTCTTGTACATTCCTTTTATGTAATAGAAGAAGAAGAAGAAGAAGATCATTCTTCCTTGCCTCAAATTGTGTGTGCTTCTCCTTGAGAGTGAGAGTGTGTGTGTGAGCTCTCTTCCTTATCTCCTTCCTCGTGACATGGTAACAGAGCCAGCGTGGCTGTAGAGAGCTTGTGGAGAAGGTGACGGTGAAGACTATGCGGCAAGACGTGGAGAAAATTCGATTTCACAAACGGCCTCCATTTGCGACAAAAATCGGTGTGAAGGTAGAAGACCTCAAAATAGTTTCGTGAGTTATCCCTTTAGGGTCACTTGTTTTTGTCAGATCAAAGTTTCGGAGCCATCTCGACCTCCGTTTTGAGCTCGCAAGGTGGGGCTCACAGAAAAACCAGGTCAGTTTCAGAAACTGCAACTTGTGTTGTGTTCGGGGACACTCATATATTCTAGATCTAGAATTTCAAGCGATTCAGTGCACTGTTGATACACAAAAACTGTGTTTTTTTTAGATCGAACTGTCACGTCATAATGCGACAGTGTTCAAGGAGAAGTGCTGCTTGGAGTGTTTTGTAGTGTTGTGAATTGTTGCAGAAATGGCAAACACAGATGGAATGAGTTAGCTTATGAGCGATAAGCTGGACAAGAACAACTTCCATGCTTGGAGATTCAGAATGAGGAATTTCTTGATGGGAAAAGGCTATTGGAAGTACATCGAAGGAGAGAATGAAAATGCTCCGCAGTTACCAGAAAGGAATCGGACTGTAGACCAGTTAAGAGCATATGAGGAATGGAATCAAGGAGCACGAAAGGTAATGTATTGGCTATCGCTTAGCATACAGGATAGTATGATTGGACACATAAAGCATGGCAAGACTCTAAAAGAGGCTTGGAACAGTTTGGTCACTTTGTATGAGACTAATACAAAGGCACGAAAATTGCAACTCAAGAACGAGCTGCATACATTGGAAAAGAAGAGCATGTCGGTAAGTGACTACACTCTAAAAATCAAAAGCATATGTGAGTCACTTGCATCTATTGGCATGAATGTAGATGATGATGATAAGGTGGAACTGTGCCTTCGTGGTTTAGGAGCTGCATATAAGCAGTTCAGAACTTCCATACAGACTAGGGAAAATATTCTGAATTTTGCTGATCTGGTATCTATGCTGATTATTGAAGAAAAGAATCTTGGTGAGGATTCAAACTCCCAAGGAAAGCCTAGTTCTGAGTAGGTATTCTACTATGGTAGAGGTAGAGGAGGAAGAGGCAGAGGTAGAGGTTTCGGAAGTGGAAGAGGAAATAGTAACCAAGACCAAGGTCAACAACAGAATCATGCAGGAGGAAGAGGACAGTTTCGAGGCAGGGGAAGCCAAAGAGGTCGCACAAATTTCCAAAGAAATGATTCAGGTAATGATAGTAAAGGATGCTAGAATTGTGATAAACCTGGACACTTTGAACGTGATTGCAGGTTGAAGAATCAAAATAACAGAAGGCAGCAAAACAACTATGCATCCACAAGCACAGATGATTCTGAGAAGTTGTTTATGGTTCAACATCACATGATGAATACGATGTCTGTTGGTGTTTCAAAATCAAATGATAATGTCTGGTATGTTGATTCAAGTGCTTCAAATCACATGACCAGTCATGCAGAATGGTTTAGTAGTTTGCAGAAAATGCCAGTTCCTAGATATGTTGAAACAGTTGATAATACATCGCATCGTATTGAGCATACAGGAAACATAGCATTGTCTATGGAGGACGGGAAGGTAAAACATCTTGCTGATGTGTTGCATGTTCCAAATATAACAAAGAGTCTGGTTTCTGTTGGACAAATGGTTGACCATTGAGTTTATACATACAGAAACAGGTATATGCATGTTGCAAAAGCAATATGCCTTGAATATGCTGCAAAAGTATGGTGTGTCTGATTTTAAGCCAATTTCTATGCCATTAGATTAGAATTTGAAATTGGATACTACATCAGGTGAAGCATTGGAAAATGCTACTATGTACAGGAAAATTGTGGGAAGTCTTATATATCTCACAATTACAAGGCCTGATCTAAGTTATATTGTTGGACTTGAAAGTCAGTTTATGCAGGTTCCTAGGAAGCCACATTTGGATGCTCTGAGGTGCACTCTACGTTCTGTGAGTGCTACTTTGGATTACGCATTGTTTTATCAAGCTGGTGTAGAGTTGCAGGTTCATGGATACACCGATGCAGATTGGGCTGGTAGTACTCCAGATAGAAGATCTAGTAGTGGCTTTCTTTTCTCACTTGGAGGTGTAGCTATTACATGGAGTAGTAAGAAGCAACCCAGTGTTGCTTTGTCGAGTACAGAGGCTAAGTATAGAGGTGTTGCAATGCCAGCATGTGAGGCATCATGGTTGGAGATGTTACTTGCAGATTTAGGTGTGGAAGTGCAAAAGCCTATCACTATCTATTGTGATAATCTTAGCAGCATACAGTTAGCACGGAACCCTGTTTTCCATGCTAGAAGAAAGTATATCGAGGTACATTATCACTTCATCCAAGAGAAGGTATTAGCATGTGATATTGATCTTGTTTATGTGAGAACAGATGAGCAGGTTGCTGATATTTTCACCAAAGCACTTGAAGCTGAGAAGTTGAAGAAGTTTTGAGAGATGCTTGGATTACAGGATATGGCGTTGAGCTTGAGGGGGAGTGTTGAGATATCAAGCTCAACATGTGATGATCCAGGATGACACATACCAGTTTTTTGTTTCTTTGACATGTATAGTGGTCACGCCGGTATATGTCAGGGATACTTCATTGAGCTTTATTAGATTTATCTACCGAGAGTGATGGCACATTTGTTTCTTGCCAGCTCACTCATTCGTGGACATTAGGTTTTTTCCTTATGTACTGATCTTTATATATTGCACTTGTTGTATTCTTGTTTTAGGTCATTCTTGTATATTCCTTTTATGTAATAGAAGAAGAAGATCATTCTTCCTTGCCTCAAACTGTGTGTGTGCTTCTCCTTGAGAGTGAGAGTGTGTGTGTGAGCTCTCTTCCTTATCTCCTTCCCCGTGACAGTTTTAAATCCACCTTATTATTCTTTCACTAGTATGTACTTTGTCAAGTTCATCAAAGTGCAAAATGAGACAATGTTTTGAATTATTTGGGCACGAACGCCACCACAGAGATGAGACAAGTTCTTCTTGTTCTAGAGCATGACCATGTTCTTTCAGTTTTAGAACAGGAATCTCAGGGGTTGCCTACAATATGTATATAGCTCTATTTTCAAGGATGAGAATATTTTTCTAAGGGGGAAAGAATGTAATAAAGTAAGTCTATGATCCAAGGGTCCGATCGGTTCAAACAGATCTGAAATCGGACACTGTTTGGTCATCCGTGTGTATGATCAAAGATCTCGGGTTTAGACTTACTAGGAGGTCTTGTGCTCTTGTGAACAAGTGATCCACTTAGCTTAGTGGTTAAGTCTCAAGGATGTGAAAGAGGAGGTCTTGGGTTCAATACCCATGGGGGACATGGGGAGAGTATTTTGCCCAAAGAGATCTAGAGCCTTCTAGAAGCATCCACTTGAGTTAACTCGAGTTGACTGGGACACTTGGCGCACATGCAGTTACATGACCGACACATGGCTGGCTAGTATCCACCTGCCCAAGAGGCAGTCCCCTGGAGAGAGCTATATATAGAGGCATTTGGTTGGGAGGAGAGTCATCTCTCTAGCATGTGGTGGTCGTTATAGTCATTCTCTTGTAGTATGCATGTATGTGTAAGTGTATGGATATGTGTATGCATGTATGTGTGTGTATGTATGTATGTGAAAGTCTATGTCTGTATGTGTAAGTGTATGTATATGTCTATGTGTATGCATATATGTGTGTCTATATATGTATGTGTGTGGGTATGTATGTAGTATGTATGTGTGGGTATGTGTATGTATGTGTAAGTACATATGTGTAATTGTAATTATGGATGTGTAAGAGTATGTATGTGTAAGAGTATGTATGTGTGCCTGTGTATACATGTTTACAAATTTATTTTTTTTTAATATTCTAATGTTTTATTTGTTTGATATTAAAATAATAGGAGAGATATTGTATGGTAGAACAAAATAAGAGAAGACCTAACATACGACCTGAGATGTAGCAGTCTTTTTGCAGACGGCTATGTCTTCAAGAATCATTTCCTTAGGAGAAGGTATAAAAATTAATTTACATTGATATATATATATATATATATATATATATATATATATATATATATATATATATATATATATATATATATATATATATATATATTTGTTATATCTATATTATCTCATTTAAGTTATGTTTTGAATTGTGTCTATGGTACTAATTAATGAAAAGTCTTGTTTGAATTATTTTTATTGCTATTTATATTTAACATGTGATTTATTACTTTAATTATATAATTCATTCATATTATGTGTGTGTTTGTGTATATGTATGTATGTATGTGCATATAGTTGTGTGTGTATAAAATGTATGTATGCACATGTAGGTATATATCTATATTTGTGTAAGTGTGTCTATACGCATGTATATATGTGTATATCTGTGTGTATATATGTGCATGTAGATATGTTTTATGCATATGCGTATGTGTATGTGTATGTGTGTGTATCTGTATGTGTATGTGCATACGCATGTGTATGTGTGCATATGTGCATGTGTATGTGCATGTGTATGTGTATGTGTATGTGTATGTGTATGTGTATGTGTACAAGTGTATGTATGTGTGTGTATGTGTATGTGTATGTGTAGGTATATATGCATGTGTATGTGTGTATGTGTATGTGTGTATGTGTATGTGTGTATGTGTGTATGTGTGTATGTGTGTATGTGTGTATGTGTGTATGTGTGCATGTGTGTATGTGTATGTGTATGTGTATGAGTGTGTATATGTATGTATGTGCATGTGTATGTATAAGTGTGTGCACATGTATGTGTATGTGCATGTGTATGTTTTTGTATATGTATGCATGTGGATGTGTATGTGTAAATATGTCTTAGCAATAACTTGTGCATCTTTTGCAAACATGGCTACATTCATTTTAGGAATTTTCACCTTTAAGGTGAACATCCTACCAAGTTTATTGCCTTTGGTGACTAACCTTCCATTTTGTTTGTACTCTTCCAGATATAAACCATCAGCATTGAACTTGACTTGTAATTAGAAATCAAATTCTTTATTATATTCAAAACATGCTGCACAATAAAAGGATGTTTTACCTTCCATCCTCCATAGATAGTGCTATGTTTCATGTATTCTCGATAGGATGTGAAATGTCATTGCCTATTTCAACATATCTAAGAACTAGCAATTTTTGCAAATGCCTAAACCATTCTACATAACTTGTCATCTGATTTGAACCATCTAAATCAACATACTAGACCATTCAATTTCAAAACATCAGCTAACATCATATTCATCATATGATGTTGGACCATGAATAACTTCTCAAAATCATTTGCACTTGTGGATGCATAGTTGTTTCTCTAACTTTTGTTATTTTGATTCTTCAACCTATAATCACATTCAAAGTGTCTAGGTTTACTATAATTACAACATCCTTTGTTGAAATTTCTTGAATCATTTCTTTGGAAAATTATGCGGCCTCTTTGGCTCCCCCTACCTCAAAACTATCCTCTACCTCTTACATGATTCTGTTGTTGATCTTGGTCTTGGTTATTGTTTCCTCTTCCACTTCCAAAGCCTCTACCTTTGCCTCTTCCTCTGCCAGAGTAGAATGTGTGATCAGAACTAGGTTTTCCTTAGGAGTTGGAGTCCTCATCATGATTCTTTTCTTCAATAATCAGCACAAACACGAGATCAGCAAAATCTAAAATATTTTCCCTGGTTCGAATAGAATTTCTAGACTTCTTATATGCAGCCCCTAAACCACGAAGGCACATTTCCACCTTATCATTATCATCTACATTCACATCAATAGATGCAAGTGACTCACATCTGCTTTTTATTTTCAAGGTGTAGTAACTTACCCACATGCCCTTTTTCCCAAGTGTATGCATCTCCTTCTTGAATTTCAATTTTCATGCCTTTATATTGGTCTCATACAATGTGACCAGATTGTTCCAAGCCTCTTTCAAACTCTTGGAATCCTGTATGAGCCCAATCATGCTATCTCATATGTAATAGACAGCCAATACATTACCTTTTGTGCTCCTTGATTCCATTATTCATATGCTCTTAATTGATTTGTAATCAGATTCCTCTCTAGTAATTACGGAGCATTTTCATCCTCTCCTTTGATGTACTTCCAATAGCCTTTTCCCATCAAGAAATTTGTCATTTTGAATCTCCGATCATCAAAGCTTTTTTTTCCCAACGTCTTGTCACTCATAAGTTGACTCATTCAATCAGTATTTGCCATTTCTAGAGAAATTCACAACAGTGCAAAGACACTACAAGTAGTACCTTAGCTTGAACACTTTCACACTATGATGCGACAATTTGATCTCAAGACAACATAGTTTTTTGATATCAAGAGTACACAAAATTGCTTGAAATTTTGGATCTTGAATGTCTGAGAGCTCAAGACAGGATGCTAGATAGAATTTTGCAAATTGACCTAGTTTTTCCATGGTCGCCACCTTGTGGGCTCCAAACGGAGGTCAAGATGAGTCTCAAATAGAAATCTAAACAAAATGAGTGACCCTAAAGGGATAATTCTCGAAAATATTTTGATTCCTTCTATCCTCACACCAATTTTCATAGCAATCTGAGGTCGTTTGTGAATCGTGCTTTCTCCATGCCTTCTCTCATACTCTTCACTATTGGCCTTCTTCACAAGCTCTCTACAGCCTCACTGGCTCTGATACGATGCCAAGAGAAAGGATATAAGGAAGACAGCTCACTCACACACTCTCACACTCAAGAGGAGCACACACAAGTTGAGGTAAGGAAGGATGACCTTCTTCTTCTTCTTCTTCTTCTTGTTTTAATACATAAAAGGAATATACAAGAAGGGCCTAAAACAACAATACAACTAGTGCAATATATAAAGAAAAGTACATAAGGAAAATCCTAATGTCCGCAAATGAGTGAGCTAGCAAGAAATAAATGTACCATCACTCTTGGTAGATAAATCTAGTAAAGCTCACTAAAGTATCCCTGACATATACCAGCATGAGCACTATACATGTCAAAGAAATGAAAAAGTGATACTTTTCATCCTTGATCATCGCATTTTGAGTCTTGTATCTCAACAATAACGTCATGCTTTTACCCTCCTTGAATTTAAACTTCTCCTTTGAAGTTTTAGTTCCCTTGAAAATCAAATCTAACTTCAAGATTCATTCTAGGACTAAAATATAATTATCATTGCACAATTTGATCTCCCCTACCATCTTCCCTATTTTATATTCACATCGACATGTACGATACTTATCCTAAAGTCTAAAGATACCTTCATAGAGTACCTTCTCGCCTAAATTCTCTTTCCAAAAGAAAAAGTTTAAGGCATTATCTCTAACTTTAGTTTATAGGTTTTGATTTCTTCACACAATCTTTTCACGTTCTTGTGCTTTTCCTTGGAAACTTGAAAACCTATGGATAGAACATCCATCCTTCTTTTCTAGGTTTTTCAAAAGGAACCCAGTTATAATTCCAAGTTCTTGAATTTCTCAAATTCAAGTTTGATTGGTTATACTCAACCAATTTGTAGTGACAAGAGTTTTTCATTTCTTGTCTTTAGATTCCTTTCTTACTAAACATTGAAGTAGCTACCTAGGGGAGTTTATAGGAATCTCTAGATCTCCACTGCTTAAGTCTAAGCATCTGCTAATGCTTTTGGATTTCACCTTTAAGAAATCCCTTTAAGGATAGGCAAGGATTATGTTTTTCCTTCCAGGTACTGAATTAACATTGTCATAGTTGCATACTACATACTTAGAATATTTTACTCTTTTCACACTTGTAACAGCTTAATCTCTTCACACTTTTCGTTGGATAACTGAAACTTGGGTGAAAAATTTCTAAATGGAGTTTTCCACTATCCCATGCTAATGGATATGTTCCCCAATACATCCTAAATTTGGCCTGAAGACAAAGGTATTACACTTTATACACCAAGGGTATGTCTAGACACTTTTTTCATCATTATGTCTTGATTTTGAACCAAAATTTAATCCAATGAAGGATTTAGTGCTTAAAGAGGTAACACTCATGACTCATGCATGTGTTTTATTGCCAATACTTAAGAAAACTTTGTAGTAGTTCAAGTAGCAATTTCTTGGACAATCCTTACCAATCTTGATCAAATCTTGTTGACCTCCCAACAAGAATAAAGAGATATTTTTCCCTCAATTCAACTCCAAGCATGTGCTAATGCCTTTGAAATTACAAAGCTAAAAATCTCATTAATATTGATACACCTATGGGTTATATCAATCATTGAACTTTAAGTACCACTATTGGTGGTTTGGGATTTGCTAGGAAGTAGTGGCTATCTAATTGGCTTGAAGAATTCCATGCTCACTATTAGGGAGAAGTATATTCTTCAAGTACTTGAGATTCCTCTTAAGGAATCAAATAACATGAACAAATGATTCATCTTGGATTCTTTTGCACTATTAGAATAATAATTGAAAGAGAATTATAGACCTTTGGATAATATTTTGAAGCTTTATAGCTTGAGTTGTGTTCATTCCCTCAGTGTCAGAATAAATGGCACATATCACCTTAGGATATGGTGTCCCATTCCATCATGAAAGTTGAGCTTCCATAAATGTGATATGTATTGCCTTTCTTGAGTTTTATCGTTGGTCAATCTTTCAATGTTACTGGAATAATTTTAAATGTATTTTCACAACCGTCTTGTCATTGCATAGTTTAAAGTACAAGCATCTCTTAATTATTGAACCAACACACAATAATTTTACTATGAACATATCGTTAACTTATTTTCTAAACTGTTAGTTAGGCTTAACGATCATGTCCCTTTTTTTTCCAAATATACTTGAGAAAAAATCGAAGTTTCCATCATGGAATATCTTTCACTTTTAAAATATTTTTCTAAGGGACATCATTATGTACTTGTCCTAATATATTTATGAACTTATGTCTTGTTTTGGGAAAAGTTCATGGATCGATAGAGATCCATTTCTTGGAACTTCTTAAGTTCACTTTGAATATGATAGGAAAATAATGTGACCCATGAAATAGAAGACTAGACTTTTCGTTTGATGTAGTATCTTTAGGAAGTATCTCATTTCATAAAATGCACTTGTCTAAGTTTTCTCTAAAGACACAAATAGCTTAAATGAGACCACCAAGTAATGTTGGAGTTAGACGTCTGCGGAAGCACGCGAACAAAACACAAGGAAGAAGAAGAACCTTGGAGTATAACACACAATACTAAATGTATTACTAGAGAATGTACAAAGATAAGTAGCCCATAGCGCAATAGGCGTATATAAAAGCCGGGGGGAAAAAACTTCTTAAAGAGGGAAAAGACTTCCTAAAGAGGGAAAAAAGTGCCCCGACGGTCCTAGAGTGTTCACACACATCACTACCTAAATATATCAACAAATCCCCCTTGGGAGTGATGCGGTGAACAATGAGCTGGCACTCATGTATAAGGAAGTGCCAAGCTATGTGGAAATCACTCCACAAAAGGAAGTAAGCCCAAAGCTTTGCGAAAAGCTCCAAAATTCTCCCTAGGCAGAGCCTTCGTGAAAAGGTCGGCAATGTTCTCCTGCATGGCACATATGCCAAGCTGATCTCCCCAGCAGAGAACCTCTCCCTGACATAGTGATAATGCACCTCAATGTGCTTAGTGCGAGCATGGAACACAGGGTTCCTCGCAACTACCAATGCGCTTTGACTGTCAGTGAAGATGGTGGTGGCAGAAGTGTGACCAACACCCAAATCAGCCATAAGGCGTCTGAGCCTCACACACTCAACAGTCGCTATGAAAGCTGCCCTATACTCAGCCTCACAACTGGAAGTGGCCATAGTAGGCTCCTTCTTGCTCAACCAAGATATACATGAGCTACCAAGCATGAAGCAAAAGCCACTAGTGGACACACAACTATCATAGCAACCAGCCCAATCAGAGTCAGAAAAAGCATGCAAATCTAGCGGTAGTGATCCCCCCTTGGGATAAAACAACCCAAGTAGCCGAGTACCACTCAAGTAGCAAAAGATGTGCTTAACTGCCTGCCAATGCTTGACTCCTGGGCAATGCATAAACTTGCTCATCTGTGAGACAGCAAACTGAATATCTGGCCGAGTAATGCATAAGTAAATCAAGCATCCAAGAGCCTGCTGATAGAGAACGACATCAAATGCATCTCCAGCATCATGAAGTCTCAATCATAAACCTATCTCCATAGGAGTGGCAATAGGCTTACAGTCTTCAAGGCCAAAATGGTGCAATAATGTGTCAATATATTTCGTTTGACACAAAGCGATTCCACCAGCAACTTGCATAAATTGAATTCCCAAATAGTGATGTTAATGCCCCAAATCAGACATCTCAAATGAGGCATGCAAATCAGCCTTACAATCAGCAATATGCTTCTCAATAGGACCAGTGAGGAGCATGTCATCAACATAGACAACAATGATCAGAAGCACATCATTAGCACACTTAACATATAAGGTGCTTTCAGTTGGATTGTTCTCAAAACCATGTGCAATCAGATAGGCATGTATCTTCTCATACCAAGCACGTGGTGCTTGCTTTAAACCAAATAATGCCTTCTTTAACCTGCACATCTAGTTTTCATGCCCTTTCTACATGACGCCACGGGGCTGAAAAACATACAATTCTTCATGCAAGTCATCATTCAGAAATGTTGTTTTAATGTCCAACTGATGTACATTCCAACCATGATGAGTTACAAGTGCACAGATGCTCCAAATAGTAGTCATACGGCATGCAGGTGCAAAGGTCTCATCAAAATCAAGGCCTCTTTCCTGTGCATAACCCTTTGCAACAAGCCTAGCCTTATACCTGTCAACTGTACCATCCGATTTACACTTCAGCTTGTATACCCACTTAGTGCCAATGGCCTTCTTGCCAGGAGGCGAGTCACATAAAGACCAAGTACCATTCTTCATTATAGCATCATATTCAGATTGCATAGAAGCCATCCCATTTTTTGAATTTGGCTCATTCTCATCACAAAGACTAGATGTAGCCATAGCATAGCAATCTGATGCAAAAGAGGCACTATGAGAGCATGAATGAGTATGATATGACAGAGGTGCATCTAATTTGCTATCACGCAAAGTCTGCACCAGCCATTTTGGCATAGTTTTTGCCTGCTCAATATCAACTCTGTCATCAACTAGTGCATCATGTAAATTTGCATAAAAAATGGAATGATCTGCATCACCACATGAAACCGGCAAAGGCTAAGACGTTGCCTCATTGGGACGAGCACTATACTATCCACCTGTAAAAAGAGGTAGCAAAGTACCATACATGTCTTTGGAGCTAACAGATGTCTCTTTAGTACATGAAAGCAATGGTTGAATAGCATCTTCAACAAAAACAACATCACAGCTAACCACAATGTGTTTAGTCTATGGATGATACAGACGATAGCCTTTACTTTCACAACTATACCCAACAAGAATATTTTTACTGCTTCAATGTCCTTGCTTCATGCTCTACAGGTGAAGTAAAAAGGTCACCTCCTTTGAACTTGATACAAAAACAAACTTCCCTTATTGTCTCCCTTGAAAGATCAAAGAAGAAATTAAAGAGGATAATCCTTATTGGCTTTGATGGGATGGATGGAAGGTGCAAAAAGTGTATCTCCTTCTTCCCTTGGTAGAGCAAAGAGCATATAACTCTTGGGTATGTCATACTTTCCAACTTTTTGTCTTTTTGCCTCCAAACTATCATCCTCCATACGAAAGTTCAATTACCATTGATAGCACCTTCGCAATCAATATCTCTAATGAACTCTCTTGTTGCATGGACTCATTGTTTTTTAAGCCTTGAGAGCTATCATGACCTCTTTAAATATGTTGCATCATAGAGTTTAGATTGCAGGAATGCAATTTGACTATGTGGTTATCATGGATGGTCCACCTCCATTAGGCATCAAGATAAATGCCCATCTACAACATGAAGATATCATTTTGCTGCTCCATAGTTATAGAGGTGATGTTATGTGCTCTGGAAATAAAATTATTCAATGAATGAACAAGAATCAATGTTGGAATTGTGGTTCAATGGAAAAATAGTCACTATTCATGGGGATATATAGGAAGAGAAAAAATATTCTGCTATACTTCAGTTGTGTGCTGCCTTAAATGGAAATAATATTTTGCTAAGCTTTAGTTGTGCGTTGCACATATGCGATGGATAACACAAAATTCTCATCTTTGTAAGGTTGAAAGTTTAATTCTCCTGCTCTATGACTATGATCAATTCGATATTTGTTTTACTACTCTAAATAGCTTGGATGAAGAACAAATATTCATGAGAATTCTTCTCTAAACAGCATGAAAGAAGATGATTTACATGAAAGTGCTTTAGAAAATAGGAAAATTGAGGAAGATGATAAGCCTAGAAAGGTCATAATGAAAGATTTCCTAGAGTTCTGATACCAATGTAAGAGACTGAAGATTAGGATCACCATGTGGTAGAGAGACTTTCCTCCCATCCTTATGCCTCTATATATAGCTCTCTCCAAGGGACTACCTCCTACAGGAGATTTAAACTAATCATCCAAGTGTTGGCCATGTAACTACATGTGTGCCAAGTGTCCTAGTTAATTGGAGTCAAATTAAGTGGATGTTTCTAGAAGGCTCTAGGGGAAAAACACTATCCCACATTTCTTGTAGGACTTGAACCCAAGACCACGTCCTTCTCATTCATATGACTTAACCGCCAGGCCAAGCACACTTTCTTGTCTAGAGACCATATGCACCTTTGCTCAAGTCTATTCTCGAGACTTCTACCCTACACTTGAATGACCAAATGATGTCCAGTCAGAGAACCACCTGAAGCAATTAGACCCTCATGTCGTAAACTTACTTTATAACGTTGATATTAATCATAGATTGAGGTCTCTATATGGGGTTTGAAGTATCTCTCCATAAATTTTATTTCTTGAAAATAAATGTGATGGAGGGAAACTAAAAAGATGGACGATAAGTGAAAGTAAAAATCAATTTCGATTATTAGAAATGGTTTGAATATTTTCATGGCTCTCTTATTTTTCATTTAGTTGAGTGATTATTTTTTCTTTCTGCACAAGCCGGTTTAACTAGATGAAATTCCATGACTAGGGGACAAAGAAAAGAAAGCTGTCAAGAGTGCGGAATGGGTAATATCTTGTTTGCGGAAGAAATAAGGATCAATATTTTGGGCATTGTAGGGATTGGTGAAATATGAAAGAAAAATAAGCCATAAAATATCTGTTGGTTCCAAACTTATGAATTGCCTCATTCTCTACGAATCCCTTCGTCAAGAAAACCTCCAACACATAGGCTAACTTTTTTCGGGTATAGAATAAAGAAGTCAATGTATCAAGAATTTGTGCATTCTTGTGTGAGTTGAAAGCATCATCATCAATCAAATGACGGAGGTCGAGAGGAGTTAGGATAAGAATCTTACCTACCATGTGAATACAACCATTCCAACTTGTGGATCAAAAGAAAAAGCTTATATAGAGTTGTAGAACAAGGACATATAATTGAAATTCTATCTTTCTTATGAGTAGGACAATTCTTCTGGATTATCAAGAAAATGGTCTGATGAGACCAACTGAATTCTGTTATGAAGAATTTGGTTTGATGAGAACTAACTGATTCCATCGCAAAGAGGGCTACATTTGGATTGGGTCAGGTATTACTCGGGTAAGGTCCGAATTATCAAACTCATTCGCCTTGTTCGAACTTTGAAATTGATGGGCAATAGGGCCTTTACCACACTTTGTTAATAGAGAGAAAAGTCTTTGTTAATTTTTCATATTCTTTTAAATATAATTTGAAGTTTGTTATGCAATCGGAATCGGCATAGTCGCTTGCAACATGGATCTAACGAAGATCGTGACAGTCAGACAGCCACCCTTGTATGATTCCAGACCCATGGTCAAAATGCGTTCAAGTACAAATAATTTGATCAAAATTTGCTATTACTTAGTCATTCTAACTTTTTCGACAGGCGTAACTTACCTATCGTTTTGCTGCGAATGTTATGCCATTGTGAACCTGTTTGATTTGCACCCAGATTGAAATCCATGCTTCAAACATGAGCTTTTCTTTCTTTGAGATTTCGATTGTCTGTCATTGATCGGGTGTTAGATAGGCCTTTCGGGTTCAGCAAGGAAGTGAGAACCTATCTTAAATAAAGTAAAAGGTGAATACGCATCCCAGTGCTACAAAGTCTTCTTGTCGCCTGCGTTTTCTTGTTCGGGGACTCTCTCTCTCTCTCTCTCTCTCTCTCTCTCTCTCTCTCTCTCTCTCTCTCTCTCTCTCTCTCTCTCTCTCTCTCTCTCGACTATCTGGATTCTGGACTTCACGACACATTTGTTTTGCTCCTCTATATTAGCGGGTACTAATATACAGACAAACTTTAAATTTTTCGGCGCTTTATGTTCATTGCTTCATGATGCAGTAGGGGACGTGGTGTGCATGACGTCCCATGCGATCTGCTTGCCATACACCGTATGTTCACAGGAATTTTTTTTTTCAACGCAGTTCTCTTTAGTTTCTCTCAGCGACCTGATTTCGGCGATCATGCAAGGCTTAAAAGTTGAAAATATTCAGTCGAAGGTGGTTCTCCTTCTATTGCTACCACTTCGGTGACATGGTCACAAACTAGATACCTTTTCTTCTTAACGCCTTACTGCTTATTGTACAAACATAACTATTGAATTCATATGTCCTTTATTCTACAAAAATAATAGAAGTATGACACATGTCCGAACTGCAGGACTTATAATTTGAGTTTGGCTAACAAGCAATCTTCTCCATTTTCACCTAATCCGGTTCCTTAAATATAGTTGTTGTCCCAGCTATGCCGTTTTATAGTTCTCACTACACCGATGGCCGTTCAATTTTCTGCTGCCCGTTTCCAATATACGACTATCATATGTTTCTAAAGACTATATGAATTTTCAAAATCATTCTACTATTCTCGGTAAACTGTGCAGCAGAGGATTGTCAGACCTGTTGGTCTACTGCCTTTAACAGTGAAACAGGCTAATCAGGCTCTGCAGCATCCGTCTGGTAACACGTTTATCGTGGATGGTGTTGATACGAACATTGTACGCATCAGACGCTTGCGGTTTGCATTTTTCAAAATTATGTCCCTCTTAGATTTTAAATATGATTTCCCCGTCGTGTGATTTCCCTTGGATCCTACAGGTGACTTTAGTGGGCATGGTAACTGGAAAAGAGGAAAATACTATTGACGTTTCATTCTCTCTGGATGATCCAACAGGAAGGATAGATGTAAAATGCTGGTCTGTTCTTTCCGACGTTTCCATTTTGATGTGCTTATACGTATATTATACTTGCCTGATCTCCTTAAAGATAAATAGCGATTGTTACCTTGTTCTGCCATGCTATTCCACAGGCTCAAGGGCGCGCATGCTTGTGAAGAAATTCTATCTATTCAGTTACTCGTTTACTTCTCTTATCGAATGCATCAGATTGCTTAACGTTTAAGGAAAATCGTCTTTACACTTCTGTTCTTTTTCAGAGATGGGAAATATGTTCGAATTCATGGTCGGCTAAAAGGCATTCGAGGAAACAAAAGTATTGTCGCAGTATTCATACGGTTGAATAAGAAAAGAGATAAATGTTTTATTTCCAGTTGCATGATATAATAATTATCAACAACTTCCCCCTTTGCTAAAACACTGAAGCATTTCTCGTGACTCTTTTACAGGTTAATCGCTGACTTCGATGAAATCACCTTCCACTTTCTGCAAAGCATATATGCTCATCTTGTCAATTTAAAATGTCTGATATGGTAAGCGAACGCCATCTGAAATTGACTTCAGTGCGTGACAGCTTTTCTTTATAAGCGCTAGGTTTCCGAGTGTATCGTACGCCCACGTTTTTAAAATCGTGTACTACTTTTCTAATGTCAAGCTATAAATATATTTTAATAAATCTCCTAATTCGAGAATCGACATACCAGAGAACCTCTCGAATTCCATGCTCCATGTATGATCGGAGGTTTCTTCCTGAATCCAACAATTTTGCTTTGTTCTGCGAAAAATGTTATGAAACTGCTCAGCGTTGTAAACTGTGCTTCTCGATGTTCAGTAATTTGATCCCACATACTGGAAATAAGTGACATTGTATTCTCCACTTACCTTGTTGAATTCATGTTTGTGTCCACGAAATCGATTACAGGTTTAGTCATCCACATACTGGAAATAAGTGACATTGTATTCTCCACTTACCTTGTTGAATTCATGTTTGTGTGCACGAAATCGATTACAGGTTTAGTCATCCAAAGTATAGATTTTCATTTTTCTTCTGCTCGCGGACAACTTATATATATATATATATATATATATATATATATATATATATATATATATATATATATATATATATATATATATATAAGATGTTATGAAAACCCCGTCTCACTGTTAGGTAGAGTTCAGAGAGGGCGGCGGCCTTGTGCCGGTTTAGTGCGAGGCCAACCTTATTTACTCAACTGGAGCTACTTGGAGCCCAAAATTCAGAGAGCTTATCTGTTTGTCTAAAACGTTAATTCCTAAAGTAGTTCACACGACACGTTTCAACACATAGAAGAGAAGTGACATAAAAATTCTTATAATCAGAACTTCATACTGTGTTGCCTAATGCCCATGCGCAACATGCGCATTAGGAAACACAGTATGAAGTGTCTTGGGACCAGATGATGGAGAGAAATGAAGGAGCAAGACAATGATGGTCATAAATGTATGTATATTGCTCCATGTATTGTACAAGTATTTTCAAGTCTTTATATAGACTCTAGAAGTGATCCAAGACTTCTACACGTGGATTTTTAATTTAAATGAAGGTGGGAATGATTGTTGGAGGGAATCAATTCAGTTTCCTATAATCTAGGAAAAGTGAAGATTTAGTTTGATCTACTTTTGGGTGATTGATTGCTTGATTGATTTCAACTCAACTACCACAAATTCGTGGAATTTGGGCTCTCTCTTTATTCTTTACATGTGTAAATATCAAGGCTTTTACAATGGTAAAAGATCCATGAAAAAGCTTTTATAAAAATACAATAAGTGAGCATAAGAAAAAGAGCTCTCCAATAGATATTGTTTTGATGTAATCCAAGAGATAGCTTTTGATGTAGATCAAATCCACCTCAAACATTGTGTAATCTTGATGTTCCAACAGCTCCCCATCAAGCTAAAGTATGCTTTAGTCTTCATTCTCTAATAGGTTGAATACCTGCCATAGCTTTGAATCTACAAATCTCTATTCCATCAAGTGCCTTCGTCATCATATTTGCTACTTGCTTTTCTATAGGAAAAAAAGAAATGGCGAATCTCCTTTGCCATGAGCTTCTCCCTGGTGAAGTGGTAATGAACTTCTATGTTTTTGGTTCTTTCATGGAAAGTAGGGTTCTCTGCTAGATGCATGGAGCTTACATTATCTCCAAATATGTGAGGTTTGAAACTCACAAGTCCCAAATCTATACCAATGTTTTTAACCATATTGCCTCTTGAGGTGTTATGGTCAAACCTCTGTACTCTGCTTCAGTTGAGGATAAAGCAAATGTTGGTTGCTTCTTGGAACTCCATGACACTAGCTTTGAACCTGTAAATGCTAAGTGACCAGAGATACTTCTTCTATCATCCTTAGCTCCTGCCCAATATTCATCTGAATAGATTTTGATATCCAAATCTGAAGAGTAAGGATAGAATATACCTTCGTTGATTGTACCTTTGAGATACTTAAGTACTCTCTTAGTTGCATCCATGTGTGGTCTTCTTGGCGAGTGCATGAACTGACTAAGCACTCCCTCCCACACTATATGAGATGTTTGCCCTTGTATGATTAGCATATATCAAGCTACCTACCAAGCTTTGATATTCTTTCATGTCTTTAATTTTCTCACCTTCATAGATACCAAGTTTATGATTCATCTCCAAAGATGTACCTGCAGGTTTTGTGTTCTCCATCTTAAACTTGAGAAGAAGATCATAAATGTATTTTCTTTCAATCCAATACACTTCTTCATCTATGTATATGACTTGCATAGCTAGGAAATATGTGAGCTCACCTAAGTCACTAATTTTGAATTCCTCTTGCATGTGTCTCTTGATCCTTTGAATGCCATTCAAATCATCACATGTCACAATAATATCATCTACATATACACATAGATAGATAACCTCATTGTGATCCCTTTTGATGAATAGAGAAAGATCTGAGCTGCTAGGCTTGAACCCATGATCTTGAAGATATGTAACCAACCTGTAGTCCCAAGCTCTAGGAGCTTGTTTCAATCCATAGAATGTTTTCTTAAGTCTGCAAACATAAGATGGATGATTAAGATTTTCAAAATCTGTTCATTGTGACATGCATACCTCTTCACTTATCCAAACATTCAAGAATGCATTTTTCACATCAAGTTGAAGGAGTCTCCAATTCCTTGTAGCAGCTACACTTATCAATGTCATGATTGTAGTCATCTTTGCAACTAGTGAGAATGTTTCCTCATAGTCTATACCATGATTTTGTGAGCATCCTTTGGAAACTAATCTTGCCTTGTACCTGAAAATTGATGCATCTGAATTTCCTTTAACATTATATACCCATCTGCAACCAATTACCTTTTGATTTGGTGACATTGGAACCAAATCCCAAGTGTCCATCTCCTTCAATGCATCTATTTCTTCTTTCATGGCCTTTTCCCAATTAGGGTTTCCCTTTGCCTATTCATAGGTTGAGGGATCCTCTTAAATAGTGTTTCTCCAAGTAGATGGAATGCTTTATAAAAAATGTGGAATCATATCTATACCTTTCTGGTTGTTTCTTTCTCTCTTGGTGATCTTCTAGGAGCTTGCTTGGAGCATTCTTCAACCTCTTGCATCTTTGCTTTGCCTCTTGAATTCCATATCTTGTAATCTTTTTCTCTTTCATCTTGGTCATCGTCTGTATCATTTCTTGGATCTTGGACCTGTGTATCATGCTTGCTTCCTAATTTATGAGAATCAGAATCAAGATCATATGGTAGAGTTACCTTTTGTTTGTCTTCATCATACCAAGACTTGTGTTCTTCAAACACAACATCTCTACTTGTAGTGAATTGCTTGGTTGAAGGATTATAGAATCTGTAAACCATCTGAGTTGAATCATATCCAATAAACACTACCTTTGAGCTTACCTCTTATTTGTGATGGTACATGAACATAAGTTAAACAACCAAAAACCTTGCAATGTCCAAGATTAGGTTTTCTTACATGCCATGCTTCATAAGGATTAATACCTTGAAGTGATTTGGATGTTAGTCTATTGACAAGGTACACAACAATTGAAATAGCTTCTGCCCATAGATAATGTGGCAGCTCCTTCTCTTCAAGCATTGTTCTAGCTGATCCAACCAATGTCTTGTTTCTCCTCTAGGTGATTCCATTATGTTCAGGAGAGCACCTGGTAGTCACTTCCCTTTTGATACCTTTGTCCTACAAGAACTCATCAAACTCTTTGGAGAAGTATTCTCCCCCTCCATCAGATTTGAGCTTCTTCAGTGATCTACCTATATGATTCTCCACATGTGCTAGATACTTTTTGAAGCAATCAAACACTTCATTCTTACTTTTGATGAAGTATAGACTAGTCCATCTACTATGGTCATCAATAAATGAGACATAATACCTTGATCCTACCAATGAAGGTTCTTGACTTGGTCCCCATACATCTGTATGTACTAAGTCCAATAAGTTGTTGTGGATGTAGCCTTTGTGGTTGAATGGTTATCTTTGTGCATTCCCAATCTGACATGCATTAGACTTGTTGATCATGTGTTTCTTTGATATGTTTGGTAGTCCAAGAACACTCTGATCCCTGCATATATCCTTCAAGGTTCTTTCATTCACATGAGCAAGTCTCTTATGCCACACTTCAAGCTCACTTAGGGTTTGAGACCCAAAAGTGAATAGAGTTATGTTCCTGGTTTCTCCTACTTCAAAAGTAAAGAGCCTACCACGCTTCTCACCTCTAGTTATCTTCTTGAAACCTTGACATGGATCTTCCACAAAATCTCCATGTTAGGTGAACCTAACTTGCAAGCCTTTTTTTACTATTTGGCCTACACTTAGGTTTTTAGTGATAGTGGGTACATAGAGAACCTTACTCAGAATGTTTCTCTTGCCATTGGAAGCCTTGACATTACCAATCTTCTCCACATCGTGCTTTGTGTCATCCCCTATTTTTACTTCATGTCTATGCTTTGGACTTTCCAAACCAGATAGAAGAGCAATGTTGTCTGCAACATGATTTGAACATCTTGAATCTATGTAGAACAAATGATCATCTTCTTTACCTTCTTTGTGGCTTAAATTCATAAGAAGCAATGAGTCTTCATGTGGTTGATCTTCCGCATATTTTTTGAATTCCCTTCTATAATAGCCTCTATTGTTATTGTTGAAGTTGTGTCCACCTCTGCCTCTATTGCTGCCATATCCACCTCTTCCACTTTCTTTCTGGGTCTTCCCATTGAGCCAACAATTCTGAGTGGTGTAGTTGGTCTTATTGCAAATGGCACAAGATTGAACATTCTATCCTTTGGCTTTTTCATTCTTTGGTCCTTTCTTCTTCCCTTTCCACTTGCTCTTGCTTGCGAAGTTGGCTTGGGAAATCTCCTCTTCATCTTTTTCCTTCTTCTTGCCTTTTCTGCTTCTTATCCTTCTTATCTACATGTAGAGCACTAGTTGAATTACCATGATAGGAAGTACCTACCTTTATGCTATTGTTGGCCTTTTGATTGAAGAGTTGTCCAAGAAACATGTTGAAGTCTGGAGCTTGCACATGCATGATGAGATCATAAGCCATGGTGAAGGATTTCCATTACTTATCACTTCGAATTCCATTGAGAATTTGCCTCATGATAGCGTCTTCATCAATCAGCTCTCTAATGGACGCTAACTGATCTGCAACCTCCTCGACCTTGGTAACAAACTTTGTGATTGTTTGTTTAGGTGTCTTCTTAAATTGGTTGAACTCGTTCCAAAGATGATTCTTTCTTGCTTTGGTGCTAGCAGAAAAGAAAGTCTCTAGGGCATCCCAATTCTCGTGAGATGTCTTGCATACTCTAATATGTGGTAATCAAAAGTCAAAGATAGAGTTTAGTATGTATGACCTTGCTTGAGCATCCATTGTGCACAAAAGTGTGAGATTATCTGCCTCCTCTTGTGTAGGTCCTCCTTTGGATCTTGGAATATGCATAGCTTCATCACCTACTACAATTCCATAAAGATTTCTACCTTGCAAATAGGCCTCCATTCTAATTTTCCAAGCCGCGTAGTTGTGTCAATCAAGCTTCTCGATCATTGAGGAAAAGCCGTCATCAATTTTGTTCTAGCTCTGATACCACTGAAAGAACTTGGAGAAGCTTGTAGGAGGTAGAAAAGGGAGTTGCGTAGCGATGAAGTTTGGTCCAACCAACCGGCACAAGACCAGCCCTTGAGCTTATGGAGAGTCAAATTGACCTTATAGGCATGGGATAAGCGCAATAAAATGCACTATGTACTTTGGAGCATCAAGGAGAAAGAGTCAATACAAAATAGATAGGTTTGCACATCGACTAACTCAAAAAACTTTTTATCTATGGAAGGGACAATGAACTTCAAATGCTCATAGCGACCAGCGTGATCACAAATAGAAGAAATCCTTTTATGGGAGTGATACACATAGGGTTAAGTTTATAGAATGCACAAAACTATAAGGAATAAGTAAAATATGCTATAAGAATGAACTAGGCACTCAACATGGTACCTCCTATTTTTCAAGAATACGCAGAGATTGACCCCAAGACAAAAGAACTGAGATTTCTACCAATCTACTAAACCAAGTGAAGATCTATTTGATCTACTTTTGGATGATTGATTGCTTGATTGATTGCTTGATTGATTGCAACTCAATTACCACAAATTCGTGGAATTCGGGCTCTGTCTTTCTACTTTTACATGTGTAAATCTCAAGGCTTTTACAATGGTAAAAGATCCATGAAAAATCTTTTAAAAAAATACAATAAGTGAGCATAAGGAAAGAACTCTCCAATGGATATTCTTTCACTGTAATCCAAGAGATAGCTTTTGATGTAGATCAAATCCACCTCAAGCATAGTGTCAGCTTGATGTTCCAACAATCATTTTATGTTTTAGAATGGTATTGTAGAAAAAACTTTGACTATATCCTTTACGAGATATAATGAAGAAATCCATGTGAACGTACCATCAACATATTTTCACCTGAATTAATGTTCATTTTGAAATAGTGTTCTAGATCTTCTTGCTTATATGAATGATAATTTAATCATAAAAGTTTATAGGAAAGTCTTATTGTCTTCCAAGTACATAGTAAATAGGAGGATTTTTTCGGGGATATTGAACCCCAAGTATATGCATATTGAGATTTTTAAGGATTAATCGTCCATATGGTCGGATAATAATGGATCACATTTCATAATTTAAAGAAAATAAAAATTTATGCGTTTCTAGATTCAAATAGTAAATCAACAATAACAGAGGTGGTTGGGAAAATCCTAAGAAAAGCTAGCTGATGTTTTGGGGAGACTTAAGCCTAAAAAATAAGAGCTTCTGATCCCAGAATTCCAATGCTTTTATCTAGAAATGATCCAAGGGTTTTGTGTCCTTTCACGCGATCCCCTCTCTTGATTTTAACTCCAAAAATCTCATCATTTTCGTATATTTGTATTTGTAAAAAAATATTTAATGCCGAGCCAGTTTGCATATATATGTTTGTAGCTTCTAAGTTTTACTTTCATCATAGATAATCAAAGAGAAATATGATGGTATTAATATTTATTCTTAAACAGATTCTTTTAGCTTTTTCTATGCTCTTTAAATTTAATTTTAAAAAAACATACACTTCACATATAGTTTTCATGTGTGTGTCTGTTCAATCTAAACATCTAGTATTCACTTGTATAATCATGAAGTGACAGTTTTATGTAGTATCGTTGAAGGACTTGTGTGTTTTCCTATTATAGTTTCAATGCACATTGTCCGCTATTCTTATTAAGATAAATTTTGAAACACAATTGATGAATGTTAATTAAATAATTAATTTGGTGCCTAATTATGATCTTATAATAGTTCTAAAATCTTCAAACTATGCATAAGGGTGGAAAAAAATTAAGATTATATTTACATGAAGGATGGGTCCTTTGAGCGCCTCTTGTGAGAAATCAAGGGTGTTTAATCACGAAAAACATGCTTCAATCCATGTTTCCAAATTTTTTCAGACCAAACATATAGTCCTACATTGACATATCATAGGTAAGTCTTGTTTTGTAATGGTTTCATATTCGCAAGATCCCCTCCTAATTTTTCTCAAAGCTCAATTCCTTTTACATGCACATAAATAAAATTCCTTTAGTTTCTTGACCTCCTATTTTGGAATCCTCACATTTTTTTAATCATATATTTCAAGAGGCATTACTATTTTTGTTAAAAAATCTCTTGATCGTAGCCTCCATGCACACAAGAGAATGAGCCCTAACCCTTCACCCAACCTGCTATTATATAGGTATTGGGAATTAATCATACCTCTGGAGTAACTCAAGTCTACATATGCATGTGCAAAGTCGAGTAGGTGTATTGAGCACTCAATTTTAGTCCCACTTCGTGATATATCAAGCTAAACATGTGATAACCAAGAATGACACATGCCACTTTTTCATCTCTTTGACATGTATAGTGGTTAAGCCAATAGAATATGTTTAGTGAGATTTACCACATGTATCTACCAAGAGTGATGGCACAACAAATAGCAAGCCTAAGAGCATTTCTAAGCTTCATGGGCTCCTCTCATCCCATTTAGTGATGGTCATCAAAACACATGCTTGTGAAAATTTCAAGAGTAATCCTTGTACTTACATTGGTTATTTGTAAAATCTAAAAAGAGATGGAATCTTGTGACAAAAGGGAGCTAATTTCACAAATTAGTTAGGTGGAATCAAGATTAAATCATCCCGAAAGTTTAGATCACCTTTTAGGTGGATGTCTCACCAATCTCAAATTTCAAAAATCATGTATAATTATACTCTTTTCTTAGTTATGGGATATCATGCCCATTCTTGAGAGATTGAGCTACATTCTTGAGCATACATTATGCTCACTTCATGAAGGAGTAGTTCTCTACACTTCCCATGTATCATATGTTCAATAGCATACACATTTTTTATCATTATTTTTAGTAATTCATTCTAAGGACTATTCATGAAATTTGGGAGTTATTCAAGTCCCTTTTATAATACAAGTGATGGTGTTAACCTATAATTTCTAATATTCTTCATACAAAGATTAGTTCATGAATATGTCTTCTTTTTTATAAAAATTTTAAAGTTTTGAATACAACAAAAATATAATTGGTTGATGAACTTATTTAAAAATACACCAAAGAGAATATGAATATACAAAGAAAGGCATTCACTAGTTCATACTTGAATTTTAAAAATTTGAACTCTGTTATTTCTTGATAAATCATATTAGCTTTCCAT
Source organism: Ceratopteris richardii (assembly GCA_020310875.1). NCBI lineage: Eukaryota > Viridiplantae > Streptophyta > Polypodiopsida > Polypodiales > Pteridaceae > Ceratopteris > Ceratopteris richardii. The sequence goes on along the minus strand of CM035441.1, from coordinate 109,102,900 downwards.
TGAGACATTGATATCTCCATTATGTCCAAGTTGCGTTTTAGACTTTAAACTTTGATTAGTTCATAAATTACATTACCTTTCTTTTGAAAGTTCAATTGTTTTATTACATATTATAATTCAATGATATTCACATACATTTCAAATTTGATAAGTTAATCAAAGTCGATTACCTCAATCTTAATTCTATTTAAATTAGGAAATCTATCATGATATGAATTTAGAGTTTGAAAAAAGATCCAATTCAACAATAGCTCAATTATATGTAGTTTGATCTTTCAATAAGTTATCATTCAACCACTATTAACTGGGTTGAAGGATCCCAAACTATGGTGTTTAAAAACACCAATAAATAGATTTTAATTTGATTGTATAACAAATCTACCACAATATGAATTTAGAGTTTCAAAAAAATATGATTTAATATAAACATCAATTATATGCAATTTGATCAACAATAACTATTCACTTGTTTGTCATGAACATGTCTTTTGTTACAAAGTTTAAAGTTTTGAATATACTGAAATCATTATTGGTTGCCGAACCTATCTAAAAATACACCAAAGAGAGTATGAAAAGTATACAAAGAAAAGTGCTCACTGATTTAGACTTGAATTTTAAAATTTGAACTTTGTTATTTCTTCATAAATCATATTAGCTTTCTATTGAGATATTAATATCTCCATTATGCTCCAAGTTGAATTATAGCGTTTACACTTTGACTACTTCATAAGTTATGTTACCTTTCTATTGAAAGTTCAATTATTTATTACATATTCTAATTCAATGATATTCACATACATTTCAGATTTGATAAGTTATTTTAGAGTTGAATATCTCAATATTAATTCTATTTATATTAGGAATTCTATCAAGTTATGAATTTAGTGTTTGAGAAAAAAAATCCGATTCAAAAATCGCTCAATTATATGTAATTTGATCTATCAATGATTGTTCGTTCAACCACTGTTAACTTGGTTGAACGATCCCAAAACATGGTGTTTAAAAACACCAATATATCAATTTAAACTTGATTGTATAATAAATCTATCATAATATGAATTTAGAGTTTGAAAAAAAATACAATTTAATATAAACATCAATTATATTCAATTTGATCTACAATAACTATTCACTTCTTTGAACATTCCCAAATTTAGAGTATATTATGATGTTTAAAAACACCAATAAGTTGATTTAAATTTGATTGTATAGAAACTATAACACATGAATTTAGAGTTTGGAAAAGTAATCTAATATAACAATAACTTATTTATATGCAATTCGACATACTAATAATTGTCCACTTGGGTAAACAATCTCAAAAGTATAATATGATGTTTAAAAATGTGAATACGTTTTTCCAATTTAGAATCTAGAGTTTCAAAAAACAATCCAATTTAATAATAACTCAAATATATGCAATTCAATCTACCAATAATTGTTCACTTGGTCGAACAATCTCAAAAATACGTGGTCTCTAAATACACCAATAAAATTGAATACATGATCTTCAAATATTTTAAACATTGATAGTATTTTTTAATATATTATTCAAGTACAAATTATGTTTTCTATCACAGGGTGTCTGATTTACAATTGTATTGCATGTATAAGAATGCCTATTCTTTGTGCAAATCCATCCATGAAGCCAAGAAACCATTGTTACATGATACAATGAATCATAAAAATTAATGGTAATATTTCCATCCAAATCATGAAAAAAATTCCAAATTGTGTCCAAGTTCTTCTTATATCTGATCAAGATATCAATTTTTTGGCGAGTGTTCTTTGAGTTTTCGACAATATTTCAGTGGTCTGAATCCACACTTCAAAAAGATCCATACAAAAATCCAAGAAATATAATGCATCCTTGCGAACATAATGCAAAATCATTGGGATCTCTTTGAAAAAATCCATATGATTTTGCAAAGATTCAGATAGTAGATCATCCATTTCCTTAACAACTATCTTGAGCAAAACACCATTCATTTCTTGAATTAACGCCCTTCTTTCATCTCTTGAGAATGAAGAAAATCTTTTATTTCTCGATGAAGATTCATATATGTGTGAAGACAAGCAAGAAATCAATGCCCACCTTGTTTCCTTTGTAATTTGACTGCAATTCAGCATTGTGTTCTGCAAAAAAGAGAAAAGCTAATTAGATTTATTTAAAATTCAATTAAACTGATGATGCATAAAGATCTATTACATGATTGAAATGCATGTTTCTATATTCAAACTATTCTATATTAATGTGTTTCTATATTAATTCATAACTACAAATTAATTGGAGTTATTTTATCATTTCTCTCAATATTCAAAGCTTACAATGAATTAAAATTGATGATACATAAGAAAATATATGATATGATTTAAATCCATGCTTTTATATTTAGGGGGATTCTAATTTCCATGATAAATCTTTATAGTTGTTTTTTCAATCAATTGAATCAAAAGGAGATTAAGCCTCAAATAAATTTCATCTTTAAACGTATATGTATATTGATGCACAAAAAATATATTACATGATCTAAATGCATGATCTTATATTCAAATAAATCTATATTAATGCTAATGATGCTTAAACAATATATTTTTATAATAATATTTTTATAAAATATAAACAATGAAGTAGTGACAAGGGCTAATCCAATATCAAGGAAAATTCACAATTAATCTTTCCCTTCATGAGGAGCCATCTATATTTGTTTTACTTATTTAATTATCTTTAGACCACATCAAAAATATTGAGATGATTATTGATGCACAAAAAATATATTACATGATCTAAATGCATGATCTTATATTCAAATAAATCTATATTAATGCTAATGATGCTTAAACAATATTGAATCTGACATAATGGCCAAACACCAACATGAAAGTCTTGAAAAGTAAAGTCCAAGAATTCAAAACATCCTAGACATATAGATATTTTTTTGTCGTCACCATTTGTATAATTTTGACATACAGTTTCTCTGATGTGTTGCAGCTTATATCTTGGCTGAATAGAAGGCCATTTAGATCAAGAAGGAGTACATGCTTCCTTGTATGAATTGGATGATAGATATTCTTTGCATATAACAGACAATAAGTATAAATAAATACACTATAAGTATAAACAAAGCTTTAAGATTACTTATTGATACGAATATAATACTTGTTACTTGCATATTCTTTCTATTTGATTTAAACAGTGGATTTGGTTTTGCAATAATATTTAATTCTATGAACATGAAAGAAAGTAGTTAAAAATCAACTAAAATTTGAATGAGATAATTATAATATTACACAATATACCCGATAAAATCCAAAAAAGGCCTAGCATGTTGTTTCTCCATAACGTTGCATAGCTTATCTGATGTTTGATGAGAGCTTTGCTCATGTAGAGTACTTTTTTCACCCTCCAAATGGCCAACAAGCTTTCCAATACCATCATCACTTATGAAATCTTTATTTTGTTAAAATCTATGTAAAGAAAAAAGTAATTCAAAAGATATATATGAATAATGAATACAATGTGTAGACATATTAATACTTATTTTATCAATTGATTTTTCTTTCTCACATAAATAGCTTATGCATGTATACAAATCCACATCCATAAAATATTTTTATAAAAAATGAATATAGATTCAAAGTCAAAACAAAGCTCGATTAATTTGAAGCATTAACCTTAAGTTTGAACTCTTAAGTTTGCCTTGACTTTTAAAAGGAGTATATAATATCTTATGAGCCAAGAAATCTTTAAGCTTAAGTTCAAGCCTCTCTTAATATAAAACTTATATTTGAATCTCTAAAGAGAGGAGAGGTTCAATCTTAAGTTTGATCCTATTTTGTTCAAACTTTAAGCCTAAGTTTTAATTTTGACTTAATCTATGCATCATACATTTAAAAAAAAAACGAGTTTAAGATTACTTAAGAAAATAAGAGATTTTGGATTTCAAAAAGCTTACATTTCAATATCAATGTTAAGTTTGAACCTCATCTTACTACTTCCTTCACACCTTAAGCCTACATTTTAATCTTGAATTTAATCAAATGCATCATAGATATAAAAACAACAAGTTTAAGGTTTACTCATATAAAAGATTTATATTTTCAAGTCACAAATAGATGAATCAATGCATCATTGATTTAAAAAAACTAATGGATTAATTTATGCATCATTGATAAAAAAAATCATTTTTATATTACTCAAATAGATAAGAGATTTCTAATTTCAACTCACAAATATAAGATATTAATAATAAATAAAAAGATTTAAATACTAATTGACCCATATCGTTTTATTCAACAAGAGGTAATATATTCAAAATAAATTTATATTTTTCAAGATAAACATAAATGATTGACATGAATACAATCATCACTAGCATTTAAAAATAAATTCATACTTCAAAAAATATGATATTTATTACAATACATTGAATCAATGTTTTCTCAAGGTCTATTCTCCACTGGATTGTATATCAATCTCAACATCACCATTTCGAAACATGTCATCTGTATATCACACCACTGATGCAAAGAAGGACCATTTTCAAAAACTGAAGAGCAAATTAATTCTAATTGCTTTTCTTCAACATCATCTAAGCATATACCTAAACATCTGCATTTTTCAGATAAACTTCTTTGAAGAATGATTCCTTGACAATAAAACTCTACAACATAACTATCTTCACAAGCAAAACTCTTGATGAAATCATCAACAAAAATTATATCTATGAATTCATCAGGGCCTTTCTAAGCAAAAATATATAGATTTTCTTGATTTATATTATCAATCATCTAATAATTATCCTCTTTGCTAATATACATAAGAACTATTGCAAAATCCAAATCTCCTTTAATCAAAAGATTACTTCCCTATAGTGCTTTAATTTTAAAAGTCATTTTTGTAGCCGTTTGTTGAACTCCTTCATAAAGCATATCAATAAAAGATATCAGAATATATTCTATCTCAGAGTTCATCCCATTGAGTGTAAAAACCAATCCGGAGAAGAAGGTTGTTGAAATACATTCCCAAGCATGTAGATTGTAAAGTTATGAATTGAACCTAAAGAAAGAAATATTGAATGGAAGAATTTGCTCTATACAAAAACTTTCCAACTTATTTAAATCCAAACCAAAGTCATAGATTTACCATGGAATAATATTTTTTGTGATGTTTATACCCACTGCATTTATGTAGAAATGACTAAGCAAAGTTATGGTAGCCTTTGGTAAAGGAGGAGATTTCATTGCCCTGTTTAATGAATCTTTCAGAAATGTCTCACCATGACTTATATTTTTTACATATTGTGTATTTGTGATGTTATATTTCTCATATATCTTTTTCCAAGTAAAAACCTCTATCATTGAATCAACAAGAAAAGCGATTATTGTATTTTTTAATACACGATCATTTTTTTATCTCCATGCCATTTCTTCCATGTCAACCATATGATTCAATGATTTTGTTTTTTTTAGAATCTTTTCTAAAATTTCCTTTTGAATTTCTAGAATTTTTATTTTTTTGTCTAAAACTCCAATGCATCTGAATAATGTCTCACGTAATATAACTATCCTTGGTGCTTGCTTTATCTAACCACCTTTGATTGCTACCATCTTTGCAAATCTAAACACATAAATGAACACAAGTTTAAGAGGGAGGTAAAAATACTAAGAATATAAACATGTGTGGCATGATACAAATTCTCTTTTAGTTTGATTAACCCCTAGGGGAGACTTGCATAGATATGCATTAGCTTTTCATTGAGATCTATCTTACAAAAGTTGATCCACAAATGGTTCCTTCTATAATGACTTTATGGTTCCATCTGCAAATTAGCCTCTTCAAATATCTCCATAAAAATTTATTGGAGGGTAATTTAGTATATTTTTTTCTTTTCTAAATTTAAATTATTGTCCTAACTATAACATCACCATAAGTGAATTAGCACTTTGCAAAGTTTTCATTGCACTAAATGAATGTTATCCAGATATTATTCAATACTCAACTTTATCAATATCATCATGAGACAAAGTTTGTAGAGGTGTTTTGGCACTTGGATCAATAAGCATAACAATTGTGAGAATGTCATTCTCTATGGGAGCCAAGACAAAATCATTCATAAATATACGCACTCAATCTTTAATCAATTTTTTATATACATAATTTGATAATGCTAGAAGATATTATTTTACATCAATATTAAATACTATATTTGAACTAAAAACATATTATTCTTGTTCTTTTAGTAGTAAATTCATCATCTTAATATTTGCTAGCTGCACTACCATACCTTTAGTTTCTTCACTTCTATTATCTGAATGTCGCACTACTATATCTTCATTGTTTTCCATAGACTTTTTTGATGATCTTAAATCTTTGGTTGAAGAACCTTTTAGCTTTCGTTTCTTGGATCTCCTAGATACATGTGAGCTTCTCTTCAAACATTTTTACTTTTATGCTAATATTTTGACTTCTTTTATAATGGTCAATAATTCTTCTATTGATTCAATCGATCCAATTGAGTGTAAAGATTGATCAGAATTTGTCATACTAGCTTTCATATCTTCTTAATAGAAAGTCTCCCAAGATAAGCAAAATTTATTTGCATTGACATTTTCACCAAGTGGAAGTAATTTACACGTTAAACATAGGGTGCCTTGTGCATTTACATGTTCTTTAATATGAACAACATTGCCCATATCACCATATGTAGATCCTATATCTATCATAAATAAATGATCCTCTGCTTTGAAGTTCCATTCATGGTCATAAGTGTTAGCAAACCATTTCATGTCTTCTTTATACATCATATCAAAAGATTTTTGAACTTTTATCCTATTTGAAGAAACCTTCATCCCAATTTTTTTTCATAAATTTTCAATGAAAATGCATTATCCACAACATTACTTTGAAATTCAATAGTATTCATGTTTTCCATTGCTCTTGAGAAAAAAACAATATTTTCTCTTAGATCATAACAAACAAATATCAACATAATAAGATCAACTTTATCATCCATATTCATCAAACTTATTATCAACAATATCATTCCTAATTATCAAACTTATAGCTTATGACAAACATTCCCGAACTTAAGTTTCAAGCCTCATAATATCTAAGCTTATGTTAAGCCTACACTTAAACTTAATAATTCTTTAGTATTTTTTTGGAAAAAAGGATCCAACTTAAGTTTGAGCCTCATAGCGTATAACAAAAAATAATAAAGTTAAGTTCATTTATAGAGTCAAACTTAAGTTTGAGCCTCATAATATATGATAAAAAAATTGAAACTTAAGTTGATCAAGAGGCTCGAACTTGTGTTCGTGCCTTTACTCTGTTTGGCAGAATAGCGAAGAGGTAGATTTGACTTGAGAGGATCCAAATTGAGCTACAGATATGAGTCTTTTGGGTGCAAAAGCTAAGAGGCTTGAACTTAAGTTTGAGCCCCGTAACATCTAACAAAAAAGACTCAAACTTGATTGAGAGGCTCAAACTCAAACTTAAGTTGATTTAGAGGCTTTCCTTGTAGCATATGAAAAAAAATACTCGAGTTTAATTTGATTTAGAGCCTCAAACTTAGCAAATTTATGTTGATTGAGAGGCTCAAACTTAGAAATTTTAAGTGGAAAAGTTGAGAGGTTGAAACTTAAGTTTGAGCATCTTTTGATCAAATCCCAAGGCAAATTTAGTTAGAGACACCACTCTTTTGGGTGAAAAAGCTGATAGTCTTGAAATTAAGTTCAAGCTTCATAACATATGACCCAAAAGATTAAGATTTAACATGATTGAGAGGCTCAAAATTAAGTTCGAGCTTGCACTTTTTCTTATGTAAGGGCTAACAAGCTCGAACTTAAGTTTTAACCTCTTAGCTGTTTTGGATAAAGGGCTAACAATCTTGAAGATAAGTTCGAGCCTTTTAGCTCTTTTGGATAAAGAGATAAGAGGCTAGTACTTAAGTTTGAGCCTCTTCTGATCAGAGCTCAAAGTAATTTTGCCTTAAACACATTACTCTTTTGGTGGAAAAGCTAAGAGGCCAGAACTGAAGTCCGAGCCTTATAACATATGATAAAATTTTATTCAAACTTAAGTTGATTGAGAAGCTCAAACTCAAACCTAATTTCATTGAAAGGGTCAAACTTAACTTTGAGCCTCATTGGGTATGAAAAAAATGACTCATATTTACTTTTATTGAGAGGCTCAAACTTAAGTTCAAGCCTCTACTCTTTTTGGGAAGAAGAGCTAAGAGGTTCAGACTTAAGTTTGAACCTCCTTTGATCAAAGCTTGGTAGTTTGGATTTTAGAGGCTCAAACTTAAGTTCAAGCCTCTAGTCTCTTAGATAAATGTAGATTTGACTTCAGAGGCTTTTTTAAAGCTTGGGACATAGAGAGTTTGGAACTTAAGTTCAAGCTTCGTAGCTTACAATAAAAGCTACTCAAACTTAAGTTAAATGACAAGATTGAACTTAAGTTTTAGCCTCTACTCTTTTGGTCCAAAGACTTTAGAGGTGTGAACTTAAGTTTGAGCCTCTTGGCTCTTTTGGTTAGAAGAGCTAAGAGGCTCAAACTTAAGTTCGGGTATCTTTTGATCAAAGTTCAAGGCACATTTCACTTAAGAGACACTACTATTTTTTGTGGAAAAATTCGGAGGGTCAAACTTAAGTTTGAGCCAATTAGCTCTTTTGGATGGAAGAGCTAAGAGGCTTGAACTTAAGCTCACAGATCTTTCGATCAAAACTCAATGTAGATTTAAGTTAGAGACACTACTCTTTTGGGTGGAAAAGAGTGGAAACATTGAGAGGCTCGAGCTTAAGCTTGAGCCTCATAGCATTTGACTCAAAAGACTCATACTTAACATGATTGAGAGGCTCAAACTTAAGTTCAAGTCTCTACTTTTTTTGTTGTAAAGGTTAATAGGGTCAAGCATAAGTTTGAGCCTCTTAGCTCTTTTGGATAAGGAGCTAAGAGGCTCAAACTTAAGTTCGAACCTCTTGGCTCTTTTGGAAAAAGAGCTAAGAGGCTCAAACTTAGGTTCGAGCCTCTTTTGATCAAAGCTTAAAGTAAGTTTGACTTAAAAACATTACTCTTTCAAGTGGAAAAGCTAAGAGGCTTGAACTTAAGTTCGAGTGTCTTTTGATCGAAGCTCAAGGTAGATTTGAGTTAGAGACATAATTTTTTTGGGTGGAAACGCTGAGAGGATGAGCTTAAGTTTGAGCCTCATAGCATACAAACTAAAAGACATAGACAAAAGGATTGGACTTAAGTTCAAGCCTCTACTTTTTTGGTGCAACAACTAACAAGCTCGAACTTAAGTTCGACCCTCTTAGCTCTTTTGGATAAAGAGCAAAGAGGCTTGAACTTAAGTCGAGTCTCTTTTGATCAAAGTTGAAAGTAAGTTTGATTTAAACGGGTCAAACTTAAGTTAGAGCCTCAAGGCATATGACCAAAAATAATCGAATTACTTTAATTGAGAGGATCAAACTAAGTTTGATCCTCAACTCTTTTTGGGAGGAAGAGCGAGACACTCCGACTTAAGTTTGAACCTCCTTTGATCAAAACTCAAGTTAGATTTTATTTTAGAGGCTCGAACTAAGTTTGAGCGTCTAGACTTTTGGGTGGAAGAGCTAAAAGGATCCAACTTAAATTCAAGATTGGCATATGATTACTCTAACCATAAAGCTATACTGAAGTCCAATCCTTTTGGGTGATTTTAAGTTTGTAGACTCACTTCTCACCATATAATGATGATGATTCCTCTTATTCATAGGTAGCGAGGACTCTTGGTCTAGGTATATAGGGAATTACTGTGCTTGATGATAAAGTGGAATCTCCTTTCTTTTTCTCCACTACGTGTGGCTCCTCCAAGGACACCACATCATGAAACATTTTGATCTTCTTCACCTTGTATTCACATAATATGAAATCCCTTTTCTTTTCACAGTGACTTAAGAAGTTCAGCTACATCTATTGTCTCCTCCTTGCACTCTTGTTCTATGCTCTTGAGATGACAATATGCAATTGTATGTCCCTTCCTTTTTCAATGGAAGCAATGTCCTTGACACTTCTTCTTACTACTCCTCATCTTTGCACTCTCAAATTTGGTTGAGGAACCACCTTTTTGTGATTAATTGGTGGAGAACATAGCATCTGTGTTGTTAATTCCTACTTGGGCTTTAAGATGCAAATCCTCTTCCATTGGTAGTGAATAAAACTCCTCAAATATCAAAGATTGAGGTCTCACTTGAGCAATGAGATTAGTTATCCTTCCATCATACTTAGGTGGCCAATTTTGGAGGCACCTTTGGGCTAGCCCATTCCCAACCTTCTTTATCCCTTCACAAGCCATTCCATCACATGGCTTCTTGATCTGAGTGATGGATGCCTTATCCTTCTCACCTTCTGCAAACTTCTCTACTTCCGATCAATTTTGTAAACTTTGAATGCAATTTTTGTTCTCCACCTGTATCGATTGAAATAAGCTCTTAGAGCTTGGAATTTCATATTGATAACCTATCTTCAAGATCAAGGTTTCAGGTCAAGCAATGAAGATGCTTCTTTTTTCATCAAGAAGGATCACAATGAATTTATATATTTATGTGTATATGTAGATGACATAATTGGAACAAGAGATGACTTGAATGGCATACAAAGGATCAAAAGGCATATGCAAGAGGAGTTCAAAATCAGTGATTTAGATGAGCTCACATTCTTCATAGGTATGCAAGTCACATACATAGATGTAGAAGGTGAGAAAATTGAAGACATTAAAGAGTATCAAAGCTTGGTAGGTAGCTTGATATATGCTTATACTCATACAAGGGTAGTTATCTCATATAGCGTAGGAGTGCTAAGCGAATTCATGCACTCACCAAGAAGACCACACATGGATGTAGCTAAGAGAGTACTTAAGTAGGTCAAGGGAACAAATAATGAAGGGATATTCTATCCTTACTCTTAATATCTGGATATCAAAATCTATTCAAATGTAGATTGGGCAGGCGCTAAGGATGATAGAAGAAGTACTTTTGGTTACTTAGCATTTGCAAGTTCAAAGCTAGTGTCATGGAGTTATTAAGAAGATTATAGAGATTTGACCATAGCATCTCAAGAGGCAATATGGCTAAAAGCATTGTACGCATATTTGGGACTTTTGAGTTCCAAACCTCACATATTTGGAGATAATGTAAGTTCCATGCATCTATCAGCAAACCCTCTTTTCCATGCAGGAACCAAAAAAATAGAGGTTCATTACCACATCATTAGAGAGAAGCTCATGGCAAAAGAGATTGATATTTCTTTTGTTCCAACTGAAAAGCAAGTAGCAGATATGATGACAAAGCCACTTGATGGATCATATCTTTGTAGATTTAAATCAATGGCAGGTATTCAACTTATTAGAGAATGAAGACTCAATCATACTTTAGCTTAAGGGAGAGCTATTGGAACATCAAGCTTACATTATGCTTGAGGTGGGTTTGTTCTACTTCATCAAACCATCATGTGGAATGTACCAAAGATATTCCTTGAAGAGGTTCTTTGTCAATATTTATTTTATCCTTATTTTCATAAGTACTTTTTATGGATCATTTACCAAAATAAAAGCCTAGAGCTTTATGCTTGTAAAAAGAGAAAACAAGAGCTCAATTCCATGAATTTGAGGTGGTTGAGCTTGAAAACCAATCAATCAATCAATCATCAAAAAGTAGATCAGATTAGATCTTCACTTTTCGTAGATTTTAGGAAAGTGAATTGATTCTCTTCAATAATTCAAAATCTATTTTGTAGAAGTCTTGGAACACTTCAAGAGTCTATATAAATACTTCAATTCCATTGTAAAATGTGTTGAAGCAGTATACATACACTTTGGGTCATCATTGTATTGCTCCATTTCTCTACACCATCTTCTTCAATAATACTAAACTTGGAAAGGCTTCTGCTAAAGCTCCAAATTGAATGCATGAGCATTTATTGGAAATTTATCACGTGTCTAGTTTATGTGTATAAATTTTCAGAGCATGTGGTTCCATAGATTTTGAGAAATCCCAATTTTACTCTCTTTGGGTCTATCTCTGTACAACCCTAAAAAATCAAGGGTACCTCTATTGAGTGTTAAGTTCATTCGAGAATATTATTTTGCTGATTACTTGTAATCTTGTGCATTTTGGACACTCGATTCTATGTATAGCATTCCTCCAAAAGGGGTTTTTCCAATTTTGATCATGCTAGGTATTATGAGCATTTGAAGTTGATTGTTTCATCCAAAGATAGGAAGTTTTTTGAGCTAGTCAAAGTGGAAATTTTTCTATTTTCTACCAACTCTTTCTTCTTGACGATCCAAAGTAGATAATGGATTTTATTGCACTAATCACATGCCTATAAGGTCTATTTGACTCTAGAAAAACTCAAGGGCTGGTCATGTGTTGGTTGGCTGGACCAAACTTCATCACTTGGGAACTCACTTTTATACCTCCTGCAAGCTTCTCCAAGTTCTGTCAGCTTCTGTTTATATTCATGCACAAGATATGTAGATCACAAAGAGGGATATGTATACAGATGGTGGGAGTTGCTTAGCTTAAAGGATCCTTCTTGGTCCTTTAAGTGGGAGGTTGTTGGGGATAAGGGCCCTAAGGACTCTCCTTTTTGTATATTTTGACCCTCCATGTGAGAGCTCTCTCCAGGAGATTTCCATACATATTTTTGTTATATTTTTTGGATCCCAAATTGGGGAGTTATAGATATTTAAATATTTTATGACTTTTGGCCATTGTTCATGTGTAAACATGCCCAAATGACCTATAAGTCACTTAACAATAAGACTTGGTCCCAAATCTCTCATAACTTGATTGGGACTACTTCAATTTCAGCTTCTCCATCTTCTTCTCCAAATTTTTGAGCAAGTTTCTCTCTCTACCATCTATCCTCACACAAGAGCCCACTCCCTTGGCATTTGGAGCAATCGAGCACACCACCATGTAGATTTTCACGGCCTCTTTCAACCTACGAATATAGTTATTGAACATGATGCAAATGGCGTTGAAGGTGATGATGTTCATATTCCTATTCGTGCTATAGTTCCTATTACACATGCTCTAGAGTAACTATGTTGGGATGGTAGAGATGCTCAAGCACATGCATTGGTAGCCTTGTCTGTCACGTGCCATTATCCTTCACATTTGCTCTTGCAAGACAACAAAGGATGCTTGAAATACACTTAGAACCTTGTACCAGGAAAGAAATGAGGCTTGCATTGCTTACCTTCGAAAACAGTTAGAGAGTGAGCATATGAATGAAGGAGATTCCATGGAGAATTTTTTGACAAAGATCAAAGGTTTGAAGGAGCAATTGATTTTGTTGATGAAGTCTTGCTAAAAAATTCATTTGTGCGAAATGTTTTTAATGGTCTTCCACATTCATAGCAAAGTTTTGCTTCTAGTATTTGATTGATTATGAAAGGCAATCCAAATGCCTTAACATTTGAGGAGTTGGCATTTGTTTTGTTGCAAGAAGATCACTATAGGTAGAACTAGTCCATTATGCATGTTGCAGATCAAGCTTTCTTAGCTAGTCAGAAGGGCAAAGGTAAATGGATCTCATCTACTAGTACACAAAAGTTTGCTAATACTACACACTGGAAGAAGGAAGACAAAGATGAGAATAAAACAAAAAAACAGAAGCATTTTTCCAAATAATATAAATTAAATGATCATATCATAAGGATTTGTCCAAAAGTGGTTGCAAAAGAGGCAAAGAATAAAGAGGTTAGAATGGTTCTTGCAGAGGCCTCTACACCTAACACAGAGTGTGCTAATCTTGTGCAGAATGAAGAATGGGTATTTAATATTCTTTATAGCTAGGATCCATGTTCTCATGACTAGTGTATGTCTACTGTAGACTTAGATGTTTGGTACTTTGATAGTGGGGCAACCAAACATATTACCTTGCAGCGCAATTTCTTTAGTTCACTTGATCTTGCCTCTATAGGGAATATTATCACATGCACTAACAACTTCTTTAATCATGTAATGGGATTTGGTAAGATCATTTACGTCTTTTACATCCTTTACAAATTCTATAGCACAACTAGAAAAGTGTATACATGGACTTCATAGTGGGGTTACCTCAATCTGAAAGGAAAGGAATCGAAATCCCTACCCAAATCATTTAATCCAATCAAATGTACATGCATGCCTTGTGCTTGTGGACTAGTGAAATGGGTAGACTTTTTTGGTGTTCTTAGCTTAATTGTTTCTTTTTGGAACTTCCACAAACCTTGAGGTCCTAAAGTCTTCCATTTCTATACACTTTGTATCTTCTTAGAAATGTATAACTTTTAGGATAATGCAATAGAGGTCCTACCTCTCTAATGAAAGGGTTGAAAACTAGATTCATCTTCCACTTTAATAAAAAAGGAGATGAATCTTTGGACTTACTCTTTTATAATACTTTTCGAATACACAATATTCTTGATTTGTATCTGTATGACTTAGCACTTCATGAACTCAGTAAAGTGGGTTTAGTTAGTCTTTGCCTAGACATGCTCAATATTATAATGAGATCTTCGATCCTCTCATTCTTTGGCAAGTTAGATGGACTTATATCAATCATCCAAATTTACTTGAAACATAATGTTCAAGTATTTGGGGTGATAAATGAAACACCCAAAGTTGAAAGTTTCATTTCTACTAGTGGATCCTTATCCTTATCATCCTTGATTTTCCCTGGATTAATCTTTGGAAGATATCTTTGTTCTTGCATTTTTTAATCTTTGTTGAAAAAATATTGGCATTCAAGAATTTTATAATCCAATGACTAAAATCATGTCTTTAGGAATTGGCATTACTTGGTAGACCTTTCTTCTATGTCTCTCCCCAAGTTCCTTGTTCATTTTATCTTAGCAAGTTCTTCCAAAGGGTAATACTACTTAATTATCTTGAACCAAATTTGGTTTATACCCAAGATAGTTATGTATACTAACCTCAAAGTTCATCAAAATTTTGCAAAGAGGAACAAATCATTTAATCTCTTACCAATTCCTTTGTATCCTAAAACTAATTGAGGAAACAATATTTATCAAGCCATCAAGATACATCATTGCTAAATCCTCTATCTATTGCATGGAGTTAAATTATTCAAGTTTTATTTTCTTTAAGTTCCAAAGTCTTGCAAGAAACATACCTCTTTCTTGGCATCATATCCTAGACCCCTTCTAGGAACTTAGTGAACATTCTTGAATCACTTATTCTTGTCATTCAAAGGATCAAATGGTAATCTTTTATAGATCATTCTATCCTTCAAGGCTTTATACTTGAATAGGCTTGATTTTTAGTAAGCCCCTTAGTTTAACTTGAAAAACTCGCTAAAGTTTTTATCCTCATTTGTCTTTACTACATCATCTGAAGTTGGCTATGCATTCTACTGAAAAGAATGCATCTACTTAAGATGATAAAGGATAGCCTTTTCTAGGGAAAATATCATTTTATTCCATTTACCCTTTTTTCATGCATCCAAATGTATCTAATTGGTTCAAAGAGGTACATTTGTACACATCTTAATGAACCTAAGACCTTAATCTCAATGTCTTATCTTTAAGACTTATCTTGATGTTTTCTATTGGATCTTGAGTCTCTATTCTCTCTGGAAATTACAAAAAATTCTCAATGGGAGTTAGTTCCCAAGTGAGTTCTTTCTCCAATCTGTAGAACAACATCCTTAATTTTTTCACCTTCTTTGTCCTTTCAATGCTCTTTGATCATTTGCTATGATAATAAATTCCATCTTGGAATTCCTTGGCATCATATTCATGAGAGCAAAGACTAAGGTTTGTAAATCTCATGCGAATGAATTTTATACCTCAAAGATGTCTTTGGTTGATTGTTGTATAATTCATGGGTTCAGAAGGTTAAACATATGGATTCTACAGGTTAGAATATGATGTATGTTTGCTTTAGTCTTGCTCTTGAATTACCATTGGAACATGCCTTGAACCTTTGGGTGAAACCCTTGGTTTTAACTCTTGAGGTATTTATTCATATGAGCTCCCAATTGAATGGTTAGAACCTTAGGCTTGATTTATCCTAAGGTGTGGGAACCTTAGTCTTGGGAGAAGCTTCTCTAGGAGCCACCTTGTGTGTACGTGAAAGAAGAATCCTCATTTGATCTAGAAGGCATGTGATAGACCTTGGGAAATTAGAAGGCATGTGATCCCCCTTGGGAAAGTGTCCACATGAGGGCCACTTGGCTAGACACTTGGCCAAATCCAAGGATGTTGGTGTAATTCACAAGCCTACACATTTGGCTTGATGGATACATTGAACACCCTACACATGTGAAGAAGCATAGGAACTATTGCTAGTGATTTATTACCACTTTATCTCTTATGTAAACGTCAAATTGACTTGGAATCTTTGTAAACACGTACCAAAAGGGTTCGTGGAAAATTGGTAAGCTTTGATTGATGGAATATCTCCTAGGATATAGGAGCTTGATCATAGGGAGCCAAAAGTTTGAATTTGAATTCAAATTTCTACCCAATCATTATAAAAGTGTTCATGGAAAAGTCACGGGTAAGACTCATCATTCTCGAGCTTGTCATTACTGATTTTGAATGTGTGTGAGGCCTACACTCTAGCCCACACCTATCTACACCATTAGGCAATGATCTTCATGCCAATGGGTCTGTATACAAGTGTTCATTAATACATATATCATCATTAGTCATTTCTGAGTTCTCTGTCATACCACTTGAAAGTCTGACAACTTGTGAAGAGCATATCTCAGTCATTTCTCCACCAAATTCAAAGATCTAAAGCTTGTTGGAACCAGCTTAAAGTTGTCTACATGCTGGCAAAATTTGAAGAGGTTCTATTCATCCATGTCAGAGAAAAGGTCGTCGAGGTGATCATTGGTCAATGTCTGCTAGAGTCCTAAAAAATCGGGGGTAAAGTTTAATTTGCTAAAGTGATTTCTCTGAGCATAGTTAGTCTTTTTATATCATTCCACTTGGAATAGTTAGCTTGCTAAGCTAATCAGATACCCCCTAAAAGGAATTTTTCTAATTCCTACTATGCTGGTCATACTAAGCAAAAGTTCCAGCAGGTGTCAAGACATAAATAGAAGGTTTTCTTGAGATCTTGAGATTCAAAGTTATCTGTTTTGTCTCAATCTTTACATACATCATTTCCAAAGTACATAGGCCATTTTATGGTGTCACTGGAGAGCTAAGGGTGTCTACTTATCAAATCTAAAGCATCAAAGGCTGGTACAAAGCAGGTTTTGGCAGTAGCTACTCAATCTCTTGGAGTGTCCATCCATCTTTCCCAACAGTGGTATCAGGGCAAACTAAGGTAAAATGGGAGATGGTTTCCCTTCATTTATTGATAAATTGGACAGGAACAACTATCAGGCATGGTCTCTAAGGATGAAGACCTACCTACAAGGAAGGAGTCTTTATGGATACATCTCAGGAGATGAGGAATTGCCCTCATTCAAAACAAGAGGATTACCAACAAAGGAGGAACATGAAAAGCTCAACACATGGTGTGCTAAGGATGCATTGGCAAGGTCTTGTTTACTCAACTCCATCTCTGATTTTCTTTTGCCACATATTAGGAACTGTAAGACATCCCAAGAGACTTGGGAAACCTTGTCATCTTATTTCTCTTCCAACACAAGGGCTAGAAAAAATCAGTTGTGGATTGAATTTACCACATTAAGGAAGCAACCTAAGCAAGTTGTTTCAGAGTTTGTGACCAAGATTAAAGATGTAGCAGATCAGTTAGCAAGCATAGGAGAAGAGATTGAAGAAGAGCAGATTGTAAGGCAAGTGATAAATAGGATCAAGGCTGATGACAAATGGGAAAGCTTCACCACTGCCATGGACCTTTACATGGACATGCAAATTCCAGATCTTACAACTCTCATGGGACAATTGTTCACTCATGAAGCAAAGCTCAACAAGAATGGAGACACATCCAAAGGTAATAACTCTTCTGCCCTATATACAGATAAAAAGTCTAAAGATAAAGGCAAGAGCAAGAAGGTGGAAGATGAAGGCTCTACCTCCCAAGCTAACTATGCAGGGAGAGGTAGATCATCAAGAGGAAGGGGCAGAGGAGGTAAGCAAGGTAGGGGGAGATCCCATAACTCCTCACCATGCAACATTTGTGGTTTATCAAATCATACTACAGATGAGTGTTTCAGGAATTACAAAAATCAGAGAGGAAGAGGATACCAAAGAGGTGGATACTCACAGTCAAGAGGTAGATTCAACCATCACCAAGGTTACAACAACAATTACAACAACAACTACAATGGCAACTACCAAGGAGGTTTCAAATCCAGAAAGGACTACAACGACTACACAGAGGAGCAAGATGACTCTCTTCTAATCATGAACATGACTTCAAAATCAGGTACAAATGATGACCACCTATTCTACATTGACTCAGGATGCTCAAAACATGTGGCTGGCAATGTAGCACTACTCTCTGACCTTGAGGAACCAAAAGGTAAGCATCAAGTCCAAACAGGTGATGACACCAAGCACTCAGTAGTTAAAGTTGGAAATGTTAAGACTTGTGATGGAAATCGGAACTTGTTGAGTAGGGTACTCTATGTACCAACCATTTCCAAAAATTTGATGAGTGTTGGACAGATTGTGGAGAAAGGTTTGCAGGTTAGATTCAACCAATATGGAGCATTTGTGGAGGATCAAAGGCATGGGTTCAAGAGAATTGCTAAAGGAGAAAAATCAAGTAGACTTTTCACTTTTGAGCTAGAAGACACAAAGAATATTGCACTATACAGCTATAAAGATCAAACACTTTCAGAGCTTGAGATTTGGCACAAAAGATTAGGGCATGTAGGAGAAAGAACCTTGAAACAGATATGCAGGGATCAATGTGTTATTGGAATACCCAATGTTTCAAAACAACATATGATTTATAAATGTAGTGCTTGTCAATTTGGGAAGTCTCACATGTTACCCTTCTCAAGGAAAGGTTACATGCATGAAGACTACCTAGAGCTTGTTCATACTGATGTATGGGGACCAAGCAAAGACCCCTCAGTCTCAGGATCAAGGTACTATGTATCTTTTATTGATGATTATAGCAGGTGGACTGTATTGTACTTCATGAAACACAAGGATGAGGTGTTTAATTGCTTTAAAAAATATCTTGCACTTGTTGAGAATCGGACAAGGAAGAATTTGAAGAGGCTAAGGTCAGATGGAGGAGGTGAGTACTTCTCCAATGAGTTTGAAAACTTCTTGCAGGATAGAGGCATCAAAAGAGAAATCACCACAAGGTATTCTCCTAAACAGATTGGGGTAGCTGAGAGAAGAAATAGGTTGATTGTTGAGACAGCTAGGTCTATGTTGAATGAAAAAAATTACCTAACTATCTATGGGCAGAAAGTGTTTCCACTGCCACTTATCTCATAAACAGGTTACCATCAAAGTCCCTTGATGGGATGACACCCTATGAAGCATGGCATGGTAAGAGACCCTCACTAGACCATTGCAGGATATTTGGATGTGTAGCATATGTACACATTCCTTCTCAGATAAGAGGTAAGCTAGACCCTAAGGCTGAGAAGTGCATTTTTATTGGATATGATCTAAATCAGAAAGGATACAGGTTTTATAACCCTTCCAATAAGGGATTTATGGTGAGTAGAGATGTTTTATTTGATGAAAATGATTCTTGGTATGAGAATGAATGCAAGAAGGTTAAACTACCCTATGATTTGGAAGAAGAATTTCCAAGTCTTGCAAAGGAGGAACCTACTCAGAATGAAGACTCAAGTTCAGAAGATGAAGACACTATCAACCTTGAAGAGTTCAAGGCATGGAAGTCCAAGGGCAAAATGAAGATGAAGAAGCTTGAAGACATACCTGAATCTTCAACTCAATCAATTAGAAGATCACAAAGAGAAAGCAAAAAACTTATCAGATATGGGTATGATACATCTCTTGTTACTAAACACTCTGTTTATCTTGCCAAAGATTTTTCAATTGAAGAACCAGGATCATATGAAGAAGCCATGACCAAGACAAAATGGAAAGAAGCTATGGATGAAGAGATTGAAGCACTCAAGGAAAGTGACACATGGGAACTAGTACCAAAGAAGGACTCCATGAAGGTAATAGGATCCAGATGGATCTATAAACTTAAAAGAAATTCTGATGGGTCAATTAATAGGTACAAAGCCAGATTGGTAGCCAAAGGGTTTGCACAAACCCAAGGCATTGACTATGAAGAGACATTCTCTCCTATGGCCAAGATGCCAACTATCAGAGTGTTGGTAAGTGTGGCTGCATCAAAAAATTGGAATATGTACCAATTAGATGTCAAGAATGCTTTCTTGAATGGATGGATTTCAGAGGAGGTATATATGTCACAACCTCCTGGCTATGAGGACCCTAAGAAGGTAACATATGTTTGTAAATTGAAAAAGGCTTTATATGGATTGAAGCAGGCATCTAGGGCATGGAATTACAAGTTAACTACATACCTTCAAGACCAAGGTTCTGTCATGAGCAAGGCAGACACTTCTCTATTTATCAAGAGAAGTAATTGAGAGGTAATATACCTTTGTGTTTATGTTGATGACATCATACTTACAGGTAATGATGTTAATGGAATCAGACAAATTAAGAGCCAGATGATGAAGGAGTTCAAGATCAATGATCTTGGTCTATTGAAGTATTTTCTTGTGCTTGAGTTAGTCTATACTAACTCAGGAATATACATTACTCAGAAAAAATACATACGGGATATGTTGAAAAGGTTTCATTTGTAGGATGCCAAAGTTGCAAGTACCCCAATGGAGGTAAATCTCAAACTAAGTGCCCATGAAGGTGATTAAGTTAATGATATTACAGGATATCAAAGCATGGTGGGTAGCTTGAACTATGCTACCTTAACAAGGATAGATATTGCATATGGAGTTAGTGTGCTAAGTCAGTTTATGCACAAGCCAAGGATACCTCACTTAGAGGCTGCCAAGAGAATTCTAAAGTACCTCAAGGGTACACAACATCATGGTTTGTATTTTCCTTACACCTCTAACATTGATATCAAGATCTATTCAGATGCAGATTGGGCAGGATGCAAGGATGATAGGAGAAGCACTTCTGGATACATTTCATTTGCAGGTGATAAACCAATATCATGGTCTTCAAAGAAGCAACCTACTGTTGCTTTGTCTTCTACAGAGGCAGAGTATAGAGGACTGGCTAATGCCACACAAGAAGCCATATGGATCAAACTTTTTGTATACAAAATTGGGTTTATATACTAGGTCACCAATAATCTTTGGAGATAATACAAGTTCACTTCACCTTGCAGCTAATCCTATCTATCATGCTAGGACCAAACATATAGAGGTCCATTACCATTATGTGAGAGAGAAATTGTTAAGCAAAGACATTCAACTAACCTATGTATCAACCAACATGCAATGTGCAGATTTGTTGACTAAAGCTTTGGATGGAACCAAACTTTGCAGGTTCAAAGCAATGATTGGATTGCAGGATAAACATGAAGTTTGAAGATGAAGACCAAGCCAAAATGTTTGGCTTGAGGGGGAGCTATTGGTGTAATTCACAAGCCTACACATTTGGCTTGATGGATACATTGAAGACCCTACACATGTGAAGAAGCATCGGAACTATTGCTAGTGGTTTATTACCACTTCATCTCTTATGTAAAAGTCAAATTGACTTGGAATCTTTGTAAACACCTACCAAAAGGGTTCATGGAAAATTGTTTAGATTTTATTGATGGAATATCTCCTAGGATATAGGAGCTTGATCATAGAGAGCCAAAAGTTTGAATTTGAATTCAAATGTCTACCCAATCATTATAAAAGTGTTCATGGAACAGTCGCCGGTAAGACTCATCATTCTCGAGCTTCTCATTACTGATTCTGAGTGTGTGTGAGGCCTACACTCTAGCCCATAGCTATCTACACCATTAGGCAATGATCTTCATGCCAATGGGTCTATATACAAGTGTTCGTTAATACATATATCATCATTAGTCATTTTTGAGTTCTCTGTCATACTACTTGAAAGTCTGTCAACTTGTGAAGAGCATATCTCAGTCATTTCTCCACCAAATTCAAAGATCTAAAGCTTTTTAGAACCAGATTGAATTTTTCTACGTGCTGTCAAAAATTTAAAGAGGTTCTATTCAGCCATTTCAGAGAAAAGCTCGTCGAGGTGATCACTGGTCAATGTCTGCTACAGTCCTAAAAAATCGGGGGTAAAGTTTAATTTGCTAAAGTGATTTCTTTGAGCATAGTTAGTCTTTTTATATCATTCCACTTGGAATAGTTAGCTTGCTAAGCTACTTAGATACCCCTAAAAGGAATTTTTCCAATTCCTACTGTGCTGGTCATACTGAGCAAAAGATCTAGCAGGTGTCAAGACATAAATAGAAGGTTTTCTTGAGATCTTGAGATTCAAAGTTATTTGTTGAGGAGGAAAAGAGAAGGATTGGTCCTATCCATTCAAAGCTATGGAGTTTGAAGCAAAGACATGACTCCTTCACTTTCAACCTCAACAAATGACAAGTCTCCAAAGCTAACTATTTTTGGATTTTATTTAACAAATGTTTCACTTTTTGGAAGAAAAGATTCATGTATATTGTCATATTTGATGCTAAGGCACGTGAAACTGGAGAAAAATATGAAGAAAAGAGAAAGAAGAATGATGAGTTTCATCTTGGATATTTAAAGTCCAAGACAACCAAGTTTCTACAAAGATAAGTTATGAGGCATTGAAGCTAAGTCGTCCATTTCTTTCTTTCTCATATTCAGTTTATTTTAAGTACCTTTTAGGTATATGGAAATATTGGGATACATAATTTTTTAGCATTTATACTGATTACATGGCATGGATAAAATAATGTCAAAGTGCCAATATGCATACTTAGAGTTTACCTGAGGTTAAATACATTGTTGAGCATGCAAGTAAGTATGAAGATGCCTAAAAAAGAAACATTGGAGGAGATCTGGAAGATATGATGGCCTAACCTTGCAACCTCAAAATCAAAGTATCCAAATGAACAGGTTCCTCCTATAAAGGATCAATGGATGGACAAAACTATGATGGAGGTAAGTACAACTTCCAATTTGTTCATCTTTATTTTCTTTGTTTTCCATGCTAAAGGAATGCATGAAATTGTTGGAATCAATATCCTATTGGTCAAACAATATTCTTCTATTGGTCAAATTGTTTAGGTATAACAACATATATAGAGTTGGGACCTAGTTCCTCTACAAGAAGACGCGTGCGCTTAGAATATGTAGATGTTCTTAAGCCTCTTTCTACAAGCCAAATGAGAAGGCGATGTGGCTACCACGCTATCCTCCCATAAGACGACTAGGGTTTGATCCCTGGATGGCACAGCAGCGCGAAAAACTAAAAGCAACGAAGTGGCGACAGACAACACGAAGATTGCTTTATTGGAGAAGTCCGAACATAGTGTTTTATGCTTTTGATGAGCTTTTCAATAGAACATGAACACTATAAAAGAAGCTATTGGGCTCATTATCAAATCATCCTTCACCTAGTATTCAACACAAGCCTTGAGCTTGGACCTCAATAGAGGTGTTGTTTCTTCTAGCACATGGGGCAGCCATGGTGCTAACTTGAAGCATGTTGAGGAGCAGCTATGGAGTTCTTCTTAATGATTCTTCTTGGAGAAGATGAAGGGTGTGCTCACACTCTAGCTCATGGAGAGGAGGGTATCTCTTGTTCATGGCAAGAAGACTTAGTCATTAGCAGCTTGATGGTGAGGATCGGCCATCTACATGTTGTAGTTGAAGATTGTCTTCTACAAGAAGATGTCGGGCTACGTCAAAGACATTGGATGATGTTTAACATAAGATTTACATCTTATGTTAAGTATTCAGGTACATATTCTCTTTATGCACACAGGGACTACTTGAAGTTTATGGAGGCCGTGGCGTTCATATTTGGAGGAGTCCTATTCGGCATAGGTACAAGAGAATCAGTACGTATATGCTTTATGCATATGTTGATGAGGTGTTTGAGAAGGTGTGTTCACATGAGTTTGAGGATTTCCGGCAACAAACTTGTTAGCATTCTTTGCTACTTTTTAAGTATGTGATCTTTTCACACACGTATCTAACTTAGGGTCTTCCATAGCCTAAAGTTAGATGAGGGTTTGTTGATTATCAGTTTCACACTGATCCTTCCTCTTTCAGTCACTCATATTCACTCTTCTATAACCTATAAGGTCACACATCTCATGTATATTCAGATTACTGCCCATACATCTGAATATGTTTGTTACATTTGTACATTCACTCATTCATCTATTTCTCATCACATAGAGTGGTTGAGAGTTTTGCTCCCACATTGTACATTGAACATTGGTATATATGATACTATGAGTAAGCGATGGCTTACGTATCACCTTACACATGTCGTCTATTCTTTCTCTATCTTTGTCTCATCATTCGTATGATTAGGTTGTGGGATGTGCATGTTTTTTCAATATTGAAGATTGCTAGAATTAATGTTGTATATACTGGACCTATGGAACCATGGACCTGTGACATGAGCCAAGGGCCTACCTCACATCCAACAAAAACAATGCATTTTAAATGAACTAGGTGAAATCCTTATGCACATTGAATGGTACATAAAGTGATTCATTAACATGGTGCATTAGAAGCATAAGAATGGAAAGATAATTATGCAAATCACCTAACATATTGTTAGAAAATGGACATGGAATGTCCATCATAGCATGGAATGAACATGAATGGAAAATCATGAGCATATATTGGATGCACTTTCATGCATAAAATGGAGTTCCAAAAAAAAGAGCTCCATGCATGCTTTAAAGAGGGGTTCAATTTTTGAACCTTATGCATGCTAAGCATCTTCAAACAAAGATGTATATTTTTTTGGCATACACTATGTATCCATGAATTAAATCACATATGCATGGGTTTATGGGACATGAGAGAGAAATTATGCTCTCTAAGTTAAAGGTTAAGATAGGAAATGACTTCTAACTATGAAGTCAAAAAGCATAAAAGTTGAATGGAATATTGAGGATATGTGATTCAATATCCATTAACTTTTATGTGTTTTATATGTTGTCTTAATCCAAAAGCCAGCAAAATTGATTACAGATAGAAAAACCTTAAGCGCGGAGTCCTACTTATGGACCTTGAAGTTCCATAATACCCATGGCATGTCTGATCAACAAGGCCAAGGAATTAGGTTACAAATCAAGCAACGTTAAACAATTTATCAAAATGATTAAAAAGGTAACCATTTAGCAAAACTTATGATTGACTATATCCTTTGATATAGATGCCTACTTATAGATAATATCTAGTATGAGAATACTAGCTCTATTCTCAAATGATATAAACAAAGATAACTTCGATTGCATCTGATCCAAAATTGTTCAATGAAAGCTCAATTTTCAAAGTTTTTTCAAGAACAAATCAAGATTTTGTAAGAATGTAACTTACAAAGATTTTGATTATATTTGATAAGACTAAAATGAATGGAGTTTAATCCTTGAGTAAGAGCTAAAGTTGTCTACACTAAGGTGAGATTGTAAATCAGATGGTATGGGATGTCTAGGTTTACAATACCACTTATGTGGGTCCAATGGTATGGGACACTGAACTTAAGGATAATGGAAGTTTAAGCTCAAGGATATTAGAAATTGATCAATCAAGGATTGAGCATTAATGAACCTCCGAATTGGATAGGAAATTAAATGAGCACCAATGTCCTATAGTTTTCAAGGACAAAAACTCTTTAAAGGAGGTAAGAAAGGTATCATTAATAAAATACTTTTAAGAAAAAGATGCACTCCTTAATCTTTTCATAAAAAAGTTAAGGAGTACATTTATTATCAGGTACCTCCGTGTATTTGAGTTAAATATCAAACAAAGTAAGAACTAGATATGCAAGAAGGGAATTCATTGAAGAATTCCAATTAGGAAAGTAAACTAAGATAAGCTAGCCAAAGAGTTCAAGCATATCCATGATAGGGTACTTGAAAATGGATAAAGATGGATCCAAAGTTTGGATCAGTAAGCATAACAACTTCCTTAAGTCAAAGGGATGACATATAATTGTTGATCCGTAAAAAGGAGAATATTTAAAGGTTCTGAGAACATCAACAGGATGTTGAAGACGTAAGCAAAGATATAGACTCATGAATGTATGAGTTAAAGATCCCAAGAAAATCCCATGGGTAAATATCATTGAAAAAGAGATCTAAAAGAGAAAAGACTTGATCTTATCTCATATTAAATTAGCTAGAGGAATTTTGAGTAAGCCAAGTGATCTAACTTGGTCAAATATATAAAAAACTTTATGGTTGGATAATCCAAGTGGACTACATTGGTCAAAAAGATCAAACCCTTTTGTAGTTTGATACCAACTAAAATTCAAAGGTCGGCCTAAAGAGACCTTTGAATTAATTTGCATTAGATTTAGAAACCTTGGTCTTTGCTCTCATGAAACTGTCGCCAAGAAGTTCCAAGATGGAATTCATGATCGTGGTAAATGATCAGAGAGCATTGAAAAAATAAGGGCAAAGAAGGTGGAAAGGTTAAAGATGTAGTTCTATGGATTGGAGGAAGAACTCCCTGGTATAGGACAATGAAAACTAACTCCCACTGAGAGTTTTCTCTGATGGCCAAAAAGAAAATAGACTCAAGATCCAATAGGAAACATCAGGATGAACCTTAACAATAAGACCATTAGATTAAGGTCTCATTATAAGGTGTAGAAGTGTACCTCCTTGAACCAATTTAATACACATGATTGTATGAACAAATGGGTAAATAAAATGAACATGACATTTACCCTAGAAAAGGCTATCCTTATGCAGATGAATTATTCTTAATAAAATGTATAACCAAATTTTATATGGTACAATGAATTTGGATAAGTAAGAGGGTAAATAATTTTGGGAGTTTACCAAGATAAACCCCAAAAGTAAAGTCAAGCTTATTCAAGTATAATAACCTTGAATGAAAGAATGAATTAAAATATCTTCTTTTAAATATTTGGTGAGAACAAGTGATTCAAGAATGTTCCTAGCAAGATCTGAGATATGATGCCTAGAAACAGGTATCTTTCTTGAAAGACCTTGGAACTAAAGTAGCAAAACTTGAATCATCTAAAATCCATCATATAGAAAATCTAGAGGGTATCTTGATGGCTTGATAAAGTATTGTTCCTCAATTTTGAGGATTTGAAGGAATTGGTTTATTAAGATTTTTTTCTCTTTGCAAAGCTTTGGTGACCTTCGAGGTTAGTATACATAACTATCTAAACCATAGTTGGTTCAAGATAGTTAGTACTAATTCTCATTGGAAGAACAGGCTAAGCTAAGACGAAAAAAGAATGGGGTAGAGACCTAAGAGAATGGTCTACCAAATAATTCCAATTCCAAAGTCACATTTGGATCTAAGTCTTGAATGTCAAAGATCTTCCAAAAGGAGTTAAACTATGCAAGAACAAAGAAATGTTCTAAGATTTAATGGAGAGAAAAATCAGGGATTATTAGGATAAGGATCCAATAATAGACATGAACTTTCAAATTTGGGTATATTATTTTTCAAGAAAACCTGGATGATTGAAATAAGTCCACCTAAGTTTCCAAGGAATGAGAAGATAGTATTTCTCCTCATTTTATTGAGCATGTTTTGGCAGGGACTCACTAGACCCACTTTGCTAAGTTCATACCTTTAGCTAAGTCCTAGAAAATACAAATAAAGTATATTTGTATTTGAAAAGGAATATAAAAGAATAAGTTAAGTTTAGAACATTTGAAGATTCCTCTTCGTCCTATTGAAAGTGGAAGATGAATCTAATTTCCGGCCCTTTCAAGATAGAGATAGGATCTCTATTACATACTCCTAAGATATATACATTTCTAGGGAAGTACAAAGTGTACTGAAAAGTATTATTTTATGGAGCTCAAGGTTTGTGAAAGTGTCAAAAGAAAAAGATAACCAAAGAACTCCACCCATTCCACCAGTCCATAGGCACAAGGCATGCATGTACATTCGGGTGGACTAAGGGAAAGTGATCTGGGTAGGGATTTTTTATTCCTTTCCTTTTAGATCACAGTAGGGATTATCCCTTATCTCATTACTGAAAATGAATCTAAAGAGAGAGATGACCATGCTCAGAGTATAGATCATGGTGCACGGGGGAATACTTCACATATTATACCTACACACATTTTCGAGGATGAAGATGTTAAAGGGGGAAGAATGTTGTATAATTCATGGGTTCAAAAGGTTAAACATATGGATTCTAGAGGTTAGAATATGATGTATGTCTGCTTTGGTCTAGCCCTTGAATTACTCTTGGAACATGCCTTAAACCTTTGGACCCTTGGTTTTAACCCTTGAGGTATTTATTCATATGAGCTCCCAATTGAATGGTTAGAACCTTAGGCTTGATTTATCCTAAGGTGTGGGAACCTTAGTCTTGGGAGAAGCTTCTCTAGGAGACACCTTGTGTGTAAATGAGAGAAGAATCCTCATTTGATTTAGAAGGCATGTGATAGACCTTGGGAAATTAGAAGGCATGTGACTCCCCTTGGGAAAGTGTCCACATGAGGGCCACTTGGCTAGACACTTGGCCAAACCCAAGGACATGCACCCCCTTGGCCTAGAGGTATATATATGGGTGGAGTTGGATGGGTGGATATGTGCTCTCTCTTAAGAGTGTGACCTTGATAGTTTGATTCTTGGTAGGATATGTATATTACACAACATTTACCTTTTATCTTTCATTGGCATGATTTATCAAACCTTAAGAGGTTTGATCTTTTGATTGGTTTAAGACATTTGGTTTTTCCAAAATTTCTCTAGCCAAATTAACTTGAGATAAAACCAAATATTTTCTCCTTTAGATCCCTTTGACATTGTTAATATTTACCCATGGGATTTACTTGGGATCATTAACACATATTTCTTTGATTTTTCATCTTGCTTAAGTCTTTAACATCCTATTGATGTTCATATGACCTTTGAATTGTTCTAATTCTAAGATTCAACAATTATATGTCATCCTTTTTACTTAAGAAAGTTATCATGCTTAACTATCATTTTTAAGTACCTCACAATGGATATACTTTTGATAATACCAAACTAAAATTGATTGATGAATTCCATTCTTGCATATCTAGTTCTTACTTTGTTTGAGTTTATATCTCAAACACAATTAGGTATTTGACATAAAATTTACTCTCTAGCTTTCATGAAAGAGTTTAAGGAATGCATCTTTCCTTTAGAAGTGTCATATCAATGATACTTTTCTTCCCCCCTTAAAGAGTTTTCATCCTCGAAAACTGCAACTTTTTAAAAAATTGATGCTTATTCAATTTCTAAATAACCAACCCAATTGGAGCTCTATCTTTCTTTTCTTCTAAGCTGACCGAGTATGTTATTGAATACCCTTGATTTAAAGCTTCCATTATTTTTAAATCATGTGTCCCATACCATCAAATCCACTTTAATGATAGTGTAAACCTATACGTCCCATACCATCTTGTTTACGCACTCACTTGAATGTAGAATTTTTTAGTTTTTACTTAGGAATTACTTACTAAGAAGAGTTTATCCATTTTAGTATTATCAAGTATAATCAAAATCTTTGTAAGTCACATCCTTATCAAGTCTCGATTTGTTCTTGAAAAGACTTTGAAGATTGAGCCTTCGTTGAACTATCTCTTCGATCAAATGCAACCAAAGGTATCTTTGTCTATGTCATTTGATATAGAGCTAGTATTTTCACACAAATTATCTTTTGACAAAGATGTGAATCTATCTTAAATGAAATAGTCATGATCTCAGCATTGACTCAGCCAAAATGGTCATATTCTTAACCATATTGGAAATTCATTTCTTGTTTATAGGATATATTTTGGATTAGTGGTTTTTAAGGTATCTTACTACCCTTTAGTTTTCCTCTTCTCCAAATTATACTCCTAAAGCAACTCTTTTAAACTTCCAAGTGGATCATATCGCTTGTGATTAACGGGAGAAACTTATTGGGAAAAAATCAATATCTTCAAAAGGGTGAAATGGTTAACCCATTTTTTGCCCTGATTTGTCACTCTATGACATTCTCTTTCCCTTTTAGTGTGATCACTATCCTCAATTATTAGATGTTGAAGTTCTTAAGACCTTTGAAATTCATGATATCTTTCATGATTATGAAAGATTAGCCCATTTTTGTGTGTAGGGTTTTACCAAAGTTGTATAAATACAACCACTACCTACAAATCTAACTATCAAGTCAATAGTTCTAAAGCATGTATCCACCCATCCAAGTCC
Source organism: Ceratopteris richardii (assembly GCA_020310875.1). Classification (NCBI taxonomy): domain Eukaryota; kingdom Viridiplantae; phylum Streptophyta; class Polypodiopsida; order Polypodiales; family Pteridaceae; genus Ceratopteris; species Ceratopteris richardii. The sequence continues at coordinate 109,072,536 of CM035441.1, read as the reverse complement.
ACATATATATATATATACATCTAGGCAAAGGGAGTCCATGTCCTTGGGATTGGCAAAGTTTCCAGCCAAGTGTCCCTCACGTGGACACTTTCCCAAGGGTCATCACATGCCTTCTAATTTCCCAAGGACTAGCATATGGCTTCTAAATCAAATCAGGATTCTTCTCTCATGTACACCCAAGGTGGCTCCTAGAGAAGCTTCTCCCAAGACTAAGGTTCCCATGCCTTAGGATAAATCAAGCCTAAGGTTCCAACTATTCAACTATGAGCTCATATAAATAAATACCCCAAGGGTTAAAATCAAGGGTTCAACCCAAAGCTTCAAGCATGTTCCAAGGGTAAATCAAGGGATACATCAAGGCAAATATAATTCATGCTCTAACCTTTAGAATCCATATATTTTAGGTTTCTAAACCCATGAGTTATACAACATGCGTGATCAAAAGTCAGACTTTACCACATAGTTTCTGGCTTGAGGCGATTATGTGTGCAGCATATATACTTAACAAGTGTCCAACCAAAGCACTGCACTCTATCACTCCATACAAGGCTGCATGTCTTTGGTTATCCAGCATATGCATTAGTACCTGAACAACAATCCAGGATATTGGATGATAAACAAGTGAAATGTATTTTTGTTGGGTACACTTCTAAAAGCAAAGGCTATCATTTGTATCATCCATAGATTAAATGAATTCTGGTTAGTTATGATGTTTCTTTGTGGAAGATGCAATTCAACCATTACTTTCATGTACAAAGGAGACACTAGTTAGCAACAAAGATGTGTATGACACTTTGCTGCCTCTATTTTAGATATATAGTCAAGAATAGGTCTAAACAAGGCAATTTCTCAACCTTTATGGGTTCCACATGATAATGTAGATCATTTCATTTCTGTTAGATTATGCACTTATTGATGAGAGGGCTGATATAGAGGACGTAAAAATTATGCCTAAATGGTTGGCGTAGACTTTGAGAAATAGCAAATTAGATGCACCTACATCATATCTTGTCCGGGCTCTCACAGTGCTTCCTTTGCATAAGATTTCCATGCAATGGTTGCCTCTAGTCTTTGTGATGAGAATGAGCCTGTTTCTTTTCATGGAGCACAAAATTCAAAAAATTAGATAGTTGCTCTGTAATCTAAATATAATGTTATAATGAAGAATGGTACTTAATCATTATGTGATTTGCCTTCAGACAAAAAGGCCATTAGCACTTAATGAGTATACAAGCTAAAACATAAGCATGATGGAATAGTTGACAGGTATAAGGCTAGGCTTGTTGCAAAAGTAAATGATCAAGAGAGAGGCATTGATTTTGATGAGACCTTTGCTCCCACATGTGGAATGACCACCATTTGTAGCATGTGTGCACTTGTAGCTCATCATGGTTGGAATGTATGTTAGTTGGCCATTAAAACTACATTTTTGAATGATGATCTACATGAAGAAGTGTACATATTTTAGCCTCATGGTTTTGTGACAAAAGGGCATGAAAACAAAGTGTGTAGGTTGAAAAAGGAATTATATGGTTTGAAGCAAACACCGTGTGCTTGGTATGAAAAGATAAATGCCTACTTGATTGCAAATAGTTTTGAGAATAGTCAAACGTAGAGAACCTTATATGTTAAGCATGTAGATGATGTACTTCTGATAATTGTTGTGTATGTTGATGACATGCTGCTCACTGGTCCTAATGAGAAGCATGTTGCTAAATTTAAGGCTCATTTGCATGCCTCTTTTTGAGATGTCAAAGTTGGAAAATTCGCATCACTATTTGGGCATTAACTTTATGTAACTTGATGGGGGAATAGCTTTGTGTCAAAAAAAAAATATTGACACATTATTATAGCACTTTGGCCTTCAAGATTGCAAACCTATTGCCACTCCTATGGAGACAGGCTTACGATTGAGTGTTCGTGATGCTCGAGATGCATTTGATGTTGTTCTCTATCATTAGCTTGTTATATGCTTGATTTATTTATGCATAACTCGATCATATATTCACTTTGTTGTCTTGCAGATGAGCAGTTTTATGCATTACCCACATGTCAAGCATTGGCAGGCAACTAAGCGCATCTTTCACTATTTGAGTGGTATCCAATTCCTTGGATTGTTTTATCCCAAGGGGAATCATTACCGTTAGATTTACATGCTTTTTCTAACATCGATTGGGTTGTTGTTATGACACTTGTGTGTCCATTAGTGATTTTTGCTTCATGCTTGGTAGCTCATGCATATCTTGGTTGAGCAAGAAGCAGCCTACTATGGCCACTTCTAGTTGTGAGGATGAGTACATGGCAACTTTCATGGTGAGTATTCAGTGTGTGTGGCTCAGAAGCCTTTTGGCTAATTTGGGTGTTGGACATTCTTCTATCACCACATCTTCACTAGCAATCAGAGTGTGTTGAAGTTGAGAGAAACCATGTGTTCCATGCTTGCAAAAAGCACATTGAGGTGCACTATCATTATGTCAGGGAGAGATCCTCTACTGGACAGTAGTTTGGCATATTTTCCCCCACAGGATAAGGTTGCATACCTTTTTACAAGGCTCTACCTAGGGAGAAGTTAGAAGCTTTTTGCAAAGACTTCCTTTTGTGGATTGATCTCTTTCCACATAGCTTGGCACTTCCTTATACATGAGTGCCAACTCCTTGTTCACCACATCACTACCAAGGAGGATTTGTTAATATATTTTGGTTGTGATGTGTATGAACACACTTAGGACTATCAAGGCACTTTTTTCCCTCTTTAGGAGGTTTTTTCCCCCGAGTTGTATATACACCCATAAGCCTAATGGCCACTCATTCTTTTACATTCACTTGGTAATTCATTTAGAGTTGTGTTGTGCTCCAAGCTTCTTCTTCTTCCTTGTGTTGATTGCATGATTTTGTAGAACTCAAACTCCAACAAAAACATGACCAGCATGTCATTCGCACGGTTTCGCAATCCTCATCCCTGACATAAGGAGATGAATCTCCTTACATGATCATCGACAACTTTGTGCAAATTTGAAAGATCCTCCATTGGTACTTGAGTATCTTCAGAGGTGTTAGAGGTGGAGTTGAGTGCTCTTCTAGTCTTATTTAGAAGGAGGTGTTAAAGCTAAATCTTGAGAAAATGTTTAATCTAGATAGCACATTTGAAAGCAACCTTCATTGGTATTGAAAGCAACGTTCAAAGCTTCCCGAGTGGCAAAGTGTCCATCTCCATGTTGACTATACCACTTGTTGTTGATATATTTTGGCAATGATGTGTGTGAACACGTGTAGGACAGCCGAGCAACTTTTTTCCCTCTTTAGGAGATTTTTTTTCCTCGTTTTCATATATGCCCATAACCCTAATGGGTCACTTATCTTTTACATTCACTTGGTACTACATTTTGTGTCCTGTTGTGCTCCAAGCTTCTTTTTTCTTCCTTATGTTATTCTTGTGTTTCCATAGACCTCAAACTCCAACAATTGGTATGAGAGCAAGTCGCCACTTCATGTAAGGCATCATCAATGCCCCTCCGATCGGAGTGTTAGAATTTCACAAAAATTGGTGAGCATACCCAAGTTGATTAAGAGTTCAAAAATTCTTCTCTTTGTGGCATCAAAATTTTAATTTGATCTCATTTGACCCTCTGAATGCACTATTGTGATGGTTGTGTAGGTAATTTTGTTCTTTTGTGCCAAGTATATATACAAGGTTTGATTTGATAGTACAAGCACCTCAAAGTCTACTACAAGTTTAACAGAGCTTGTGTGGAGGAAAAATCAAGCAAGAGATGAAGAAGAAGAAAACCAAAAAGAAAACATGCTCAATGAAAATAACTACCCCTCTGCCCTAAGCCCTGTAGGGGCACACATCAGGTTGCAATGCAAAAGAAGGAGGTTCTGAGGTGTGTAAACAAAGATTAAACACAGGACCTTTGAAGCATCAACCAGACAGAAATAGATGCAATATTTACCAATTGTTGTGTGCATGGAAACCCAAATTAATACAACAACTATGATATGTGAATATAAGGAATACCAAGGGGAGGACGGAAGCATGAGATTGAGGCTTGGATAAGGTAAAAAATTATCTGAGAGTTTTGAAGGCTTCCTTGACCACTCGGTGCATGCGGTGGAAAGAAATAAACAGGCTAAAGAGAATGCATCAGGCCCCAAAGGATGTAAAAGAAGATTTAAGAATAGGACCTTTGAAACAAATGTCTGACTATAAGATATGCAATGTCTACTAAAGAGTGCACACATGGCAACCAGAATTTACACAATAGCATAGAGGTGTGGACAAAAGGAATATCAAGAGGCAAATAGAAGCTTAGGATTGAAGATTCGGATAAGGTGACAAATTCTCTAACGATCCTAAAGTCTTCATACGAAATGTCGACAATATAGAGTGTGCCTGAATCTAGAGAAATGTGTCTTTATGGTAAGGCAAGAAAAGATATTGGGGCATATTGTATCCAAGAATGATATCTCCACTAATGAGGATAAAGTAAACTTGTCGAGACCAAAAAATGCAAAGGAAGTACAAGCATTTATGCGACATTGTGGATATTATCAAAGGTTCATCCACATGTATGCCATAATTGCAAAACCATTGTATGGGTTGTTGACACAGTTTACATGGACGGATGAACATGAGAAGGCATTCAATGAAATGAAGTAGTTATTAAGCTCAGCACCTATCTTGAAAGTGCCCAACTGGAATAAGCCATTCCATATCCATGTGGACGCATCAAATTTTGCAATTGGATGTATATTAGCTCAATCGGTGGAGGAAAACTAGATCACCCTATTGCATATGCTAGTAGATAGCTAAATCAAGCAGAAAGAAATTACACCATGTTTGAAAGATAAGGCCTAGGAATGGTGTATGCAGTTAAGAGATTCTGACATTACCTACTAAAAAACTTACACCATTCCATATTCATGTGGATGCATCAAATTTTGCAATTGGATGTATATTAGCTCAATCGGTGGAGGAAAACTAGATCACCCTATTGCATATGCTTGTAGACAACCAAATCAATCAGAAAGAAATTACACCATGATTGAAAGATAAGGCCTAGGAATGGTATATGTAGTTAAGAGATTCTACCAATAAATTCAAGTTTTTTATCGATCATCAAGCTCTATTGTATTTGGTCAATAAGCCATGCAATACGGGAAGACTAGTGAGATGGTTCCTATTACTCATGGAATTTGACTTCGAAGTAGTAGTGAAAAAGGAAATACACATATAAGAGCTAATCATTTATCAAGGTTGACACATGGAGAACCACCCACTAGAGTAGCTGACGATCTACCTGATACATATCTATTTAATTTGGAAGTGTGTCCTAAATGGCCAGAAAAATTAATACCAATCCTCACCCATGGACCACACCATAGGATCAATCGAGACAATAGAAAGGAGTTCATGCAATTGAGGAATCTACATATTGTGTCCGGTAGTCTATATTATAAAGAACATAATAGCTTGTTATTAAGGTGTGTAGAAGATGCCAAAAGAAAAAATCTACTTGAACAAGCTCATCTAAACTGATGGAAAAGGCATAAGGGCGTTTATGGAACCACAAGGGAATTGAAAAGACTAGGGATGTACTAGCCAGACATGCAAAAAGATATACATGAATATATTTTGAATTGCCAAGAATGCCAAGAGAATACTGATGACCATTCATCCTTATAATTCTCTACTATAGAACTAGAATGGAGTAAAGCATTAGTAAAGTTATTGAAATTGCAAACTCATGAGGAAGGAGCAAGTTTAGCAAGAAAGAGGGCCTAAGAAGAGATGATTAAGGATTACACTATAATTAGAAAACAATTATTCAAAAGGGGAAAGGATGATTGTATTAATGGAGGAGAATATTATCCATATTAGAGATGGCACATCAGGTGTAGCAGGGGATCATTTTTCAATGAAAAGACCATAAAAATGATTCTCTTTGCAAGACTATGGTGGCCAACTTTACATATGGATGCCAATACATACGTACAAAGTTGTGAGGTGTGCCAAAGAACCAAATATCCTATAAGAAGAGATGATGGTGGCCACGGACTATTTCACTAAATGGGTGTAAGCAAAAGCAACTAAGAAAAATGATGCCAAAACCACAACAAAAATTTTATTCAAAAATATCTTTACGCATTTTGGGCTACCTATAGAGATTGTTAGCGATAGAGGGACACATTTCATCAATGAAGTGATTGAATCACTGATGAATGAATTTCTTGTGATACACAAGAAATCAACCCCTTATCTTCCCTAGGCCAATGGACAAGCAGAGAGTTCCAATAAAGTACTATGCACTGTCTTAACTAAAATAGTTAACAATGGAAGGTCAGATTGGGACAAACAATTGCATCATGCAATATGAGCTTTCAGAGTGGCATACAAGACCGCCATTGGAACTACTCCATTAAATTTAATGTACGGGCAAATTTTAGTTCCTACGTTAAAAAATGAATGGATGGGTCACGAACTATCTCAATGGTTGGATCAAATTGCACAATTACATGAGAGCAAACTACAAGCAGTGGTAGGAATCCATGTGGCTAAAAGAAGATAAAAAGCCTATTATGACGCACACATTAAAGATAAGGGCTTAAGGGAAGGCGATCTAGTGTTGATATACACATTGAAACAACATGCAAAAAAGTCACAGCAATCTAGATATGGACCACTTTTGATCAATCGAATCTCAACTAGTGGAGCAATTGTTGGAGTTAGACGTCTGCGGAAGCACGCGAACAGCACAAGGAAGAAGAAGAAGCTTGGAGCACAACACACAAGACTGAATGTATTACTAGAGAATGTACAAAGATAAGTAGCCCATTAGGGCAATCGGCGTATATACAAGCCGGGGGAAAAAAACCTCCTAAAGAGGGAAAAAAGTGCCCCGACGGTCCTAGAGTGTTCACACACATCACTACCTAAATATATCAACAAATCCCCCCTGGGAGTGATGCGGTGAACAAGGAGCTGGCACTCATGTATAAGGAAGTGCCAAGCTATGTGGAAATCACTCCACAAAACGAAGTAAGCCCAAAGCTTTGCGGAAAGCTTCAAACTTTTCCCTAGGCAGAGCCTTCGTGAAAAGGTGTGCAATGTTCTCCTGCGTGGGCACATATGCCAAGCTGATCTCCCCAGCAGAGAACCTCTCCCTGACATAGTGATAATGCACCTCAATGTGCTTAGTGCGAGCATGGAACACAGGGTTCCTCGCAACTGCCAATGCGCTCTGACTGTCAGTGAAGATGGTGGTGGCAGAAGACTGGCCAACACCCAAATCAGCCATAAGGCGTCTGAGCCACACACACTCAACAGTCGCTGTGAAAGCTGCCCTATACTCAGCCTCACAACTGGAAGTGGCCACAGTAGGCTGCTTCTTGCTCAACCAAGATATACATGAGCTACCAAGCATGAAGCAAAAACCACTGGTGGACACACGAGTGTCATAGCAACCAGCCCAATCTGAGTCAGAAAAAGCATGCAAATCTGGCGGTAGTGATCCCCCCTTGGGATAAAACAACCCAAGTAGCCGAGTACCACTCAAGTAGCAAAAGATGCGCTTAACCGCTTTCCAATGCGTGACTCTTGGGCAATGCATAAACCTGCTCATCTGTGAGACAGCAAACTGAATATCTGGCCGAGTAATGCATAAGTAAATCAAGCATCCAATGGCCTGCTGATAGAGAACAGCATCAAATGCATCTCCAGCATCATGAAGACTCAATCGTAAACCTGTCTCCATAGGAGTGGCAATAGGCTTACAGTCTTCAAGGCCAAAACGCTGCAATAATGTGTCAATATATTTCGTTTGACACAAAGCCATTCCACCATCAACTTGCATAAACTGAATGCCCAAATAGTGATGCAAATGCCCCAAATCAGACATCTCAAATGAGGCATGCAAATCAGCCTTGAAATCAGCAATATGCTTCTCAAGAGGACCAGTGAGCAGCATGTCGTCTACATAGACAACAATGATCAGAAGCACATCATTAGCACGCTTAACATATAAGGTGCTTTCAGTTGGACTGTTCTCAAAACCATGTGCAATTAGATAGGCATGTATTTTCTCATACCAAGCACGTGGTGCTTGCTTTAAACCATATAACGCCTTCTTTAACCTGCACACCTGGTTTTCATGCCCTTTCTGCACAAAGCCAAGGGCTGAAAAACATACACTTCTTCATGCAAGTCACCATTCAGAAATGTTGTTTTAATGTCCAACTGATGTACATTCCAACCATGATGGGCTGCAAGTGCACAAATGCTCCGAACAGTAGTCATACGGCATGTAGGTGCAAAGGTCTCATCAAAATCAATGCCTCTTTCCTGCGCATAACCCTTTGCAACAAGCCTAGCCTTATACCTGTCAACTGTACCATCAGGTTTACGCTTCAGCTTGTATACCCACTTAGTGCCAATGGCCTTCTTGCCAGGAGGCAAGTCACATAAAGACCATGTACCATTCTTCATTATAGCATCATATTCAGATTGCATAGCAGCCATCCAATTTTCTGAATTTTGTGCTTCATCAAAAGAAACAGGCTCATTCTCATCACAGAGACTAGATGCAGCCATAGCATAGCAATCTGATGCAAAGGAGGTACTATGAGAGCCTGAACGAGTACGATATGACAAAGGTGCATCTAATTTGCTGTCACGCAAAGTCTGCACCAGCCATTTTGGCATAGTTTTTGCCTGTTCAATATCAGCTCTCTCATCAACAAGTGCATCATGTAAATCTGCATCAGAAATGGAATGATCTGCATCATCATATGAAACCTGCAAAGGCTGAGAAGTTGCCTCATTAGGACCAGCGCTAGCCTGTCCACCTGTAAAAAGAGGCATCAAAGTATCATACATGTCTTTGGAGCTAACAGATGTCTCCTTAGTACATGAAAGCAATGGCTGAATAGCATCTTCCACAAAGACAACATCACGGCTAACCAGAATGCGTTTAGTCTGTGGATGATACAGACGATAGCCTTTACTTTCAGAACTGTACCCAACAAAAATACATTTTACTGCCTTATCATCCAATTTTCTGCGATGTTGTTCAGGCACTAATGCATATGCCAAACAACCAAAAACACGCAGATGAGCAACAGATGGCTTGCGGTCATGCCAAGCCTCATATGGAGTGATGGACTGCAACGCTTTGGTGGGACACCTGTTCAGTACATATGCTGCACACATGACAACCTCAAGCCAGAAACTATGTGGTAAAGCCTGACTTTTGACCATGCACCTCGCCATCTCCATGAGTGACCTGTTCTTTCGTTCAGCAACTCCATTCTGTTGAGGTGTATACGGCACTGTACACTGGTGTTTTATCCCACATTCAGCCAGAAATGCATTAAAATCTGAAGACATATATTCCCCCCCTCGATCAGAACGGAGGGTGCCCATTTTACATGCTGACAGATTTTCAGCCAAAACCAAAAACTGTTTGAAGCACATGAACACTTCGGACTTTGCTTTGAGTGGATATACCCATGCATGCCTGAAAAAGTCATCAATGAAAGTCACGAAGTAAAGGTAATTTCCAAAAGAGGGTGTCTGCATAGGACCACAGACATCACTATGTACAAGCTGCAATTTCTGCATAGCCCGAACTGAACCATCTTTTGGAAAGGAAGAACGCTGCATTTTGCCCAAAATACAGCCTTCACAAACATGTTTTCCAGGTGCCTCAAGTTTGGGCAAAGAGGACACCATTTCAGATTTCTGCAGGCATAACAAACTAGCAAAATTCAGATGACCAAAGCGTGCATGCCAAAGCTTTGCATCTGACATAGCTTGAGAATCATGAACTGCACATGCCGAATCATTCATAGATCTTTCATAGTCTATGAGCTTATACAGCCCACGACATAAAATGCCAGAAGCAATAATCACATCGCCATTTGAGAGATCATGGACTGTACACCTGTCATCAACGAATTTCACAACCAAGCCAATCTTGGCTAATGCAGAAACTAATAACAGGTTCTTTTTTATCCCTGGCACAAATAAAGCATCTGGCAAAGTGAAAGAACTACCATCAGCAGTAGTCAGAATGATCTTACCAACTCCCATAACAGGATAAGAGGAGTTATTGGCGCATGTGACAGTATTCCCTGTAGGGGCAGGCTCGAGTGAAGAGAAGAAACTGCGCTGCGAGGTAATATGTTTGGTCGCCCCACTGTCAAAGTACCAAACATCTGAGTCTACTGCAGACATGCACTGATCATGAGAAGATGGGTCAAAACTGCAGACAGTAGTAAACGCCCATTCTTCTTCCTGCACAAGATTTGCAGACTCTGTTTTTGGTGTAGAGGCCTCTGCAACAACCATTCCAGCCTCTTTCTTCTTTGCCTCTTTAGCAGCCAGTTTTGGACAGTTCTTTATAATATGATCATTTCCTTTACAGTACTTGCAGAACAATTTCTGCTTTTCTGATTTCTTCTCATCTTTATCCTGGTTCTTCGATTGTGCAGCATTTGCAGATTTCTGCTTACTAGTAGAAGAGCTCCATTTTCCTTTGCCCTTCTGACTAGCCAGGAAAGCTTGATCTGCAACACGCATAATGGACCTGTTCTGCCTGGACTGATCTTCCTGCAACAGAACAGAGACTAATTCCTCAAATGACAAGGCATTCGGATTGCCTTTCATCATCAATCGAAGAGTAGAGGCAAAACTCTGATATGAATCAGGAAGGCCATTCAGAACGGTCTGCACAAGTGAGCTATCTGGTATAACCTCATCAGCAGAAATCAATTGTTCCTTCAGGTCTTTGATCTTTGTAAGAAAACTGTCCATCGAATCACCTTCATTCATGTGCTCACTCTCCAACTGTTTTCGGAGGTAAGCAACACGAGCCTCATTCCTAGCCTGGTACAAAGTGGTAAGTGTATCCCAAGCATCCTTTGCTGTTCTACAAGAGCGAATATGAGGAATAATGGCACGTTTGACAGACAAAGCTATCAATGCATGTGCCTGGGTATCTCTACCATCCCAACGAATCTGCTCTGCAGTAGGTGCAACAGAAACAGCAGCACGAACAGGAATCTGCGGAATATCATCTTTGACACCATCTTCATCAGCTCCAACACCTGTATTTGCAGTACCTGTCGTTACAGGTGTAACAGGACGTCTTTCAACACCCTGCACAATGTTCCACAATCCTTTTGCAACGAGTACATGTCGCATCATATAAGCCCATAATGGGTAGTTGGTACCATCCAACTTATCCTCAACAGCCAACATACGGAATACATCACTGCTTTCAGCCATGGCCGGTGACTAAAATACCTTGATGCAGAAAATTGACTGTATCTCAAAAAGTTGAACAGAACTGCCCAGACGAGTTCTGCTAGACCTGTAGCAGACTTCGAGACGCTTAAACTGGCGAACAGAAACTGGTATATACCTTTGGCACAAAAGGACGAAATAGCCTACACAAGCACTGCGATAGTGCGTTCGGAGGCCGAAACGAGCTCAGATCGCGATTTCGGCACCACATAGCAAAGCTGTTTTGATCTCGGAAACACCCTGAGTATGCTCACCAAATTTTGTGCGAATCTGAGACTACAAACGGAGGAGTGTCGACGGCGCCCTAGAAGAAGCAACGACCTGCTCTGATACCAATTGTTGGAGTTAGACGTCTGCGGAAGCACGCGAACAGCACAAGGAAGAAGAAGAAGCTTGGAGCACAACACACAAGACTGAATGTATTACTAGAGAATGTACAAAGATAAGTAGCCCATTAGGGCAATCGGCGTATATACAAGCCGGGGGAAAAAAACCTCCTAAAGAGGGAAAAAAGTGCCCCGGCGGTCCTAGAGTGTTCACACACATCACTACCTAAATATATCAACAGCAATAAACTTAGCCACTTTAGATGGAGACGTACTTACTAATTACATAAGTGGCTGTAGAGTCAAAAGGTACATGGAGCCATTAACTGAACAAATGTTGGCAAGACTCTTAAGAGCACAAAATAGAAAAAGAGAAGAGGAAAGGAGGATACATATCAGCTAAAGTAGGACATAAAGAAATTTTTAGTCTCCTAGAAGCTAGACATCCCAAGGTGACTCGAGCGATAGTGCCTAAGGCAGCAAGTCCAGAAGGGGATAGAGATGAAATTTCCAATGTGATCTTGAATAGGGAGAGTTGTAACCTTGATTTGTATATACCTTGTAATGTACCACCTGCTCCCATAGGCACTTCTCCCTTAGGAAGTGAAACTACAAGGATGAGCGAGGACATTTCATTTGACCTCTTTGGCAAGCATGTTGAAAAGGCTATACATACGTCGACCATCGAAATGCAACAAGGAGTGAAGTCGTGCTTACAATGGATTCAGAAGGATCAATTGTCACAGAAGGAAGATCAAAAGATTGGACGGATCAATCAACAATCTACGATGCACAAAGCTATTAGTAGCAATCACCATGGAATAAACTTGGATTTTTACGTGTATGGCTTCCAAAGCCATTGATTGAAGCACAGAGGATACAATGACTTATTTGGATTCCAAAATCGACCCTTCGACAAGCACATCAAGAGATGGAAAAGATGTTGAAGATGCCATATCACTGGAACCAAGAAAACAAATCAATCAACCGGAAAGGCAGACATCCCCAAACGACTACAACATGGAGATCTCAATCCAAGCGTAGAAGACGGTCAAACACTACATTCAAGAATGAAACTAGGGTTATGCGACAGAAGCAACCGCCATGACAATGGAACGCAGTGTTAATATGGACACCAAAGAAATGACAAGGAATCGACCAAGATGATTCAAGAGACCATTCTCGCACCCATAAAGAGTCAATTGCATCCAGAATATGCACCATAGGGCCATGCTATGAGGCCATGCATTCGGCACACAACTTCTTCTATGAAAGTAGTGGTGCACATTTTCATAACCCAAATAGGACCTAGCTTGTATTGTCATAGGAATGATCAAATGTTGTAAATAAATAAATGCTTTATCTATAAACTAATCTCTTGTTTTCTTTTAGATCTAAAATTAAAAAGAAAAAATATGGTAAGGTACCTTACTTGTCTCTACCTAAGTAAGGGGGATACCGAACCATGGGAAATGAAGAGTCACTACACACGAGTACATGATTGAATTGGTTTATTCTATGTTGGAGTCAATATCATATGGTCCAACAATAAAATATAGAGTATGGACTTTCTATCCTCTCAAAGGAACCCAAGCGGGTGCGTTTACAGAACTATGCTATAACAACTATTGTTTAGTTTCAATTCCTTTCTAGATCACGAAACGTGATGGAGATGTTTTTTTGAAAAGCAAAAAGCTATTCCACATAAAAATCAAGGCAACGTTGATTTTGTTTGCAATCGCATGGCCGAATTCTTTTTAGATAATGATCGTGCTTTTCTAGATGTGCCTTTAGTTGGAGGTTCTAAAGCTATATAAAGAAGGGCCTTGCTCATTGTAAATCACTCAATCACTCAAAGATCTCAAGCTAGAGTTTGAAGATTCAGTAGCTTTGGAGGAGAAGATTTGGTGAAGGAGAGGCTACTCTCTTGGAGCAAGAAGTCTTCTACAAGGTGGTGGTAACTATTTTTTGTGAGTTAACCTTATATTTTCTTTTTAGGGTTTCTCTACCCTAATCTCAAAATTAGGCTTGGTTGATTTACAATTTTGTTACACTATTTTGTGAGAATAAGGTTAGCTTCATTGCTCGTTCACTTCCCACACACTTAGTTTATTTCAACATAATCTAAATTTTGTATCATCATCTTCTTGGATATTCTTCCATTAGTGAGTGCACCACTTTATATGGTTGAGTATTACTCCCATGTTGTAATTTAGACATCTATTTTTTTAGTAAGTAAGCATCTAGCTTACATTCCCTATCCTTGTCTCAAGATCTCTTTCTTTCTATCTCTCTCTTATCATCTTAATTAATTAAGTGTGTATGCTCAAAATGTTTTAGTATTAGAACGATCCTGGGGCCCCAAATTCCAACATTCTCAAGACTAATCCTCTACTACATTAAAAGTGCAGATGGTTTCTGAAGATTCCGAAGCTATAGTTGAGGAAGAAGTGCTTGAATTCCCTATGAAGAGTGTGATTAAGGCCAAAGGACATTGGTTCCGGGAAGACCAGCCAGCGCGAGAACACTTATTCTTTGTAACCATCAAAATCATGGATACCAAACATCTATTCCCGGTGATCTCACAAGATTTCATAATATTACATGAAATCCCAACCACACTTGTGGTTTTGAAAAAAGCTGGAATTCATAAATATTTTGAACTACTAATTTACAAGCTTGACTTCCAACGATGCACTCAAGTGATGAACACCTTACATCTCGCTCTTGACAAGCTATCCATACTTGAAGCTAAAGCTCTAAATGCGGAAGGAGAATGGGTTACCATCCAATTTATGCACCAGCTAATCAAAGAAATGGACCAAAGATTGAACACTGATCTCAAGGAAGAAACAAGAACGTTCCTGGGTATTAATCGAATTGATATCAAAGAGGTCATTAGGCTGGTGCACCAATACGTTTGCTTCCCTAACATGCATAGATACCGGGCGCCCAAGAAAATTGCGGTCCAACTCATGTCTAATGCAAAAAAAACAAATTGGCAACCAAATTAACTTGACGCCATACCTTCAAGAAAGATTGTTTGAAGCCAAAAAGCAATGGGGTCACAAGAAGTTCCTTAATGGAAGTGTGGCATTGACTATATTAATCTACCATGCCTTGAATATCAGAGAATATCCAAAGGAAATGCCATCTTCAATGGAAATGGCCAAGTATGCAAAGACAACAATGGTACCTAAATAGAAGAAAGGTGTTCAAGTTACTGAAGAAGCAAGAACGAGCTCACAACCAAAAATGCGAGGAACAAAAACACTCCGGGAAGTGCTCAAGGAGGAAGTCACCCCTACATCCAAGAGGATACATGTACTTATGAGAACCCCTGTAGAAAAACCCACACCCATCACCAAAGCGGAGCTACAAGAAGCCATGGAGAAAACTCACGAGTTCATGGAAGGACAATTCAATTTGCCAACCCAAGGGCATCATTACCATCAACCCCATAAAACATCTCACCATATGCCAAGCAAGAGACTAACCAAGCTCCACTGATATAGAGAGTTTGGATTAGTCAATCCAAGCTCTTCATCTGAAATCCAAGAAGATCATGAACAATCGACCATGAACATGGAGATACAAAGCGAATCAAATGATGATGAATCATATGACAGGGCACTGCACAAGAACAAGCACAAGATATTAAAGTACCGGATGAAAAAGTGGAGAAACACCAAAAAGGAACCAGAAATGCTTAAGATAAATGAAACAATGATACTTCAATTTAAGAAGGCCACAGTTGAAGATCAACCTTGAATGAAACATCCAAAGGAGGAATGCATAGAAGAAATAATCATTGAGCAAAAACCATTTTTGCCCATTAGAGTGGTGGCAGAACCATCACCTATGGGAGAAACCTTTCAAGGAAGTGCTACAAATCCCATGATAGTCATAGAAGAAGATCATCACGTACACTTGCAAATTAGACAACCATTTAACTGGAACCTAGTATACCAAAAACTGGGGTGAATGTGGATGTGACACAACTAAAACCTGTGGTAAAACAAATGATTCAAACTGCCATGGATACCTGACAAAAACTAATGGAAGCAGATACAGAGTATGATAAAGCAATGATAGAGAGAAATCAATATTAAAATATTGAGTGAAAATTTATCAGCCAAGATGAGGCAAGTTCGATAGTCTATAATGACAAAGGAGAAGGAGGCAGAAGAAATTAGAGAACAATGCAAGAGGCCTACAGGGGAAAATTGGCAGCTACAAAATCAGCTCACGGAATATCAACATAAATACGAGGCCAACGAAATAGAAACGGTACACATATCAAATAGAAGCAAAAATTTTAGAAGAACAAATAAAGATACACATGGACGAGGCAGCCACACTAAGAAACAAAAAAAAAAGAACTAATGCATTCAATTCTGCTAAATCAGCCAATTGAAATACAAGAAAATAAACAAAGAGATATTGTGGAATTAAACGCTCAAATGGCCAAGTATGCTGAATAGCTAAACTAAGAGCAAGCGCTCAGGGAAGAATGGGAAAGAAAATATATGCATGACATAAATGAGCTCAGAAACAGGTGGAAGGATGTAGAAGCCAAGATTATAGAGCAATCCAAAGAGGATGTGGATCAGGTAGCTCTACTTGGTGAATGCCTTCTACAAACTAATGAAGTGGGTCACAACAGCCAATAAAGAAATAACTGAAAAAGAAGTAATCATCAAAAGCCTACAGGCTTACTTACAACAACACGAACCAATGGGGACACCAGTAGTTCCAAGCTCACATAAGGCTACTGTGGAGAATGAGGTACGTCCTCCTTTTGCCCATCAATAATTCACTTGTGCATATGGGTATGGAGGCACCAGGCACTGATCAAGATACACCGGCTATCGTAGACATGAGCCAAAATGAGCGGGCGCAGTTGGTGTCCCAACTCACTCAACTAACCCTCTACCCAAAGCCCCATAGGGGCATGCATCAGGATGCAATGCAAAAGAAGGAGGTCCGAGGTGTGTGAACAAAGATTAAACATAGGACCTTTAAAGCATCAACCATATAGAAACATATGCAATATTACCAACTAGTGCCTGCATGGCAACCCAAATTAATACAGCAACTCTGATGTGTGAATGTAAGGAATACCAAGGGGATGATGAAAGCATAGGACTAAGGCTTGGATAAGGTAAAAAATTTTCTAAGAGTTTTGAAGGCTTCCTCGACCATTGGGTACATGCAATGGAAAGAAATAAACATGCTAAAGAGAATGCATCAGGTCCCAAAGGATGTAAAAGAAGATTTAATTAAGAAGAGGACCTTTGAAACGAATGCCTGACTATAAGAGATGCAACATCTACCAAAGAGTGCATGCGTGCAACCAAAATTTACACAATAGCACAAAGGTGTGGACAAAATGAATATCAAGAGGCCAATTTAAGCTTAGGATTTAAGATTCGGATAAGGTGACAAATTCTCTAACGATCCTAAATTCTTCATACACCACTCTTGGCGTGCAGTGGAGGAAGGAACTCTTGGTGCAAGACAATCACCAATTGATGATTTGGACAAGTTTTGAAGTCAAAGATTAAAGCAAAGATCAAAATCCGAGCCTTGAAGATGAGTGCATGATTAGAAGATGGAGACTTGTATATACATTAAGCTTGTAATTAGTTCAATTATGCTTTTGTAATGGTGATGAGTATGTACATATACGCCTATATATACTAGTATAGAGTCGAGACACAAAAAAAGATTGAAGAGATATAGCACAAGAATAGATGAGTAGAAGAAGAAAAAGTGTGATGAATGTATGAGATTCATCAATCAGATGTTTTCCATGAGAATAGAAGAAAACTTCTGAAATCTGTGTCGCAATCTTTTCTCCATCTCTCCTTCTGTACTTGATCATTTCAACAATCCTTTTGTAGATGGTCAAGTCCATAATTAATGCATATATGGTCAATATTTGAGATTCTAATTCTAAATAATTATAAATAGGCTGAGAGAATTGTAAGTAGGAACATTTGTATGTGAAGAAGTGATAAGTGTCTTCTAAAACAGGTGCAATCTTGATGACCAAAGTTTTGATTACATCTCCCTCCACATTGTACATTTTTTAGCAACTAAGCACTCATTCTTTGATTTGAAAGGTAAGCTACTTGCGGCTAAAAGCATTTGAATAAATGGGGTGTAATTTGGGAGAACCATGCATTAGAAGTTGCAGGTGTCAAAGTCAACTACACAGAAGAACAGTTTCAGACATAGGTACATTGTTTGGAGGAAATCTCAAGATTTACTAACTCTTTTGAAAATTCTTAACTTGGAGAAGGTGCAAGAACTTTAGGAGTCACCTTGTATAAAGTTTCATTGAAAACTTTACACATTTGATTAGTCAATGAGTGCATTAAGTGCAGCAGACTTTTCTGTGTAACGAGTTTCTTCACAGTTGACTCAAGTCTTGATAAATTGGCAATAGATTTCCAAAATTGATTATGTTTATGAGTTATTCTTGATATAGAGGTGCTCTAAAATCACAGATAACTTTTTCTCTTGGAGATTAATCATCTCCATCAGTGGTATTAGAGTAGGAATCATCAGATTTGAAGAAAAGGAGGACCTCGACTATTGTAGATATACAAAAATCAATCCTTGAAGATTCAAAAGGTCAAAGTTTGAAGTGAAAGCTAGAGAAAGAGGCCTGAAAGCTATCAAGAGGATCAAAAGGAACTAGTACATTCATTATTCACAAAGTGTGAAGAATTTATTTCACAGGTGAAGAAAGGATGGGAGATTCTCTTCAGATAGAGAAATTGGATAGAGAAAACTATCATGTTTGGTCAATGAGGATGGAAGCTCATCTTATGAGCAAATATATAATAGGATACATCATAGGTGAAGAAGGAAAATCTTAATTTAAGGATCCTAGTGTTCCAAGTAGGGAAGAGCTCTCAGATTTAAAGACATGGATGAAGAAGGATGCTCAAGCAAGGAGCATTATCTACATGGGAGTTAATGATTACTTGCTACCTCACATTAGAGGACTCAAAAGTGCAAGTGACATATGGAATACTTTGGAGGAGCATTTCCAAAACACTACAAAGTCAAGTAAGGCATCTTTATGGGCAGAGTTCACCACATTCAAGAAGAAAGCTTCTCAATCTATTTCTGATTAATTCAAGAGGAAGAGGTGGTAGAAATCAGAGAAGTAATTTCACTAGTAGAGGTAGTAGAGGTTTCTTTGGAAGAAATGTAGGAAGATGCTTTCAAAGTCAATCCTACAATAATACCTACTACAATTATGCTTCAGATCAGAAAGAGGATTCAACCTTAATTATGAATGCAACATGTGAAAGACCAAGTGAAGATCAAAGAGTTTTCTACATTGACTCAGGGTGTAGCAATCACCGCAGTGGCAACATAGCTTTGATGAGTGATTTGGAGAATAAGGTGAGTAATCATATAGTCCAAACAGGTGATAACACAAAGCATAATGTAAAGTCCATTGATTCAGTAAAGGCTAAGGATGGAAGCACTCTTTTGAGCAAGGTTTTGTGTGTTCCTACAATTCCAAATAATTTGATAAGTTTAGGGCAAATTGTAGAGAAAGGATATGAAGTAAGGTTCACTAATGATGGAGTTTATGTTGAAGACCCTAGCCATGGGTATAAACAAATTGTTTCACGGAAGAAAGAAGGAAGGTTTTCACATTGAGGATTCAAGGCAATGTTGGTCATGCCTTGTTCACTTATGGAGAACATAAGATCTCTGAGTTAGATCTTTTGCACAAAAGGCTTGGACATTTCAATGAAAGAGGTATTAAGGATATGATTAACAATGGTTCAGTGTTTGGATTGCCTAATATTGCAGGTCAATGCATGACATACAAGTGTGAAGCATCTCAATTGGGTAAAGATCACAAGAATACTTATGGTAAGAAAGGGTTTATGTATTCAGAGAAGCTTGAATTGGTGCATACAGATGTGTGGGGTCCATCAAAAGACTTTAGCATTAATGTTTCGAGATATTATGTGATTTATGTTGATGATGCTACCAGGTGGATCACAATATATGTGATCAAAGATAAATCGGAGGTGTTCAATACATTTAAATATGATCATGTGTATGCAAAGAGAATCATAGGGCAAAAATTGAAGAGAATAAGGTCAGATGGAGGGGGAGAGTATTTCTCTAATGAGTTTAGTGATTACTTATGGAATGCAGGTATAAAAAGGGAAGTTACTTGCAGGTACTCTCCTCAACAAAATGGTGTGAGCTCTTGTTGAGTTTGCAAGGTCAATGATGAAGGATAAAAATTGCCCTAATTATTTGTGGGTTGAGGCTATAAATACATCTACGTATTTGGTTACTAGACTTCCATGTAAGCCATTGAATGGTATGAAACCATATGAGGCATGGTGGGGTAAGAGACCTACCTTAGATCATTGCAAAGTGTTTGGATGTTTGGCTTATGCATATGTATCATCTCAATTAAGGCATAAATTGGAACGTAAAGCTGAAAAGTATGTGTTCATTGGTTATGATGATAAGCAGATGGGTTATAGATTGTGGAGTTCATCCACAAAGCAATTCCTTGTGTCAAAAGATGTTACATTTGATGAGCAAGGTACTTGGTATGCAGGAATAATTAATATTCATACAGGGGATTAAGAAGTCATGACCCAAAGAAAAGGGAAATCAAGGATTCAAGTTCTTGATCATGAAGAGATTGTTGATGCTCAAATTCATAATGAAGAGTTGCTAATGTTTGATCCAGAATATGAAGAACCAGAGACTTCAAAGAGTGGAGAAGCTAGAAGGTCAACAAGGAACAAAAAGCAACCCATAAAGGGATAGTTATGATACTTCATTTTTTACCACTAAAGATTATGCTTACATAGCGAAAGCAGAAGAAGATCCTTCTACATATGATGAGGCAAAAGGTAAGGAAAATTGGGAGAAAGCTATGCAGGAGGAGTATATTGATGGAAAATGAGATATGGGATTTGGTTCCTAAACCAAATAATCTGAAAATCATTGGATGCAAATGGGTCTACAAGACAAAGAGGTATGCAGATGGAAGTGTGTGTAGGTATAAAGCTAGACTTGTTGTGAAAGGGTATGCTCAAACATATGGTGTATATTATGATGAGACTTATAGTCTTGTGGCAAAGATGACAACTATAAGAACTCTCATAGCTATTGCTACATGTAAAGGTTGGAAGCTATGTCAATTAGACGTGATGAATGCTTTTCTAAATGGTTACATTTCATATGAAGTTTTCGTAGAGCAACCAGATGGTTTCAAGAATAAATGTTATCCAAAGTATGTATGTAAGCTCAAGAAAGCTTTGTATGGTTTGAATCAACCACCAAGGGCATGGAATTATAGACTTGTGAAGTTCTTGAAGGAGCTTGGTTTCCAAGTGTCTAAGGAAGATAGTAGCTTGCTTGTTAAAGCAAGTGATGATGGGTTTATTTATATTTGCATATATGTTGATGACATGATTCTTACAGGTACAAATGAGAAGGACATACAAAGTCTTAAGAAGCAGATGGATAAAGAGTTCAAGATTAGAGACTTGGAAGACTTGTCATATTTCTTGGGAATGGAGATTTCATATACTCAACATGGAGTGTATGTGACTCAAGAAACATATTTGAAGAATTTGCTAATCAAGTTTAAAATGGAAGATTGCAGGGTAGCATCTACTCCAATGGAGATGAATCATAAATTGAGCAGATATGGAGGAGAAGAATTCAAGGACATGAAGTTGTATCAAAGTTTGGTCGGTAGTCTAATCTATGCTACATTGAGTAGGCGTGATTTGTCATATGCAGTTGGAGTGTTGTCTCAATTCATGCATTTTCCTAGGAAAGAACATTGCAGGACAAAGGGTGCTAAGATACATTAAGGGTACACTCAAAGAAGTTTTGCATTATGGATTCACATCAGATAAAAAAATCAGGATATATAGTGATGTAGATTGGGCAGGTAACTCTGATGATAGGAGGTCAACCTATGGATATCTATGTTATGTGGGAGATAAATTAATCTCTTGGTGTTCTAAAAAGCAACATACAATTGCTTTATCATCTATAGAATCAAAATATAAAGGTATGGTTGAAGCTGCAAAGGAGGTTATATGGTTGAAGACACTCATGAAGAGTTTTGACATCAATCAGAGTACACCCATCATTCATGGAGATAATATGAGTTCATTATATCTAGCTGCTAACCCTCTGTTTCATGCCATGAGTAAACATATTGAGATCCAATATCATTTCTTGAGAGAGAAGGTGATTGATAAAAAAATTGAAGTCATACACACTTCTACAAAAGATCAAATTGCAGACATGTTAACCAAAAGCTTGGATAGACCTAAGTTGCAGAGGTTCAAAGACATGGCAAGTATAAAGAAGATGGAGAAAATCACAATTGATGATTGAAGGGGAGTTGTTGGTGCAAGACAATCACCAATTGATGATTTGGAAAATTTTTGAAGTCAAAGAGTAACAAGATAGGTTCATAAAAATAACAAGGTTCACAAAATAAGACAACTCAAAATTGCATAATCTGAATCACGCAAAAGAGAAATTCCTTGTGTAGATGAAAAGACACACACCCCAAATGACCACACACTAGCTCGCCTACTCCCACTTACCCACCCTTAAGGTTACCTGCTCAATCGTCTTACTACCAGGGCTTCCTTTCCACAAGTAGCACAAGCAGTTAGCAATCAAATAGTGAGATAGATGCCAATGGTGTAATGATAGTCATACACTCATAGACTATATGCAACTTTAGATAACACAAAACTTAAGAACAAGTGATAACTCATCCGAAGAGTAGTTTAACAAACATTATAGAAGAACGATAATATGCGCTCAGAAAACAACATTATATTGATGGACGCATGTGAAACACTAGCCAACCACACATACCAAGGTTGCCCACACACACTAAGTACACATCCCCAAGACAAAGATACGACAAGAGAATAAGTACCACAACCAAGTACTAGAGCTCTTCTTCACACACAGGCACACAACAGAGCAACAAATGATAGACATACTACAATATGATTGCAATAGTCATGACAGGGATATATGTGATAATCATAACAATGATGGCCCTAAGGAGCACTCATCGTCCACTTATATAGATACTAGGAGACCAAATGAGTGGCACTACCCAAATCTTGATGATCCTTGAAGAGAGGCCAAAATTAGCTCCTAACATGGTCTATGCGCCTTAGAATGGTGTGATGGCTACGTGAAGAGAGGACTTACTCTGGCAGACCACCAACCCCCTAGAGTGCCCACTTTTAGACTTTACCTTGTCGAGCTCATGATTGTTCTTGACATTCACAAGTCTTTGTGATGGATTCAATGGTAGTTCCTTGTTCCATTTACTCTTCTCAAATCAGCTTGGATAAGCTCATATTTACAATGGGACGGATGCCAAGGGTCTCCCTATTTTTTTGTGGTGTCATGATGTTGGGTCACCCAACTTGGAGGGTCACCCAAATTTGGGGGCTGCCCTATTATGGGGGATCGCCCTAGTTGCAAAGTAGAAGGGTGATGGAAGATGAAAATTGAGAGATTGCTTTGGTGGTGGAAGAGGAAAATGGGGTGATTGTTTTTTGGGCTTCTTGCAAAAGAGGGCGTGTAGGGCTAGAGCAAAACATGGGTGAGTGTAAAAGTGGGTTTCTTGGATGTTGGGAGAGGAAGAATCAGGAGAGTATTGGGAAAGGGAAATAAGGTGACATATTTTGGGCATTTTGGAGGAACTAGGGTGATTGTAAATTATGCTTAATGGCAAACTTGGGTGACCAAGTTTGGCATATAAGGAAAAATTGGGTGATTCACTTTTGTGAAGATAGAGAAAGTTTGTATTTCCAGTTTTCATGTATGGCACAATAAACTGCACCACTAAAGCATTCCAAATCACTAGAAACCTCACAAAAATTCACGTTTTTTTTGTCTATCACGATAGACCAAAACCATGATAGATGATAGGCACCGTCTATTGCGATTCACGTTTTTTTTGTCTATCATGATAGACCAAAACCATGATAGATGATAGGCACCGTCTATTGCGATAGATAGATAGATGTTTCCTGTCATGATAGATGACAAGAAACATCTATCATGACAGACACCCATCTATCGTGACGGACAGAGCCCACGATAGATGATAGACACCATCTATTGTGACAAACACCCGTCTATCATGACAGACACCCGTCTATCATGACAGACACCCGTCTATCATGATAAACAAACTTCACAACAAATGATAGATACCATCTATCATGATAGGCAAAGCCCACAATAGATGATAGATACCATCTATCGTGACAAATAGACTTCGTGACAGACGAAAGACACCATCTATCACAATAGACACCCATCTATCACGATAGACAGACTTCACGATAGATGATAGACACCATCTATCATGATAAACATCAATCTATCATGACAGACAGACTTCACAATAGATGACAGATAGTGTCTATCGTGATAGACACATGTCTATCGCAACAAACAGACTCCATGACAGATGATGAACACCATCTATCGCAATAGACACCCGTCTATCATGACAAACTGGATCCCATAACAGACAATAGAGTTCGTTTATCACAACAGACACCCATCTATCGTGACAAACAATCATACATGATAGAGAGCATCTATGGTCATAGACAGCCACACATGATAGAGATCGTCTATCATGATGGACACCCGTCTATTGTGATAGACAACCAATATTGACAAAATTTAAGGTTGTATTTTTTTTTTAATTTAAGGCTAATTTTGGGCATATTTACAAACTCTTTCACCTATGCAGTTATGAAGGCCTAGAACAAATACACACATATCCTGATCACCCTCTGAACCCTGAACTGTCATAAATTTTTCATACAAAATCCATTTTATGAGCTCTAGAGTGCATTAGAAAGCTTGTTTTGAATCTCACTCAGCCTTGATCATTTCTTAATGCGTTGATTTTCAGGTAGGGTAATTTGAATTTGATCCTCATTAGGACTAGAAAACCAAGGGAGCTCAGAGGATTTTTTATCAATACAAAGGGGAAAAAAAAGGTTCTTTAAAAGGGTCTTTAAAAGTGTCTAAATCAAACTATCTATCATTGAAGTTAAAAAATTGAGCTAAACTTGGAGCTTTTATAGGATCATTAATCAAAGAACTTGGAGAACCTTATAGGAGGTAGAAAAGTGAGTTGCGAAGCGACGAAGTTTGGTCCAGCCAACTGGCACAAGACCAGCCCCTGAGCTTATGGAGACTCAAATAGACCATATAGGCATGCAATAAGTGCAATAAAATGCACTATGTACTTTGAAGCATCAAGGAGAAAAATTTTATACAAAAAAGATAGGTTTTCACATCAACTAGCTAAAAAAAGTTAATATCTTTGGATGAGATAATGAACTTCAAATGGTCATAGCGACCAGAGTGATTACAATTAGAAAAAATCATTTTATGGGAGTGATACACATAGGGTTGATTGTAAAGAATGCAAGAGTACAAGAAATAAGCAAAATATGCTTTTGGAGTGAATCAGGCACTCAATAGTAATACCTCCTATTTTTCACGAATATGTAGAGATTGACCCTGAGACAGAAAAACTGAGATTTCCCCCAATCTACTAAACCAAATGCTTTGAAAATTTACAGGCATAAAGTAGACACTAATGCTTTTCAATTAGTCCTCTCTCATCCAATTTGGAACTCTATAGAGAGAGCAAAAACCTCTACAAGTTTACTATTGTTGAAGAAGATGATGTAGAAAATTGAAGGAGCAAGACAATGATGGTCACAAGTGTATGTATATTTATTTCATGTAATGTAAAAAGATTCGAAGTCTTTATACAGACTTGTCATGTGCTCCACGAATTCTACAAGTGGATCTTGAATTCAAATGAAGGCCGTAAAGGTTGTTGGAGGGAATCAATTCACTTTCCTACAATCTAGGAAAAGTGAAGATCTAGTTTGATCTACTTTGATCTACTTTTAGGCGATTGATTGATTGATTGATTGCAACTCAAAACACCACATATTCGTGGAATTTGGGCTCTGTCTTTATCTTTTTACATGTGTAAAGCTCTAGGCTTTTACAATGGCAAAAGATCCATAAAATTTTTTTTCAAAAATACAATAAATGAGCATAACTAAAAGAACTCTCTAACGGATATTATTTTGATGTAATCCAAGTGATAAGTTTTGATGTAGATCAAATACACCTCAATCATAGAGTAAGCTTGATGTTACAAAATCTCTCCCTTAAGCTAAAGTATGCTTGAGTCTTCATTCTCTAATAGGTTGAATCATTGCCATAGCTTTGAATCTACAAAGCTTTATTCCATCAAGTATCTTTGTCATCATATTTGCTACTTGCTTTTTGCATCTCCTTTGCCATGAGCTTCTCCCTGATGAAGTGGTAATGAATCTCTATGTGTTTGGTTCTTGCATGGAAAATAGGGTTTGCTGCTAGATGCATGGAACTTACATTATCTCCAAATATGTGAGGTTTGGAACTCACAAGTCCCAAATCTATATACAATGATTTTAACCATATTGCCTCTTGAGTTGCTATGGTCAAATCTCTGTACTCTGCTTTAGTTGAGGATAAAGGAACTGTTGGTTGCTTCTTGGAACCCCGTGACTCTAGCTTTGAACCTGCAAATGCTAAGTAACCAAAGGTACTTTTTCTATCATCCTTAGCTCCTGCCCAATCTACATGTGAATAGATTTTGATATCCGAATCTGAAGAGTAAGGATAGAATATACCTTCATTGATTGTACCTTTGAGATACTTAAGTACTCTCTTAGCTACCTCCATGTGTGGTCTTCTAGGTGAGTGAATGAATTGACTAAGCACTTCGACACTATATGAGATTTATGCCCTTGTATGAGTAGCATATATCAAGCTACCTACCAAACTTTGATATTCTTTAATGTCTTCAATTTTCTCACCTTCATAAACACTAAGTTTATGATTCATCTCCAAAGGTGTGCCTGCAAGTTTAGTGTTCTCCATTTTGAACTTAAAAAGTAGATCTTGAATGTATCTTCTCTGAGTCAAATACATTCCTTCATCTATGTATATGACCTATATACCTAGGAAATATGTGAGCTCACCTAAGTCATTGATTTTGAACTCCTCTTGCATGTGTCTCTTAATCCTTTGAATGCCATTCAAATCATCACTTGTCACAATAATATCATCTACATATACACATAGATAGATAACCTCATTGTGATCCATTTTGATAAATAGAGAAGGATCTGAGTTGCTAGGTTTGGACCCTTGATCTTGAAGGTATGTAACCAACCTATAATTCCAAGATCTAGGAGCTTGTTTCAATCCATACAATGCTTTTGTAAGTGTGTAAACATAAGATGCATGATTAGGGTTTTCAAAACCTCGTGGTTGTGATATGTATACCTCTTCACTTATCCAACCATTTAGAAATGCATTTTTTACATCAAGTAAGAGGAGTCTCCAATTTCTTGCAACAGCTACACTTATCAATGTTATGATTATAGTCATCTTTGCTACTGGTGAGAATGTTTCTTCATAGTCTACACCATGAATTTGTGAGCATCCTTTGGCAACTAATCTTGCCTTGTACCTGCAAACTGATACATCTGAGTTTCTTTTAACTTTATATACCCATCTGCAACTAATTACCTTTTGATTGGATGACATTGGAATCAAATCCCAAGTGTCCATCTCCTTCAATGCATCTATTTCTTCTTTCATGGCCTTTTCTCAATTAAGGTTTCCCTTTGCCTCTTCATAGGTTGAGGGTTCCTCTGAAATTGAGTCTTTTGCCAAGTAGATTGAATGCTTTCTAACAAATGTGGAATCATATCCACACCTTTTTGGTTTTTTCTTCTCTCTTGTTGATCTTCTAAGAGCTTGCTTAGAGCATTCTCCACACTCCGGAATCTTTTCTTTGCCTCTTGACTTCCATAGTTTGTAATCCTTTTCCCTTTCATCTTGGTCATCATCTGTATCACTTCTTGGATCGTGGACATGTGTATCATGCTTGCTTCCTAATTGATGAGAATCATAATCAAGATCATATGGTAGAGTTACCTTTTGTTTGTCTTCATCATACCAAGACCTGTGTTCTTCAAACACAACATCTCTACTTGTAGTGAATTGCTTGGTTGAAGGATTATAGAAACTCTAACCCATTTGAGTTTAATTACATCCAATAAACACTGCCTTTGTTGCCCTTTTATCTAGCTTACCTCTTATTTGTGATGGAACATGAACATAATGTAAACAACCAAACACCTTGCAATGTCCAATACTAGGTTTTCTTCCATGCCATGCTTCATAAGGAGTCATACCTTGAAGTGATTTGGATGGTAGTCTATTGAAAAGGTACACAGTAGTTGAAATAACCTCTGCCCATAGATAATGTGGCAACCTCTTCTCTTCAAGCATTATTTTGGCTGATCCAGCCAATGTCTTGTTTCTTCTCTCTGCAATTCCATTTAGTTCAGGAGAGTACCTGGTAGTCATTTCCCTTTTGATACCTTTATCCTGTAAGAACTCATCAAACTCTTTGGAGAATATTCTCCCCCTCCATCAGATCTGAGCTTCTTGAGTGATCTACCTGTATGATTCTCGACATGTGTTAGATACTTTTTGAAGCAATCAAACACTTCATTCTTACTCTTGATAAAGTATAGAATAGTAAGATCATCAATTCTTAGGTATGCGCTGGAGAACGTCAAGTATCTAGTCACGCTTATGGTTCTTGGGTGCTTTTTCTGAGCTTGAAAGAGGAGAATGGTAGGCAACTCACAGTGATATTGATTCCTAGTTGACACTTCTAAGTTGTACTTAATGACAAAGGAGCTGAAGGCGGATAGACATCAATGAGTTTGGCAACAAAGCTGGAAGGTGATAGACGTCAGCAAGGCAAAAATAGCACTAACGCATGTTGTTCGGTAGCGTCAAATCGTGATAACCACTCTTCGTCTTCTTAGCCACACAATAGCTTCTCTATATCTAATCATTGTGCAGCAACCTCTCTATAGAACAGAAGCTCAACGAACTGCGATGTTTGGAGCTATAAAGAGAGGCTAAAGAAAGTAGAAGCTCGAAGCATTCCTTTCGAGCAAACGACCCAATCAATAGTGATTACAGCAATTCGTCGTCATTGACTATCATAATAAATTGGGTTCTTGTCCATCCATAGTGATAAACTGGAGTAGCTGGCCATCGTGATAGACTGGAGTAGTTGGGGCCATTAGTTGCGACTTGTGATAGGCTGAGTTAGACTGGCCGAGTGACAGCAAATATAAGTGGTCATGTGACTATACCCTCTTGTGAGGGCGTTTTGTGCATAGAGCAGATGTTTCAACTTTCTTTATTTGGAGTTAGCGTAGGGTCCGATATGTGGCCTTAAGTTGAAAATCATTTAACAAGTTAAAGGAGGTCAAATGATCCTTAAAATTGAAGATAGAAATCCTCCAAAATGATGGCGGATAGAAGGCTACGTCAATCTAACAGCATTAAGGATGGAAGGCTACGTGCACTATGATGGAATTCAATCTAAGGACGAAAGGCTACACGCGCTGTGACGATGGAATTGTTGATGGAAGGCTATGGCTCAAGACTGGATGGCATGCTGGATGACCACCACATTCCAGAGTGATGGAGTGACGCTGAAGGGGCAGGCAATTTGAAGAGGTCGTCATCTTCAATCATTTTCTCTGATTGAAGGTGACGCACCATCTCGCCATCGCGACGGGGCCTCGTTTGCCCATTGTGACGAGCTTCATCTAGGTGGATTTGTGGTGATCATGGCGATGGTGACTTCGTGGCATCACGACGGTCTATGTGCAGAGGTTTTTTTTTTTTTTTTTTTTTAATAAAAAAAGTTCGACCTTAGCCTATTCTCCGGGACTTTAATTAAAATAAAGAAGAAAAATTACAAGTGAATGGGATCAGCGCCAATGCCCATGGGAACTCCCAAATCCCAAACTAGAGGGCATTACAAATGAGGTGGATAAATTTAGCATCACTCTCATTTGGGCTTCATGTGGGCTGTGCTTTTGTTAAGGCGATGTTTGTTATTTCTATGTCATGGCATAAAGTTATTTAAGTTTTCAATTTCAAAGCATAGCATGGCACTGCATATCGCGACGGTGCTGCAGTACGGGCTAAGCATCGCGATGAGCCGATCGAGAATCTTTTTGAGTGGTGATTTTTCGACAATTCTTTTTAACTCGTGCTCTACGACGTAAAGCTCACAGGCTCGGCCTCCTTTGCTTCCAGTTTAATGCTTTATTTCATATGATCATTTCTTTTGGTTGAGAGTCGCAATGAAGCGGTGATCCCATCGTGATTGTGACTTATCATGGGTTTGGAGGCAAAAAGAGAACAAGGGTTTATTATAATTGGGCATGGAGGAGCTGCTTCAAAGCTATTGTGGGGGCCACAACGGATAATTGAAGGCTGCCTTTGTCTTTATTGTCTCGTTTAGTGCCCTGTTCATGTTTTGGCCTCTTCGTGGCTCTCTTGGGTCTGGCCTTTTGAATTTGAGGCGATTGGTCTTTTTTTTGTTAATCTTAGTTGCTTTTTGGTCGGCCACATCGTGCTTCTTGGCACTCTTTTTGGGTGGGTTAAAGGCTTTAGTATTTTTAGCGAGTGCTGGGGTAGCTTGTC
Source organism: Ceratopteris richardii (assembly GCA_020310875.1). Lineage (NCBI taxonomy): Eukaryota > Viridiplantae > Streptophyta > Polypodiopsida > Polypodiales > Pteridaceae > Ceratopteris > Ceratopteris richardii. The sequence continues at coordinate 109,042,209 of CM035441.1, read as the reverse complement.
ATTGCGCTTCGTTTTAAGAGTTTTTACTTTAAATTAGTAAAGGAAAAAAAAGGGAGAGGAAAAACAAAAAAGGAAGAAGAAAAAAAAAAAGAAGAGAGCTTGTTTTAAAGTGGGTTGTTGCTGGGCTGTTCAAGAGGGTTGTTCCCCTTTGGTTGGCTACTTGTTTTTGGGTTCCTCTTGTTTTGTTCTAGTGTTTGTTCCCCTTTGACCGTTTGTATCTTTTTCCCTTGGGGCCTATGTGGGCAGGTTTTGACTTCGGGTTTCTTGGGAGTGTGGCGTTTGGTCCTTGTGTCCATGGCCGGAGCTTTCCCTTCATTGGTGATTAGCAATGTGGGCCCTCCGATGGAGGACAGTTTTTCATCACCCCTGAGGAGTCGGTTGGTGTCCAGCCTCCTATTGTTTTTCTTAAGAAGGATGATATTTTGGCGAATCAGGAACAATCAAAGAAAACGTGTCTCATCAGTCAATTGTTTGGCCTGAGACCCCCCTTGAGTCCCTTCATCTTTGGTTCCATAAGGAGTGGTCCCCGTGCAGGTTGATTGAGGACAAATGCCAATTCTTACTGGCAAATTATGTGCTTTTGGTCTTTGAGAATGAGGAGATGGCATTTCAAGCATTGCAAGTTGGCACTTGGTAGATCTGGAGATCAACCTTATGCCTCTTTAGGTGGTTCCCTGACTTTGTTCCAAATAAGACCAAACCACTCTGCTACCCGCTCTTGGTAGAGCTTCCTAACCTGCCCTTTTTCTTGTACGGGTTGTTAAGAGAAATTGTGGCACCCATTGGCGGGTCGTTAGCCTTGAGAGAGGACATCGGGGGCTTTATCTATGAAGCTCGAAACATTCATTCAATGCGAGATGGCACCTATAAATATGCATCGAAACAGATCCAATAAGATTCTTCCCATGAAGATTTCCATAGACATCGGTGAAGGAGATGCTTGGGAGCAGGGGATCATTTACAAAAATTTACCAAACGCATGCTTTCACTGTGAGTCCAAGGACACAAGATAAAAGAGTGTATGTCGAAATAGAATTCCTCTAAGAATAAGAAAAACCAAGAAGCAATCAACACTACAAAGAGCCAAATGGGGACTCAAGATCATCCTCTTAACGGTGGGGAAGAGAAGGAAACTCAAGCCATGGTGCCAAACTTAGAAGGGTTCACAGAAGTAAGATAAAGAATGAAAAGAAGCCCTAAGGGGACAATTGAGAGGTTCCCATCTAGTGTAGCTACACTCAAGAACACCTACTGCAACTTGGAGAAAGAGATCAACGAGTTCGATTACCCAAGGGGGAGGAACCAATGTGACGAGGACACTGAAGTAGTAAAGAAGATGGATACACCACTAACAATGAAGACAGTGAAAGTTCCATCATCAGATCTACAATGCTCGAGAAGCTTCCATGTTCATTTCCAAAGAAGGGGACCCATAAAGGGAAGCAACCATTGGAGATTCCATGGAAGAGCCCCCTCAAGGGCAAGATCCTTTGTCCGGATGCCTCCACTTCAAAGTGGAAAACAATGTCACATCAGTCCAAAATCCATTTAGGGCAAATGGGTAAAATTTTTATGAGCCTATCTTGTAGAACTTGAAGAGAACTTTCCAATGGTATATGACATTCAGTCATCAGAGGTCAAATTTAGGAGAAAACCCTAGCCCTAATTTTCTATTGATTTAGGGTTTTGACCTCATATGATAGCTCTTGGCATAAGGATCACAAAATGTTGTCAGATCATTCATCAGGTAGTCAGAAGTGTAAAAAAGCAGGTCAAGAAGTTATTCTTAAAGTTAGTTAAAAGCAACTTTAAAAATAAAGCAAACTCACTTAAAATTAAAGCAAAAGCAATTTAAAACGCGATGAGATTAAAATAAAGCGCTTTTGAGTGAGTTTTTCACATGAGACACTCAAGGCTATGTAAAGAAGTAGTTGGGTCACTTCTAGGACATCCTACACCAATTGCAATGCCAACTTTGGTCCGTCATTAGAGGTGGTGCTCTAGCACACATGGGGCAGCTAGGGTGCACTCTAGGAGCATGTTGAGGAGCAGCTATGGAGTTCTTCTTGGAGAAGAGTGTGCTCACACTCTTGCTTATGGAGAGGACTTGCCCATCAACAGCTTGGTGGTGTGGATCATCCATCTACATAATGTATTTGAAGATTGGCTTCTACGAAGATTTTTGTGTACTTCAAAGATATTGGATGGAGGTTAACATAAGATTTGCATCATCTTATGTTAAGAATTCAGGTACATATTCTCTTTATGCACACAGGTACTACTTGGAGTTTATGGAGGCAGTGGCATCCATATCAGGAGGAGTCCTATTCGGCATATCTAAAGGAGAATCAGTACATGCATGCTACATGCATTCAGATGAGATGTTAGAGAAGGTGTTTTCATATGAGTTTGAGGATTTCTCGCAGCAAACTTGTTAGCATTCTTTGCTACTTTTGTAAGTATGTGATCTTTCACACACGTATCTAATTTAGGGTCTTCCATAGCCTAAGTTCAGATGAGGGTTTGTTGATTATCAATTTTAGACTGATCCTTCCTCTTTCTGTGACTCATATTCACTCTTCTACAACCTATTAGGTCATACATCTCACATATATTCAGATTTCTGTCCATACATCTGAATATTCTTGTTACATTTGTACATTCACTCATCCATCTATTTATGTTCACATAGAATGTGTTAGTCGGCCGCCGGATTGGCAGTTGTAAAAACTGAATCTTTTTCTAGTCCGCACGTACGAAAGGTTGTTACAAAGATGTTTGTATCTTTATATAAATGAATGAAAAAAGAGGCGCGGGGCGACGGTCAGTGGAATCACCAGACTGTCTGTCTGGGTGATTGTCTGTGACGTGCCGTTGTGACTGTTCTGTTAACTCTGAGTATTATTGTGCCTTTCTGTTGTGATGTTCTGTAAGTTGTTATTAATCCCGTGCTCTAGTAATGATAGTTTCAGTGCGTTTAGGTAATGTTGAGTATTTTGATCTCGTCTTGGTTTTGCGTGGTTATCAATACCTGTTCAGTTGGTGAATCTCTGTCTAGGCGGTGAAGTCTGTGTAGTAACTGTAGTGTGTTTGAGAACTCGGAGTCGTAATGTGGTGTCTTCTGTGTTGAAGATCCGCTATTGTACGGTAACGATTAAGTTACAGTAAGGTTCGTCTTAAGCTGAGTACGGAATCTTTGTCCCGTAAAAGTTATGACTGTGAGTTGTGTTACGTTAGTTCTTATATGGTATGTTGATCACTGAGTAAGTCTTACTCGGTGTAGGAATCTACATTCAATACTGTGTGTTTGAGAATTTTGAGTCTTTCTGTGTCTTTTGGTTGTGGTTGATTGTCTATAATTACTCAGTAAAGGTTGAGTCACTGTATTATCTCTGTTGTTACAATGTCTTGTGTTCGGAGCAGTTCTTGAGCAATCAACTCAGTCTGTATTATGAATTGGGTAGTCTGGTGCTATATATTGAGAGTACCTTAATTTGAATGATTTTGGTAGACTTTAGGAAGTGTCCAATCATAGATAGTAAGATTGTGAAGCATAAATAGATTCTTGATAGAGTCTTGAGCGTTAGTATATTGTTGTGTGAAAGTGTGAAATTTGGGGAAATCAAGAACAGGGCCTCTGTCTAACAGACCCCTTCCACTCCCAAGAACCCACTAATTGTTTCAACGCGTCCCTGACGGTTAGTACCGCGTTTAACATTAGCGCCGTCTGTGGGAAGGTGGCATCAAGAGTGTTGCCAGCTAACTGTGGGAAAATGGCACCAGATTGTTGCCATTTGTCTGTGCGAAAATGGCATCAAGAATGTTCGTTGATTGATTGTGAAAGTGATCATAGAATGTGAATCGACCGTAAAGAAGAATAGGACGCAAAGTATTGCAAACATAGTATATGCCGGTTACTCGTTCCGGTGAATCATACCCGAAGCATAGAAGAAACCAACAGTCTTGGGCAATACCTAATTTGCTAAGGACGCCTCCAGGAAGTAGAAGCGCAGATAAGTCTAACTCAGCTATCAAGGAATTGAAGAACGCCAGTAGGGATTTCGGTAGTATTCCGATAGAACGTACTACGTTTCTGGCAGATTCCGGTGCGATTTTGGCACAGTCTGCCGAAGAAATAGTAACTCCAGAGTCTACCAGGACAAAGCCTGAAGTTAATTTAAAACCATTGGGTCAAGATTTGAATTTGTTTGCGGATAGAAACGTCTTGGCCAAAGAAATCAGTGAAAGAGGAAAAGCACCTTGTTTTGGTGAAAATTCGACACCTTCCGGTGTTAGTTTGGTACCAGTTGCTGAGAGTTCACAGTCTTCTGGTGACGGTTTACCATTTCTTGGTGGATCTTTAGTCCAGTCACCGCTATTTGAGGTAAGTACCCCTACATCTGAGACCAAGGAGGAAGGTAGCTTGTTCGAAACTGAAATCAGAAACATACTGAACGATATTATCAAGTCGGAAAGTGTACAGACTGACGACACAGATTCAGACGGTTCAGATATTCAGCCTCGGGATACAGAAGATAGTCACAATACCACCACCAGCACGATGAGTGGGCAACAACAACAACAGCAACAGCAGCAGCAATAGCAACATCTATTTCCACCCTGGCCGACTCCAATAGGAGTAACGTACACTAAATTCGGTGGATTCCCAGGTGATGACCCAGACGCTCATGTACGCACATTTGAGATAAGTTACGCAGTGCTCAATCATCCACTTGATCCAGGGTATAAAGCTATTGTATTCCAGTCCACATTAGTTAATGAAGCAGCCAGATGGCTTACGGAATATGATATTAACCATTTCGGCACCTATGAAGCAGTAAGGGACGCATTTTTACAGAGATTCAGGCTAAAGAAGAATCCAGCCAAAATTTTCGATTACCTGCAAAACAATAGACAGAAGATGAATCAGACAGTGCAGGAATATGCCACCCTATTCAGAACGCATTTGAGGCAATTACTGCCAGCACACGCCAACCTACCAGATGACGTTATCACTCAATGGTTTATCAATGGTTTGACTCTGCAACTTAAACAGATTATGATCATATGCTGTGTGGGAGCTATGACGCTAGATGCGGTGATCGCAATGGCTTTGCAGCTGGAAAACAAGGTTGGAGGATTTACAGAAGACCTGGAATGGGTAAAAGCAAGTAAAAATGTTGCAGAAGATTCGACCAGACAGATGTACTGCACCACGTGCAAGAATTCAGGGCATACCAGTGCCACTTGTGCCCTCAACCAGTTGTTTTGTGCTATCTGTAATATGACAGGACATTCCACCGAAAACTGTGCATACAATGCCAAAGTACAGGGAACAGCAATAGTGAATGCAATTATACAAGAACCAGGGCAGCCTGCCAATCACTATGTGCCTCCTCAAATGAGAAACAACCAGCAGCAGGGCTACCGAAATTACAGAGGACAGAGAAACAATAACTACAATACAAACCGTTGGCAGGCAGGACAAGCACAGGAGAATACTAATTTGCCATCACCTCACTGCCATTTTTGCGGTGAATTTGGCCACATTAGAAGATTTTGTAAAGATGCAACAGAATATGATCAGAGAAAGAAAGAACCGCAGAATCCAATGACTAATATGGTTCATATCACACCAATAGAAACACAAGCTGCAGTAGTTCAGACCAGATCCAGTAGGCCGTTACAACCAGCAGCTGAAATATTTGAACCAAGCATCCTAGAGCAACAAAGAACATATGACAAGGCTAGTCAGTGGACCACCACAGAACCTCCAGTGTTCCCAGATCCTATTCCGGTGACACAAGTTCCACTGTCAAAGGAAACTGCACAGGAGCAAGAGTCAATTCCAATAACCGATGCATCGTCTGCAGAATCGGTGAAAGGTACAAATCAAGTAAATCAAGCCTGGGAAATTTTATCTAAAGCATCCATTACCCTTCCTCTTGGCCAATTACTTGCACTAGTACCAGGAGTCCGCCAACAATTCCAGCAACAGTTTAGTACTGAGTCTGCTTGCATTCCAGCAACAGCAACAATACAACCAGAAACTGACGCTACGATGGATCATTCGGTCCCATTGATTACGGTATGGTACAAAAATCATAAAATTAATCAAGTACTAATTGATGGAGGGTCTGGTGTAAACATTGCTAATGCCGCACTGTGTAAAAAGTTAGGATGGACGAAAATTGAGCCTGTCCAATTTTTTGTAAGGATGGCTGATCAGTCCAGAGTCCACCCAGTGGGACTAGTACGAGATGTTCCCATAACTTTACAAGGTACAGCATTTAAGATGACTTTTGTCGTCTTAGAGCTACCAGAGTCTAGCTTGGATTATAATCTGCTTTTTGGCCGTCCTTGGTTGAAACAAGCCAAAGTGATACAAGATTGGTCCGCACAGGAACTCACTTTCAAGGACAATAATCGTAAATATGTTGTTAAGTTAGATGCTATACAGCCTTGTGAATTACATGCTAGACCTTATTTTGCAGAACCAGTTCATATGTTAGATGGTTTGTCAAATGATGAAGAAGAAGAGTTTTTGAAGAATAATATTGATTTGATCTCCCTAGGAACTGTTGATCTACAATCTGTTGTAGATAATTGGAATACGGCAGTTTGTACGGTGATGCCTGTGACTGAAGAAGACAAGAAAGAAGATATTGCTGCTATAGATGACGCTGATCTATAACAACTGTTAAAATCAGCTGATGTTACAAAGAAGTCCCGACAATTCTATGTTCCAGAAGATCAGAGAAGTCCCGACAATTCTATGTTCCAGAAGATCAGTTGATCATTTATAATTTAGGAGATGAAGAAAATCCGCGTCCTGTCAAGATAAAGAAAAGCTTACCTGAAGTATTTCAAGTAGATCTAATCCAGTTACTTCGTAAGTTCGCTGATGTTTTTGCATGGGATTACAAGGATATGAAGGGTTTGGACCCCCGCATTTATCAACATAGGGTCATGCTGAAGCCGGAAGCAAAACCAATCAAACAACCCAACTACCGGATGAATCCGAATTATGCAGCACAAGTAAAGGCAGAGCTAGATAGGTTATTAAAGGTTGGATTTATTGTGCCAGTAGAGCATGCTGAGTGGATATCACCCATTGTTATTGTCCCTAAAAAGAATAAGCAACCGCGAATATGTGTGGATTACCGGAAACTGAATGTAGCTACGGTGCCAGATCCGTTTCCCCTTCCATTTCTTGACACCATGCTTGAGAGAGTAGCAGGACACGAAATGTACTCATTCTTAGATGGATATAGTGGGTATAATCAGGTCAGAATGGCTGAGGAAGATATACCAAAAACAGCGTTCATCACCAATTGGGGTGTTTTTGCTTGTACTGTTATGTGGTTTGGATTAAGAAATGCCCCCAGTACTTTCCAGAGGTGTATGCAGGAAATATTCTCCCCTTATCTTACCTCGTTTATGCAAGTCTATCTTGATGATTTCTCTTTGTTCGGTAAGATGGTAGTACACTTGTTCCATTTACGGTGCTGCTTTGAAAAATGCAGAGAATACAGACTCTGTCTGAACCCAAACAAATATGTGTTTGTGGTTTCATGTGGTAAGTTGCTTGGCCATATTGTATCTGCACAGGGCATACAAGTCGACCCAGATAAGGTAGCAGTTGTGTTAGAAGCACCTGTACCTACTACACCAAAGGAAGTAATGCGTTTCATGGGTCAAGTGAGATGGCATGGTCGTCATTTACGGTGGCTCGCTCATTTAGCTATTCCACTCAATCGTTTAATCACGAGTACTCCTAAATAGTTTGATTGGACTCAAGAATGTCAAACAGCATTTGATCGTCTTAAGTGTTTATTAACGCAGGTCCCAATTTTACAACCACCTGATTGGGAACGCACATTCATGTTTTTGTAGACGCATCAGATATCGCCATCGGCAGTGTGTTAATGCAACAAACTGATAAGTGGTTCCGGCCTGTTTTCTATGCGGGTAGAAGACTTGCTCCTGCAGAAAAGAATTACTCTGTAACTGAAAGAGAATGTCTGGGTTTAGTGTATTCTGTAAAGAAATTTAGACACTATTTACTTGGCCGCAAATTTACTTTTCATGTAGATCATGCAGCACTTGTCTATCTGGTACGACAACAGAATTTAGGTGGTCGATTAGCGCGTTGGGTTCTACTTTTACAAGAGTTTGATTTCAAAGTAGTCCATCGGCCCGGTAGCTCACATGCCTTAGCAGGTTTCCTTTCTCGCTTAGATTTCGGTGAAGCTCCGGTCGATGTAGATGACACCCACCAGCGATTTATGTTACTGAACCAACTAATGATGAATATGCAGAACCTCCTATGCCATCTACATATTATCAGATATTGACTTTTCTCACTGATGGATGTATTCCTACTCAGACCTCTCCTGCAATGCGTAGAAAGATTGCAGTGTACAGTTGCAGATTCCGGTTAATTGCTGGAGAATTATACTATATGGATCACACTGGAATTTTACTTCGTTGTATTCCTCCACACGAAGTTAACTCAGTCATTACTCTGGCTCACTCAATTCCTTTCGGTGGACACTTTACAGCAGATCTAACGCACCGGAAAATTCTGCAAAGTGGACTTTGGTGGCCTACTATGTACAGGGATGTAACTCAGTTTGTCAAACAATGTGATACTTGTCAGAGGTCTGGATAGCCTCTACAACGAAGTTTTTTCCCTCTCCAACCTATCTTGCCATTGGAGCCTTTTTAGAAGTGGGGCCTAGATTTTGTTGGACCTATTACACCTCCAGCCATACTCAATAATAATCGTTTTATTCTAACATGTACAGATTATGCTACCAGATGGGCAGAAGCATGGGCTTTAAGGTCCGCCACAGCTGTTTCGGTGGCAAAGTGTCTAATGAAAGATGTTTTCCCGCGTTTTGGCTTACCTCTAGAGCTTGTTACAGATCAAGGCACACATTTCGCTAACAACTTAATGACAGTACTCACCCATTCTTTTCAGATAATGCATAAATTCAGTTCTCCTTATTATCCTCGTGCCAATGGTTTGGCTGAGAGTACAAACAAAACCCTGTTGAATATGCTTCGAAAACTGATTCTGGAATCACCGGAAAGGTGGGATCAACTGTTACCTGCAGTATTATGGGCGTACCGGACTACCTACAAGGTAGCAACAGGACTAACACCCTTCAAATTGGCTTATGGACTGGAAGCCATAGCACCAATGGAGATTGTTGTTCCAAGTTTACGTGTAGCCACCACTCAGAAACTACTACCTGAAGAATCTCTGTCATTTTGGTTGGATACACTCAGAGAACTGGATGAGCATCGATGGCAAAGTTTTCTGACTATTCAGGAAGTATAGTTAAGACAAGCTCGAACACATGACCGGTATCTGAAAACTCCAGTTTTTTCGGTGGGGCAACTTGTACTCTTTTACAATGCAAAATCGAATCGCTCTGCTGGAAAATTCAAGTTACGATGGTTTGGTCCCTACCGAATTTCTGAACAAGTAGGCCCAGCTACATTTCGGTTGACTACTTTGACCGAAAGTCCTCTGCCGAAGGTGATAAATGGTTCGAAGCTGCGGCCGTATCATCAAGCATCTGGCTCTCGCTGACGTGTTCAGCGTTTTTTCATTTTATTTATTTGTTTTTTTTTGTTTTTTTTGTGTACTTAATAAAATAAGTCTGTAAATATTCGCGTTTTGATATCTAATTATGAGTAACAGCCACCCTGCCTTATCGATTCCGCTCCTGCATGCCCACCAAAGTTATGAGGTTATCAGCTCAATATCACGCGATGATTCACGAATTTAATTGCTTCTCGGTATCAAGTATCTACTTAACCTTTTTCGTTTCGCTGTTAATCGCTATTGTATTTGCGTGATTTGTGTGTGTGTGCTCTTTGTCTACCCTGCGCTTGTGTTCTTGTGCTTGCATTTAGTGTGTGCGCCATGGAAGCTCTGGCAAAGCCAATTTCGTTGAACTGCCTTGGCATTCAGTGGATTGCCACCCGTTCTATGCCCAGATAATCATCGCCATCGCTGCCACACCTGCCACCGAGCAGAGTTGGCCTATCACTGGCCTACCATCCCGTACCGTAATCACTTTCCAGGCCTTTGCTAATGCGTTTCGACTCCCTCGGCAAGGTCGGGAAAATGGCCCAAATCTGCCAATAGCAACCATGATCCGGCTATTCCCTAGATACTCCTCAAATGAATACGCAATCCTCTGTCGCCCTGAACCTGAGAGATCCGCGCTACAGTTCTTAGTAGCCATTCTTAATCTGCAAAAACGAACCTATGGCATCTCTCGGCCTTTCTATTCGGCAATAGATTTGGCTACGAGAGAGCCTGTAAATTTTGCATCCTAGTTCTTCTACCGCATTCACAAAGAATGCGTATCAGTTATCAAACAGGTTAATAAGGGTGATATGCCAAGGTCCAGACTACCGCACATCATATCCTTTCTATTTCCGACTATTCTAGCAGCACAGCCACCAGCCCGAGGACCCATCCTACACCATGAGGAATCTCCACAAATATTAGAAGACGATGAAGAAGAAGACGAAGAGATTTTCCACCTTCTCCGTCGGAAAAGGATTAGAATCAGTTCATCCGATAGTGAAGTACAGGGGTCAGCCGCAAATGATAAGGCAGACGACAAAGAAGATGAAGCGAACGAAGAAGAAACCTTTCACGATACCACAACCTCCATGCATCACGAGTCATCAGCAAAGTCCTCTTCAGAGCAGTAACAAGAACAGGATAGCACTGCTGATTCGGCAGCCAGTTCTTCTAAAAATGAATCTCAACAACAAGACGAACAGGACAAATCAGTAGAGGAGCAAACTATCATTAAAGAAGTTTTTGAAGAATTGCTTAGAGCAGTCGAGTCGACAGCTGCCGACCCTGATAACACTACACAACCCACAGAAAAGGTAATCAACGAAACTACTAGTCTTCCTATTCATCCACCCGAACCTCCAGCGGAACCCATTGTTCCTAGCCCACCCATTGAACCCACCGCTTCCTCGTCATCTTCACCAAATTACTCTCCACCGAACTCCCAGCAACTACTCACCGCTTCTTCATCTCAGCCCCATTCTCAAGCTCCGATTCCTTCAATCCCATTACTTTTTGAGTTAGCATCCATGGGTCAAATGCTGATCCACTTATCACAACAATTACCTGTGCAAATGAAGCAAGTAACAGATAACATCCGAGATGACTTTCAACACAAAGTGGATATGTTGGAGGCAGACATCACTCCTCTCCAGGAAGAATTACAGGCAGTCAAGGCAGAAAATCACGCATTAAACAGACAAATTCAGGAGTTGCAGGCCAGACTAGTAGAACAGGAAATAATTATCAATCAAAGAGATGCCGCCCTAGCAGTCCAAGAAAAGAATGAATTACTAAGTGTTGCAAATGCAGAGTTAGTCAACTTGAAGCAGATAGTCCAAGACAAAGAAGATGCACGAGTAGCTTTAGGGAATCTGTTAGAAAAAACAAGACAGACGCTAGATGAAGTGGTACAACGAGGCCAAGAGCAGCATGATCTGGCTATGAAAACTGCTGAAGAACTCCAGAGATGCAAGACCGATTTATATGAAGTAAACAGTATTCTCAAACGAATATTGACCGAGGAAGCTCAACGACAAAAGGTAATAACAGATCTTCGAAGAGAAAGGGATGCCTACTCAAGGACAATCCAGTTTCAAAACCAGGAGATAGAAAGAAGGGAGAACCAGCTCGATGCTCAGAAAGATAGAATATCCAGAATGGAAAAGAAAGTTGCAGAAATGAAAGTGTCGAGGGATGCGGCATTAGCAAACAATTTTTATCTACAAGAAGCTTTTCTGCAGACCCAGGCAGAAGTTTTGTTGACCGAGGTCATTTCATTAAGTTCTGTACGAACAGATGCCCAATTAGTAGAACCAGATACTTTAAAACAGATGTTAGAAGCTTTAAAGAAGAAAATCACCTGAACTTTTAGATTAGCCTGATCGATGTATTTAGAAGGCATTGTAGATGAACCCTAATTTTTGTAAACCTACGAGTTCGAGTCCACCGTGCGTGCCAGTGTTAGTCGGCCGCCGGATTGGCAATTGTAAAAACTGAATCTTTTTCTAGTCCGCACGTACGAAAGGTTGTTACAAAGATGTTTGTATCTTTATATAAATGAATGAAAAAAGAGGCGCGGGGCGACGGTCAGTGGAATCACCAGACTGTCTGTCTGGGTGATTGTCTGTGATGTGCCGTTGTGACTGTTCTGTTAACTCTGAGTATTATTGTGCCTTTCTGTTGTGATGTTCTGTAAGTTCTTATTAATCCCGTGCTCTAGTAATGACAATTTCAGTATTGTGCATTTAGGTAATGTTGAGTATTCTGATCTTGTCTCGGTTTTGCGTGGTTATCAATACCTGTTTGATTGGTGAATCTCTGTCTAGGCGGTGAAGTTCGTGTAGTAACTGTAGTGTGTTTGAGAACTCGGAGTCATAATGTGGTTGTCTTCTGTGTTGAAGATCCGCTATTGTACGGTAACGATTAAGTTACAGTAAGGTTCTTCTTAAGTTGAGTACGGAATCTTTGTCCCGTAAAAGTTATGACTGTGAGTTGTGATACGTTAGTTCTTATATGGTATGTTGATCACTGAGTAAGTCTTACTCGGTGTAGGAATCTACATTCAGTACTGTGTGTTTGAGAATTTTGAGTCTTTCAATGTCTTTCAGTTCTGGTTGATTGTCTGTAATTACTCGGTAAAGGTTGAGTCACTGTATTATCTCTGTTGTTACAGTGTCTTATGTTCGGAGCAGTTCTTGAGCAATCAACTCAGTCTGTATTATGACTTGGGTAGTCTGGTGCTATATATTGAGAGTACCTTAATTTGAATGAGTTTTGTAGACTTTAGGAAGTGTCCAATCATAGATAGTAAGATTGTGAAGCATAAATAGATTCTTGATAGAGTCTTGAGCGTTAGTATATTGCTGTGTGAAGTGTGAAATTTGGGGAAATCAAGAACAGGGCCTCTGTCTAACAGACCCCTTCCACTCCCAAGAACCCACTAATTGTTTAAACGCGTCCCTGACAGTTAGTACCGCGTTTAACAATGAGTTAAGATTTTTGCTCCCACATTGTAAATTTGACATTTGTATATATGATAGTGTGAGTAAGCAGTGGCTTACGTAACACTTTACACATGTTGTCTAATCTTTCTCTATCTTTATCTCATCATTTGTATGATTAAGTGTGGTATGTTCATGTTTTGTCAAATATTGGAAGATTGTTGAAATTTGTGTTGATCCTGAAACCTATGGAACTATGGACCTGTGATATTAGTTATGGGCCTACTAAATTTCCAATAGTTCCTCCCCACAAAGAAATTAACCTACGTTAATGAGCTTCATGTCGTTTAATGTAAGAGGATTGTTTGACCCCTCAAGGGAGGCTATAATTGGCCAATGGTTTTGAGATAATAGCCTAAACCCGGACTTCATATGTAAAGTTGGTTAAGTGAGGAGTAGAAGGGCTTCATTGAGGGTAGATCAATCCTAGAAGCTATTATGGATATTTGGGAAGGTCTTGAATTTGCTAAAGGGTCTGCTCAAGATGTTATCTTCCTTAAGATTGACTTCGACAAAGCATATGATAGGCTGGAATGGGAATTGATTCTCCAATCTCTTAAAGACCTCGGTTGTAGTAAGAAATTCACTAAGATGATCTCTACCCTATTGGGAAATGCATCAGCATAGATAAATCTTAATGGCTAGTTGTTGAAGACTATCAAACTAAAACACTCTATCAGGCAAGGACGCCCTTTGGCCCCCATGCTTTTTGCTATTGCTACGGAGAACTTAGTTGCCTAGTGAAGCATCATATGGACTTAGGCCATATTCAAGGTCTCTTGCTCCCTCTCAGTCATTGCCAGATGATCATGAGACTTGTTGTAGATGACATGCCTTTGTGCATAACGATAAGACCAGCATTGATACCTTTTGGAGATGTATGGACACTTTCTGTGTGGCTTGACGGTCCAAAAAAAACCACTCTAAAACCTCTTTCAGAGCCATTTCTGGACTATGGCCCTACTTCCTGGTTGACTAGGGTAGTCAAATGATCCCTAGGGGACAAATTTTCCGCCTATTAGGTATTCCGATGGGATTTAACATTTTGATGGGCCAACCATGGAATTGGGTCCTCTCTAAGTTTGATAACAAGTTGGCCTACTCGAAAGATATGTAGATCAACCTCGTGGCGCATGCCATGGTAATTAACACGTTCCTTATCTCATCGTCTATTTTCTTTCTCTCCTGTTGGAGACCAAAGGATCAAGAGATTATCAAATTGGAAGGAATTTGCAGAAACTTTCATTGGACGGGGGACCCCAACAAAAGTGGTGTCCCCAAAATTAAATGGACTACTACTTATATTAGCCATAAGGGTCATGGGGGTCTGGGCATTTTGGACATTCAGGGCATGGCAAACAAGTTGGCAGCTAAATGGCTTATCAAAGCTTGGTGTAATAGTGAGGCCTCTTGGGCCATGCTTATCTTCAGGAACAAGAGTCCTCTTACACCGTTGGGTCACTCTGGTTGGAAGGGCCTAGGCCTTCTCACCCTTCTATTCTCCCCGTTTTCAGTGTCTCCTAGAGGCTCAAGTTTGGTTTGCTCTCAATGGAAGAGCTGGAACAAGGTCAAACAATTCATCATAATCAATGAAGATTGGCGATGGGCAGCGGGTATCAAATAGAATGATTCGATTTGGTTCCCCATCAAGGGCATCAGAGGCGTGGAGTTCTATAACCTTCAAAAGCTAAAAAGCTCTAGAAAAAGGGTATCCAATATTGGAAACTATTGGTGCAACACAATCACCAATTGATGATTTGGACAAGTTTTGAAGTCAACGAGTAAAGCAAAGATTAAAATCTGAGCCTTGAAGATGAGTGCATGATCAAAAGATGGACTTGTATATACATGTACATTAAGCTTGTAATTAGTTCACTTATGCTTTTGTAATGGTGATGAGTATGTACATACATGCCTATATATACTAGTATAGAGTCGGGACACAAAAAAGAGATTTAAGAGATATAGAACAAGAATAGATGAGTAGAAGAAGAAAAAGTGTGATGAATGTATGAGATTCATCAATCAGATGTTTTCCATGAGAATAGAAGAAAACTTCTGAAATTTGCATCGCGATCTTTTCTCCGCCTCTCCTTCTGTACTTGATCATGTCAAAAATCCTTTTGTAGATGGTTAAGTCCATAGTTAATGCATCTATGGTCAAGATTTGAGAGTCTAATTATAAATCATTATAAACAGAGAGAATTGTAAATAGGAACATTTGTATGTGAAGAAGTGATAAGTGTCTTCTGAAACAGGTGCAATCTTGATGATCAAAGTTTTGATCAAATCTCCCTCTACAGTGTAACGTTTTGAGAAACTGAGCACTCATTCTTTAAGTTGAAAGGTAAGCTACTTGTGGCTAAAAGCATTTGAATAAACGGGGTCTAGTTTGGGAGAACCATGCATTACAAGTTGTAGGTGTCAAAGTCGACTAAACAGAAGAATAGTTTCAGACATACGTACATTGTTTGGAGGAAATCTCAAGATTTACTAATTTTTTTGAAAAGTTTTAAATTGGAGAAGGTGCACAAACTTCAAGAGTCATGTTATATAAAGTTTCATTGAAAACTTTACACAATTGATCAGTCAATGAGTGAATTAAGTGCAGCAAACTTTTTTGTGTAATGAGTTTCTTCAGAGTTGACTCAAGTCTTGATAAATTGGCAATAGATTTCCAAAATTGATTGTGTTTATGAGTTATTCTTGATATAGAGGTGCTCTAACATCAAGGATAACTTGTTCTCTTGGAAATTAATCATCTCCATCAAAAACACCTTTGGAATCAAGAAATTGGCTGATGGATTAGATTCAAGGATATCGATCCAGAAATTAGAGTGAATTTCAAAAGAATGGATGCTCTTGTAGAGTAGATGCATTGCTTGGAAATAGTCAAACACCTGCCTCCTCATCGGTCAAGACCCTCCCCGCCATGAAGGTCTCAAATGGCACAAGATAATAGCCTAAACAAAATTCCTATAATCAAGGAGAATTTGGACTTTCATATGACACTTGATAAGAAGTGGTGTCTTACTTGGACAGGTTTGCATTGGGATCTAAATTTCATGTCTCTCTAGCACCCCCTCATTGAGATAAAAGAGTTGGTGCTTATGTGTTAAATCCTCCACCAAGGAATTTGGACCAAATTAAAGGCTAACAAAATTTGTGGGGCTCCACTGTGGTGTAAGAGGTGTCATCGTAGCATTGAGGACTTGGGACACATTTTCTTCTCGTGCCCCAAATTTATTTCAATCTAGTGGACTCTCGAAAAAATCTTGCTGCTACAGGGACAAATCTGTTGGTGCAGGGCAATCAACAATTGAAGTTTTGGGTGAAGAATTGAAGCCAAGGACTGAAGAAAAGACCAAGTCATGAAGTATAAAGGAAGTGCATATTTAGGAGATAAAGATGTGTATACATATGTACATTATTTTAGAGTCATTTCATCATATACTTTTGTATAGTCATGAGCTTGTAAATGTTTGCCTATATATATAAAGAAAATGTCGGGGCAAATAGGAGAGAATGTGTTAGAATAAGTTTTGAGGAGAATTAGATGTGATTAGACACTTGAGAAGTGTGAAGATTTTGTTCTCTCATCCAGATGAAAAGTTTTCTAGTAATGAAGAAAAATTGCACCCGATCTTTTTGTGTATTCTCCTTCTATGCTTGATCATTTCAAGAATCCTTTAGTAGATGTCTAAGTCCATAGTTAATGAGTCTATGGTTAAAGTTTGAGAGCCTAATTGTAAACAGGCTGTGAGAATTATGAGTAGGAACATTCATATGTGAAGAAGTGTTCACGTGTTTCCTGAAACAGGTGCAAAATTTGATGCTAATGTTTTGGTCAGTACTCCTTCCACAGTGTAAAGTTTTGAGCAGGCAAGCACTCAATCTTTAAGTTGGAAGGTAAGCTACCTGTGGCTAAAAGCATTTGCATGAACGGGTTCTAGATTGAGAGAATCAAGTGTTAGAAGTTATAGGTGTTTGAATCGACTTCTCAGAAGAACAGTTTTAGACATAGGTGACTTGTTAAGTTCATTTCTCAAGATCTATTAAGTCTTTTGAAGTGATTTGACTTGGAGGAGGTGTGCAAACTATAGACGACACCTTGTGCAAAGTTTTATAAAAAACTTTACACATTTGATAAGTCAATGAGAGAGATATGTGCAGTAGACTTTCTCTAGAATCATCTTCTTCAGAGTTTATCCAAAATCTATATAATTGATCATTAATCCTCCAAATTGGGAAAGGTTTTGAGTTACTCTTAATATAGAGGTGCTCTAATTTCAAGAGTAGATTGTTCTTTTGGAGATTAACACTCTCCATCAGTGGTATCAGAGCAGGAAGCATCAGAATTGAAGAAAGGAGGATCCCGGCTGCTGCAGTCATAAAGAATTCAACATCTGAAGGTTCAAAAGGTGAAAGCTTGAGGGCAAAGCTTGAGAAGGAGGTCATACAACATCAAGGAAGACAAAAGGAACATTATTCAAAGTAAAGGTACATCTATTACTCATAAAGTTTGAAGAATTCAATACACAAGTGAAGAAAGGATGGGAGATTCTCTTCAGATAGAGAGGTTGGATAGAGAGAACTATCTAGCATGGTCAATGAGGATGGAAGCTCATCTTATGAGCAAAGACTTGATAGCTTATATTACAGGTGAAGAAGAAAAGCCTCAGTTTAGAGATCCTATTGTTCCAACTAGGGAGGAATTATCAGAATTGAAGAAGTGGATGAAGAAAGATGCTCAAGCTAGGAGCATTATCTATATGGCAGTCAATGAATACTTGCTACCTCACATTAGAGGTCTTGAAAGTGCAAGTGATATATGGAATGCTTTGGAGGAGCATTTTCAAAACACTACAAAGTCAAGGAAGGCATCCTTGTGGGCAGAATTTACCACTTTCAAGAAGAAGGCCTCTTAATCCATCTCAGACTATGTAACAAGGATGAAGGACATTGCAGATGCATTAGCAGCAGTTGATGAAGACATTGAGGAGGATAAATTGGTAAGGCAAATCCTCACAGGTTTGAGAGGTGATGACAAATGGAAGCCATTCATTTTGTCTACTGAATTATCACTTGATTATTTTACTCCTGACTTAAATCAGTTGCTAGGACATATGTTAACCTTTGAGCAAGATGTCAAAGGTGAAGGTGACAAGAGTACAGGTCATGCAATGTATTCAAAGGATAAGAAGAAGAATATCAAAGGAAAGCAACAAGCAAATAAGGATGAAGGTACAACTAGCCAAGCTAACTTCCTAAGAGGAAGAGGAGGTGGCAAAGGTAGAGGAAGAGGCAGGAGTAATAAAGATGGAGTCAAGGCTTGTTGGATTTGTGGTAAGACAAATCACTTAGCTAATGATTGTTGACATAATACTCAGAGTAATGGTGGATATAATCAGAACTTTAATTCTAGAGGAAGAGGTGGCAGAAATCAAAGAGGTAATTTTAGAGGTAGAGGTAGTAGAGGTTATTTTGGAAGAAATGCAGGTAGAGGATTCCAAAGTCAACGATACAACAATACCTACTACAATTATGCTTCAGATCAAAAGGAGGATTCAACATTGATAATGAATGCAACCTGTGAAAGGCAAAGTGAAGAGACCAAAGAGTCTTCTACATTGACTCAGGGTGTAGCAATCACCTGAGTGGCAACATAGCCTTGATGACTGATTTGGAGAATAAGATAACTAATCATGTTGTTCAAACAGGTGATAATACAAAGCATAATGTGAAGTCAATTGGATCAGTGAAGGCTAAGGATGGAAGTACTCTCTTGAGTAAGGTTTTGTATGTTCCTACAATTCCTAAGAATCTGATAAGTGTAGGCCAAATTGTTGAAAAAGCTTATGAAGTTAGGTTCACTAATGAAGGAGTGTTTGTCGAAGACCCTAGCAATGGTTATAAACAAATTGTTTCAGGGAAGAAAGAAGGAAGATTGTTCACATTGAAGATCCAAGGTAATGTTGGTCATGCCTTGTTCACTTATGGAGGACATAAGATCTCTGAGTTAGATCTTTGGCACAAGAGGCTTGGACATTTTAATGAAAGAGGTATCAAAGATATGGTTAACAATGGTTCAGTGCTTGGGTTGCCTAATGTTGCAGGTTAACATATGACATACAGATGTGAAGCATGTCAATTAGGTAAGGCGCATAAGCAATCTTATTCGAAGCATGGTTTTATGTATTCAGAGAAGCTTGAGTTGGTACACACCGATGTGTGGGGACCATCAAAGGATTTCAGTACCAATGGTTCAAGGTACTATTTGATTTATGTTTGATGATGCTACCAGATGGATCACTATCTATGTGATCAAAGATAAGTCAGAGGTATTCAATACATTCAAACATTACATGTGTATGCAGAGAGAATTACAGGTCATAAGTTGAAGAGACTAAGGTCAGATGGAGGGGGAGAGTATTTCTCTAATGACTTCAGTGATTACTTGTGGAATGCAGGTATAAAAAGGGAAATTACTTGCAGGTACTCTCCTCAACAAAATGGTGTAGCAGAAAGAAGGAATAGAACTCTTGTTGAGTTTGCAAGATCCATGATGAAGGAGAAAAATTGCCCAAATTATTTGTGGGCTGAGGTTGTGAATACAGCTACTTATTTGGTCAATAGATTACCATGTAAAGCCTTGCAGGGTATGACACCATATGAGGCATGGTGGGGTAAGAGACCTACTCTAGATCATTGCAAAGTATTTGGATGTTTGGCATATGCATATGTGCCATCACAATTGAGGCATAAATTGGAACCTAAAGCAAAAAAATAAGTGTTTATTGGATATGACGATAAGCAGATGGGTTATAGGTTGTGGAATCCATCCACAAAACAATTCTTTGTGTCTAAGGATGTTACATTTTTTATGAGCAAGGTACTTGGTATGCATGTACAATCAATATTTATGCAGGTGATGAAGAAATTGTGGATCAAAAGAAAGGTAAAGCAAAGGTTCAGATATTTGATGAAGAAGAGAACAATGAAGTACAGGTTGAAGTTGAAGAAGTTCCAAGGTTTGATCCAGAGTGTGATGAACCAGAAACCTCTAGGAGTGGAGAACTCAAAAGGTCATCAAGACACAAATGGCAACCTACAAGGTATAGCTATGATACTTCTTTTTTGGCTACCAAAGATTATGCTTATATGATAAAGGCAGATGAAGATCCTTCTACATATGAAGAGGCAAAAGGTAAGGAGAATTGGGAGAAAGCTATGAAGAAGGATTATGATGCATTAATGAAGAATCAGACATGGGAGTTGGTTCCTAAATCAAATAGCCAGAAGATCATTGGATGCAAATGGGTCTACAAGACAAAGAGGTATGCAGATGGAAGTGTGTCTAGATATAAAGCTAGACTTGTTGTGAAGGGTTTTGCTTAGACATATGGTATAGATTATGATGAGACCTATAGTCCTGTGGCAAAGATGACAACCATCAGGACACTCATAGCTATTGCTGCATGTAAAGGTTGGAAATTATGTCAATTAGATGTGAAGGATTCTTTTTTAAATGGTTATATTTCAGATGATGTTTTCATGGAGCAACCACAAGGATTCAGAGATGAAAGGTATCCAGATTATGTATGTAAGCTCAAGAGAGCTTTGTATGGTTTGAAGCAGGCCCCAAGGGCATGGAATTATAGACTTGTGAAGTTCTTGAAAGAACTTGGTTTCCAAGTATCTAAAGCAGATAGTAGCTTGCTTGTTAAAGCAAGTGATGATGGGTTCATTTACATGTGCATATATGTTGATGATATAATTCTTACAGGTACAGATGAGAAAGGCATTCAAAGCCTAAAGAAGCAAATGGACAAAGAGTTCAAGATCAGTGACTTGGGAGACTTGTCATATTTCTTGGGCATGGAGATCTCATACACTCAACATGGAGTGTATGTAACTCAAGAAAGGTATTTGAGAAACTTCTTGATCAAGTTTAAGATGAATGATTGTAGGGTAGCACCTACTCCAATGGAGGTGAATCACAAATTGAGCAGATATGGAGGAGAATAGTTCAAGGACATGAAGCTATATCAAAGTTTGGTTGGTAGTCTGATCTATGCTACTTTAACTAGGCCTGACTTGTCATATGCAGTTGGAGTATTATCTCAATTCATGCATTATCCTAGGAAAGAACATTGGATTGCAGGACAAAGAGTCTTGAGGTACATTAAGGGTACACTCAAAGAAGGTTTGTATTATGGTTTTACATCAGACACAAACATCAAGATCTATAGTGATACAGATTGGGCAGGTAATCCTGATGATAGGAGATCAACTTATGGATACTTATGTTATGTGGGAGATAAGTTAATTTCTTGGTGTTCAAAGAAGCAACACACAGTTGCTTTGTCATCTACAGAAGCAGAGTACAAAGGTATGGTTGAAGCTGCAAAGGAAGTGATATGGCTTAAGACTCTAATGAAGAGTTTTGACATCATTCAGAGTATACCCACTATTCATGGAGATAACATGAGTTCATTGTATTTAGCTGCTAGCCCTGTTTTTCATGCGAGGATTAAACACATTGAGATTCAATATCACTTTCTAAGAGAGAAGGTGATGGATAAAGAGATTGAAGTAACATACTTCAAAAAAAGATCAGATAGCTGATATGCTAACCAAAAGCTGGGATGGACCAAAGCTACAGAGATTCAAAGATATGGCAGGCATAAAGAAGATAGAGAAAACCTCAATTGATGATTGAGAGGGAGCTGTTGGTGCAGGGCAATCAACAATTGAAGTTTTGGGTGAAGAATTGAAGCCAAGGACTGAAGAAAATACCAAGTCATGAAGTATGAAGGAAGTGCACATTCAGGAGATAAAGATGTGTATACATATGTACATTATTTTAGAGTCAGTTCATCATATACTTTTGTATATTCATGAGCTTGTAAATGTTTGCCTATATATATAAAGAAAATGTCGGGGCAAATAGGAGAGAATGTGTTAGAATAAGTTTTTAGGAGAATTAGATGTGATTAGACACTTGAGAAGTGTGAAGATTTTGTTCTCTCATCCAGATGAAAAGTTTTCTAGTAATGAAGAAAAATTGCACCCGATCTTTCTATGTATTCTCCTTCTGTGCTTGATCATTTCAAGAATCCTTTTGTAGATGTCTAAGTCCATAGTTAATGAGTCTATGGTTAAAGATTGAGAGCCTAATTGTAAACAGGCTATGAGAATTATGAGTAGGAACATTCATATGTGAAGAAGTGTTCACTGTTTCTTGAAACATGCGCAAAATTCGATGCTAATGTTTTGGTCAGTACTCCTTCCACAGTGTAAAGTTTTGAGCAAGCAGGCATTCAACCTTTAAGTTGGAAGGTAAGCTACTTGTGGCTAAAAGCATTTGCATAAACAGGTTCCATATTGAGAGAACCAAGTGTTAGAAGTTATAGGTGTCTGAATCGACTTCTCAAAAGAATAGTTTTAGACATAGGTGACTTGTTAAGTTCATTTCTCAAGATCTATTGATTCTTTTGAAGTGATTTAACTTGGAGGAGGTGCGACAAACTATAGGCAACACCTTGTGCAAAGTTTTGTCAAAAACTTTACACATTTGATAAGTCAATGAGAGAGATATGTGCAGCAGACTTTCTATAGAATCATCTTCTTCAGAGTTTGTCCAAAATCTTTATAATTGATCATTAATCCTCCAAATTGGGAGAGGTTTTGAGTTACTTTTGATATATAGGTGCTCTAATTTCAAGATTAGCTTGTTCTTTTGGAGATTAACACTCTCCATCAAAATCAATCAGAAGCAAGCATTTCTAGGTAAGGTGATTGGTTGCTCCTCATCATTGTGGAATGCTATAAGAGGTGAGACCCTCTGGAAGTTTTGGAGAGAGAGATGCGCTTCAAATTTTGGAAAATCTCCTAAAGAATGGTCTATCGAGAAATCTCTTTTCCTTCTATGCAAAAGAATTTCCAATTGTAAGAAGTCCCCACCTTTAAGGCACCATAGCGTGTTTTGCCTCGAGAACAACAAGATTAAAGCCAAGTGGGCCCTGCATGAGGGGGACAAAGGTGTTATCAACCTCCTTTGTAAAACCCTCTAGCTATGTATATTCTTCCCCTGCTTTGTGGGATTCGGGGGATCCCATGGGTGCTAGGCATGTTCATCTGTACTTTTGTTTTCTTCTATTTCAATTAAAGCATGGGAGAGTAGGCTAATGTCGAACTTCCTTTTTAAAAAAATTATAGAATTTTCCATCTACTATGGTCATCAATAAATGCGACATAATACCTTGATCCTGCTAATGAAGGTTCTTGACTTGGTCCCCATATATTTGTATGTACTAAGTCCAATAAGTTGTTGTGGATGTAGCCTTTGTGGTTGAATGGTTGTGTTTGTGCCTTCCCAATCTGACATGCATCACATCTGTTGATCATGTGTTGCTTTGATATGTTTGGCAGTCCTAGAACACTTTATCCATGCATATATCCTTCAAGGTTCTTCATTCACATGAGCAAGTCTCTTCTGCCACACTTCAAGCTCACTTAGGGTTTGAGACCCAAAAGTGAATAGAGCTATGTTCCTGGTTTCTCCTACTTCAAAAGTAAAGACCATACCATGCTTCTCACCTCTGGCTATCTTCTTAAAGCCTTGACATGGATCTTCCACAAAATCTCCATGTTTGGTGAACCTAACTTGCAAGCCTTTTTCAACTATTTGGCCTACACTTATTAGGTTTTTAGTGACCGTGGGTACATAGAGAACCTTACTTAAAATGTTTGTCCTACCATTGGAAGCTTTGACATTACTAAACTTCTCCACATTGTGCTTAGTATCATCCCCTGTTTGTACTTCATGTCTATGCTTTGGACTTTCCAAATCAGATAGAGGAGCAATGTCTCCTGCAACATGATTTGAACATCCTGAATCTATGTAGAACAAATGATCATCTTCTTTACCTTCTTTGTGGCTTAGATTCATAAGAAGCAATGAGTCTTCATGTGCTTGATCTTCTGAATAATTGTTGAAGTCCCTTCTATTATAGCCTCTATTGTTACTGTTGAAGTTGTGTCCATCTCTACCTCTATTGTTGCCATATCTACCTCTTCCACTTCCTTTCTGGGCCTTCCCATTGAACCAACAATTTTGAGTGGTGTGGTTGGTCTTATCGCAGATGGCACAAGGTTGAACATTTTGACCTTTGGCTTTGTCATGCTTTGGTCCTTTCTTCTTCACTTTCCACTTGCTCTTGCTTGCAAAGTTGGCTTGGGAAGTCTCCTCTTCATCTTCTTCCTTCTTCTTGCCTTTGAGCTTCTTATCCTTCTTCTTTGCATATAGAGCACTAGTTGAATTACCATGATAGGAGTTACCTTCCTTTATGCTATTGTTGGCCTCTTGATTGAAGAATTGTCCAAGAAAGATGTTGAAGTCTAGAGTTTGCACATCCATGATGGGATCATAAGCCATGGTGAAAGATTGCCATTGCTTATCACTTCGAATCCCATTGAGAATTTTCCTCATGATAGCCTCTTCTTCAATTAGCTCTCCAATGGATGCTAACTGATCTGCAACCTCCTTGACCTTGGTAACAAACTCTGTGATAGTTTGTTTAGGTGTCTTCTTCATTTGGTTGAACTCGTTCCAAAGATGATTCTTTATTGCTTTGGTACTAGCAAAAAAGAAAGTCTCTAGGGCATCCCAAGTCTCTTGAGATGTCTTGCATCCTCTAATATGTGGCAATAGAAATTCCGACAATTAAGAGCTCTTGGAGAGACCAAAGCAAAGTGCCAGTGTGTGCAGGCTTGGGAACGTTCATCTTGGGCATACAAGTGTAGCAAGGAGAAGCAACTTGAGGTTGGAAGTTCTCTCAACCCCCTCAGTCAATTCGTAGCATAGGCTAAGTACGATTAGTGGTGATTGACTAGGGCACAATAGGAACACTCAAGCTCTAAGAGCCTTTAAATTCACAAGTTCAAGAATACATTAATTGCAGTTAAGGGGTAGCTTAAGGGCAAAGAACTTAATCATATTGGACGAAAAATATCAAATACAACAAACTTAAGTGCTCTTGATGATGCATACTTAAAGATAAGGAAATACATCTTAAAGAAATTAAAAGGAACAAGCAATTGATATCAAGGAATCAGCAACGTGGTTGTACAAGGATCATTGGACTAAGCAATAGGGCATATGAACCTTAGATCAGGAAGACACCTAAGGAGAGATCGACAAAGTATTAGATCATGTGAGGCTAGTGTCAACCATATAGCTAGGTCATTGGCCCAACAGCTTAGTGATTATCTCTACATACTCAATTTAGAAACGAGTGATTTGGAGATTTCTTTTAACATGGAACAACCGATAGGTAGTGCAAGCATAGACTATTTATAGGCACCAGAAGGTCCCTATAAAAGACAGTTGATGAAAGTAACATAAAACCTGCAACCACCCATAGATGTGGTCTTTGCAAGACCCCAAACATCTGTATGCACTACTTCTAGTACATTCTCACTAACATGCTTGTCATGTGGAAATGATACTCTTTACTATTTACCAAATTGACATGTTGCACATACCTTTTGCATTTCTGCAACTTTGAAATTTGGTAATCTATGGACAATCTCCTTTGACTGCATCAATTTCAGCCTTTTGTTTGCATGTCCAATCCGTTTATGCCACATCTCTATATATGCAATAACTTCTACACCTTTTGCAAACATGGCTGCATTCATTTAAGAAATCTTCACATTTAAGGTGAACATCCTACCCACTTTGTTTCCTTTGGCAACCAATTGTCCATCCTGCTTCTACTCTTCTACATATAATCCATCCGCATTGAACCTGACTTGTAATCCCTTTCCATCCTTCATCGATAGTGCTATGTTTCCTGTATGCTCAATAGGATGTCATGTGTCATCACATGTTTCAACATATCCAGGAACTGGCAATTTCTGCAGAGTACTAAACCATTCCGCATGACCGGTCATGTGATTTGAAGCACCTGAATCAACATACCAGACATTATCATTTGATTTTGAAACACTAACAGACATCGTATTCATCATGTGATGTTGAACCATGAATAGCTTCTCAAAATCATCTACACTTGTGGATGCATAGTTATTCTGCTGCCTTCTGTTATTTTGATTCTTCAACCTGCAATCACGTTCAAAGTGTCTAGGTTTACCACAATTTCAGCATCTTTTACTATCATTACCTGAATCATTTATTTGGAACTGCCTCTGCCTCCTACATGATTCCGTTGTTGACTTTGGTCTTGGTTACTATTTCCTCTTCCACTTCCAAAACCTCTACCTCTGCCTTTTCCTCTACCATAGTAGAATACCTGCTCAGAACTAGATTTTCCTTGGGAGTTTGAATCCTCACCAAGATTATTTTCTTCAATAATCAGCATAGATACCAGATTAGCAAAATTTGGAATATTTTCCCTTGTCTGTATAGAAGTTTTGGACTGCTTATATGCAGCTCCTAAACCACAAAGACACACTTCCACCTTATCATCATATCTACATTCACACCGATAGATGCAAGTGACTCACATATGCTTTTGATTTTCAAGGTGTAGTCACTTACCGACATGCTCTTCTTCTCCAATGTATGCAGCTGATTCTTGAGTTGCAATTTACATGCCTTTGTATTGGTCTCATACAATGTGACCAAACTGTTCCAAGCCTCTTTTGGAGTCTTGGCATCCTGTATGTCTCCAATCATGCTATCCTGTATGCTAACAGATAGCCAGTACATTACCTTTTGTGTTCCTTGATTCCATTCCTCATATGCTCTTAATTGATCTGCAGTCCGATTCTTTTTGGTAACTGTGGAGCATTTTCATTCTCTCCTTCGATGTACTTCCAATAGCCTTTTCCCATTAGGAAATTCGTCATTCTGAATCTCCAAGCATGGAAGTTGTTCTTGTCCAGCTTATCCCTCATAAGCTGACTCATTCCATCTATGCTTGCCATTTCTACAACAATTCACAACACTGCAAAACACTACAAGCACCACTTCTGCTTGAACATTGTCGCACTATGACGTGACAGTTCGATCTCAGAAAAACACAGTTTTCGTGTATCAACAGTACATGGAATTGCTTGAAATTCTAGATCTGGAATATATAGTGTTGCCGAAGACAACGCAAGTTACAGTTTCTAAAACTAACCTGGTTTTTCTGCAGGCCCCACCTTGCAGACTCAAAACAAAGGTCGAGATGGCTCTGAAACTTCGATCTAACAAAACGAGTGACCCTAAAGGGATAAATGTCAAAAATATTTTGAGATCTTCTACCTTCACGCTGATTTTCGTAGCAAACGGAGGTCGTTTGTGGATCGCATTTTCTCCATGCCTTGCCACGTACTCTTCACTGTTGCCTTCTCCACGAGCTCTCTACAGCCACGTTGACTTTGATATCATGTCACGAGGAAGGAGATAAGGAAGAGAGCTCACACACACACTCTCACTCTTAAGGAGAAGCCCACACACGGATTGAGGCAAGGAAGAAATCTTCTTCTTCTTCTTCCTCAATTACATAAAAGGGAATGTACAAGACTGACCTAAAAAACAAGAATACAACAAGTGCAATATATAAAGATCAGTACATAAGGAAAAACCTAATGTCCGCAAATGAGTGAGCTGGCAAGGAACAAATGTGCCATCACTCTCGATAGATAAATCTAATACAGCTCAATGAAGTATCCTTGACATATACCGGCGTGACCACTATACATGTCAGAGAAATGAAAAACTGGTACGTGTCATCCTGGATCATCACATATTGAGCTTGATATCTCAATAACAGGAATGTGAAAACTCCTTTAATGAGCTTAACCAAGGATTGTGTTCAACACCAATCTTGACTACACTAGATTGGAACAAGCCATTTCATGTTCATGTGGATGCATCCAATTATGCTATTAGGTGTGTACTGGCACAACCTACTAGTGAAGGTAATATGGATCTTCCCATTGCCTATGCTACTAGACAATTGAATGTGGCTGAACAAAATTATACCACTATTGAAAGAGAAGGATTAGGCATGGTGTACACAGTGAACAAGTTTAGACATTATTTGCTTGCAAATAAGTCTAATTTTTTTTACAAATCATCAAGTACTATTATATCTAGTGAATAGACCATGCAATCCTAGCTGATTCGTAAGATGGTTCCTCTTACTAATGGAATATGACTTTGAAGTTGTGGTTAGGAAAGGTAGGAATCACCTTAGGTCAGATCACCTTTCAAGACTAACTTCAGGAGAGTCCCCTCAAGGAGTATCAGATGAGCTTCCTAATGCTTACTTGTTCAATCTAGAAGTAGTGCGTGACTGGGCTAAAACTATAATGCCTATTCTCACCTTGGGACCTAAACATCCTGTTCTCAGAACTAAAGGTAAAGTAAGTAATGAGATCTCAAAAATACCACATACTAGCAGGTAGTGTGTATAAGCACACCGATGAAGGCATACTAGCTTGTTGTGTAGATGAAGATGAACATGCGAAATGCTTGCAAATAGCACATGTAGGTGCACTACATCAACATCACTCTAAACATCAAACCCTACAAATGCTAGGAAGCCTAGGAGTGCATTGGCCAACCATGGAAGCAGACGTCCATAATTTATGCAAGGAATGTCCAATCTGTAGTGGTAAACCACCAGTGGATCATGCCACTCTATATCGTGTCATTAGTGCCAGATTGCAGTGAACCTTTGGTAGGCTTCTTGAGGACGAAAACATTCCCTCAAAAGATGACATTGGCTAGACGAAAGAGTTGAGAACAAGAAGCACTAGATTACACACTCATAGATGATAATCTATACAAGCATGGAAGAGACGACTATCTCAGATTGTGTGTCCATTAGAGTGAAAACCTCAAGATATTAGAGACTGCTCACCAAGGAGTAGCAAAAGGACACTTTTTTGGGCTAGATAGGGTGATCAAAGCAATATTTTTTGAAGCTCTTTGGTGGCCAACACTTCACATGGATGCACATACCTATGTGAAGAGATGTGATATTTGTCAGTGAACTCAGTACCTGATACGTAAAGATGAGATGTCATTGAAACCCATGATGGGAGGTCAGACATTCTCTGAGTGGGGAATAGACTTTGTAGGTCCTATTAATCCCCCAACCAAGAGTTCACATGTTGAGTACATTATTGTTGCCACAGATTACCTAACAAAATGGGTAGAAGTGAAAGGCACGACAAAGAACGACGCTCAAACAATGGCTAAGTTCTTATTTGAGAATGTGTTCACCAGATACAAATTACCAATAGAGTTAGTAAGCGATAGAGGCACGCACTTCTTGAATGAAGTCATTAAAAACCCTCTCTAAGAATTCTTGGTGGTACATAAGAAGTCTGCCCCCTATCAACCACAAGCTAACAAACAAGCCGAGAGCATGAATACAATAGTATGTAATGTACTGACAAAGTTGGTGAATAATAAAAGCTCTGATTGGGATAAATAACTACATCATGTTGTTTGGGCATATTGAGTCGCCTATAAAACGGTACTCCAAGCCATACCCTTTCAGATGGTATCTGGCCAGAATGCCATATTGCCACTAGATTTCTTGATCCCTACATTGAAAGTAGGACAAGAGCATCAATGGACTGGCCATGAGATCTCGTCTAGAATCTTTGATCTTCAACGCTTAGGTGAGATGAGATTCAGAGCAATTGCAAGAATATACGCAGCCAAGAAAAGGAAAAAGGCTTACTTTGATGCACATGTGAAGGAAAAGGGCTTGAAGGCGGGAGATTTAGTCTTAGTGTACACCTTAAAGCAGCATGCACGAAAATTAGAGAAGCATGGCTATGGACCCATGATAATTAATAGAATATCAACAAGTGGAGCTGTCCAATTAGCCACTCTGGAAGGCGATATTCTACCTACTTACATCAGTGGATGTAGAGTCAATTATATCAAGAACCCCTCATAGAGCTAAATCAACTCAACACTGCAAAGAAGCTTAAGGAAGAAGAAAAAAGATTTCAGGAAGAGGCGCAAGTAGAAGCCTTAGAACGCATCCAACGAATGAAATTGAGAAGATAAGGTAGAGATCCACCCAGGTCAAACACTCACAAGGCTCCAAGATATCACATAGCCATGTGCCAAGCCTCAGGAGCAATCCCACCCCGAATAATTGACCGATGTCCCTTTGTGATCCTAGAAGTAGGACAAGGTAAGAGGGCAAGGAATGTAAGAGCATGATTGACTCAGGTGCAAACACTAGTGTAGTTCGACTTTCCTATTGTCAAGAATTGAAATTAAGTATCAATTCTATAGAAGCATATCTCATAGGATTAGAAGGTGTGGAAACCCTTTGCATGGGCGAGGTGGAGCTTCCCATCTACCGTCAGGATGTTCTAATGACAGTCAAAGTGCTAGTGTGTCAAGATGAGGATCTCACTGAACCTCTTGTCTTGGGTCAAGACTGGATTTATGACCATGCAGTCAACCTAAACCTAAGAAGTGGACTGGGTATGGGTAAGTCAAAACTGCATCACAATTGAGTTAGAAAATCAAGCGCTTAGGCAACTAGAAAAGGCATCCACTCTGGGTCCTTCCAAGAACACCCATGAAGATAACGATGCTATTCTTGTCCAAAGTTCTATGGTGCAGAAGAAGGTCATTCGTGAAGGATCCATAGAAGTCAACATGGAACTCCATTCTTTTCCAAAAAATAAGCAGGGCAACACAAGAGGCAGATGAAACAGATAATTAAGATGCATGCTCAACGGCCAATGCGAAATGAAGTACCTTATGGAATGAGGCAGGTTTGGATATGCAAAGAAGAACAACCATCTGCGTAGGAGATAGAACCTCATCGATGCACCAAACAAACTACTCAATCAACGTCTAAAATGAAGGAAAATTCCAGAGTCATCCAAGGCGAACCATTTCCATTTGGGTCCCAAAGCGTTCAATGAAGGCTGGCCCCAATGCACGACACATCTAGGTGACCAAGACCTATTTACAAGCTCAAGTAGCTTCACATAAGCTAACAAGCTTGAATCCCCATGCACAAACACTCACATCACAAACTTTAGGGCAAATATCTGCACTCAACGCCTCCACGTCGCCTATCACACCTAGGATTATCTGGAAATGGGCACCTAAAAAGTCCCAAATCCAAGAAGACC
Source organism: Ceratopteris richardii (assembly GCA_020310875.1). Classification (NCBI taxonomy): domain Eukaryota; kingdom Viridiplantae; phylum Streptophyta; class Polypodiopsida; order Polypodiales; family Pteridaceae; genus Ceratopteris; species Ceratopteris richardii. The sequence goes on along the minus strand of CM035441.1, from coordinate 109,010,955 downwards.
CATTTCAAAAACATCTAAAAGTCATCACTGCCAAAAGCTGTAATCCTATGCTGAAAATTTGGAGAGTTAAACCTTGTAACAAACCCCTTGACCCCAAGTGTAACTTAACGTCCACCAAGGTAGATGTATGCTGAGTATAGTGCACATCTAGAGTATGCATGTAGGAAAATCACTAACCAACTAACCAACACTCACAAACAGAGAAAGTTCTCACTCACTAACCACAATGGGTATCATGTTAGTATTGTAAAGGGGACAACACATCATCACGTTTTCTAGACAATGCTAACATGATCTCCTCTTCTAGCAGGTTCAAGAAAAGCTCAATACCACTTGCATCATGGCTGAAGTAGCAGGCACTAGTTCATAGGAAGGAACAAGTCAAACCAGAGTTAGTATGGAAAACTTGCCCGTTGAAGTGCCACCGACGGAGCAACCTATTGAGTTTTGTCATCTCGAGCAAATAACCATTCTGATTTGGTTATTGGACTTACGGAGAAGGTGAGTAGTCATTCTCATCGGTTCAATGGGACACTAGGACAACTAGGAGAAGCATCTTATATATGGGAGTCAAAGTGTGAGTACGACAATGTATGGAGATGTTTTCAATTCTTTTCAACAGACCAGAACACACCCAAGCTACAAACTATCTGACAACATGCAAGATTAGAAAAATATTTCAAGGCACCCATACCAAAGCCAGACTTCCAATGCTACTATTATATTAGTCTCCACCCTGCAGGCTAGCGGTGTGAAAGATCGACCAGGTACCTTTGTAATTCCCTCTCTATCATGCAACAATGAGCTGAAGAAATTTGAACTCACCCTAGAATTGGTAAGAGATGTGCATAACATGCATGACATGCATGTACCCTCAAACAAAGATGCTTTGATACCTGACAACATGAAGGATAGGAAGCTATTGAAGCTCAAGGATATGGCGGCATTGACACCTAATGTGTCCATTCCCCTTTTTCTTTGCATGCAACACTTTGCATTTCCACGACAAGATAGATTCACTCAACCACACAAAAGAATCTAGTTCAGTCTTTATCTAGCAGAGACATGCTCATTAACTATTAAGCTTCTTGTGTGGATTATAGAGCAGCTACTTGAAGCTAATAAAAGGTGGTTCATGAAACTAGTCGTGAATGGATGTTGTGCCATCATTCATATAATATATAGGTATTTTTCCTATGATGTGCCCATTGAGTGTGCACTAACATGGTCACAATAACAGTTGTTTAAAGGACGCCATGCTTCAACTCACCAATCCAAGCGAATGAGGGGCACTATTCCATGTGTCCAACCACTACCACCCCAGAGATATCACCAACACGAGAAGGTACAGTGCCTCCATTTACCATTCACACATTGTCTAGATTAGGCTCAAAAGGAACTACACAAGTTGCTCCCTCGGCTCCACCTACACCCTAGGAGTTTGAATTGGGTACCACTGGAGATATTGAAGGGATGAGCACCTTTGATTTTGAATCTTTTTTGCAAACCACTCAACTATCAGATGTGGAGTTCTTTTTCAACACCAAAGGACCTGAAACCTCCACACAAAGAAGTGGAAAATCAATAGAAGGTTGCCATATACATTGGGAAGATGACCAACAAAGGAACCTTTCTCAACAATTAGAATGACCAGAGGGTGAAGAAGAGGAAGAAGAAGAAGAAGAAGAAGAAGAAGAAGAAGAAGAAGAAGAAGAAGATACCGGGGTCCTGGACTATACTATAGAACTCCACAAATTATACCAAATCATGGAAAGAGTGCAGGCACAACAGTTACTTTTTGAACAAAGTAGTAGAGTGCTCATGGCCTAGCTCTTGGAAGAGGCTGGTGTCAACTCTAAATTCAACAAAACTCTTCAGAAACCTATGGTGCAGTGTAAGCCATAAGATCCACACTATAGAGGCCTCTCATCCAATACAATCCATGCAGATTCCAAACACAACCAAGGTCAGGAAAAAACATTCAGATCCCAATCACCATTGTGGATGCAACTACTACATCAACCGAACCAATCGAGACAACTTTCCAAGTAACTGACACTGTCATGGCCAGTCTATCGAGGCAACCGTTGGGAACTTCGGGTCATGAAACAGCTGTCGTCCATGAAGAAACAACAGAGCCAATACCTCCAACACCTCCGCCATCACACCCTTGCATAGAGGTTGTAAATAGTATTCCGACTATCGATACCCGAGAGCAACCCTTCATCTTTCATAGCCCCACTTCTAGTTCAACCCTGTCTTCTTCTTTTGAAAACCCCTTGTATCATACTGCCATTATTACAACAGAACCCCTCATTGATCTTGGCATGGGATGTCTTGCCTAAACAACCTCAATCATAGGCCACCCAGACATGAGATCCACATTTCTAGGCTTCCCTGTCACTGAACCTCCTTCTAGGGAAGTCCCACTTCCAAGCTCTCACTTTCCAATCTCCATCCCACCTATTCTCCAACCTCTTCACTCTTATTATCTAACCGCTCCCAACTCTTCTCTCGACCCTTTCCACCATTTTCATTCTCAGCACCCACTTCACAATTATTCACCACGACCATGCACACCCCACCTACCATTCCGATATATATGCTAGACACCACACTCACCTCCATGTCCAACAATATGGACATTTCACCACCTTCAGCACCTCAACCTCCCCCCACAATTCTACCATCTCCCATCCCCCTTCCACTAAATTCACCTACACACACTTCTCTATTAGACACAACATTCACACTCCCCATATCCCAGTCCCTTTCCCTTGCATTGACCAATGTACAAACTACACCTTCATCTGTAGATATTGCATTAACACTATGATTCAGTGTATGATGCAACTTCGGACAAGATACCATCAACTAGAGGCACACAACAAGACATTATAGGATCACTTTGCAGAATTACAACAATGAATAACAACACTTGAGGAAGACAATGAAAGTCTACGAACACAATTTCATACGTTACAGGAAGCCCATAGCACATTAGAGGCAAAGTTTCAAGACATAGATGCAGAATCCATGCAACTCTAAACTCCAGTGCAACATGGTGCTACTAAGAAGGCATCTTGCAATGGCTCAAGAGGAGAATAGATGTTTGCAGATCCAAAATCAAGAAAATTTAGAAGCAGTCATAGAGAGCACACCAGGGGCACCCATAAGTCCATCAAAGTTTCAAGCCGTGCCACCTGAGAACATCAAAATTATCTTGGAAGATTATGCTAACCTGCTTGAGGCCCATGAAAAATTATCAGAAGAAGTGGATCAACTATAGCAACAAAGAAAGTTAGACACTACAACTACCCTAGGTATCACCACATCAGTCTCTCCCACCAACACTAACTCAACTTTGCTAATGGAACTACAAAAATAGGTTACAAATTTGCAAACTCGGTTATTACAATACGAAAGACCACCATCCCCACCTGAGGCTCCAACAAAAGAGGAACATAGTCTCCATTTTAGTGGAACAAATGTTTGAAGATGACTGTGAATCATAGCCCATGCTTGGTGGGCAGATAATAGAAGAAGGCCAAGATACATTTGAAGCTCCATGACCCCCATGGTTGAATCAAGTAGAAGACATTGGGCACACCCATGAAGATCGCACAGTGGTGCAGAATCAAGCCATGCACATCATAGAAGAAATGGTGCTTCAATTCAACTATTTCCAACACTTAGGACCTAGGCAACTCATCACGACATCTCAACTCCAGTACATGCCATGTTTTGTAATTTTGCTTGAGTATAATGCAGAAATTAAGAGAGTCACGGGGAAGACACCCACATTCACGATACAATTTCAGCTAGAGGACTTACCACCGACAGCATAGAAAGTTAATATTTATCAATCGACCTGGAGGAGAACACTCCTTGAGACATACCCAGAAATGTTGTGCACTTGGAAAAATGTGCCTTTACATCTTCTTTACAACCCATGCTATGGACCAATTCCAAGGTGCAAGCCATGGAAAGCATTTAACATCAAAATACAGAATAATGCACAATGCAAGGAGTGGCTCAAATACCCATACATTGCGCCACCACAGGGACCACCTTCTATTGCTTATATGATGGCCACTATATGCCACTAGATCCCTTGATTGAAGCCAATGCCAGGTGTAGTAGTGCAGACGATGCTCAAAATTTTTGATAATATGATGCAAATTGCTCTCAAGACTTTCTGCAATACGCAGGCACCACAAGTAGCTCTACTAGGATTTACAAATGGAAATTATGATTTGGTGTATGACATGAGCACTACTCCAAGTATAAGAGTGGCCTATGCTTGGCACACTCACATCAAATGCCTCTCAACCTTTTACAAACAAATGTTTGAAGATATGTTTACCACAGGTTTTTGGGAGTATCACTCTGAAGTGTTCGCACCGAAACCAACACACCTGCTTCACTTATTTGCATGTGAACAGGCTATGTATTCAAAGTATTACATGATGCCACAACCAAATATCCCTAGTGCCATCAATTGAGATGCATTGGCTGCTGATCTAGAAAAAGGATTAAGGCTCCAAGAACATGAGTTGGCCATCGATGTCATCCAATATTACATCCACCGCCCTACAAAACAAAGGTATGTCAGGGGTAACAAGCACTAGAGATGGTGGAGTGTTGGTCTACAAGCAATAAGGAGATAGAGCAGTCAAGCACAATCTGGCAATAAGGCCTAATCATTTTTTTCATAAATTATTTCCAACAAAAAGTGATTTTCATGACTACGTCAACATTGTAAATATTGTTTTTGATAGTTCCAATTCCATTTTGTACAAGCCAAGGATTCCTTGAGCTTGAGGAGTCTTAGAAGTACCTACGTGTCAATTTTCATAATTTTTAGACTCCATTTGAGCATGGATCTCCTCATATTGGTACTCACCATTGTGCTAGAGTGACAATCTACACCAGCCATTTATGCATAGTTTTTGCCTTCTCTATATCAATTCTCTCATCAATAAGTGCATCATGTAAATCTGCATGAAAAATGGAATGATCTACATCATCATGTGAAACCTATAAAGGCTGAGAAATCGCCTCATTTGGACTAGCACTAGATTGTCCACCTGTAAAACGAGGTAGCAAAGTATCATATGCATCTTTGGAGCTAATTGATGTCTCCTTAGTACATGAAAGTAATGGTTGAATAGCATCTTCCACAAGAACAACATCACAACTAACCAAAAATGCATTTAATTTGTGGATGATATAGATGATAGCCTTTGCTTTAAGATCTATACCGAACAAAAATACATTTCACTGCTCTATCATCTAATTTCTTGTGTTGTTATTCAAGCACTATTGCATATGCCAGACAACCAAAGACACACTGGTGAGCAACAGATGGCTTGTGACCATGACAAGTCTCATATGGAGTGATAGACTTCAATGCTTTAGTGGGACACATGTTAAGTACATATGCTGCACACATGACGACCTCAACTACAAACTATGTGGTAAAGCCTGACTCTTGACCATACACCGCACCATCTCCATGAGTGACTTGTTCTTGCTTTTTGCAACTCCATTCTGCTGAGGTTTATACAAAACTGTACATTGATGTTTTATCCCACTTTTAGCCAAAAATGCATTAAAATCAGAAGACATATATTCCCCCCCTCGATCAAGATGGAGGGTACCCATTTTACATGTTGATAAATTTTTAGCCAAAACTAGAAATTGTTTGAAGCACATGAACACAACAGACTTTTCTTTCAGTGGATATACCCATGCATGCCTGGAAAACCCATCAATGAAAGTCATGAAGTAAAGATAGTTCCCAAAAGAAGGTGTTTGCATAAGACCACAAACATCATTGTGAAAAAGCTGCAATTTTCGAGTAGCTCATACTGAACCATCTTTTGGGAAGGAGGAATGCTACATTTTTCCTAAAATACAACCTTCACGGACATGTTTACCAGATGCCTCAAGTTGGGTAGAGAGGACACCATTTCAGATTTCTACAAGCATAGCAAATTGGAAAATTCAGATGACCAAAGTGTGCATGCCAAAGCTTTGCATATGACATAGCTTGAGAATCTTGAACTACACATGCTGAATCATTCTCAGATTTTGCATAATCTATGAGCTTATTCAGACCATGACATAAAATACAAGAAGCAATAATGACATCGTCGTTTGATAGATCATGAACTGTATATCTATCATCAACAAATTTCAAAACCAAGCCGATCTTGGCTAATGCTGAAATTGATAACAAATTTTTCTTGTTCCCTGACACAAATAAAGCATGTGACAATGTAAAAGAACTAGCATCAATAGTAGTTAGAATGATCTTAGCAACTCCCATGTGACAATATTCCCTATAGGGGTAGGATCAAGTGAAGTGAAGAAACTACGCTACAAGGTAATATGTTTCCCCACTATCGAAGTACCAAACATCTAAGTCTATTTGTTATGAATTATGGAATGTGTTGAACAAGGCATTATTGGAGTGTTAATTTATTAATGTATTAATGTGTTTCGGTGTTTTTGATATAGAAGCTGAAGGTTCGTGAAGGCGTGAAAGGGTGGATATCGATAATCTGATTTATAATTTATATAGTTTGTAAATAAGCCCACATAGTAAACTAGTGGTTAGAAAGGTCATTGTAGACCACAATTTTTTATATTAAAAGCAAAGGCTTTCTACAAAAGTTACCAACTTTTACTTTCACACATGCTTTTTGAAGCCGTGTGTTGAACAAGGCATTTTACCAATTATGGAATGTGTTGAACAAGGCATTGTTGGAGTGTTAATGTGTTTTGGTGTTTTTGATATAGAACCTTCAGCTTCTATATCAAAAACACCAAAACACATTAATGTATTAATGTGTTTTGGTGTTTTTGATATAGAAGTTGAAGGTTCGTGAGGGCGTGAAAGGGCGGATATTGATAACTTGATTTATAATTTATATAGTTTGTAAAGAAGCCCGCATAGAGGGTAATATTTTTAGAAATAGTTAGTAAACTAGTGGTCAGAATAAGGGTCATTGTAGACCGCAATTTTTTATATTAAAAGCAAAGGCTTTCTGTAAAAGTTACCAACTTTTACTTTCACACATGCTTTTTGAAGTCGCTCTCATGTAACCACTATTTTGACATAATAAAAAATTCCTATAAATACTTTCACTCTATGGATTGTCGAAACAGAGTGCATGGGGGGAAATTGCACCCAATACTGTGTTCTATCTCGTCTCTTGGTAGGTCTATTTTTTTGTATGTATTCTACATCCATAACCTCTATGTGCGTGTGAGCAAGATCCTGATAATAGTGGTATCAAAGCCCTGTGCCCGTCACTACGTAGGGGTCTGTTTCTATTCGTTTTGGCGATTGATCTCTGTTTCATTGTTCTCTGTTCGCGATCCAATTTCGATTCTGATTCTGTTTCCATTTTTGTTTTCGTTTCTATTTCCGTTTCCGGTCTTGATTTCGGTTCCAATTCCAGTTCCGATTCCTGCTTCAATTTCTGTTTTTGTTTCTGTTTCTGTTCTAATTCCAGAACCAGGACCTACGTTTACACTTACGTTACTCCTTCGACTTACTCCAAGGTGTCAACTAAGGCATAGAACTTAGGCATAACTTAAGGCATAACTAAGGAGTTATGGCATAACTAAGGAGTTATGGCATAACTAAGGAGTTATGGCATAACTAAGGAGTTATGGCATAACTAAGGCATTACTTTGGCATCTTTGGCAGCCATTGGCTACACGCAAACCTATTTTAATGCATGAGTGGCAATAAGGAGTTTTATATTCACCAAGGTGGGAGGATTTGAACCCACAACTTCACTCACACAAGGGAAGTGTTTTACCACTACACTATCTCTTTGTGTTGTCACTCTAGTTCTCTTTTCTTATATTTAACACAACTTTCATCTCTTTCTTACTTTTTCAATTCTCAAGAACAACCCTTCCTTTTACATTTTAATTCAAGCAATCTCTAAAATTTTTTTTTACATATCTAGCAAGAGGGTTTTGTTCTCTACATATTCATGGACCCTACGAACACCATGGAGTATTTTAGTGAGTCATCTCTACCCGAGGTAACACTCAAGCAACAGCTCAAGCTTTTGTGACATGAACTTCAAGGCACTCGGAATGAGATCCGACAATGCGATGACGTACTCCAGAAGATGCAATCTGATGAAGATAAACTTACGAGGGTTGTAAAAGCTATTTTCTCTACCCAATCGGATGGCATGCATTCCAAGATTGGTGCTAAAAATTAACAATTTCTATGGCTTGATGGCCATAAGGATGGCCCTTTAGTTATTTCATGGTTGTCATAGTTTGACGATTTTTATACTGCTGAAACATATGCTGAAAGTGAAAAAGTCAAATTTTTCCACTAACTATTTAGTAGGAAAAGCTCAGCTTTGGTGGAATGATCATTGTCATAGTGCAGATTGTCCAACCACGTGGAAGGCTTTCGAAGATAAAGTGAAGGATTCTTTTTTACCCCTATAGTTCAACCTAGATGTTTGACGATTGTCCAACATACATCGCTTCATGAAGCTATTGCCTTTGCTCATGATGCAGAGAAAGATTACCAATCGATTATCAAAATGATCAACTTGTAGGAGCCACATGAACAACAACAACCTTTTCACTAGTCTATTTTTTTATAAATATGTAATCCATTTACATATAGAATTCAGTATGTAGGAGCATACTTTAGTTACACTTCCCAAAATAAACTAGAATATTTTGAGAATATTCTAGACCATGAATGATTGAAAAAAAAACAAAAAAAAAAACATTTTGAATAGTTAGTAATATATGTTCTTCTATTGACTTATTTAGAGACTATGTCAGCACCTCATAGATAATCTTAATATTTTAACGTCTCCATGAACATTTCCATGCATGTGTTTTTACATGGAACATGCTTATTTTTGTTCAGTGATGGAACATGTGATTGACCATCCATGTTTATTTTTATTTTATCAACTGAGGTCAGTTGCTTTTTCAAATGAGGGGCATGTTATGAATTATGAAATGTGTTGAACAAGGCATTGTTGGAGTGTTAATTTATTAATGTATTAATGTGTTTTGGTGTTTTTGATATAGTAGCTGAAGGTTCATGAGAGCGTGAAAGGGCGGACATCAATAATTGGATTTATAATTTATATAGTTTGTAAATAAACCCACGTAGAGGGTACTATTTTTAGAAATAGTTAGTAAAGTAGTGGTTAGAATAAGGGTCGTTGTAGACCGCAAATTTTGATATTAAAAGCAAAGACTTTCTACAAAAGTTACCAACTTTTACTTTCACGCATGCTTTTTGAAGCTGTCCTCATATAACCACTATTTCGACATAATCCAAAATTCTTATAAATACATGCACTATGTGGACTATCGAAACAAAGTGCATGGGGGGAGATTGCAGCTAATATTGTGTTCTGTCTCGTCTCTTGACATGTCTATTTTTTTGTGTGTTTTTTGCATCCGTAACCTCTGTGTGAGTGTGAGCTAAGATCTTGATAACACCACTGCAGACATAGATTATTCATGAGAAGCTGGGTCATAACTGCAAACAGTAGTAAACATCCATTCTTTATTTTGCACAAGATTGTAGACTCTAATTTGGGTGTAGAGACTTCTGCAACAACCATTCTAGCCTCTTTTTTCTTTGCCTCTTTTGCAACTAGTTTTGGACAACTCTTTATGACATGATTATTTCCTTTACAGTATTTGCAAAACAATTTTGGCTTTTCTGTTTTCTTCTCGTCTCTGTCATCCTTCTTTGACTCTGCAGAATTAGCGGATTTTTGCTTGCTAGTACATGAGCTCTTTTACCTTTGTCCTTCTGATTAGCCAAGAAAAACTTGATCTGTAACATGCATAATGGACATGTTCTTCTTAAACTCATCTTCCTACAATAAAACAGAGATTAACTCCTTAAATGTTAAGGCATTTGGATTGCCTTTCATCATCAATCAAAGAGTAGAAGCAAAACTCTAATATGAATCTGGAAGACCATTCAGAACAGTCTGCACAAGTGAACTGTCAAGCAAGACTTCATTAGTAGAAATCAACTGCTCCTTCAAATCTTTTATCTTCATCAAAAAACTATCCATGGAATCTCCTTCATTCATGTGATCACTCTCCAATTGTTTTCGGAGGTAAGCAACATGAGCCTCATTCCTTGCTTGGTATAAAGTGGTAAGTATATCCCAAGCATCCTTTAATGTTCTAAAGGAGCGAATGTGAGGAATAATGGCATATTTGATAGACAAGGCTATCAATGCATGTGCCTAAGCATCTCTTCCATCCCAACAAAGTTGCTCTACAGTAAGTGTAGTCGGAACCACAACACAAACAAGAACCTGAAGAATATCACCATCTTCAATGCCATCTGCATCAACTTTAGTAATTATATTTGCTGGTATAATATGAAGTTTTTCAACACCCTACACAATATTCCCCAATCCTTTTGTAGCCAATACATGATGCATCATCAAAAGCCCATAACGGGTAATTGTTACCATCTAACTTATCTTCGATAACCAACATACGGAATACATCACTGCTTTCAGTCATGGCCACTAACTAAAATACCCTAATGTAGAAAAATGACTGTATCTCAAAAAGTTGTACAAAATTACTCTATCGAGTTATGCTAAACTTGTGGAAGACTTTGAGGAGCTTATATTGGTGAATCGAAACCTGTATATATCTTTGGCACAAAAAGACGAAATTGCCTGCATAAGTGTTGCGATAGTGCGCTCGAAGGCTGAAACGAGCTCAAATCGTGATTTCAACACTACATAATGAAGCTGTTTTGAACCTCTAATCACCCTGAGTATGCTCACTAATTTTTATGCGATTCTAAGACTGTGATCAGAGGGGTGTCGATGATGGCCTAGATGAATCGACAAATTGCTATGATACTAATTGTTGGAGTTTGAGTTCTGTGGAAGCATGTGAACAACACAAGGAAGAAGAATAATCTTTTAGCACAACACAAAATACTGAATGTATTATCAAGAGAATATACAAAGATAAGTGACCCATTAGGGTTATAGGCATATATACAAGCCAGGGGGAAAAACCTCCTAAAGAGGGGAAAAAAGTACCCCGACGGTCCTACTGTGTTCACACATCACTACCTAAATATATCAACAGAGAGACATTAACAAAGAAAGCAAGAGTAGTTCAAAGGCTCCTTTAGTGTTGTTATATGCTAGCTTATGTGATAAGATGTCCATATAGGCCTTGGGAGGATCTTCCTACCTTGTGATCATCGACGACTATAACAGGGGAGATGTGGATGCACTTTCTTCGTTATAAGGTTCAAGCTTCTGGTAAGATTAAAGAACAACTAGAACTTGTTGAAAATGAACCAAGAAAAAGTGTGAAGAAGATTGGAATATGAGGTGGTGGTGAGCTCAACTCAAGGGATTTGGAAGGTTTTGCAAAGGCAAAGGGATAAGGTGTCAATTAGTGACACCTCAAACATCACATGAAGATGGCATTATGGAATGCAAGATTCACACCATTGTTGAGATGGGCTTTCCTAACCAAATCAGAAAGAGTCACCATGAAGATTACATTAGTAAGAATCCATTTGTCCCACACTTTTGAACTTTTGAGAGTGTGTGCTACGCTCTTGTCCCAATTCAAAGGAAGAACAAGATGGAACCAAAAAGCAAAGGATGCATCTTCTTAAGCCATTGTGAAAAGCAAAGGGCTTTCATATTATATGAACACGAGGCAAAGAAGATCAAAAGGAGTCACGAAATGGTGTCCATGGAGCAACCACATGTAGTGGAGAAAAAGAAAGGAGATTCCACTTTATCATCAAATGAAGGAGTAATTCACTATGTATATAGTCCAAGAGTCATCCCTACCTATGAACAAGAGGAGTCATCATCATTGGATAGTGAGAAGAAAGCCTACCAATCTAAAATTACCCAAACAAATTGGTTGTCACTACAATGGGTGGAGAAACTCTATGGTTAGAGTAATCATATGCCAACTATTGAAGTGAAGGAAGAAGGAGAATAGACGGCCGAACTTCCTTTATTTAAAAAGAGAAGGAGAATAGACGAGGAGGGCTTCTACTCCATAGTGAATGTAGCCATGCTGGTTGAGATTATGAAGGAAATAATGAGGCTGATAATTGAAGATGGAGAAGTTGTAGATCTACGTGGCATGGATGAAAGCTATGCAAACCAACTACAAAGCTTAATAAAGAATGAAGCATGGTACGTCACTAGCACCAAGTGAGTGTGGGAGGTGAATGGCAGGTGAAGGACATGATAGATGGAATCTTGGAATGCTATCAAGCTACATGGTAGCATAAGGACTCTCACGGACGGACAAAGAATATGCCGCTCGAAGCGTCGAAGTTCAGGTATGTCACCTTCTGGAAGGTGAGATGGGGGAGACTGTCGAGGACAGTAAGCAATTCCATGGTGAACAACAAGAAGGATCAAGTATTTATTTACAGGGAGCTCGAGAGGATCTTGTCAGAGAAAGAACCGTTTTATGCATGGAAGAAGAAGAAGAAGAAGAAGAAGAAGAAGAAGAGGAGTCCGATACAGATATAGAGGAAGATCAAGGCAACCTTGTAGCAGAAAGATATGCTGGTTGGTACGCAGAGAATGTAGACAAACATAGAAGTGTGGGAGATGAGCGAAGAGCGCAGTTTCTGGGAACTGTGAATCTGCAGCCCCCCGAGGTGTTTCGTGTCATTGATATTGAGACTACGTGCAGCAGAGGGATCGTCACTCTTCTGGATTATCATTACATTGACGAGATCTCTGCTTCTGGATACAGTGCTATCTCTCACACTTATGGAATGGAAGTATATAACATTTTTGATTGCTGCTGTGCAGCTGAATTTGAACCTAGCAGTAATGTTAGCGCCCCTCCCCGGTGTTGGGACAGGCCTTGCCCACATGTCACTGCTGGTGAGCACAAGGACAAAAGAGATCGGATTGTTTGGGATATTCTACAGATGTGCCACATATTGTGCAAGGCCGGAGTTAGGTATGCCTGGCATGATGGTGTGTGCATTGCTCAACATGATGACGATGAAGTGAGGGCAACCATCCAGAGTATGGGATGGATATACTCAAATGCAAATGAAACGATTGTATTTTTACATTATGTGGGAAGACCGATGGCTCCCATCTCACTACCTGATTCTGGTTATGATCTTGTGTCGGTGGCACACCAGGGTCTGGACATTACAAGAGGCAGCGTTATCAAAGAAAAGGCGGTACTGTGTGCGTGTTAGTAGGCATTCATTGCGGTTCTTTCGTTATCATAAATCATGTAGAACTCTGGTGAAATTGATGAGGAAGCTCAAGGAGTTTGAGGACACAGTGGCCCACTGGTATAAGATTGGCACCAGCTACATTGATGTTATTACAGAAGATAGATTTTTGACAGATTTTCTTTATGAGGCCGAGGATGCATCATGTCAACTGTGGCTGACATTAATGAGACTAAAGCAAAGTAATTCCAGGATATGGAACTCTAATAATGATACTCTGGGTTTAGAGGATTGGTATAGTCGGATGTACAAGTGGTATACTTGTTTGAATAGCCTTAAGTCAACACTGCAATCAACATGCCTAGGTTTTCCAACATTAGGTGAAGCATTGGCTGCATGTAGTAAGCGTGATAGCAAGCACATAGGAGATCGCATTAACAGTATACTGGTTCTTGCAAGGTTGAGTAATTTCACAGCACCCAAGGAGTTCTCTGGAGGTCATGATACTATGGAAGTTTGTTCATTGAGTTCTTTAAGCGGATAGGAGTGGAGGGTCTTGCATGGGCTCTGTTCTCTGTGAATGTGGGTGTCAGTAATGATGAGCAGCCTGCTGTTACTCGATCGTGGGTGCCGTTGTTATGGAAGCCTTTGCGAGAACCGGAGATCATCGGGATTTCTGAGTGCACAAACACTTGGGCCATTATCCTCAAAGTTACTGAGGATAGGAAGCTGCAACTAAATGGTGAGTTTCTTTGTGTTGCAGTGACACTTGCAGTCCATTTAAAAGAAGGTAAGACAGCTGCCAAAGCAGAGCATGTAACGCAAAAAGAAATTGTACCAAGTGTCATTGACATGAGTCATGGGTCTCTATCTGGTAAAAATTCCAGTGAAAAATCTGCAAGTGAAGGTGAGGATTTTTACTCAGATCAATGGTCTCTAGCTGACATAAACTTAGGTGAAAACTTTGGGAGTGGAAATGAGGAATCTATCGCAGGCAATTGCACTGCAGAAACAGATGAGTCAGTCCAGATGATTGACAAAGGAGAGGTAGAATCATATGATACATATTTGACTGTTGGAAGCTGTGATGGAATATGCATGGACAAATCAGCCGTCAAGTCTGAACAGTATAGTGAGAGAGAGGTTGAGGACGAAGAATGTGAAACAGATGATGAAGAGCTTGAAGAAATTATACAACAGGTCAAGAGCATGCAGAGGTTGGAGTTGGAGCTCAACCTCAGTGTTGAAGGTTTTGGCCAAAGCTTTTTTGTGAGGCTTCTTGGTACAGACATATTAATGGGTGGTGTCACATTTATTTCAAAGCAACAAGGTGCAGGAGATGATCGAATTCAAATTGGTGGCAGTGCTATCAAGGAGGGAAGTAGCTTTGATGCCTTTTTGCTAACCCCTTTGCATTGTGAGCAGAAAACAGAATTTATTATTGTTAATGGCGATTTGAGTCGTGATGTCTTCAAGATAGGTGTCATGTCAATGTTCAGGGAGTTTGACAAGGTCTTTTATCTTGATGGTGCTATCAATCACCCTGCCTACAAAATTGTGAAGGAAATTTTGATCAGTTAAACCTGTCCCCCCTCACTCTTATGTTCTTGCTTACCCTGGCTGAAAAAGCTCAACTGTTTGATGGTTTTAATGTTATATGAGAATCACATGTGTTGTGTGCCTGGCTTGAAGCTTCATCTTATTCTTGTGCCAAAGCGTGGCCTTTACCCAAACACGTTGATGGTCCCCTTCATCAAAAAGGGGGGAAATAGGCACCATTTGTGTGAGCTGCATTGGGTATACAAACAAAATTCTCAAGGAACTGTGCAATCTCAAATTGGTTGTAATTTGTGGCTGAAAGATCTCAATTGAATCATGGTTAATGGAGAAAGGAATATAGATCACTGCATCATTGGTACAGTGAATTAAGAGCATAGGTATTAAATGGCATCATGTATTGAGGAGGGGAAGGTTCTTATTGCAAAAATCTTCAAGATGGGTATCACATGGCAACTGGCACTGATCTGCATAAGTGGCTCACAGTTTCACATGCATCTGCTGGGAACAGCATTTGTCTCCAAAGACTTGATGGTCCATGAGTCCTGTCATGGTAAACAGTACAGTGATGCATTTATCTGCTTCTAACATGTGTAGATTCATGTGAGGGCTTTGTGATTAAGTGGATTACAGTTTAGCTCCTAAAATTTTAGGGTAAATATGCTCTGATTGAAGACTCTTCAGATTTAGCATATACGTGTGTTGATTTATGGCCTTTTTCTAAATGCGGTCTCCATTTTTGTCTATGGAACACAATAGTATCTGAAATTGTTTATCTGTGGTTAAAAAAGGGAACAGTGCTGTGAGCATAAATGATAGCTTCAATTTCTTTCTGAAGTGCGGTGCACAACTTTTGTCAGCATCCTGCAATGCGAGATTTCTACTGCATGGTGGTTGCACATCATAATGCTTGTGGAGCACAACTCTGTGCCATGTATGGATGTATTGCTTAGTGTTGGCCTAGGCATTTTGTCACCTGGGGTAATTGGGGGGGGGTTTCAAATGATACATATAACCTTGTTATGTGTATGCTCCATGCATGCATATATGTGTGATGCTTATATATGTACATGCATGCATTAACATGTACATGCATATATGCATACATACATACATGTAGAGTAAAAAGAGAGGCAAGACCAGATGAGAACTAAATGTAGACCAAACTTCAATTTGAAATGGTTCCGTGGAGTATGTATCCTTCTGTGTCCTCTAGAGAATTTCTATGATGAGCTAGGTAGATGTTGGATCTGAGATTGTCTTTTGATCAAAGCGTGCTCATACATTGAAAATGGCCAATTTTTCAGAATTTTGGGAATTCCTTTGAGGTTTAAATTAATCACGAAATGCAGATGGAATTAGGTTTCGGACAGGTTCAGGACAAGTACATAAACATGGTATTCTATGCAATTTAATCTTTTATCTAGAGTTTTTGTTTGTGAAACATCACATCCCAATTTCGACATATCTTTGTTTTGTTGGTCATTAATGAAAGCTGAGATCAACACGGCTACCTTTTTGGCTAGAAATGAACTTTGTCACAAGCTTAGCAAAAGCTCATAGAAAGCTCATTATCGACTAAAGGAGATGAGGGGATTGGGAATATAGACAATATCTAGAATGTTTAGTAAATTTGTTGCTCAAATGAACATCCGAATGTATAACTTGCAAATATTTTTGGACTTGCTTAATGAAAAGGGATGCCAACAAATGTAATGCGCATGATACAAAGCTTAAGAGGGTTCTAAATTTTTGGGACCATCTCCTTCCCATTTCCGATTCAGCTGTGGAAGTAAGTTCACAATTAGACATTGTCCAAACTATGAGTTGACTCGGTAAGGTGCATGTAGACAAGGGGCTGTGGAAAGCAATATGAAGTGAAGAGAATAGGTGGCAGCAAGAAGGAACCAACAAATGGACCTCAATTCAAAGAAATGTTTGGAATTTTTGAACGAACCTTATCATCTCTCAACTTAGCCTCGATGCTCAAGCCCTCTTAATAGTGTATTATTCCGAAGTTCTTGATAAGATTTGCACAATGTCATAATACATCAGAGATGAGAAGAGGTGAGTATACACTATTGATGAGGTTTTTGAATTAAATAAAAAAGAGTGTTTTCTTGCAAAGATGGAAGGTTGATTTTTGAAGCTATACGAGTCATAGATGCTTGGAAGCAATCATGCAGATTATCTTGAGAAGCATCTTGTAGGTAGAGTTTGAGATTTCATGGACGAGATTATAGATGGTAGGTAGTTGTGTGCTGGCAAACAGAAAGAACAATTAAGCCATTTCACACATTGGAGATGTTTTGATAATTTAACCATAACGTTCTTTAAAAAATAGGGATCGTTTCCACACTTGCCCCATGAATGACCATCTACTTCATAGAATCACTTGTTATTTTGGATTCATGGCCTCTATGGTAGCATTGGATTCATCTTTGAAAGATTTGGGTCGTATTGCAAGCATCAATCAAGTGTAGTATATTAAACATCATCTAGCACATTGGCCTCAAGTTTCTAGGTTGTCTCCATATTTTCTTCAACCTCTTATCTTTATTCGAGTGCTTTGCTCAATGGTGACATACATATATGTTTGAGATCCTTTATGGTGAAGTACTTGTGCAACATAATCTTCTTCTTCTTCTTCTTGTTCTTGAGATGTAGTTCCTTTTTTTTTTTCCAAAATAACAAACATGATATTTAATTAGAAAATGTGAGAGAAAAATACAATAAGATTGGGGGGAGGTACAAATCAAGTTGATAAACCTATCATCCCCTTCATAGACCAACCATTTATCTTTTAGCTTTGCTCCATGAAACACAAATGTCATAAGTGGTGAAAGGGGGGATCACCTTTGTGGTTCTTGATTCTCTTGCCTAGGAGATCTAGGGACTTTTT
>CM035441.1:108525744-108988244 GCA_020310875.1 Ceratopteris richardii | reverse complement strand
TAAGAAATCATGAATAAAATGATACCGCACCTCAATATGCTTTTCCTAACTGATGCAATAGCACTCTGACTATCACTCAGTAAATGAGGTACTTGTAGACTATGTCCAATGCCCAATTCACATGCAATCTAGAAAGCCCCAATGCTTCCCTACATGCCTCATTGGCTGCAACATGCTCTAATTCTATAGTAGAAACAACTATACATTCTTGAAGACAAGACTTCCAACAAATAGCACCACCCATGAGGTGAGAAATGTACCCTAAAGTAGACTTCTTATTGTCTACACAACCAACATAGTCAATCTTTGTATCCAACAATGGATGCATCGCCTCCACCCAAGCTTAGACACATATCCTTAATATCACATAGATATCCCAATGTCATTTTGTCTGCATCTCAATGCTTCTTGCTAAGATTCAACATATATTTGCTCATAACTCCCATTGCAAATGCAATGCCTAGTTTGATAGCTACCATAACATAAATGTGAGTACCAACAAAAAGTTGATAAGGAAGTTTGATCATGAACTCCTTCTCCTCATCATACTTTGAACAATCACTTTTGCTCAACTTCACACGTAGGCAATGGTTTACTCAATTCCTTTCAATCATGCATATTGAATCTCCAAAGTACTTTGATTATGTACTCACTCTATGACAAGTACACATATCTCTCACTCCTATCACAAGTAATACTAATACTAAGTAGGCGTCTATAATCTCCCAAATATTTCATGTCAAAAGTGTGGCTCAAATTTCTCTTCAAGAGAAATAATTCTTTTATTAGCTTCTAACAATCAACATATCATCAACATAAACTCAAGCATATCAAGCTGCCATCTGAAAATCTCTTAGTGTAGAGAGAGTGATCCTCATTGTTTCTAGAATAGCATTGAGATTTTATGAATCCATCAAAATTTACATACCACTATTTAGATGACTAATTAAGTCCATACAAGCTCTTCTTGAGCTTACACAACCCTTTGGTTATTCCATATAGTTCTCATATCTAAGATCTGCATGCAAGAAAGAAGTCTTCATGTACATTTGAACCATCTGCACGTCCTCTATTGAAGTTAATCCAAACAACAAGCTCAATGTATTCATCTTGATCATCCATGAGAGTATTTCCTCAAAATCAACTCCTTGTTGTTGCTGAAACTCTTTTGCAACCAAGCATGATTTATCCTTTGGAAAAACATTATTTGATGTGCATTTCAACCTGTATACCCACTTACATGGGTAAATCTTTGTTTCCATTTGGCAAAGGTATTGATTCCCAAGTACCATTCTTATGAATAGAATCCGTTTTGCTCTTCATGGAACACCCCCACTTTATAGGATCAGTTGTATGCATAAATTCTTTATAACAAGAAGTATCCACTATCATCTATGAACATGAAAAAATCAATCCTAGAACAAATCTATTAGGTGGATGTGAGACATGTGAAGATCATATTAATGGTTTCTAATCAGGAGCAGCTAGCATACTGTTGTTAAACATTTCATGAACAAAATTTTTATCACATTCTTATGCATATTAAAAAGAGGACTAATATCCTCAAATATGAATGTTCTCACTTCAACCTTGCCAATGGGCTGTTAATGATTCTTCATTTCACTGAAAATCACATCACTACTTATCATTGAACATGCTTCAGGACCCCCATAAGAAATATCCAAACTATCCATCTCTGCATATCCAAGAAAAATGAAATCATTGTAATTGTAGTCCAAATTTTATCACAAGTTGTTGAGAACATGGATATATGCCTGACAACCAAATAATCAAAAGGTGATCATAATGTGGTGGCCGCCCTGTCCATAACACTTGTGCCACTTTGAAGCCTTCGGAAATACTAGGTGAAAGATTAATCACATGAACTATAGTCTAGTCAAAATAACTTCTGCCTAGAATCCTTGTGGAAGATTTACATGATGCAACATAAAAACAAACGGGGATGTGATTGCTAGCACCTTCAATGAGAATTCAAAATAGGTCACAATTGTGCTTGGTTTCCATCTCAATGAGAATCCAAATAGGTGCCGATTGTGCTCGGTGTGCATATGCTACTCGTGTTAGTTTTGTATGTTTTCCAAGGTAGAGATATTTCTTTGACTTCTTAGTCCAACTGCATTCATATAAAATTTTGTCAAGAAGTTTCTTTAAAGAACATTATAACACAATTGAAGAGCTTCATGAATTTTTGGATACTAACATTAACCAAAGAATGTGTTGATTAAATAAAGGAAATAAGTGGATTATTATATGCAAAATACAAGGAAATAGGTATTGGAGATCCCAACAATAGAGCTACCATATGTATTGAAAGCACCATTAAGATTGAAGGTGAATCTGATGCAACTCTCACTTCTAGAGTAGCCAATGTAAAAGACCAAACAAGATAGGAAGAATTGCTTCCCCTCTCCATTTATTATATTGTGTAGCCTAGATGCGTATCATTTACAACTTCTCATTGAGAGCCTATAGGAGTTGACTTGATTTTACTTAAAAGAGTTATTTCTTTCTTGTGCCCTATGAGAATCCTCATATAGGATCCATTGTGTGTGCAAATATTCCCTTGTTTTGATAGGCCCAATAGGTGAGGGCTTGGAGAGAGATGTATCTCTCTTGGAGTGCATACCCATATCAACATATATTTTTCATCCTTGAAGATGTTGATGGTCTCAGAATTTTCTATAACCGAATTGCTTGAAGTGTAGCTGTAAAGGTAACCCTATACTTTGCCTCACTTGATGAAATAGCTACTGTTGGTTATCTCTTAGATGGCCATGAGATAAGGAAATCTACAACATAGAAACAATAACCACTTGTGGTTCTTCTTGCGTCTTTGTCACCTACCCAATCAAAATATGCAAATCCTTGTAGTAGAAAATGTGGCGATTGAAGTACCATAGCATAATTCAAAGCTCCCTTTCAAATATGTGAATATCCTCTTAACTGCTTTCCAATGACTTTTGAGTGGTTTTTGAATGAGCCTTGATACTTAATAAAATGCAAATCAAATGTCTAGATGTGTACTACATAGATATATCAAGCATCCAATTGATTGAATATATAACATAGCATCAAGGTTATGAGTTTGCTTCTACCTATAATGACACATTAACATCCAATAGGTTTCTACATAGCTATAATCTATCATTTCAAACCTTCGTAATACTTTCTCAATGCACTTTTGTTGTGTCATATAAACAAAATCATTCTCAAATTTGAATTCAATGCCCAAGTAGTCTTGTAACATCTCAAGGTCATTAAGATAAAATGTATGCTTAAACTGTGATTTAAAGAAGTGAAGGTTAGAATCCTTGGGAACCTATCATGATCATGTCATTGACATAGATGATGATGGTAATCAAGAAATTTGTCTTTACTTTAACATAGGGGATATTTTTCAAAATTAATATATAAAAGGTACACATGTAGCTTTTCATATCATGCTCTTGGTGCTTGCTTCAAACCACAAGGTGCTTTGATAAGCCTGCATACTAAGTGCCCTTTACATGGTTCTTCAAAACCTTCTGGCTATTTAATGTAGACATCTTCATGTAAATCACCATTAAGAAAAGTTGTCTTGATATCCAACTGCTATACATTCCAACTAACAAATGCCGCAAGAGAAAGAACTATCATGACTATGGTCATTCTAGATGTAGGGTGCAAATGTTTCATTATAGCCAATACCTTTCTTTTGTGCATAACCTTTAATTACTAGTCTTGCTTTATACCTGCCAATGACACCTCCTTTCCTTTTGATCTTCAAGATCCACTTAAATATTGCTTTCTTACCTTTTGGTAACTCACAAAGCCTCCATGTTTGATTCTTCTGAATAGAATCAATCTCCTCTTGCATTGCTTTCTTCCAAATAGGATCTTTTAAAGCATCTTTGACACTAGTAGGTTCATCTTCAACTAAATTTTGTGCAAGAATCTTATTAATCTTGAAATGTTCTACATAATTTACCTAATCAGCATGATCTTTCTCTTTTATTGTTTGAATTTTTATCCTACCTAAACTGAGATTTTCTATCCCACTATCTTTGATAGTTTGATATAACCATATTGGTAGGTTCTTGAATACTGGTGCAACATCTCCTTTTTCTTTTTCTTCTACAACTCTTGAAGGTTCTCCAACTTCATAAGTTGGTATGTCAAGAGGTGGTGTAGGAAAAGATGGAGATGATGAAGTAGATGTTGGAGGTCTAGGAGCAATAACTTTCGTTTTACCTCTATCAAATGGAA
This sequence comes from Ceratopteris richardii, assembly GCA_020310875.1. NCBI lineage: Eukaryota > Viridiplantae > Streptophyta > Polypodiopsida > Polypodiales > Pteridaceae > Ceratopteris > Ceratopteris richardii. Next base: position 108,983,978 of record CM035441.1, on the reverse strand, counting down.
TCTTTGGGGTTTGAGAAGGTTTATCACCTCCTTGTATGATTGAATGTAAGAATCAAAATTTGACTTGAAAATGTTATAATCATGTGCCTTAATAAAGTATGGAATTTCTACATGTTTATCATAAATTTGATTTTTTTTTTTGTAACATAAGCATTGCAAGAGAGTAGGATATCACCTATTTCTAGTACATTTTTATCCTTTATTTTCAATTGCATAACCAATGAATATTTCTTTGATGGCTTTGACATCGATCTTACCACAATCCTTCTTCTCAATATGGACATAATCTTGAGATCCAAATAATTTCAAGTAATTCATATTGGGCTTCTTACCATAATAAGATTCGTAAGGAGTGATGACCTTTAAAACTTTTGTGTGAAGACCTATTAAGAATTTGGTTGGCTATATGTATTGCATAAAACCAAAAATTAGGTGAAAGTTTCTTAGAGGACACCATACCCTGCATCATTTCAACAAGTGTCCTATTCTTTCTCTCTACAATGCAATTTGTTCTAGGCTATATGCAATAGTGAGCTGATGAGAGATTCCTTTGTCTTAAAGAAAAGAATTGAAGTCTTCAAAAAAATACTCTCCTCCTCTATCACTTCTTAAAATCTAAATTTTAATATGAATTTCATTTTCAACCATAGCTAAGAACTTCTTGAATGTATGGAAAAATTATAATTTTGTTTTCAATCCATATAATGAAGAATATTTGGTAAAATCACCAATAAATGTTATGAAATAAATGAAACTTGAATGGAATCTACTCTCATGGGCCCATTAACATCTTAATGTATGTTATGCAATTTTTTGGTAGCTGTGATGTATCCATGTTTCTTGAATGGTAGCTTGTGAAGCTTTTTGTCAAGACATCCTTCACAAAATTTTGCATCATCTTGTGAAGCAAAAGTGAGCAGATTCTCCACTATACCTTGATGTTTGATGTGCTTGAGAGCTGTGTAACTAATGTGGGAAAATTTAGAATGTGATAACTTCATGTTCTCCTTAGGTATAGAAGACCTAGAAACATTGGCATGACTAATTTTGGATAATAAAAACATTTGACTTCCATTTTCACCTTGTTGAAGGGAATGCACCTCACTAGGTGTGAGAATCTCGCATGAATCTTTCTTAACAATTACTTTGTAACCATATAATAGACAAAAATTCTTCTTCATCCTTGGAACATAAAAAACATTAGAAATTGTAAAATTTCCACATGCTCTTAACTTTAGGTCAACTTTTGCAAAACCTACGACATCAAGATCCTGATCATCTGCTATGGTCATCCTTCTTTTTGTAGAGCTAATAAGAGAAGTAAATACCTTCTTGCAATTTGTCATATGCTTAGTAACTCCAGAATAAAATTGCATGTTTTTTTTGAGATTGCATTTAATGCTGCTTGATCAAAAGCTATTTCTTCAATACTTCACATACACATATGATTCTTCATTTGAAGTCTTAGGTTTTGAAACATCTTTAGAACTATTACCAAGCAATTTCTTCTTCTCATTAAAAATCCTCTTTTTTGCATTCTACTATGTAATGCCTAGGTCTCTTGCAATAATAACATACATCTTTCTTTGAGGTGGAAGTAGTGGAAGTAGACTACTCTGTAGGAGTGGTAGAAGTAATGTAACTAGATGTGGTAGAAGAAATGGATGAAGACTTAGAATTTGAAGAATTACTTTCCTTTTTGCTATGCTAACTCTTCTTCTTCTTCTTCTTCTTTGCATACTTGGTAGTATGAAAAAGAACAAAGGGAAGCTTTCAAAAACTCTTCCAAATCTATATAGACACCTCCAAAACTCCTCACAAATATTAACACTAGAGGTTATGTCTTGAGTGCTTCAAGAATGAATGATTTATGATGCTCTCTAGATCCTCTTTGCACAGAATATGAAGTGCCACAAAAATCAACATGAAAAGCTACAAACAATCTATTGGAAAGCAATTTTCTACATGAAAAGCATGTGAAAAGTAGAAATTAGGGATTGAATTTTGCTTGAATTTCTACTGCCAGATGATGAAATGTTATATATCATTATAAAGCTTTCAATAATTAATTTCAATTGGTGGAATAAATTTTTTTGACCATCTTTGACAAAATTTTGGTCAAGTACCAAAATTAGGGTTGCTAGAATTTTTGGCAAATTTGAGCATTATGACTATATTTTCCAACAGTCCTACAAAGAAGATGTAGAGAACAAGAAAAATGAAGAGTACAAGCTCATTGTAATTAGGTTTCACAAATGGGCTCTCTCAATAAAATCATGGTTGACCAGGCCATGATATGTTTTATTAGAACAAACATATAAAAGAGTGTTCCTTCACCATTTGGCCCCGTAAAAATCTCCCGTTGAAGGACAACATAGATAATATGATATAGGGAGAAAAATAAATCACAAAAAAGATATCTAAGTATGATTTTATGGCCTATACTATTAATATTTTCTTGAGCATGAAGATTCTCAATTAGAATGCACTCAATGGCTAAGAACTTATGAATAAAATGATACTACACCTCAGTGTGGTTTTCTTAGCCAATGTAATAGCACTCCGACTATCACTTAGCAAATGAGGTACATAAGGACTATGAGCAATGCCCATGTCACATGAAAATCTAGATATCCACAATGCTTCCCTACATGCCTCACTAGCTGAAAGATGCTCTACTTATGTAGTAGGAACAATTGCACATTTTGAAGACGACTTCCAACAACTAGTGTGGCTCAAATTTCTCTTCAATATAGACAAGTCTTTTATCAGATTCCAATCAATCAACATACCATCAACATAAAATCAAGCCTATGAAGCCGTCAACTGAACATCTCTCAGTGTAGAGAGAGTGATCCTCATTGTTTCTAGAAGACTTATGAATGCATCAAATTTTTCATACCATTGTCTAGATGAGTGGTTAAGTCCATACTAGCTTTTCTTGAGCTTACACAACCCTCTGGTTGTTCCATATAGTAGTGTTCATATGTAAGATCTCCAAGCAACAAAGAAGTCCTCATGTCCATTTCGACCATCTCAAAGTCCTCTACTGAAACTAATCCAAAGAACATGCATAATATAGTCATCTTGACCATTGGAGAGAAGATTTTCTCAAAATCAAGTCCTTTTTGTTGCTTAAATCCTTTTGCGACCAACCATGCTTTATACTTTGGAAAAAAATTATCCGATGTGAATATCAACTTATATACCCATTTACATGGGTAAAACTTTTTGCCCTTTGGCAAAGGTACTAATTCCCAAGTACCACTCTTATGAATAGAATCGATTCCACTCTTCATGGAACACTCCCACTATACAAGATCATTTGTCTACATAACCTCTTTATAACAAGAAGGATCCACTACCATCTATCAACATGAAAAAATCAATCCTAGACCAAATCTATGAGGCGGATGTGAGACATATGAAGATCATCTAAATGGTATCTAATCAAGAGCACTATCATATTTTTGTTGAACATTTTCATGAACAAATTTTTTGGTCACATTCTTATGCATATTAAAAAGAGGGCTTACGTCCTCAAATATGAATATTCTCACTTCAATTTTGTCAATGGGCTGCTTATGCATCTTCATTTCATTGGAAATTACATCACTACTTCTTATCATTGAACATGCCTCAAGATCCCATAAGCAATATCCAAATTTCCCATCTTCGCCATATCTAAGGAAAATGAATTTATTGGATTTTTAGTTCAAGTTTTATCTCAAGTTCTTTAGAACATGGATATATGCTTGACAACCAAATACTCAAAAGGTGATGATAATGTGATGGCTGCCATGTCCATAACTCTTTTTCCACTTTCAAGCCTTTGGTAGTACTAGGTAGATTAATCACCTGAACAATAGTCAAAATAACTTCTACCTAAGATCCTTGTGAAAGATTTGCATGATGCAACATAAAAAAAACTAGGGATGTGATTGATAGCACCTTCAACAAAAATTCAAAACAAGTGCCAATCATGCTTGGTGTCCGTCTCAATGAGAATCCAAAATAGTTACCAATCATGCTCGGTGTGCATATGCTACTTGTGTAAGTTTTGTGGTGTTTTCTAAGGTAGAGATAGTGCTTTGGCTTCTTAGTTCAACTCCATTAATACAACTTTTTGTCAAGAAGTTCCTTTAAAGAACATCATAACACAGTTGAAGAGATTCATACATTTTTGGATACTAAGATTACTCAAAGAAACTTGTTGATTAAATGAAGGAAATAAGTGGACCGCTCTTTGTAAAATACAAGGAAATAGGTATTGGAGATCCTACCAATAAAAACCCCATATGTGTTGGAACCATCGTTGTCATTGAAGCTGAATTTGATGCAACTCTCACTTCTAGAGTAGCCAATGTAAACGACCAAACACGACAAGAAGAATTGCTTCCCCTCTCCATTTATTATATATTGTGTATCCTAGATGCGTATCGTTTACAACTTCTCATTGAGAGCCTATAGGAGTCATCTTGTTTTTTCTTAAAAGAGTTATTTCTTTCTTGTGCCCTATGAGAATCCTCATATAGAGCACCATTGTGTGTGCAAAGATTCCATTGTTTCGATAAGCCCGATAGGCGATGGCTTGGAGAGAGGTGTATCTCTTCTAGAGACATACCCAGATCAACATATATTTTTCATCCTTGAAGATGCTGATGGTTTCTTGATTAGATAAAGCAAGACTTTTAGGCTATGTTTACCTCAAGAAAGTTTTTCTTCACACAATCAACAAATTCAATGAGTGTTGTTGAACTCTCTCAACAAAACAACAATAAAAAGTGTTGTTGTAGAGCCCTAAGATCTTAGATCTAACATTGAATGGGCACCAATATAAAATAAGATTATTAACTATAAAGAATGGTGTGAATGCAAGATTTTCTTAGATGGAGGAAGAGGATGCTCTTGAAGAAAGACTTTGTGAAGATCTCCGAACACGATGTATCTAAAGAATAGAAATTTGCAATTCCATTATTTCTCCATGCTATTGAAGCTATGGATCCTTATTTCTATTGATTTGCTATTCGAGCTATGCATACGTGCAGTTGTAGGTCAATGCTTGCAAAACACAAGTACATTATTTCAATGTATATTCAATCCTGCATTAAAATCTATTTAAAAAGTTGAGAAGTTCAGTTATTGTTTGTGGTCAACTCTTGATTTTCTCAGAGATGAAACAAGCAATAGGGGTTGTAAAAAAGAACTCAGCTTTCAAAAGTCATTATGAAATTTTGTCAATTATTATATGGATTTATCTATAAAGCCCTCTGCCCAATATACACTTGGATGCTTGGAAAGTTTTAATAGATCACCAAGTGACGGATCATTTGAGGTGATTTTATATGGCCGGTTTATGCATATTTCATATTGAACACCCATTAAGATAGAAACCTAACGTGGTCTTCAAAGTTAAGATGGAGGAGATGCTTTGTAAATGGTTTTGGGTCATATGTGTGTGCAAAATCTCAATAAAATAGGTCACGAATTAGTCAAGAGAGGTTTTTCATTTTCTCTATGATAGTTCAAATTTAAATAAATTCGTATTGCACATGTAAGGGTAGTAACTTGTGCTTGTAGCATTGAGAGAGGGAAAGGTTGATGTAGTGTTTAAAACAATTGTGGAGATTCATGTGCATATATGTATAAATGAGAGAGAAAACAAGAATGAATATGTATGATGTGCTAGGTGTGTATGTTCATATGAGCGCATATACTTAAGTGTCAATGTGCTAGACTTCAAGTATGGCATGCATTGAATCTCTTAGAAGAAAATAACATGAATTGATGGTTATCCTAATGGTTATGCTTCTATTTAATCTCCATCTAAAGTTTTTCATGTGGTGGATCTAAAGTTTTTTTCTTGTTAAAGATACTCTAAGGTGCTAGAGTTTTGAACATGATTTATTGAATTTGATCTCACAGACCTTTTAAAATTTTTTGTTTGGTGTTATTTGAATATTTCAAGTTGTTGGTATTGAACCTTTCATCTCAAACTCATTGGCTGCTATACTTAGTCACTTCAATTTCTATCTCTTAGGGACACCTAAAGATTTGACATTATATGTGTTTGAGCAACAGATGGGTGCTAGTAAATTGTTCATAGCTGAAGTAAACAAAGGGTAGCTATCCAAGTTGCATTGCATATGATTTACATGCTAGATTTTTGAGTCAAGGCAATTGTGCTAGTATCCATTAATTGGAAAGTGTTTGCAATAATCCATCGATGATGCATGAGATTGCACAAAGATGAGAAAGAGAAAGTGCATGTGCATTGCTTTCACAAAAGAAAAGACTATAGAAACTGTGCATGGAGAGAGAAAGAGTGGTATTGAGTGAATATGAATCATCTTTTGTGTTATTGAAGATGAAAGCATTTACGGGAAATCATGAAAATCATGAAAATAATGAAAAAATGAAAGAATCCAAGGAATGAATGATTGATTGGCAACAAAGATATGAAATGAACATGTGAAACATGAGGGCCTAAGTGTCCTTGATTACTTATCAAATTAGTCATAGCAAGTACCATTGTCAAATGAGTACAAATTTGATAATTCCAACTGAATATAAATGGAGTTAGAAATAAGACTGATTGAAGCAAGTAAATTGAGTGTTGCAACTGAATTCATAATGGGAATTGGTAATCTTGTAAAGATGAGTTCCTCCATCCAAAGATATAATAAAAAAATAATGATTCTTGAATCCATGATTAAGGAATTCATGGAATATTTCATAGATTGGATCATAGAAAAACAAGGTAAATATGAAGTTTTTAAGGATGAATTAAATGTGAAATATTTGATTGAACAAGATTTGATTGTCTATGATGTGTTTATATAATATATGTCAAAAATGATCTCAGAGATTAAGAGTTCAAAAGTAGAAGAAAGACCTATATCTAAAATTGATGAAGATATTTTTCCCTCGGATATGTTTCAGGAGGATAAAGAATATTATCAACAAGAGATCCATGAAATGTATGAGATTCATTTAGAGGAAAATCGTCAAAAGAAGTTTGAGATGCTATATATAAATGGTCAAATATATCAATAATCCATGTATACCACCTCTTCTAGATCTCCATTTAGGAAATCATTCTTCAGATCTAATTGATATATCTTCCAATGCTTGCTAGCTACAACTACAATGATTGTTTTGCTAGTAGTCATCTTTGTTATAGGGCTAAAGGTATCTTCATAGTCCACTCCATAATCATGAGCAAAACCTTTTGCTATGTGCCTTGCTTTATACCTAGCAATGCTACCATTTGAATGCTTCTTTACCTTATATACCCACTTTTTTCCAATTTTTTTAATGCCTTTATTCCTTGGCACTAATGTCCAAGTGTGATTATCCTCCAAAGCTTTAATCTCCTCTTGCCATTCCTTGCATGTATTTTCTTCTTCAAAGCATGTGGGTTCTTCAATAACTTTGCTCATGTATGCATAATGTTTAGACATGAATGAATAATAAGTAAGCCTCTCAATTGGATATGTTACCCTATCAAATCTTCTTATTTCACCTTTCCATTGATTTGGATATTTGTTGTTTGCTTTTCATCTCTCCCCCTTCTTTACATGATGGTATGCATTGAGCTCTATACACAATTCTTCATCTTCTTCAATCTCTATGATCTTGGCCTTGCCTTTGTTCCTTTCATCACTAAGTTGACTTGATGTAGGGCTATCTCCACTCCATGATGGTTTTATAATTTATTCATTTGATCCACTAAAAACCATGCTTTGTGGTTCTTTATTTCCTCTTGAAGTCCTTCCTTTGTCACCTTCATTTTCCTACATAGATACATTTGAAAAATACCAAGGTAAAAGCCCATCAAATATGACATCCCTTGATACATTTAGCTTCTTGGTTATGGGGTTTTTGTTCACCTATATACCCTATGAATACACATCTTTCTAATCTTTCATCGAGTTCTATCCTTACTTTACTTGGTATTGACACATAGCAAGTACAACCAAACACTTTCAAGTGTGATACATCTGGTTTTCTATTATACCAAGGTTTATAGGGTGTTCTAGCATGTATACCTAATGTGGGTGCTCTATTCATGATGTATGATAGTGGATACTGCATCAGCCCAATAGAAATTTGCCATTCCCATATCCTTCATCATAGCTCTAACACATTCTATAATGTACCTATTTTTCCTTTTTGCTACACCATTTTTCTATAGTGTGTACCTACGTGTGATTTGTCCATTGATGCCATTCGAATCCAAGAAATTAGAGAACTTATGGGAGAAGTATCACCCCCTCCATCTAATATTAAACATTTGATGTACCTATCACATTCCTTCTTTGAATTAGCTTTGATCTTCTTGAAGTAATAAAATACATATGATTTGTGTTTCGTGCAATAAAGCCAAGTCATCCTTGTGCAAAAATCTATGAAGGTTACAAAATATCTATGACCTCCATTCAAGATCTCCTTTGTTGGTGCCCAAAAATCTGTATGAACTAGGTCAAATGGATGATAACTCACATATTTACTCTTCTTAAATGATAATCAAGGTTGCTTAAACAATTGGAAAGCTTCACACAAGTTCTTGAAATTTCAATTATGAAGTTTTGGTTATCAAAGAACTAACATCTTTTTCTCCATGTCCTTGAATATTGGAGTATTGATATGTCCATACCTTTTATGCCAAAGATCCAATTCTACTACCTTTCTACTTCCATAAATGTGAAATAGATTGTGTGGTTGAAATTTTTCTTCACATCCAATGTGAATAGCCCTCCCTTCTTTTTGCCTTTGGCCACTAATCTATATGATTCTTTAGGATTTTCCACATCCCTTGTAATTCAATTTGACTTGCAATCTTCTCTCAACCATTTGACCCACAAAAACAAGATTCTTTGTAATAGTTGAAAAATTCTTCAATTGAATCTTCCTAGATTTGGTTGAAGTAGAGTATGGCCTCTCTAGGGTTCCCCATACTTTCATTGAAAACTCTAGATCTTGAACATGCACTATCATTGCATTCACAATATGATGAGATATGATGAAAATAAACCTCTTATCTATCTCATTCCGTTCTTTGAAGATGCTAAACTGATGAAGAGTTTTCTTATCCTCCAATATAAGCTTGAAATATCTTCCACTTATAAGCCCCCATAAACCCTTATCCATAAAAAAGCTAGACATTCTAAACCTCCATGGCTAATAGCTGTTCTTATCTAGCTCTTCAATCTGGATGGTATATTTTGACATGGTGTACTCTAATTTAGTCTTCTAAGGCTTCTTGATACAATAAGAGTGATGAGTATTACGAAATTTATCTATGTACTTCAAAAGTACCAAAACAAATGGGGTAGATGCCTTACTTCTTCATTAGTATACTTCTCTTGAGTTTTATGTATGCTCTTGAACTTGAATCACTAGCTCCTCTTCTTCCAAGGCCTTCAATAAATCCTAGTCCTCTTTAATGTCTTTGTGTCTCAAAATTGCTTTGATATCACTAACGGGATAATGTAAAGCTCCCTATGCATCTTGAAGCATGAATGGCCTCACAGGTATATTCATAGATACCTCAATTCACTCAAATAAATGCTTCTCTAAGTTTGCTTCTACTCCAAGAATCAATAACCCCAAGATAGTCTACTCACCACCTTCACTAGACATGCATAGAGAGACCAATGTTCATTCCAGGCTTTACTTCTCTTAGAATATGTAGAGTTTAGACTTGAGCTTCAAGAAGAATTTATAAGAGTATATTAGCTCTGTAAAAAGATGAAGATTACAAGAAATGGATATAATATGAATAGGGAAATTTGATCAACACTTAGAGCTAAATAGCTCCTCGATAGACAAAATAGAGTGTGAGATATGGATACTCAAAGTGTGAAGAAAGTACTCAAGCAAGCAGGCAATTTAGTTAGCAAGGGGTCTGCTAGCTTATTCAAAATCTAAAAGTCACACATGCAAGATCTACATATTTTGAAGTACATGATGTGCTATATGCCTTGGAGAAGATTCCCTAAATGATAGGATGCTCTCTTCCTAGAAAATAAGGTTCATTAGACCTAAGTGTGATAGGTGATTTATTGAGAGCAATGAGGGATATTCAAATTCATATTTGAATACACGAATACTCAAGCTTGGCTCCTTGCTTTGTAATGCTCCAGATGTCATCAATTTAGATGGTTCATATGCTACTAAGGTTGGAGCTTGATTTTCAACAATTGTAAGGTATGCAAGAGATATGAATGATAAGAAGGAAATCAATTCATTCAATGTATTCATGAATTTGAACGGTTCTAATTAACAAGATTCGAATGATCTTGAGAATATAATCAACAGGGTTTTTGAAAATTTGGGAGATGATATGAAGATAGATAATCCCGAAAATGTTTCAGATGCACTTGATCTTGCTTTTAGAAATTATTTTGATACTACAATGGAATTGTGTAAATTTGAGAGATGATGATAGAGATGCACGAATGTTAATGGATAGTACGAAGAGAGGCATAAAAATTAAAAGGATTGAAATTGAGCAGTTTTGTAGGGATTTATTAATTGAGAATGAAATTAAAAATCTTGATAAAAATATGAATAACATTGGTGCAAATTATGCAAAAGGAATGAGAGAAAATAAATGTGATGAATATAGATGTGGAAAATTAGATGAATAGTATTTTAATTTGGATGATGGGGGGAATACTTGGTTGCATAATCAAATTAGGAATTGACCTGATATTTTCCCTTTACAACACATATGAATATATAGATTCTTATGTGCATATAAGAGAATGAATTTAGGGATTATAATCCATTTATTACTATAATATTATGAGTGATATTTTCTAATGATGATTGTATTGACTCAAGAAGTATTGAGAAAGAGGATAACCATCTTCAAGATATATATATTTACAAATCAATGAATCTTTGATGCATCCATCCTTAAAGAGCAAAGGCAAATAGGAGATTCATCATTAGTACGTCGGAATATCCTCGATGCATCCAAACATGATGAGCGATGGAAAGGAAACCAAGTGTATCCCAAGATAATTAGATTTTTATAAACTCTTCAAATTTATGTTGTTTGCATTTTTCATCTCTTTATCCATGATTGAGTCAGATGAATATAAGTATCATAGAGATAATTGAGATATGCTCTCCATATGCACGTAAAGAGATACTCAAGATGATGGAAGCGATAAAGAAAAAGGATATAAATGTGATGCTTTTATCCAAAGAGCATGTTTTGAGAAGCATTAATGAGTAGTTGGAATGATTTGATTGTGTTAAGTGCAAAGGAAGTGACATTTCAGATATCAAAATGGTGGATGTCATCACAATTTCATGCCCAAACTTGGAAGACCAATGGAGACATCAATAAAAAACCAAAGATAATGTAAGTATATTTCAATTGAAAAAGTAAATATGGTTTTATTATCCAAGTCTATTGAGCCAAAGAGTGGAAAATGATTAAAGAAGATCATGTGCATGATTGCATATGTATGAAAATTCTTGTTTTTGTTTAATATTCTTGAATTTATCTCTTAAGAGGGTTTGGAACTGAATATGTACATATATGCGTGTATGTTTATATGTTTGTATCCATTGCATTTTTGTGTATGTGCTTCATTCAGATTTATGTATTCACAAAAGAATATTATGGATTACAAGTGTATAATAACACCTAATCAAGGATGCATGAATGCATTTGTGTGAATGTAAGTGAGTATGTATGATTGGATTTGATTTATGGATGTGATGTTATTTCAGATTTCATGTGCATCTGTAGGTGAAGAAGAAGGTAACATCTAGGAATGCATATTTTTGCGTGGATTTTGAATGTAAAGGTATCATGCGAATGCTTGAATGGTGTGCAAGCATTGAATAGTATAGATGATACGGTTGCTGCTTGTGTATAAATGTGATTATGGGAGTGTTTTGTATGTGTGTGAAGATGAATGCATTTGTTTGCAACAATTTGCATTTGATTGCATTCATTCACATTTATTTGCATTTGTTTTAATGTGGATGCATTCATTTACATCCACTTCATTCACATGCATCCATTTTATTTCGTTGCATTGGATTACACTAGCTTGCATTTGTCTGTATTCCAATTTGTTGCATTTATTGCATTTGTTCGCAATTGTAAGTATTTTTGTGAGAATTGGGCATTGAAATGTGAAGTATGAATGTGTTGTGTATATATTCATTCATGTGTGGCTACATACAAAATGTGTACATGCGTGTGTGTGTGTGTGTGTAAGTAATTATACGTGCATTTACGTGTGCATACTTGTGAATATAATTGTATGAATGTTCTAAGAGTGCATGACGCATGTCTACTTGTGTAATGTTTGTATAAGTGATATGTGTAATGTATGACATTAAGGTGTGTGTACATGCATGTGTATTCATATGCATGCGTGTTTGTGTATTTCATTTGATGTGTATGTGCATAATGTGATGAATGTATGTGTGTGCATGTATGGAGTGTTGCACACATGAAGATACACACGATTGAAGATGCATTGGGTGTTCATGTGTGTATATTTATAGAGTATATATGTGCATGTGTGTAATATAAATATATATACATACATGTATGTGTGCATGTGAATATTTACATAATAGATATTGTACATTTGTTTAATGGTTATATGAACCTAAAGAAAAACAAATGATGACATGACTATCTAGAGTCTTTTTGGCAAGTACCACAAGGAAGATAAAAGGTTAGAGAATTCAACGGATAGAGAATCTTCGAGCGGAAAGAAAAATAGGGATACAAACTAAAATGAGAGGTCCTTTTAATTTTGGAAGCATGGTGCTAAAGTGAGGAGGCCTCTTGGAAAAGGCACTAGGCAGCTAGAGGGAGGCAACAACTGGTCTAGCTTTGAAGGGAAATAAATAGAAAAAAGGGGATGCTCCTTTGATTTGGAGAAGTGCTAGACCATATTTGAGGGAAGGAAGGATGCAACGCTGAAGCTTGCCTCTTAGAGGTCAAAGTTATTTGATGAAAAACAAAAAAAAATGGTAATCTAAGGAAATTGAAAAGAGAGGAAAATGAAAATTTCTGAGAGTTAAGGGGATAAAAGAAGAACATGAATGGGTTCCACAAAGGAGAGGCAATTGATGAAGGATGAGACAAGTGGATGGAGGGGAGAAGAAGCATGAAGGAGAAGGGAAAACTAGCAGCTGCCAAGAAGGTGTTGAGCAGAGGGAGGCATTTGAGAGTTAATTTTCTTCTTATGTGTAGGGGAAAAGGAAATGAGGTGATATAGCTGAGTTGAAGAGTATTGGATATGGCTGAAAATGTGTGAATAATTATGGGCGCACACATGAAGAGGCTAGATGTTTTTGGAGGGGGCTTCTTCAACCTTTTTAGGTAGTCCACAAGGAAGACATAAAGGGATAGAGGCATAAATACATCTTGCTATCTCCCATATGCAAGGCAACTATGGAGGATTCAAAAGATCTCAAAGAGAGAGGGCTTTGCTAGTGGACTAAAGATCTTGGCCTTCTCCTAAATTGGTCATGACAGAAAGAAGCAATGGTCAGATGTCGAAGTTGCGTTGCATATGTTTTACGAGTCATTTACATGCAAATGCATGCATGGTGATTTGATATTATAAGAGGAATTTCACGAGAATGATTCAATGAAAGAGCATAAAGAATGAATGTGCTATTAAAAGTGAATATGACCACGTATGGAGGGCTTAAGAAGAGTTACTATTAACTTCACATGAAATGCTAAATCATACTCACAATTGAGAAGAAAATGGTAAAAACATGTGCTAATGTGAGGTTGTAATCCTCACAAGTGTTATATGTTGTTGTTCATTGCTTCCATGCACTTCAAGGCACCGACCTCTGTCTGATCGAGTGTTTGTATGGGTGCAGAAGTCGGTGGAAAAGTAGGAACTAAATTTGGTGAGACAACTCTTAATAAATCTGCTGGATGACTAAAGATTGGTGTCAAAGGTGGAAAAGAGACTAGCTCTTGGAGAGCCCATTGCTTGGCTTACTGCATAGCATAATCTTGCTCTCTCAAGGTTAGTTGGAAAGTAGCCATAGATTCTCCAGATTGGGTTTATACAATATATGCATGAGGCTCTTCTAATGATCATATTTTTCATAAGGGATTCTTTTTGTGTTTTCTTGCATTGATCATATTTCGTAGCATCAATATAATCTTTCCATACATACCCTACAAAACATGCATAATGGCGAGCTATATGGAAAAGGCAGCCTTTGGTCTGAATAATATCCACCACTGCATGTTGGATGCCCCATTACTATTGAGGATAGGGTGGTCGTTAAGTTGTATTTTAGTGTTATCCATAGCATTGAACATTAGGCTTGTTTGTTTGATCACTTGTAGATGTGCAACTCTTATATGGGTTTGGCCAACTGTAATACAATTCAGTCAACAACTCGACAGTGTCAACTTTGATGAAACTTTGGTTTTCATTAAGGGACTCGATAGTGTTTGTTGGTAAAAATTTAACGCAAGAGGCACTCAAGTTTGGTGCACTTCTTTCTTGTCTCAACAATGGTATTATCAAGTTAATACACAAAAAAGGGGAAAAGAATAGAATAGAGAACTGGCGTCCAATTACGATGCTCCAAACAGGATACAAGATCATCGCCAAAGTCATTGCCAACATAATCTCTTGCCACTTGAGAGCGTGGCTAAGCGAGGACCAAAAAGGTTTCATCAAAGGCAGGTCAATTTTGGAAACCATTATAGATATTTGGGAAGGCCTTGAATTTGCAAATGAGTCTAAACAAGATGTGGTCTTCCTCAAGATCGACTTTGATAAAGCCTACGACAGGCTAGAATGGGACTATATTCTGCAGTCGCTCCAAGATCTTGGATGTAGTCAGAAATTCACCAAGATGATCGCGACCCTTCTCGGAAACGCATCGACCCAAATTAACATTAACGGCAAACTTTCGAAGGGGATCAAACTTAGAAGATCTATCAGACAAGGGTGCCCATTGGCTCCCCTTCTCTTCGCCATCGCCACAGAGGGGCTTAGCAGGCTTGTGGCGCACCAGGTGGAAGCTGGTAATATCAAAGGCCTCCGCTTGCCTCACGGCCACAATCAGATCACCATGAGACTTTTTGCCGATGATATGAACGCGTTTGTTCACAATGATAGTACCAGCCTCGAGACATTCTGGAGGTGCCTTGCTACTTTTTGTGAAGCCTCTGGATCCATAATCAACCACTCTAAGACCGCCTTTAGAGCTATTGTGGGGTCTCAGCCCGGCCTTCTCATTGATCATGGCTGTCAAATCTTCCGCAGGGCCAAATTTTTCGGCTTCTTGGGATCCCCTTGGGATTTGGCGTCTCTATGGAACAGCGGTGGAACTGGGTGCTGACCAGACTCGAAAACAAGCTTAACTATTGGAGAGGTATGCAAACCAATCTTGCTGGTCGTGCTATGGTTATCAACACGTTCCTCCTTTCTTCTACCATTTATTTCCTTTCTTGTTGGAGACCGAAAGAGCAAGATCTATCCAAACTGGATAGTATTTGTAGAAACTTCCTGTGGGGGGTGC
Organism: Ceratopteris richardii; assembly: GCA_020310875.1. Taxonomy (NCBI): domain Eukaryota; kingdom Viridiplantae; phylum Streptophyta; class Polypodiopsida; order Polypodiales; family Pteridaceae; genus Ceratopteris; species Ceratopteris richardii. Next base: position 108,968,423 of record CM035441.1, on the reverse strand, counting down.
CTAAAATCAAATGGTCCATCTGCACCAGCCATAGAGATAGTGGGGGACTTGGTATCCTGGACATTGGGTGCATGGCTAACAAACTGGCAGCCAAATGGATGATTAAGGCTTGGTGCAATGGGGAGGCCTCGTGGGCCAAGCTGATCTTCAGAAACAAGAACGAGTTGGCGCTCATGGGTTTCCCAAATTGGAAGAATCTCGACATCTTGAACTTGCTGTTTTCCCCGATCCCCGTCTTCCCGAAAGGCTCTAATCTTGTGTGCTCCCTATGGAAGAGTTGGAATAAAGTCAAAAGCTACACAAGAATTAGTGAAGACTGGAAGTGGGCTGCCGGGATTAGACAAAACGACTCTATCTGGTTTCTGATCCATGGCATCCGGAGTGTGGAATCTTGAAACATTCAAAATGCCAAGAAGTTATGGAACAAAGGCTTCAAAAAATGGAAACATCTCTGGAAACAAGACACCAACCATTGGATCAACTTCGAGGACATTGACCCTTGCATCAACATTTCGTATGAAGAATGGAACACTTTGCAAAGCAGATGTCTCGCTTGGGATCGTCACAAAACTCGCCTTCTCATGGGACACGACACACCAAGCTCGCTTGGTCTCAAATGGCACAATGGGAATAGCCTATCAAAAATCCCGAACATCAAAGAAACGATTGACTATCAGGTTAACCTCAACAAGAAGTGGTGCCTGTCATGGACACGACTTCGGTGGGACATGAAGTTCATGGCTATCTGGCACCCCCTCATAGAAATCAAAAAGTCTGTCCTCTTATGGCAAATTCTTCATCATGGAATCTGGACCAACCTTAAGGCTAGCAAACTTTGTGGGATCCCTCCCTGGTGCAAACGTTGCTACCGGTCTATCGAAGATGTTCCACACATCTTCTTTACCTGCCCCAACTCCAACAGACTCTGGCAGACGGTTGGAAAGAAAATAAGACTTCAGAGACATCTCAGCTGGCAGCAAGTCTTGCTGGGAGAAGCGATCGGCTGCTCCGCGACTCTCTAGAACGCCATCAGAGGGGAGGTCCTATGGAAAATCTGGCGGGAAAGATGTGCTCTCAACTTCGGTGACTCCCCCAAGGAGTGGTCAATTGAGAAATCATTGTTCCTCCTTGGCAAAAGGATTGTTAACTGTAAGAAATCCCCCCCCCTTCAGGCACCATCAAGTTCTCCTTTTGATCAACAACAAGCTTAAACCCAAGTGGGCCCCTCATGAGGGTGATGAGAGGGTGATTAACCTTCTTTGTAATGCCATCTAAGATCTGTAAAAGCTTCCCCTGCTTTGTGGGATTTGGGGGGTCCCGTGGGCACTAGTCCCCTTCTCTTGTACATTTGTTTCTTTATTTAATTCAAGTCCGGGAGAGTAGGCTAATGCCGAACTTCCTGTATATAAAAAAATTTAACGCAAAGAGGGTAGACCTTCCTACTCATGCAAGAGGATTTGTCATAGAGGATCTTCAATATGATTCAATCAATTTGATGCTGATACAATGTAGGACAACTTTGGCACTTTTGGAAAGTTCACTCTGTAGTCTTCAAAAAAAGAACTAGTTGGGAGTGCTTGGGGAAACTTATCCTAGATGTAGCATGGATATGCCAGTTGTGAACGTGTAGTCAGCATACACATTCAACTGTTTTGCATTCTAACATATTGTCTAACATGTAGCAAAAATATTATCATAGATCAAGCAAGAAAGAATCAAGTGCCACCTACTAGATTGCAGTCATTGAGAAGATCTGCTCATTATGAGGACAACCATCTAACTCACATATGCAATTTAGTGCTCCACATCAAAAGGATAGAAGGTGGATGCAATTTTGTCTTATGGAGAAAAAAATGGATGAACCATTTCAGTTTTGAGAGCTATTAGAATGTGCCAAGTTATAGAACAGGACCACCTCATATAAAAGTCCACACATACAAAGGCATAATGATTATGCCCAATAATAGAGGTTGAGACCGAAACCCACTAGATTGATTCAACTCTTCAAAATGTGGTTCCACTTCAATATACCAAGGTAAATTTTTCTACATTGATAGCAAATTCAGGCCATGGGCACCTCTGGGGTACTGGGGCATAACATGGGTTGTGTTTGATGTGTAATGGAGAATTTGACCATGTCCTCATCATTTCAAGGTATGTCTCTAGCAACCTTGCCCCCCAATTTGGTTGAAAGATGGTTTCCCTTCTTAGCTCTCTCCAGGAGGTCACTAGGCTGAAACGGTGCCATGAAGGTTGGTTCCTCTCCAATTACCCGTTGTCAGGAAGAAGGAGGTCGGGCAGGAAGCGAGCGCTGGGGTTGGATCAGGCCCCTCTGGTGAGCGCCGTTCCCGCTGTCCTGCGAGTGGCGTCTGCGCGCTGGGCGCCTCGCCTATACTCTCTGGAGTGTGGCGATCCTCGTAGGGCCCCTGCTCCTCGGAAGTGACGAGATGTATGCGTGAGACCGGAGGCGTCCGGAAGAGAAAGAAAGTCCAGATACAACAGTAATACACGGAATGCGCCAGATTGGTGTGCAAACAAGCTCAATGATATAACGGAAATGTAACCCAAGTCGTCCAATCAAATCTCGGTAATACAGTGATGCCCGCTACAGTGCGGGTCCATGATACAAAAATCCGCTACAGTGCAGAATAGGTAAATACAAATAAATGTCGCCGCTACAGTGCGGATCGACTGGATATGATATGCCTCTCGCTACAGTGCGAAAAGGCGCCCAAGATCTTCGGCTTCAGTCTTCGTGGATGGATCTTTTCTTCACTTTGGGTCTTCGGTCTTCAATCAAAGATTCTCTTCAAGTCTTCTTCGGCAATAGTTTTACTTCACTTTACTTCAATAGTCCATGCAAAATCAAATACTTGAAGAATAGATGCACCAAGAAGATCCACGAGGTTGAACAGTATAAAAATCACTAGTACCAGCAAAAATGAATCTAAATTCACATGTCACTTTTCTTAGATGTTCCACATATGCACATAAAAAAAATGATCGGATGCTCGTGGCCATGATGCCTCTTCACAGTACACCTTCATACACTTCAAAGAAAAAACCTAGAAGAATTACGACTATATAGTCATGTTTATGCTTGGAAGTTTCAAAATTGGTTTTAAAGATGGTGTTTTTATTCTATTTTTGCCTTAGTTTACTCTTATTTCTTTCGTATGCATTCTGTGTATTAAGTTCACCTTGATAATTATATCATATCAAGATTTGTGACAAGTTGTTAACAAAAGCACCGATGACACTTTGAGCATTAACCTCTCGTGATTTTATCTCCAAATTGTCTCTCTCTACCGCCGACTTCACCACCACTCTTCTCTCTAGCGTGTCAGCAACTGACATGTACAATACCTCTCTCTCAGCCACGTCTGTAGACAGTCGATGCCGAACCTCTCTCCATCTCTCTCTCGGCACGACTCTCTGTCTACGTCAGATGCCGCCAATCTCTCTCTTTCTGTCGATCGATTTCCTTGTCTAGCGTAGATACATCTCTCTCTCTCTCTCAGCCGCCTGTAACGATGCCTATAATCTCTCTTTCCATCGATATCTTGCCATCATCGACTATTTCAGCACCTTTGTCTGCCACGTCCGCTCATCCTGTGAATATCTCTGCAATAACGCCACTTTGTCCTCTCGTATCATAGCACTGACAACAACACACCTAATCAAGCCCCTCTCTATTGGTTGTTTCTATAGCACGTGTCCTCTCTCTCTTCTGTACTCGAGTCTCGGTGGCAAGAAGCCTTTCTGTCTCTCTCTCAGTGATCTACGCAGCTGCCACCTGTCTATGCATCTCTGATCGTCGCCAAGTTTTTCTCCTCCGCGCGCACATCCCGTTAGTCCTATCAGCAGCTCTCTCTATCTATCTAGCTCTGCATCGGTCCCCAGGCACCCATGCGCCGCCTTTTGAGTCAACAGTGGCTCTCTGATGTTGGAACGACTATTCTCTCCTTTCCACCGTGACATGGCCAGAGCAGCGATGATTTGCGGGTCTCCACCGACCTCCTCTCTACGTTCCTATGTGTATCCCTCTTCCACGCGCCCATCATAATTCTTTCTGCACGCGAACTTCAATCTCTGCCTTCGCGTCATTGGCAACCAATCACCGATTTGCATCTCTCTCTCTTCAGGTGGCTCAATAGCGCCCAACTACAACCGTCTCTCTGTATAGTAGATGGTCCTCTCTCTATACTCTCTGTGGTGCGCACATGACAGCTCTCTCTGTCGGCCCTCTCTCTCTGCCACACAGCGCCAACAGGCACCTCTCCTACCTTTGGGGATGACCATGTCCATCTGCGCATGACTCATAAGTTGCCTATGACTCTCGACATGGATGAACAGAACCATAATGACTCTGATAATTCTTTGAACAACATGGATCAACAGAACCATAATGACTCTGATAATTCTTTGAACAAGGCAATAAACCAATAGAGATGTTGCACAACCTCAATGCTAAGTTATTGGATATCACTATCTGAGTGTTGTCTTCATATCCGTTTCATAGAAAACTAAGTACGCGCCTAGGGGTTTTGACACCACACTTTTAATTGAAACCTTCGAAAATCAGGAGGGACTCTCTCTCTAGATGCACTACCGTAGAGTAAGAACAAGAAGATGAACATGAACAAAAATGAATAAGGAGTAAACCTGGAAAGAAGTTCCACAATCAAGATCGGAGAAAGAAATGAGTTTAGGCACCTATTTATAGGCCTTCCCCCCTTGGACTTTCCTCTAGAAACTTCTAACCTCCTCTCAAACTTTCTAATTTCAGAGAACCTTGCATGCTGATTTACTATTTTTGGAAAATCACACCACTAATTTCTAACTTTAATTTTTCTCACTTTTTATTTTAGTTTTGGTTTCACACTATGTACATACAAAATTAATTAATCTTAAGAGTTTGACCTAGGATAAACGCAAATTCCAGGGGTCCAACCTAGGATTTTTGATCGGGAAAATTAGGGGTTTGTTCACAATTAACTCAAGATCATCAATTCAAGGTTTTATTTAAAGTTCGGACCTCAACTCCAAGGGTTTCCAAGGGTTCAAGTCCGGTTTTCATGGGATAAACTCGTATTTCAAGTCAGTTTTGAAGGTTCAAACCTAGGTTTTCATGGGTCTAATGTCAGTTGTTTGTACACACGGTCTAACATACATCTCAAATATGTTTCCGCATCACACAATCAATCAATTCTGCCAAATTATGCATGAAATATACCCCTCTTTAGTCAAAACATCACACAAAAACTCAAAAACAATGAACTTTTTGAAAAAAATTACTGCACACTCCCTGCGGGATTTCATCCCGACACCGTTTGGCTTCTGCACTATAGCCATCTAAAAGCATGAAGTATGGCATATACTTCATCTATAAGGTGGTGATTAGCCGTGTGCAAGAAAGATTGTGAAACTATTCTGAGTTAAGTACTATGTCTTCTAAGTTAGATATAGACTAGATCTATATTGCACCCTATCATCATGCGTTCATCCTATTTCCTCAACTTGTTTGAGCCATTGAAGTACTGGTGCTTTGTATGTATCTTATCCTTCTTCAGTTACTCAACCCCTAGGTATTGGTTGTGTCTTATAGGAATCTTCAAAAGTTTCTTCCACCAGAATTTCTACTAGTTCCTCTACTTCAGGTTCCATTGGTGGGGATAGGGTTCACTTGTATTGTGACAATTGTGCTTATAAGTCCTTGATTTGTTTATGTAGTGCCTCAATTTCTTCTGTATTGGCTTGGAGGGGAACGGCTTTGGGCACTTGGGTGCTCATGATGGCTAGCTACTTTTGTAGCTCATTGATCTCATCTTCCAATCTGTCATACAATTCTAGGAAATTTACATGTTCTTCTAACAAGATGTAGATATTCTCTGAGGAAACTGCTTGAAAGTGTGTCAGACTAATGTTAGCACTTGGTGTGTGCTCCATGGCACTTCAGAATCATCCTAGTTCTACTATTGAAGGTGCTTGTTTCCTTCCTATGTTGCGGCCATATGTCTTCAGAGAAGACCCATGTTCCTTTGTAGCTTAGGGTTTTTGTCCATCTAATGCTGCAACATAGTCTCCATATTCTCAATAGCTTCTTGATCCATAATTTGCATTCAAGAATCAAGTTCATTGTGGGCCTGTTGGAGTGTGTCATACTGCTCTCATAATGTGCGGTTGTCTTCTTCCAGTGTAGTAACTCTAGCTTGTAATCATTGTGATTCCTCCATGAGCATGGTATTGCATTCTTCCAAATATTCATATTCCTATCACAAATCAATGGCACATTTGCCTTGGCATAGTATCCATGCACTTTTGGTTGTATCAAGGTTGTGGCTACTACAACATGGTATATACAACTTCTACTACTCCACAAGATTCTATCATGAGCTAGAGGGGTTTCTATGCAATAAGGATCTACTCCTGCTTCTCCTAGTATCTAATTGATGAGTACTTGATCAATTTGGAATGAGAGTCAACCTCGCTCTGGTATGCTTTCAATAGTATCATATAATTTCTACAGCTATGCAGTATATACTAGGGCTCCTTTAGGTTATTCTTCATCTTGTTCCTCCTCATCATCCTCCTCTTCTTGATCTTCCTCTTGTTGTTGCTCCTCATGTCCCTCTTCATGTTGCTGGTGATTGCCTCCTTCTTCCTCTTCCAATTCAAGGTTTACATCTCTAAGGATTTGCTCAAATTCAACATTGCCTAACTTTTCCAAACCCAATGCTCCAAGAAATTCCAAGTTAGATGGTACATTTGGGAAGATCAATTGTGGCTCATCAGTGTTGCACCTTGGCAATCTAAGCGTAAATGGGCGAACAATGCATTTTGGTGCGAGAGAGATGTCAGGCATCAGAGTAGATCCTCGAGGTTGAACACAAGGGATTGATCCTCTCATTCGCTTGGAGGAAGGTGTGGGGTGCCTTCCTGCTCTTAAATTGTTGTAGGCAGTTCCATGAGAGGCCCTATGAATTGGTATGTCATATGCTAGGCACTTATAGATTATCCATGTAAGCACACAACATCCATGTAATATGGCCTTGTGTGGCCACTACTTGTGAGTTGCATGAATTTGATGCATGATACAATGGGAAAGGTTAATAATCAAATTTTATACCAATATAAATTGAACCATACTTTTTTATGGGGCATAGTGAACTGATTGTGTTTAGGGAAAATGAAGTGTTTCATGCACATGCATAGTGGACATCAACATTAGGGGTCATTGCTACCATGTCTTTAAGCTTGTTCAAGTTCGTATTGTTCATGTTTTATAGAGCTAATCCATCCTTTTCCATCAAAATGTGCATACCATACATGTCTAAAGCTTCTCTCACTAGATTACTAGTCAATCGGGACTTTTCAACTTGTTTGATGCATTAAGGATGGTATGACAAAGGTTCTGGATGCTGTAGGATCTTGCAAGACTCAACTGGAGTATATCAAAACCAATCGATTAGGTGCTTGCATCTATGAGGATGGTTTGAGAAGATCTGCTGTCCAAATTAAAAAACAAGGACACACAAGAAGAGAGCCTAGAACCCCTAGAGGCAAATTTTTCTTAACTAGAGTGATTACCCTAGAGTGGATCCCCCAAGACAACTAGAGCATAGAGATATTCCTAAACAAAGAAATGGACAAGGTTTTTTGGAGATATAAACCCAACCAACACAATGAAGTTGGAGCAGTCATTGTATATGTCATTAAAGACCCAAATATGCTAGGCAAGGTGGTCTACTTAAACAACACATATGAGAGAGTGTTTATGGTATTGGAGTCTAGTAGGAATGCCTACACTTGGAAGGGTGAATTTGTCTTTCCCCAACCAAGATCAAATGTCTCTTAGGGTCAACAAGGAGCCAGAAAATCCCAAGCTCATAGAACTCAAAATGACAGGAGTAGAGATGAAACTGAAGTACGTTTTGCTAGTGGCCAAAGGAATAAAAAAGGCATGGATGATTTTCCCCTGCCAAGGCCCAAAGAACACCCTAGAATCTTGAGGCCTACCCAATTGGTTAAATCCATGAAGAATTACATCGATAGCACCGGAGATCCTTATGATCATGTAGCAGAGTTTAGACAAGTGTTAAGAGCCGAACAAGTCGAGGATCTGTTCACTCACTACAATGCCTTTGGTCTAACTATCAAGAACACTACCTTAATGTGGTTTCAACCACTACAACAAGATCAATTTAGGAATATAGAACAGTTGCCAGAAGCATTCATTACTGAATTCTCCAAAAGTGGCATCAGACACAATACTTCATCACTAATACACAACTCCAAACAGACACCATAGGAAATGTTTAGACTAGCAGGAAGAAGATTTAGACATTATCTAGAAACTACCCACACCAGCCAAGCAAGTGACCTTGTTTTTAGATGGCTTACTAAGAACCAAGTTAAGATCATATGTGTACTTGGAAGAGCCTAGATCCATAGAACAACGTGTGTGGATGTGCATAGACATAGAGCATAACTTGGGTAAAGAGTTAGAGATTTCTAAGATCTATAAAGACTTAGATAGTGCTATAAGTTTCACCTCTAAACCATCTGCATCAATATACAAATTTGCAGAGAAAGTGGCTCAAAAGTTAGGAGTTGCAAGTAAGCATAACCCTAGGATGGTCTCAATGAAATGATGTTACAACTGTGGAGGAGACCACATGGCTAATGTTTGCCCAACCATAGCTAAAGCCAAGGAACAATTCATATTGCACTATTGAGAGAAAATATGAACCATACGGCTCAAGATTGCTCATACAATAGGCCATTAGACAAACTTATCGGCAACCTTACCAACAAGGTAGGTATCATAACCAATACCAACAACTGTATTATAGGCCACAACAACAATATCAATCGCAATACCAACAACAATACCAGGCACTATATAGGCCACGATTAGTCTTAGGAAACCAATCACCACCTCTTACCAATGTGATCCCTGTTAAGTATGCAGTGATAGAGGAGAACCCTAATAGAGCATTGATGTCGATGATCCCTTTGGTCTTAGAAAATGACCCTCATGCTTAGAGTTCTAACTACACCCATGAAGATAATCCACAAGCTTATTACACAGCGTCACTCAAGCATAGTGAGACTTATCCATATCAATATGAGGCACCACCTATGGAAACAAATTGGGATCCATAATACACCAACGTCATGTATACAAATTCTAACCCCAGTCCCCAGTTGAGACAAATGAGACCACAAGCCCCCAAAGGACCATGCTTTACATGTCACGACGACCATTTCATTCGTGAATGTCCCCACCAACTGGCTCCGAGATAAGGATAGAACATCACAATACAAGGCTTTTGTCTGAAGTGTGGTAAGGAACATCTCTCAAGAGATTGTCGAAGGAACCCCTCTAGTGAGCCCAAGGTTACACCCATTAATGTGGTAGGCTTAATGGTGGATTCGAGTTCAAGTAGCATTAACATGGCTCCTATACACGCACTCACTAGGGCACAAGCCTTAAAACAGGCTAAACTAGTTGAACAATTAGAGTCAAGTGAATCAGGAGAGCTTAGTAAGAGGAAAACAAGAATGTGAAAGGATACCAGAGAGAAGGCCAATCATAAGTGGGCTAGAAGCTATCCAAACTAAAAGAAAGCATGAGAGATGCAAAAATAAAAATTGCAGACATTGCATCTCAAAAATCCTCCCATGCCAAAAGTCCATCCACTCTAATTAATTGCACCCCACCACATTATAAATAGACCACAACCAAGGTCTGTTCTTGCAAATCCAACCTTAGAAGGCTTTGGACATGATTTTCAAGGCCTACGAGGCTGGACTTCAAGAAGGGCCAAGATCTGCAAAACTAGACAAGAGTTACCCTAGTGAAGATTTAGAGGTTGAACAGACAACAATTTGCATGATAATGGTAGAACTAGCTCAGGCTATGCTCGAGGTCAATCAATTATTCAATTAGACAAATTCTATTAAACTAGGTTTGCATTTCCAAGGCTTAGTAGAAAGATTTAGAGCAATTGGTAAACAAGCCATAGGTTTCTCCACAGGTGTAGCTCAAGCATAAGCACCACCTCCTTTACTTGTCAATCCACGGAGACGTGAGGACTGGTATGATGACCATGAGCAAGTGAAGGCACAAGTTCTTGAGTGAAAGCACACAAGCATGCACACACATACACACACACGCACACACGATAAGAGTAAAGAGAGGAACAATGGAGACCTTCTATTACAAAGAACTCTCTTACAAAGCTTCAATCTCTAACAAGCAAACCTCAAAGATGGTAACCTCTAAAATGAGCTCTCTAGCTCTCCTTATAGTTTTTGGACTAGTTTTAGCCCTGCCCACACTTAGTGTTTGGCTTAATTAAAAATTAGGTTACAGGGCTTATTTGAGGGCTCAAACGGACTCTAAAAATTATGAAAATTGGTAGGTAGATACTTTTAATATCCTCAAGCTCAAGGACTCATCGGCTTCAACAAAATGGAGTTACAAAAAGGTGAAATGATAATTATAATGGTTTTTGTGATCAAAATCACTTTTTTTATAGAGATTTCTTCTGAAAATTTGAACATGTACTTCTTGGAGCTCCCTACTTGCTCCTTGTTCTTGTGTATCCACTTCTTTGACGTTCTTGTGCCTCATTCCTGACCTTGAACCCAGTATACTTACAAGGATTTGTAGGGCACCATAACTTCCCCTTGCAGATGTCTCCTTGGAGGCTCTCATACATACTGTAGGTAAGAGTCTCTCAAGTTGTAGACCTTCAAGTTCTTCCCTCCTACCAAGGTAAGTGCATGCCATGTTCATGTCAACTTCTTGACATCTGCCAGATTAGGCCGATAGCAGCAATAATATCATTTGCTGGCTGAGACACGCTTCTATCAAAACTGATAAATGCCTAGTAATCAACGGTTCCACCTTCAACTAAGCATGACTCACTCATGTTCCATGAGCTAAACCTACAAACAAGCTCCCCCCCCCTCCCTTTTTTTTTTCTAGAGGAACAATATCACCAAACAAGTAGAAAGAGGTTAGTATGAATAAACTATTTTCTATTTGTCCTGTGTACCTCATGTGCCTGGGATTTCTCAATTTGTGTCTATGCACGACCGTGTAATGTGGCCTTATATTAATGCATACTTTGGAAATGCATGACCTGAATGGTGCAATAGACAGGGTTGTGTAAGGAGCACATGGTTTTCACATGTTGAGGCTTCCAATTTTACTTATAGAAGTTGATTGAATCAATCAATAGTTGACAGAAAAAAAATCATTCCTCCTTATAGGGATCCATTTGAGAAAAAATGCGTATAGATCATTTTTGGCCTCTTCATCTTTGGATGGTTTCTTACATTTTCTATCCCCTGTGGTTGGCTCTTTGGTTTTGTAGGGGCCACTGGTGCTTTTGGTTTCCAAAACCATATCCATGATGATTGTCGTCTTACCATTTCCGCAGAGGTGAATTGATCTTCTTTTGATCTCTATGCTTGGTGCTCACTGATACTTCTCCTGGACTTCTTTGTTGAGACTCTTCTTGTTAATGAGAGTCCAGGGTTTTGTGCATGTAAGAGTTCCTTGGGTACCCACATGTGTAGTGTCCCTTGCTAAAATACAACTAATTTCTTAGGCACCCAAATATGTACGTTATTGTGGTCGGCCTTCATTGACTGCTTTCGTATTCAAATTTGGACTACTCTTTGAGATGGAGATCTTCGTTGTTCTACTACTTGCTGCCTTGGCTGTCACTGCTGCTTCTCTGGTAATGAATTTGACTGCACTAGTGTGATTAGTTGCTCTCCCTTTCGTACCGAGATCTGCTTCATGATCGGAACTACTTTCTTCTTGAAATCTATTTTTCTAGTTGGTACAACAATTGTCTTGTACTGTTTCTCTTGCCTGTGTGGTTGAACTGTTATAGATGGATGAGACTTTGTAAAACAAGGAAGTCAATGGGTCTTCAACTCTTTTGTTGGACGCAACATCCTTCTGCATCATAGAGCTTTGAACACATACAACATCTTCTTCTCTAAGATTAGCCTTAGAAGAACTAAGAGAATGGGTGACACCTGGATTTGTGAGCGTGCAATTCTCTAATTCCATTGTAATGCATTGGTCATGTATCCAAACTTGTAGAAGTTGATTTTTGAGGTTTAAGTTGACAGCATGGTCATAGATCCAATCTTGGCTAAAGACAAGTGGATTTGTAAGGTCCTCATCTTGACACACTAGCATTTTGACTCTCATTGGGACATCCTGAAGGTAGATGGGAAGTTCCACCTCACCCAAACAAGGGGTTTTCACACATCCTAACCCTATGAGATAGGCTTCTATGGGATGGATGTTCAATTGTAGGTCTTGGCAGTATGAAAATCTAACTGCACTAGCTGCTACACGTGAGTCAATCAACACCCTCACAGTCCTTACATTTTGTGCTTGTCCTACCTCTATGGTCATAAAGGGATGTCGATCGATTATTCGAGAAGCATTCACACCTAATGTCTGGCACATGGCCATGTGATATTGTGGGGCTTGGGGATTGACATCCATGCCCAGAAAACTTAACTTATTTCACTTAATGCACTCTCTAGCCTCTGCTTGTGCTTCTTCTCTAACCCTTAACTCTTCTTCTTTTTGTGTCTGAGCCGTTTTGAGTCTCATTAGCATATCCTCTTTAAGAGGTTCTTGATACAACTTGACTCTACATCCACTAATATAGTTTAGCAAGATGTCACCTTCTAAAGTGGCCAATTGAACTGCACCACTAGTGGAAATTCTATTAATGATCATGGGTCCATATCCTCTTTTTTCTAATTTTACGAGCATGCTGCTTTAGTGTGTAAACCAACACTAGGTCTCCTTCTTTCACTCATTTATCCTTGATGTGTGCATCAAAGTATGCCTTTTGTCTTTTCTTTACAGCATAGATGCCTGCTGCCGCTCGTAGCCTGATCTCACCTAAAAATTCTAGATCAAAGATCCTAGAGGACAATTCATGTCCATTTCACTCATGCTCTTGTGCTACTTTTAAAGCTGGTATTAGGAAGTCCAATGGTAGCATAGCATTCTATCCGAAGACCATCTAAAATGGGGTGGCATTGAGTACCATTTTGTAGGCAACTCGATAAGCCCAAACAAAATGATGAAGCTGTTTATCCCAATAAGAGTGTTTATTATTGACTAGTTTTGTCAATAGATTACATAGGATCTTATTTGTGCTCTCAACTTGTCCGTTAGCTTGTGGATGATAGGGGGCAGACTTCTTATGTATCACCAAGAATTCTTGGGTAAGGTTTTCAATAACTTCATTCAAGAAGTGCATTCCTCTATCAATAACTAACTCTATTGGTAACCCGTATCTGGTGAACACATTCTCAAATAAGAACTTAGCTGTTGTTTGAGCATTGTTCTTTGTTGTGGCTTTTACTTCTACCCACTTTGTAAGGTAATATATGGCTACAATAATGTACTTTGCATGGGAGTTTCTAGCTGGAGGGTTAATGGGACCTACAAAGTCTATGTTCCACTTCGAGAATGCACGTCATCCCATCATTGGCCTCAAAGGCATCTTGTCTTTTCTGATCAGATACTAGGCACGTTGGCATGTGTCACATTTGTTCACATAGGTATGTGCACCCATATGAAGAGTGGGCCATCAAAGTCCTGAGAATAGAATGGTCTTGATTACTTTATCAGGCCCAAAGTGTCCACCTACAACACCGCTATTTGCAGTTCCTAAGACTTTCAAGTAGTCTGATTCATGAACGCACAGTCTTGAGTATCCATCTTTGCCTCTCCGGTATAGGTTGTCTCCTACTAAGGCATAGTCTTGAGCTTCTTGCTCCATGCTTCATTTTCTTGCTAGACTTGCCTCGTTGGGTAGTATTCCCGTTCTCATAAATTCTACCAATGGAGCACTCCATTCTGGAATTAACGACACATGATAAAGGGTGGCATGCTCCACTGGGGTTTTTCTTGGCACATTGGACAATTCTTTGTCCATTCTTATGTATCACCAAGAATTCTTGGAGAAGGTTTTCAATAACTTCATTCAAGAAGTGCCTTCCTCTATTGCTAACTAACTCTATTGGTAACCCGTATCTGGTGAACACGTCCTCAAATAAGAATTTAGCTATTGTTTGGGCATTGTTCTTTGTTGTGGCTTTTACTTCTACCCACTTTGTAAGGTAAGCTGTGGAAACAATAATCTACTCTGCATGGGAGTTTCTAGCTGGAGGGTTAATGGGACCTACAAAGTCTATACCCCACTTCGAGAATGCACATCCTCTCATTGGCCTCAAAGGCATCTTGTCTTTTCTGATTGGATACTCAGAACCTTGGCATGTGTCACATTTCTTCACATAGGTATGTGCATCCATATGAAGAGTGGGCCACCAAAGTCCTGAGAATAGAATGGTCTTGATTACTCTATTAGGCCCAAAGTGTCCACCTACAACACCGCTATGTGCAGTTTCTAAGACTTTCAAGTAGTCTGATTCATGAATGCACAATCTTAAGTATCCATCTTTGCCTCTTCGATATAGGTTATCTCCTACTAAGGCATAGTCCTGAGCTTCTTGCTCCATGCTTCGTTTTCTTGCTAGACTTGCCTCGTTGGGTAGTCTTCCCGTTCTCATAAATTCTACCAATGGAGCACTCCATTTTGGAATTAACGACACATGATAAAGGGTGGCATGCTCCACTCTGGTTTTTCTTGGCACACTGGACACATCTTAATCCACTCATGTATTTCTTTGTCCATGCTAGGCCAATACACTCCTAAACGTTTCAGATTTTGCAATGTTCGCTGTTTGGAATAGTGATTTCCTAGCACTCCATGGGCTTGTTGCAACCAACTACTATGTTCATCATCCTTGATACAACAAGCTAATACACCCTCTGCAATTTTTTTTTACATACTTCTTGCCAATATTTGATAGCTTTGTGATTTTACAATTTCCTCTTTGTTCGTTTTCACATGCTTATTTGCAGGTCCGAAGGTTAGGGCATGTACCAACTTATTTGCCCATTTAATAACAACTTCCAAATTGAACAGATAAGCATCGAGCAGTTCCTCAGACATGCCTTATGGTGGCTCTCCTGAAGTGGTGCGAGAAAGGTGATCTGCTCTAAGGTGGGCCCTACATTTCCTGACAACAATTTCAAAATCATATTCCATTAGTAAGAGGAACCATCTTATTAAGCATCTTGTATTGCAAGGTTTATTGACCAAATATAATAACGCTTGATGATGAGTGAAAAGCTTGAACTTGTTGGCCAATAGATAGTGTCTAGACTTCTTCATGGCATATACCATGCCTAAGCCTTCTCTTTCAGATGTTGTATAGTTTCGTTCAGCTGCATTTACTGACTACTCGCATATGCTACAGGCAAATCTAGATTTCCTTCACCTGTGGGTTGTTCTAGCAGACATCCTATTGCATGATGGGATGCATCTACATGGACATGGAATGGTTTATTCCAATCAAGAGTGGTCAGTATTGGTGTTGTGCACAATCGTCTCTTTAGCTCATTGAAGGAATTCTCGCATTCGTCGTTCCACTCAAAATTTATCAACAGAGCATAAAGAGGTTTAGCTGTGATCGCATACATGTGGATAAACCTACGGTAATATCCACAATGGCCCATAAAGGCTTGTACCTCTAATATTTCTCGGCCCTAGTAGCTCTGTTATGGCTCTAACTTTGTCCTCATCTCTTGATATTCCGTTCTTAGAAACAATGTGACCTAAGATTTTACCTTGTCATACCCTGAACACACACTTTTCTAGGTTCAAACAAACTCGATATTTAGATCTCTCTGAGCTCAGGGATGTGGTATCTTCTTTCTTGGGAATGAGCACATAAATCGTCCACATATACTTCTAAGCTCTTTTGCAAGAACTCTTTGAAGACAAGAAACATGAGCCTTTGGAATGTTGCAGGTGCATTGGTGAGACCAAATGGCATCACACAAAATGCAAAAATTCCCCACTTTGTGGCAAAAACCATTTTGTGTTGATCTTCTAGGGCAATGGCTACTTGGTTGTAACCTAAAAATCCATCAAGAAAGCTATAAACTTCCTTGCCTGCAACACGCTCCAATAAATGTTAAGTGATTGGAAGCAGATAACTATCTCTAATAGTAGCGGCGTTAACATTTTTAAGGTTAATACACACTCGCAACTTTCCATTCTCCTTGGGCACCACTACAGTGGGGTACACCCATTCAGTATGCTCAATCTCATAGATAAATCCTGTTGGTGCATAACAATCATCAATTGATGTTTTGGACAAAGGTTTGAAGTCAAAGGATGAAGCAAAGACCAATATATGAAGCTTGAAGATAGTGCATAGTCAGAGAATGAAGGCTTGTATATACATGTACATTAAACTTGCTTATACTTTTGTAATGGTCATGAGTTTGTACAAAATACCTATATATACAAGTATAAAATCGGGGTAGAGAAGAGAGATGATGAATGACAGGTTGTAAGAGTCATTAAACATTTTAGAAGTTAAGAAAATATCTCTCATCAAACAGATGTAAAGTTTTCCTGAATAGAAGAAAAGTTGCACCCGATATTTTGCTCAGTGCTCCTTTTGTGTTTATCATCTTGTGAAATGCTTTTGTACAAGTCTAATTCTATAGCTGAGTGACCTCTGTACAAATTTTTAGATTCTAATTGTGATCAGAATGAGAGAATTGAGAGTAGGAACATTTACATGTGTAAATGTGAAGAAGAGAAGACTATAGCAAGCACAAATTTGATGATAATGTTTTGGTCATTTCGCCTTCCACAATGTAAATTTTTGAGCAAGTGAACACTTATTCTTTAAGTTGGAAGGTAAGCTACCTATGGCTAAAAGCATTTGAATAAATGGATTGTAATTTGAGAGAACTATGCATTAGAAGTTATAGGTGTCAAAGTCGACTGTAGAGAAGTACAATTTTAGACATAGGTGAATTGTTTGGAGTAAATCTCAAGATTTACTGAATCTTTTGAGATGTTTTAACTTGAACAAGATGCAAAATTTTTAGGTCACACCTCATACAAATTTTCATTAGAAACTTTACACATTTGATGAGACAATGAGTGAGTTATGTGCAATAGACTTTTTTGTGTAGTGACTTTCTTCACAGTTAGTGCAAAGATTGATAATCTGGCACTAGTCCTCCAAAATTGGTTGAGGTTTTGAGTTTTTCTTGATATAGAGGTGCTCTAACATCAAGGATAACTTGTTCTTTTGGAGATTAACACTCTCCATCAGTGGTATCAGAGAATTGAAGAAAGGAGGACCTTGATTGTTGAAGTTAATTCAAAAATCAACCTTTGAAGATTCAAAAGGTGAAAGTTTTAAGTGAAAGCTAGAGAATGAGGCTTGAAGCTATCAAGAAAACCAATAGGAACTACATTCAAAGTAAAGGTACACTTATTTCTCACAAAGCTTGAAGAATTTAATACACAGGTGAAGAAAGGATGAGAGATTCTCTTCAGATAGAGAAATTGGATAGAGAAAACTATCCAACTTGGTCAATGAGGATGGAAGCTCATCTCATGAGCAAAGACCTGAAAGGTTATATCACAGGTGAAGAAGAAAAGCTAGAATTCAGAGATCCTAGTGTTCCAACTAGAGAAGAACTCTCAAATTTGAAGACATGGATGAAGAAGGATGCTCAAGCAAGGAGCATTATCTACATGGGAGTCAATGATTATTTGCTACCTCACATTAGAGGACTTGAAAGTGCAAGTGAGATTTGGAATGCTTTGGAAGAGCATTTCTAAGACACTACAAAGTCAAGAAAGGTATCTTTGTGGGCAGAGTTTACCACATTCAAGAAGAAGGCTTCTCAATCCATTTCTAATTATGTAACAAGGATGAAGGACATTGCAGATGCATTAGGAGCAATTGATGAAGATATTGAAGAGGACAAATTGGTAAGGCAAATCCTCACAGGTTTGAGAGGAGATGAGAAATGGAAGCCATTCATTTTATCCACTGAATTGTCACTAGATCATTTTACTCCAAATTTGAATCAATTGCTAGGACATATGCTAACCTTTGAGCAGGATGTCAAAGGTGATGTTGATAAAAGTACAGGTCAAGCAATGTATTCAAAGGACAAGAAGAAGTTTAACAAAGGCAAGCAACAATTGAATGAAGAATAAGGTACAACTAGCCAAGCTAACTTCCTAAGAGGAAGAGGTGGTGGAAAAGGAAGAGGTAGATGCAAAAGTAATAAAGATGGAGCCAAAGCTTGCTAGATTTGTGGTAAGAATAATCATTTAGCTCATGATTGTTGGCATAATAATCAGAATAATGGAGGATATAATTAAAGCTTTAACTCAAGAGGAAGAGGTAATAGAAATTGGAGAGGTAATTTTAGAGGTAGAGGTAGTAGAGGTTTCTTTGGGAGAAATGCAGGTAGAAGTTTCCAAAGTCAATCTTACAAAAATACCTATTACAATTATGCTTCATATCAGAAGGAGAATTCAACCTTGATTATGAATGCCACTTGTGAAAGTCAAAGTGAAGATCAAAGAGTCTTCTACATTGACTCAAGGTGTAGCAATCACCTGAGTGGTAACATAGCTTTGATAGTAATCATGTGATTCAAATAGGTGATAATACAAAGCACAATGTGAAGTCAATTGGATCAGTGAAGGCTAAGAATGGGAGCACTCTTCTGAGTAAGGTTTCGTATGTTCCTACAATTCCAAAGAATCTGATAAATGTAGGGCAAATTGTTGAAAAAGGTTATGAGGTAAGGTTCACTAATGATGGAGTTTTTGTGGAAGACCCTAGCAATGGGTATAAACAAATTGTTTCAGGGAAGAAAGAAGGAAGGCTCTTCACATTGAAGATTCAAGGCAATGTTGGTCATGCCTTCTTCACTTATGGAGGACATAAGATCTCTGAGTTAGATCTTTGGCATAAAAGGCTTGGAAACTTCAATGAAAGAGGTATTAATGATATGGTTAACAATGGTTCAATTCTTGGATTACCTAATGTTGCAGGTCAACATATGACATACAGATGTGAGGCATGTCAATTAGGTAAAGCTCATAAGCAATCATATAATAAGCATGGATTCATGTATTCAGAGAAGCTTGAGTTGGTACACACAGATGTGTGGGGACCATCAAAAGACTCTAGCATTAATGGTTCAAGATATTATGTTGTTTATGTTGATGATGCTACCGAGTGGATCACCATATATGTGATCAAAGATAAATCAGAGGTATTCAATACATTTAAACATTATCATGTGTATGCAGAGAGAATCACAGGTCAAAAGTTGAAGAGACTAAGGTCAAATGGAGGGGGAGAGTATTTCTCTAATGAATTCAGTGATTACTTGTGGAATGCACGTATAAAAAGTGAAGTTACTTGCAGGTACTCTCCTCAACAAAATGGTGTAGCAGAAAGGAGAAATAGAACTCTTGCTGAGTTTGCAAGGTCAATGATGAAGGAGAAAAATTGTTCCAATTATTTGTGGGCTGAGGTTGTAAATACAACCACATACTTGGTTAATAGGTTACCATGTAAAGCTTTGCAGGGTATGACACCATCTGAAGCTTGGTGGGGTAAGAGAACTACCTTAGATCATTGCAAATTGTTTGGATGTTTGGCTTATGCATATGTGCCATCATAGTTGAGGCATAAATTGGAACCTAAAGCTGAAAAGTATGTAATCATTGGTTATGATGATAAGCAGATGGGTTATAGGTTGTGGACTCCATCCACAAAGCAATTTCTTGTGTCAAAGGATGCTACATTTGATGAGCAAGGTACTTGGTATGCAGGTACAATTAACATCCATGCAGGTGATGAAGAAACTTTAAATCAAAAGAAAGGTAAATAAAAGGTTCAAATATTTGATGAAGAAGAGAACAATGAAGCACAAGTTGAAGTTGAAGAAATGCCAAGGTTTGATCTAGAA
This sequence comes from Ceratopteris richardii, assembly GCA_020310875.1. Taxonomy (NCBI): domain Eukaryota; kingdom Viridiplantae; phylum Streptophyta; class Polypodiopsida; order Polypodiales; family Pteridaceae; genus Ceratopteris; species Ceratopteris richardii. Next base: position 108,948,481 of record CM035441.1, on the reverse strand, counting down.
TGTGATGAACCAAAAACTTCAAAGAGTGGAGAACTCAGAAGGTCATCAAGGCACAAATGGAAACATACAAGGTATAGCTATGACACTCCTTTTTTGACTACTAAAGATTATGCTTACATGGTGAAAGCAAAGGAAGACCCTTCTACATATGAAGAGGCAAAAGGTAAGGAAAATTGGGAGAAAGCTATGCAAGAAGAATATGATGCATTGATGGAGAATGAGATATGGGACTTGGTTCCTAAACCAAATAGTCAGAAGATCATTAGATGCAAATGGGTCTACAAGACAAAGAGGTATGCAGATGGAAGTGTGTCTAGATATAAAGCAAGACTTGTTGTGAAAGGGTATGCTCAGACATATGGTATAGATTATGATGAGACTTATAGTCTTGTGGCAAAGATGACAACTATAAGGACTCTCATAGCTATTGCTGCATGTAAAGGTTAGAAGATTTGTCAATTAGATGTGAAGAATGCTTTTCTAAATGGTTACATTTCAGATGATGTTTTTATGGAGCAACCAGAAGGTTTCAAAGATAAAAGGTATCCATAATATGTATGTAAGCTCAAGAGAGCTTTGTATGGTTTGAAGCAGGCCCCAAGGGCATGAAATTATAGACTTGTGAAGTTCTTGAAGGAGCTTGGTTTCCAAGTATCTAAAGCAGATAGTAGCTTGCTTGTTAAAGCAAGTGATGATGGGTTCATTTATATGTGCATATATGTTGATGACATAATTCTTACAGGTACAGATGAGAAGGGCATACAAGGTCTTAAGAAGCAAATGGAGAAAGAATTCAAAATCAGTGACTTGGGAGATTTGTCATATTTCTTGGGCATGGAGATTTCATATACTCAACATGGGGTGTCAGTGTAAATCAAGAAAGGTATTTGAAGAACTTGCTAATCAAGCTTAAAATGGAAGATTATGGTAGCACCTACTCCAATGGAGATGAATCACAAATTGAGCAGACATGGAGGAGAAGAATTCAAGGACATGAAGCTATATCAAAGTCTGGTTGGTAGTTTAATCTATGCTGCATTAACTAGGCCTGATTTGTCATATGCAGTTGGAGTGTTGTCTCAATTCATGCATTATCCTAGGAGAGAACATTGGGTTGCATGAAAAATGGTATTAAGATTTATTAAGGGTACACTCAAGGAAGGTTTGTATTATGGTTTCACATAAGATACAAACATCAAGATATATGGTGATACAGATTGGGCAGGTAATCTTGATGATAGGTGATCAACCTATGGGTACTTATGTTATGTGGGAGATAAGTTAATCTCTTGGTGTTCCAAGAAGCAACATACAGTTGCTTTGTCATCTATAGAGGTAGAGTATAAAGTTATGGTTGAAGCTTCAAAAGAGATCATATGGTTGAAGACTTTCATGAAGAGTTTTAACATCATTCAGAGTACACCCACTATTCATGGAGATAATATGAGTTCATTGTATCCAGTTGCTAACCGTGTTTTTCATGCCAGGACTAAAAATATTGAGATTCAGCATCACTTCTTGATGGAGAAGGTGATTGAAGTCATACATACTTCAACAAAAGATCAAATTGCAAATATGCTTACCAAAAGCTTGGATGGACCAAAGTTACAAAGATTCAAAGACATGGCAGGAATAAAGAAAATAGAGAAAACCTCAATTGATGATTGAGAAGGAGCTATTGGTTCATGACAATCATCAATTGATGTTCTGGACAAAGGTTTGAAGTCAGCAAAGACCAATGTATGAAGTTTGAAGATAGTGCATAGTCAGAGAATGAAGGCTTGTATATACATGTACATTAAACTTGCTTATACTTTTGTAATGGTCACGCGTTTGTACAAAATACCTCTATATACAAGTAGAAAGTTGGGGCAGAGAAGAGAGATAATGAATGATATGTTGTAAGAGTCATTAGACATTTTACAAGTTAAGAAAATATCTCTCATCAAACAAAAGTAAAGTTTTCCTGAATAGAAGAAAAGTTGCACCCGATATTTTGCTCAGTGCTCCTTCTATGTTTATCATCTTGTGAAATGCTTCTGTACAAGTCTAATTCTATAGTTGAGTGACCTCTGTACAAGTTTTTAGATTCTAATTGTGATCAGGCTGAGAGAATTGAGAGTAGGAATATTTACATGTGTAAATGTGAAGAAGACAAGACTACATGTAGGGTTTCTGTTTGGTGGGCTTGACATCACTAGTCATGGGGATTGTGTGAGAACATATTGCTGGATCTACCCCCTTTAAGTCTCTATGGGTCCATGCAAACACGTCCCTATATTCCCTTAATAGAGCTACAAGCTCCGCTTCTTCTTCTGCACTTAGGTCTTCTCCTATATATGTACATCACTCTTCGTTCCCATCAATGGTTACCACAAATTTTTTGGTCTTTTCTTTATTATCATACGCTTCTCCTATGATGGCCTCTCTCTTAGGCATTTGTACCAAAATTTTCCGGTCTTCAACTTCATATTTCTTGAAGTTTTCTGGTACTTTAAACAATGATTACTCCTCTTCTTGTTTCACTGCTTTTCTTTTCTTTTTCTTTGACGAGCTTCACTTCCATCCTTTGAATTTACAGTTTTAATGCTTGTGGGAGGTTTGTCTTCTTTTTGGGCAAACACTCCTACATCTTCTAGATAGTGCTTTCTTTTGAGTTAAAGCAACTATCCATTAGAATGGACTCTAGATCATCGTCCTTCTCCTCTTCTTCTATGAATTCACTAGGGTCACATTCTTCTAGCAAGAGCTGACACATGAACATTGAAATATCATAACCCTCCTCATCACAATGAGGTGTCCATTGTTCTTCACTAACAAGAATGTTCATGATGGCCAAGATTTTTGCCCAACCATGAGGCTCAAATTCCTCATTTGGAAAGCTCATTGGTGCATAGGCTTGGTCTCTAACTGGTCTATCTCCTTGAGAAGTTCCTCCTTCTCTTGCTTTTAGGTGTCTTTCCTCTTCCTCTACAACCTTGCACATCCACATGTGAGTATCTTCGTGCATCCAAGTGGATCATAAGAGATTTTATAATGCATAGAGATTGAATCTTCCGGTGCCTTGTAGATCTGATTCTACTATAGGGATGGTACATCCCTGAAGGTATAATCCTTTAGATTGACCTTGGTGGTGACCCCTAAGTGTTGCAAGTACAAGGAGTTGGTTCCCCAATCTTGTATTACGTGCATTTGCCGTAGGAAGGGTGTTCCTAGGATCATTTCAAAGACATTATTTTTTCCAAAGTCACATATAGCAAACGTGTGTTCGAACTCTACACCACAAGTAGCTAGAGTTATCCCTTCAAGCAATCCTAGAGGTCTGTCAATATGTCCATCAACCATTTGAAGCTTCATTCTAGTTGGTCTTAATGTAGGTTTGCCCCATTGCTTCCACAAGGAGGTGGTCACAATTGCAACACCAGCACCTGAATCTAAGATAGCTTTGGTTGTGTAACCTTGGTAGGTGATTGGAAGATAAGTATTACCTTCTTCACCTTCACTCATGTCTCCTATTTGTCTAGAGGTATCTCTCGTACTTTCTGCTTAGATCCTACTTTTGGCATATTGGAATCAAGTTCTGGAACCTGATTTGCCACATGTTTCCATAGCTCAAGTTTTACTTTGAGTAGCTCTTCTATGGTGAGATGACATTGAACCTTAGTGTTCTTCACAACATCAGTGTTTCTTGGAACCACTGAGTCTTCATGTCTTACCAATATTGTGGGAGCTCTGATATGAAGAGATTCAAATTCCCATGGGCCTATAAATTGTGGCAACTCTTGTAAAGAATTAGATTCAAAATCAAATCTTTTGTCTTCTTGTTGCTCTACTTGGTCTCCATAAATAGATGGAATGTCTTAGGGAAATTGATCATGAAGATCATCAATCTCAGGAATAGGAGGCGGATTATCCTTCTCCTTGGCCCATTTCTCTTCTTGTATTTTCCGCAAGGACTCTTGAGAGTATTTTTGAATTGAAAGAGGTGTTCCCTCATCCATGGAATCAAGAGCGTAAGCTTTTGTTGGTGGTGAGCTTTCTCTTTCAATGATTGGTTGAGCTTGTGGAGGTAAAGAAACCTTCTGTTTGTTTACTGACTACTCTAATCTTTCTAGTAAGCCCTAGAAATGCAAACCTGGTTTGATAGAGTTTGTATGATTGAATGATTAACTGGTCTCAAGCATAGCCTGGGCTAGTTCTACCATTTTTATGCACATTTTTGTCTGTTCAATATCTAAATCTGCTCTAGGGTAACTCTTGTCTAGGTTTGCAACTGTTGGCCCTGAAGTCGAGCCTGGTAGGCCTTGAACATCATGTCCAAGCCTTTTGAGGTTGGATCTGCAAGAACAGACCCTAGTTGCGGTCTTTTTACAATGGGTGATGGGGTGGGATGAGGTGGTGTGGATGGAGTTTTAGCATGCGAGGGATTTTGAGAGGCAATGTCTCCAATCTTTGTTTTTGCATTTCTCAGGCTCTCTTCCAGTTCCGATAACTTACTTGCCCAATTATGATTGGCCTTGTCTCTAGTATCCTTCCATGTTCTTGTTTTTCTCTTACTAGGCTCTCTTGACTCACTTAACTCTAATACTTCAATTGGTTTGTCTTGTTTTAATACTTGTGCCCTAGTAATTACCTGTACAAGAGCCACATTAGTGCTACTTGCACTTGAATCCACAACTAATCCTACCACATTAATGGGTGTAACTTTGGGCGCACTAGAGGGATTTTTGGGAAAATCTCTAGGAAGATGTTCTTTGCCACACTGAGGACAAAAGCCCTATATTGTGATGTTCTGTCCTTGTCCTGTAGCTAGTGGGTGGGGACATTCATGAATGAAATGGTTGCCCTGACATCTAAAACATGGTCCTCTAGGGGCTTGTGGTCTCATTTGTCTCAATTGGGGCCTAGGGTTAGGATTCATATACATGACATTGGAGTATTCTGGTTCCCAATTTGGTTCCATAGGTAGTGCCTCATATTGATACGGATAAGTCTCACTATGCTCAGATGACTCTGTGTAATAAGCTTGTGAACTATCTTCATGGGTGTAGTCAAAACTTTGAGCATGAGGGTCATTTTCTGAGACCAAAGGAGTCATCGACACCAATGATCTATTAAGGTTCTCCTCTACCACTGCATACTTAACTGGAATCATGTTGGCAAGGGGTGGCGGTTGGTTTGCTAAGACTAGTTGTGGCCTATATGGTGCTTGATATTATTGTTGTGGCTTATAATATGGATGTTGGTATTGATTTTGATACCTACAGTTGCTGATAATTTTGTCTAATAGCGTGCCTATTGTATGGACAATCTTGAGCAGTATGATTCGTGTATTTTCTCTCAATAGTGCAATATGGAGCATTAGGGTTTCCTTGGGGTTGAGCCATCATTGGGCAAACATTAGCCATGTGGTCTTCTCAACAATTGTAACATCGCTTCAAAGTTTGTCTATTTTGAACTCCTTACTTCTTGGCAACTTGCTCAACTATCTCATCCATCTCAGCGAAGGTTCTAGAAGTATGACTAGCAAAACTATCAAAATCCTTATAGAGTTTGGACAATTCGAACTCCTCACCCAGGTTGTCTTCTATGTTGATGCACATCTGCACACACTCTTCTATGGATCTAGGATCTTTCAAGTACACATATGATCTCAACTTTGTGCTTAGTAAGCCATCTAAAAACAAAGCCACTTGTTTGGCTGGTGTGGGTAACTCTAGAACAACGCATCTTTCTAAGTACTGTCTGAATCGTCTTCCTGCAAGTCGCACTGTTTCTTGGGGTGTCTGCTTGAAGCTATGGATCAAGGATGATGTATTATGCTTGATACCACTCTTTGAAAATTCTACAATGAATTTGTCTAGTAGTTGACCTATATCTCGATAGTTATGACTACTCAGGGGTTGAAACCAAGCTAAGGTAGTACCCTTAAGAGTCAAACCAAATGCCTTGAACTAGGTGAAAAAATCCTCAACTTGTTCCGTTCTTAACACTTGTTTGAACTCAGCCACATGATCATAAGGATCTCCTAACCCGTCAAAGTATTTCTTCATTGCCTTAACCACTTGAGAGGGTCTAAGGGTTCTTGGATGCTCTCGGGGTCTAGGCCATGGAAAATCATGTTCATCTCTTTGATGCCTATGTGCTCGATGTCTCTCTCTTTTAGGTCTTTCACCCTCATGTCCTGATCTGTCTCTGCCCACCGTGTGTGCAAAGCTTACCTCGGGCCTCTCTCTGGTTCTTTCCTCTCGGTTTCATGAGCCTAGGATGATCTTGCTCCTTCGAGGCCATGGGATACATTAGATCTTGGTGGAGGGAAAATCAGTTCACCTTGCCAAGTGTATGCATGCCTATCATGCTCTGTTACCGAGAACATTCTTTTCGATGTGTTATGTAGATATACAACCTTGCCTAGTGTCTTAGGGTCTTTGAATTTCTAGATGGTGATTATTGGGTTAAGTTGATCTGGCTTGAATCTCCAAAAGGCTTCCTCCGTTTCTCTATTCAAGAATAGTTCTATACTTTTGTTGTCTTGAGGGATCCAATCTGGAGTGATCACTCTAGTCAAGATTGACTTACCTATAGGACTCTTGGGTTCTCGTATCTCCTTGCTCTAGGTCTCCTATCTCATTCTCATGAATGATGTTTCCAAACTCATATATCCTATCTAGTAAGCTGGTAACCACATACATGGTTCCTTGCTTATCAATGTATGAACCTTCTTTGAATTTAACCATTGGGTGTTCAAGTCTGAAGGGTTGATTTGGGATTTTTGAGTTGGACCATTGATCGCCTCAAGCCATCCTCATAGCTGCAAGCACCTAATCAGTTGGTCGTGATATACTCCAACTGGGTCTTATAGGGACCTTCTAGTGTCTATAAATAGGCTATGCCTGAGCTACCTAGAGGTCTCCACATGCTGAAAGATATTTTTGAATCACTTGTGTCTGAACTTAGTATGTAAGGATAACCACTTAGTTGTTATGCCCAAGACTTAGCTGTATGGTTGTTACTTGCCTCAAAGATCTAATGATTTGTCTATCCTTACCTAAGTGTCTACCGAATCTCAGGTTCATAAGCTTTGTCTTCTAGTCCCAAAATTCCCCTTTGTATTCCTCAAAATCCTTTGGAGTTCCCTTGGTTTCCTAGTCCCACTTGAGGGTCAACTTCAAAATACTATATCTATAACTCCACATATTTCTCAAATTTTCTAAGTCCAGAGAATCGCGAACTTCTAACAGAGAATCGCAAATTTCTTCCAGAGAATAGCAAATTTCTCAAAATGCCCAAGTCCAAAGAATCGCGAATTTCTAGCAGAGAATCGTGAATTTCTTCCAGAGAATCGCGAATGTCTCAAAATGCCCAAATCCAGAGAATTGCAAATTTTTTCCAGAGGATCACTATTTTTTCTCAAAATGCCCAAATCCAGAGAATCGCGAATTTCTTCCAGAGAATTGTAATTTTCTCAATAAGAACAATTCTAGAGAATCGTGATTTTCTCAATTTTCCCAAGTCTAGAGAATCACAATTTTCTTAAAATCCAAAATGTAAAGAATCACGAGTTTCTCACTTTTTCCAAGTCCAGAGAATCACGATTTTCTCAAAAAAATTTAGGCAGGGAAAAGTTTTGAATTTCCTAGAGAATTGCGATTTTCTAAGAAAGTCGTGATTTTTTGAGTGTTTAGGTGGGAATTTTGAAGTTTTACGTCGAGCCCCAAATGTATAGAAAATCATCAAAAACACAAGCGCATGCACTCCCAAGCACTTCCCAGCTCTTTCTTGCACTCCCACACATGAGAAATGATGTGAAAATGGGGAAAATGGACTCAAAAATGAAAAAATTCTATGAAGATGAAGATGGTGATGATGATGATGAAAATAGAGAAGAAAAATAAAAAAATAACAGAAAATGACTATTTCTTACCTTCCAACATCGCAAGTCTACAATCTTACCATCACAATGCTCGTCCTCGAAGCTCTCTCCCCAGCAATGGTGCCAAAATTTGGTGTGGCTCAAGCGTAAGCACCACCTCCTTTACTTGTCAATCCGGAGAGACGTGAGGACTAGTATGATGACCATGAGCAAGTGAAGGCACAATTGCGTGAGTGAAAGCACACAAGCATGCACACACATACACACACATACACACACACACCCATGGTAAGAGCAAAGAGAGGAACAATGGAAATTTACCATTACAAAGAACTCTCTTACAAAGTTTCAATCTCTAAAAAGCCAACCTCAAAGATGCTAAGCTCTAAAATGAGCTCTCTAGCTCCTTTTATAGTTTTTGGACTAATTTTGGCCCTGTCCAAGCCTAGTGTGCAACCTAGTTAAAAATTAAGTTCCAGGGCTTATTTGAGGGCTCAAACGGACTCTAAAAATTATGAAAATTGGTAGGTACATACTTCTAATACTCCTCAAGCTCAAGGACTCCTTGGCTTCAACGAAATGGAGTTACAAAAAGGTGAAATGATATTTACAATGGTTTTAGTGATCAAAATCACTGTTTTGATAGGGATTTCTTTTGAAAATTTGACATGTACTTCTTGGAGCTCCCTATTTGCTCCTTCCTCTTGTGTATCCACTTCTTTGACATGTTCTTGTGCCTCATTCTTGACCTGGAGTGCTAACAATAGGCTCAACATGTTGTTGAAAGAGAAAGTTCACCACCAATGAAATTTTATGTTCCTCATTCCATGGATGCTGGAACACCTCTTTCAATTGAACAGTACTCTCAAGAGTTTGACATTCCATCTATTTATAGAGATCAAGCAAAGCAGCAAGAAGATAAAAGATTAAATTTTGAATCTAATTCTTTACAAGAGTTTCCACAATTAATAGGCCCATGGGAATCAGATTCTCTTCATATCAGAGCTCCCACAATATTGATAAGAAATGAAGACTGAGTGGTTCCAAGAAACACTGAAGTCATGAATAAAACTAAGGCATAGTGTCATCTCACCTTAGATGAGTTGCTCAAAGTAAAACCTGAGTTATGGAAACATGTGGCAAATCAAGTTCCAGAACTTGGTTCAAATGTGTCAAAAGTAGGCTTTAAGCAAAAAGTCCCAGAGATACCTCTAGACAAAATAGGAGACATGAGTGAAGGTGAAGAAGGTAATACTTATCTTCCAATCACCTACCAAGGTTACACAACCAAAGCTATCTTAGATTGAGGTGCTAATGTTGTGATTGAGACCACCTCCTTGTGGAAGCAATGGGGCCAATCCGCATTAAGACCAACTAGAATAAAGCTTCAAATGGTTGATGGCCATATTGATAGACCTCAAGGATTTATAGATAGGATATCTCTATCCGCTTGTGGTGTAGAGTTTTTGAACACAACTTTGCAATATGTGACTTTGGCAAAAATAACGTCTATGAAATGATCCTAGGAAGGCCCTTCCTATGGCAACTGCAAATAGTACAACATTGGGGAACCAACTCCTTGTACTTGCAACACTTAGGGCTCGCAACCAAGGTCAATATGAAGGATTATAACTTCAGAGATGTACCACTTCTACAATGGAATCCGATCCACAAGGAACAAGAGGATTCAATCTCTATGCATTCTGTAAGTTCTTGTGATCCATCCTGGATGCATGAAGATACTCACTTGTGGATGTGCAAGCTCATAGAGGAAGAGGAAAGACACCTAAAAGTAGGAGAAGAAGGAACTTCGCAAGGAGCGAGACTAGTTAGAGACCCAACCTACACATCGATGATCTTTCTGGATGAGGAATTTGAGCCTCATGGTTGGGCAAGAAATCTTAGCCACCATGGACATCATTGTCAATGAAGAAAAGTGGATGCCTCATTGTGATGAAGAGGGTTATGATATCTCTTTGTTCATGTGTGAATCCTTTCTAGAAGAATGTGACTCTAATGAGGTCATAGAAGAAGAAGAGGGTGGCGACGATCTAGAGTCCATTGTAATGGATAGTTGCTTTGAATCAAAAGAGCACTATCGAGAAAATATAGGAGTATTCACCCCAAAAGAAGAAGAACCTCTCACAAGTACTAAAACTATAAATTCAAGGGAGGAAAGTGAAGGTAATAAAAGAAAAAGAAAAGAAAAGCAGTGAAATAAGTAGAGGAGGAATTATTGTTTGAAGTACCAGAGAATTTCAAGAAATATGAAGTTGAAGATAAAAAAATTTTGGTACGAATGCCTAAGAGAGAGGCCATCATAGGAGAAGCATATGCTAATAAAGAAAAGACCAAAAAACTTGTAACCATTGAAGAGAATGAAGAGTGATGTATGTACATAGGAAAAGACCTAAGTATAGAAGAAGAAGTAGAGCTTCTCGCTTTATTAAGGGAATATAGGGATGTGTTTGCATGGAACTATAGAGACCTGAAGGGGGTAGATTAATTATGAGCTTAGGTATAGGAAGGGAAAGTTTAATGTAGTGGCTGATTCACTTAGCCGCATGCCTATGCTCAATGGACTGAGTTTTACTCAGATCACTAGTGAGCTACTTGAGTCTCTTAGAGGAAAATGTAGGCTTGATCCTGCATATTCCGAGATTTGGGAAGCCATAGAGAATGGGGATCGTGATATACAGGTTTCCAGTGAGGATGGAGTATCGACGGGTACTCGAGAAGCATTGTGAGTTGGCTAGACTCTTTGTAGAGAACCTATACCGGTTATATGGTCTTCCTTTAGACATAGTATCTGATTGGGATAGGAAGTTTACTAGCCACTTTTGGAGAGCGGTCTTCAAAAGGTTGGATACGAGACTTAGCATGAGTACGGCCGAGCATCCACAGTCGGATGGGCAAACAGAAAAGGTTAACCAAATCCTAGAGGATATGCTTTGAGCATATGTAAATGAAAGGCAAACTAATTGGGAAGAGTACTTACCTATAGTAGAATTTGCATATAATAGTGCCAAGCACTCTTCCACTAGGCATAGTCCATTTATGCTTATGTATGGGTTTCAGCCAAGAGCTCCTTATGCAGTAGGCTTGCAGAATGAAAAAGTTCAAGCTGCAAAGGACTTCTTGGAAGAGATGAACGATATGCTTAGACTTGCTAAGGATAGCATTAAGAGAGCTCAGGATAGAGCTAGAGCCTATGCTAACCCTCAAAGGAGAGATATCAACTTTGAGGTAGGAGAGCAGGTCTATCTTAGAGTTCCATCTAGATCTGAAACCATGAAGATGGGACCTTGTCCAAAACTATCTCCTAGGTATTGTGGACCTTTCCAAATACTTGAGAGAATAGGAAAGATGGCTTACCAGCTCCAACTTCCAGAGAATAGTCAAATCCATCCAGTATTTCATGTTTGCCGGAATAGGAAAGATGGCTTACCAGCTCCAACTTCTAGAGAATAGTCAAATCCATCCAGTATTTCATGTTAGCCGGCTTAAGAAAAGGCTGGGTGAATCTGACAACCTCATTCCAGATAGTGAGGTAGTAGAGCCTATCTCTGTTCAATCAATTCCACATGAGCCTGAGAGCATACTACACACTCAAGAGAAACGGATGAGAAGTCACTTGTATAAAGAGTGTCTAGTAAAGTGGAAAGATAGTTCAGAAGATAGTGCCACATGGGAGCGGGTTAGCACCCTTCAGAGACGGTTTCCCAGTTTTAGTTTACCTTCCCAAGCGTCTTCTTAAGGGGAAGGATATGGGGAAACAACACAGAGACAGGACCATGTATTTCCATACATGGGGATATAGTGGGAGTAGTGGTTCTAATATTTCTCTCTCTCAATCAGACCTTCCAATACCATTTTTGAGGACAAAAATGGAATTAAGGGGAAGGAAATGTTATATGGAGTATCCCATTTGAAAAGGAAGTTGAGGTGTGACCCTCCTCTATTACACATTGAGTAGGATACTCATATGAGTGCCAAGTGGCACTCATATGAGGAGAGAGAGAGAGAGCAGTTATAGAAGACCACTACGCGGCTGGGCGGCATCTTGAGTTCTCGATCCCGTGCGCGTACGACTGTGAAAAGATGACAAAAACTTGGGAATCTCATCGGAGCACAGAGGTGACTGATGTACAGGTCGCGACATCCATGCAGAGTACACTAAAAAGAACGATGCTCAAACGATGGCTAAGTTCTTATTTGAGAAGGTGTTCACTAGATATAGGTTACCAATAGAGTTAATAAGTGATAGAGGTACACACTTCTTGAACGAAGTCATTGAAAACCTTCTCCAAGAATTCTTGGTGATACATAAGAAGTCCTCCCCCTATCATCCACAAGCTAACAAACAAGCGAAGAGCACAAATAAGATCCCATGTAATGTATTGACAAAACTGGTAAATGATAAATGCTTTGATCGGGATAAATAACTTCATCATGCTATTTGGGCTTACCGAGTTGCCTACAAAATGGTACTCAATGAAACCTCATTTTAGATGGTCTTTGGACAGAAGGCTGTGTTACCATTAGACTTCCTAATCTTGACTTTAAAAGTATCATAAGAGCACGAGTGGAATGGACACGAGTTGTTCTCCAAGATATTTGATCTATAATGCTTAGGTGAAACTAGGCTACCAGTAGTAGTAAGAATCTACGCTACAAAGGAAAGACAAAAGGCATACTTTAATGCTGTTACATGTCAATTGGTGCAAATATGATGATCTATTAATATGATTTTGATGCAAAGAACCAAGAAATAGTGTCACGAGGAAGGAGATAAGGAAGAGAGCTCACACACACACACACTCTCACAATCAAGAGAAGCACATAGTCAGATTGAGGCAAGGAAGAATAATCTTCTTCTTCTTCTGTTCTTCTTCTTCTATTACATAAAAAGGAATGTATAAGAATGACATGAAAAAACAAGAATACAACTATTGCAATATATAAAGACCAATACATACTATTGCAATATATAAAGACCAATACATAAGGAAAAACCTAATGTCTGTGAATGAGTGAGCTGGTAAGAAATAAATTTCCCATCACTCTCGGTAGATAAATCTAATAAAGCTCAATGAAGTGTCCCTGACATATACCAGCATGACCACTATACATGTCAGAGAAATGAAAAAGTGATATGTGTAATCCTGGATCATTAGATGTTGAGCTTGATATCTCAACAATCCCCCTCAAGCTCAACACCACGTCCTCTAATCCAAGCATCTTCCGAAACTTCTTCAGCTTCTCTCCTCCAAGTGCTTTAGTGAAAATATCAGCAACCTGTTCATCCGTTCTCACATAAACAAGATCAATATACATGGTTCTGTGCTAGCTGTATGCTGCTAAGGTTATCACAGTAGATGGTGATAGGATTTTGCACTTCCACATCTAAATCTACAAGTAGCATCTCCAGCCATGATGCCTCACATGCTACCATTGCATCACCTCTATACTCATCCTTTGTACTCGACAAAGCAACAATGGGTTGCTTCTTGCTGCTCCATGTAATAGCTGCACCTCCAAGTGAGAATAGAAAGCCACTAGGAGATCTTCTATCTAGAATACTACTAGCCCAATCTACATCGGTGTATCCATGAACCTGCAAATCTACACTAGTTTCATAAAACAATGCATAATCCAAAGTAGCACTCACATAACGTAGAGTGCACCTCAGAGCATCCAACTGTGGCTTCCTGGGAACCTTCATAAATTGACTTTCAAGTCCAACAGTATAGCTTAGATCAGGCCTTGTAATTGTGAGATATATAAGACTTCCCACAATTTTCCTGTACATAGTAGCATTTTCCAATGCTTCACCTAATGTAGTATCCAACTTCAAATTCTGATATAATGGCATAGAAATTGGCTTACAATCAGACATACCATACTTTTGCAGCATATTCAAAGAATATTGCCTTTGCAACATCCATATACTTGTTTCTGTATGTATAAACTCAATGCCCAAGGAGTAGCGCAACACACCAAGATCTTTCATGTCAAATTCTTGCATAAGAAGTTGCTTCACCTCTTTGATGATTTCTTCATTATCACCACCTACAATCAAGTCATCAACATAGATAGCCACAATTGTGATGTCATCATCACGCTTCCTTGCATATAGTGAGCGATCTGCATCACACATAGAAAATCCAATGGTGGTCAAGTAATAAAAAATCCTTGCATGCCATGCATGAGGTGCTTGGTTCAACCCATACAAAGCCTTTTGCAACCTGCAAACATATTCTGGATGCTTTGAATCTTTATATCCTTGTGGCTGGTCCATGTATACTTCTTCCTGTAACTCACCATGTAGAAAAGCATTCTTCAGCATTCTTCACATCCATCTGATGCAAAGTCCATCATTTTGCTGTAGCTAATGCAACAAGTGTTCTGATAGTGGACATTTTAGCTACAAGGCTGAATGTTTCCTCCTTGTAAACCCACTTGCAACCTATGGGTTTCTTTCCTTGTGGTAATGGAGCCAGCTTCCATGTATCGTTTCCATAAAGTGCATCCATCTCCTCATCCATAGCTTTTTCCCAATCTGCATTTCCAATTGCATCTTCAAAACAAGAAGGTTCAACATCTTGTATTACTTTTGTCATGTAGGCACAATGTCGAGCCATGTAACTATCATATGTCAATCGTTGCACTGAATTTCGTATCCTCCTAGATCTTCTTGGTCCTTGATCACTTCTCCTTGTATCATCTGCATGTGCCTTTCTTACTCCTGGAGTCTTCACAGAGGCAATGCATGTTCCCCATCAAGACTCGTTTCTGAACCGCTTGAATCTCCATCAACTTCTTCAAGACCTGCACATGTTTTATGACCAGCAAAAAGCTTTTCTTTACCTTTCTTGGATGTATTTGATGAATTTTTTGGACTAAAATTTCCATGCAATATTCCGCTCCATGGATTTGAGTTGGAACTATTGCTTGGTGATGCATCTGGTTCACTCAAAGCTTGAGATTTTGCACTTGATTTTTTAGCATTTTCTTTGTCATTTGGTTCAAGATTCAGTCCTTCTTTGGAATCTACATAGAAGCTTGGCATTTCATCAAATACCACATCTCTGCTCATGTTCACCTATCGTGTGAGTGGGTTTTAGCATTTATATCCCTTTTTCTCAAGGGAGTATCCAATGAAGACACATTTTTCTGCTTTTGGATCAAGCTTCGTCCTCAATTCATCTGGAACATGTACATATGCAATACAGTAAAAAACTTTCAGATGTGATAAGTTTGGCTTTTTACCTGTAAACTTCTTTTCAGGGGTAACTTGATGTACATCAACAGCCGGAGTTGTGTTCATGATGTATACAATAGTATGAACAACTTCTGCCCAATAACAATAAGGCATATTCTTCTCAGCCATGAAGGCTCTTGCTATTTCTACAATATGTCTATTTTTTGCGTTCAGAAACAACTTCTCAGAATCATCTGCACTTGTGGATGCATAGTTGTTTTGCTGCCTTCTATTATTTTGATTCTTCAACCTGTAATCATGTTCAAAGTGTCCAGGTTTACCACAATTCCAACATCCTTTAGTGTCATTACCTAAATCATTTCTTTGGAATTTTTTGCGACCTCTTTGGCTCCCCCTGCCTCAAAACTATCCTCTTCCTCCTACATGATTCTCTTGTTGACCTTGGTCTTGGTTACTGTTTCCTCTTGCACTTTCGAAACCTCTACCTCTGCCTCTTCCTCTGCCATAGTAGAATAATTGCTCAGAACTAGGTTTTCCTTGGGAGTTTGAATCCTCACCAAGATTATTTTCTTCAATAATCAGCATAGATACCAGATCAGCAAAATTTGGATTATTTTCCTTAGTCTCTATAGAAGTTCTGAACTGCTTATATGCAGCTCCTAAATGATGAAGGCACACTTCCACCTTATCATCATCATCTACGCTCACGCCAATAGATGCAAGTGACTCACATATGCTTTTGATTTTTAGGGTGTAGTCACTTACCGACATGCCCTTCTTCTCCAATGTATGCAGCTCGTTCTTGAGTTGCAATTTCCGTGCCTTTGTATTGGTCTCATACAATGTGACCAAACTGTTCCAAGCCTCTTTCAGAGTCTTGGCATCTTGTATGTGTCCAATCATGCTATCTTGTATGCTAACAGGTAGCCAATACATTGCCTTTCGTGCTCCTTGATTCCATTCTTCATACTCTCTTAACTGGTCTACGGTTCAATTCCTCTTTGGTAACTATGGAGCATTTTCGTTCTCTCCTTTGATGTACTTCCAATAGCCTTTTCCCATCAAGAAATTTATCATTCTGAATCTCCAAGCATGGAAGTTGTTCTTGTCTAGCTTATCGCTCATAAGCTGACTCATTCCATCTTCGTTTGCCATTTTTGCAACTATTCAACAACACTGCAAAACACTACAAGTAGCACTTCTACTTGAACACTGTCGCACTATGATGTGAAAGTTTGATCTAAAAAAAAACACAGTTTTCGTGTACCAACAGTATACGAAATCGCTTGAAATTCTAGATCTAGAATACATAAGTGTTGCCCAACATGATGCAAGTTACAGTTTCCAAAACTCACCTAGTTTTTCTATGGGCCCCACCTTGTGGGCCCGAAACAAAGGTCGAGATGGCTCGAAAACTGAGGTCGTTTGTGAATCGCGCTTTCTCCATGCCTTCTCGCATACTCTTCACCATCGGTCTTCTCCACGAGCTCTCTACAGCTACACTGGATCTGATACCATGTCACGAGGAAGGAGATAAGGAAGAGAGCTCACACACACACTCTCACAATCAAAGAGAAGCACACACTCATATTGACGCAAGGAAGAATAATCTTCTTCTTCTTCTTCTTCTATTACATAAAAATGAACGTACAAGAATGACCTGAAAAAACAAGAATACAGCTATTGCAATATATAAAGACCAGTACATAAGGAGAAACCTAATGTCCGCGAATTAGTGAGTTGGCAAGAAACAAATGTGCCATCACTCTCGGTAGATAAATCTAATAAAGCTCAATGAAGTGTCCCTGACATATACTAGCATGACCACTATACATGTCAGGGAAATGAAAAAGTGATATGTTTCATCCTAGATCATCACATGTTGAGCTTGATATCTCAACAAATAGTACCCCATATGAGGACGATTAAGTGTTTTGGATCGATAAATATGTGTGCATATGTTAGCATGGATATGATTGTCAAGTGAGAGTTTGTGTAAAAGTGGGAGTGTTTAGCCAAGGGTTTGTGTACACGCTTGCATTTCAAATAAAGATACAAAAATAGAGCATGTTTTTATCTAAAAGCAAATATGGAGCAACGACAACCCAGCTCTTGTAGCATGTGTTGATGATAAGAGGCTAGAGTTTCAAGATGGTGATTTTGTGGTTTTTTCTAAGGTTCATGGTATGATAGAGTTAAATGATGGCAAACCACGAAGAGTAAAAAATTGTAGGCCGTAGCTCTGATGAAGATACTTCTCATTTTGGAGCTTATGAGAAGGGTGGCATTGTTACCCAAGTCAAGAAACCAAAATTCTCAACTTCAAGGCACTTTGAGAGGCACCAAATTCCCCTAGTCATTTTTTGTTAAGCGACTTTTCCAAGTTTGACCGTCCCCCACTATTGCATTTGGCTTTTTGGCTCGGGCAGAATTCGGTTGCCTTCCTGCCCTGAGAGTGATAAAGAAGTTAAAAATTTTATCGATTTGGCAAAACGATTAAGTGAAGGTTCGCGAGACATAAAATTGGAGACTATTGATGAAGGTTTTTTGAAACATTTTGCAAGTGGCTCAAGAGCAGTTCTCAATCCAATGGCTAAAATGCTTGGAGGAATTGTTGGACAAGAAATTGTGAAGTCATGTTCAGGAAAATTTCGTCCCTTGTTTCAATTCTTTTATTATGACTCTTTGGAGTCTCTTCCAGTTGATGAATTCATTGAGCAACACTTGGCCAACTGGAATAACAGATATGATGCACATATGTCTGTATTTGTTTATCACGTGGAACAAAAGTTAGCAGAATCTAGCGGGCGTGGTTTAGCGAATGTGCCTTGTACTGCTAGATAGATGGCTAGGGTTCAAGTCCCACCTAAGGCTGGATACCTCAGAGTTCCCCAAGATGGATGCCTCTACCTTACAAGGTCGGGTGTGTGTGTCTTTCCAAATTCATTGTACTCTCAAAAAAAAAACAAAAAGTTAACCGATGCTAAAATATTCGTGTTGGTGTCAGAGCTCTAGGTTTGTGAATTCTTATTGACATTGGCATTAATGGGGGGGGTGGGGCAATGGTGTGCCAGCCCCTATCAAATAGCTGGCAGAAGGAGGATGGGGCCCTATCATATGGTTGGAAGGAGAGCGAGGAGAGATACACACCCAACAGCAGATAAAGGGGTCTCTCTCTCTGTCTCTCTCTCTCTCTTGGTTGAGCGTTCACAGGGAATCCATCAGAAAAAGAGGGTTTTCTCAAGTTTCTAGGATGAGGGAGGGTGGCTGAAAGACTGACGATCGAGGGTAGTGGAAGGGGAGGCCTTGTTCTTGGGCTGTGCGCATACCATAAGGGAGGGCTGAAAAAAGTCGTGTTGGTGCTGGAGCTCTCGGTTGTGAATTCTTATTGACATTAGCATTAATGAGGGGGAGGGGGGGGGGTGGGCGGTGGTTTGCCCACCCCTGTTAGATAGCTTGCAGAAGGAGGACGAGGGGGATGGAGTGTGCCAGGTGTCTGCCCCTGTCAGATGGTTGGTAGGAGAGCGAGGGGAGATACACACCCAACATCAGATAAAGTGGGGGGGGGGGGGGGGGGGCTCTCCCTCTCTCTTGGTTGAGCAAGGGTTTTCTCAGGTTTTTGCAGGGGGGGGTGGCTGAAAGACTAACGATCGAGGGTAGTCAAAGGGGAGGCCTTGTTTTTGGGCTATGTGCATATCACAAGGGAGGGCTGAAAAAAGTAAAGGAGGGAGACCTTCAGTAGAAGTTGTCTCTTGGTTCTTTCTTCTTTTTCACGATGCAAAAGTTTGGAGTGGGGGAGTTGCTTCAAAAGGAGAATAATCTCCATGTTCCTGGACTCTTTGAGTAGAAGTGAATTGCTAACTTAAGGAGGTGCAAAAGAGAAAAGCTGCGAGACTGTGAGAGGGTCAGATGATGTGCCCTCAGAAGAACACAAGGAAAAGAAGGGGAATTATGGGTCTGCTCTGCTATTGTTCTTGGTGGTTGGGAGGGTTACAATTCAGAGCAACAGAGGGAATTGGCTATGGAGTCTGTGTCAGTTAAACGGAGTAGTACATGGCTCTCTTTGCCATTAGCTGCTTGGGGCGAAAGCACTCGAGAATAATGAGAGCTGCACTATGGAGGAGATACGAGCCGTGAAAAGAAGGGAGGAAGCTCGAGGTATGGAGTGTTTGAATTGTGGCATGTTGACTATTGTGGTTGTATTGATGCATGAAACCTTCGCACTGTGATAGATATCTTCTATTTTTGAAAAAGGAAGAGAAAGGTGAGAAGATATATACACAGTTTAAGTTGAGTTCTTCCTATTTTTAAGAGTTGTCTTAAGGCATGGAAGTTGAATGAATGAAGAAAACTTCTATATCAGGATACATCATGAATTACATTCTTTACCGATTTTTTGTGCTTTATTATTTGTCCCGTGCACAATTGATGACCTGCATTCTCATTTCTGAAGTTATTTCCGTTTGTGTCTTGAAGTTGATAAATTGAAAGTGAGGAAGAAGTGACAATCTTATGTACTCTCGATGATCGCAACTGATGAGGGTTCAACATCAGACGAGCTAAAGCTAAAGGTGCCAAATGAAGTGTGAATGAGTTAGTGTGTGATGCACTGCATTATTTTATGGCCCCCCTTTAGGTTGTTGCTAATGTGCATTCCTCATTTCAAGTTGAAATTGAGGGAAGAAGACCGCTTCAATATCGCCCTTTAAGATGCACCAATGTTGTTGGGTTAGAAGACTCAGAAGGTAACATTGTTGAGTTGACCACTGCTCCTAGTGCACTAGTGTCCACTCATCGGGTTAACATGTGTTTTTTTCTGCATCCTCCTCTAGATTAGGAGCTTGGGGATATCTTTGATAATTGGAATGACATCAGATAATTTAGAGATAATTACAGGTTGATGGACCTCAAGTATTCACATACAGATTGGTGGGTGAATGTCCACGAAATAATTGAGAAGAGATACACATGCTTTTGAATGTCCTCCAAGGGGTGGTTATAGGTCTTTGAGAAAAACTCGAGCGCATATTTCGATGTGATATGCATGAGAAAGTCCTTTTGTGGAAAAAATAGGGATATGAGTGCTCATAATCCAAAACAAAAATATTCGCATTTACCTATGCCTTCGTACATGAATTCCCATGTGTGCTTGGATGTGTTTACCGCACATAATGTATATTTTTCCTTTAAGCATTATGTGTCCTATAGGAGTTAGGGTGGAAGAAGGCATCTATACCAAACTGCAAACAAGAGGTGACTTAGCATTCGATGCACACCTACTTTGGTTCTATGCAAAACATTTTCATTTCTAGAAGTTGGGCGCATGTGAATAGGATCAGATGCTAATGATCGCTCTATCCAGTTCTACAAAATCTACTTGATTAGGGGCGTTTCAGGTTAGAGTATGGCTGTTGTGGTCATAGACATCCAAGTGGACTCTCCATTTCTCACACCTTCATTGCACCCTTAATTCCCTCATATTCCCTACATTTACGCATACTTGAAACAATAACTTGTAGCTAGGCTAATCCATCATGGCTCATATGGTTCGAACAACAATTATTGCAAACTTACACGTTTGATTGAATGTTTGTGTTGAGGGTTCTTATGCTAAGGGTTCTTGTCTCAGCATGCTTTTCATGAATATATAACACATTTTTTTTTTGTTTGCTCTCTGAAAAAGACAAAAAAAGAAAAGATTAAACGGCTAAAATCCATATGAGACCTCGAATGATGTTCCTGTGTCGGACCTTAGATTCACTTTCACTTGTTTCCGGTGTTAAACTGGTATTTTAACTGTTTATCAAATCTAGGTTCTTGGGATGGTTAGGGGTCTCTAAAACAGTGGCCTTGTTTGTATTTTCCCAAATCTACAGATTCAATTATATGTTACTACACCGACTTAATGCTCCGAATTAAACTATCTTTCAACTACTTATTTTATTCTACAATTTACAACTTCTTCACCACAATACGCATACATGCACAACTTCGTCATTTTACCGCAATATCGGATCAACTTAATACTATATCAAAGACTTAACGAATTACTGAACTTAATGAACAGAATTACAACATACTCAGAATACTCAAGATATCAACAACGTGCTACGCTCCACGTCAGGCATTCGCCCAGACCGATAGTCCGACATCGTCTACCTTCTATTCACGCACTCTTCTTTTAATTAATAAAAAAATATTACATCGTTTTGCGCTACGCCCTTTTGGTGTGCGTGTGACTTTTTAGATTTACATTACAGAATATGTTAATTCCTTTCCGGCGGCTCACACTGGCATGCACGGTGGACTGGAACCCAAAATGATAAATACAAAATTTAGGAATCATCTATAATGCCCTGTATATACATGGAACGGGCTAACTTAAAGGTGCGGGCTATTTTCTGCTTCAAAGAATCTAACATATCCTTCAAAATTTGGGGCTCGACCAAGTGTGCATCAGTTCTGACCGAACTGGCAGCGATCATCTGGCTGATCAATGACTCAGTCTGAGTCTGCAGGAAGGCTTCTTGTAAGTAAAAATCATTAGCAAGAGCAGCATCTCTGTGTAACTTCATTTCTGCGACTTCTGCATCAATCCTCGATAATCGTTCAGCCTGAATTCCTAATTGCTTTTCTCTACGCTCGAGTTCTTGAGACTGGAACTGCATCGTTTTGTAAAAATCCTATCTTTCCTTTTGAATAGCTTCAATGTCCTTCTTCAATTGAATGTTTCGGCCAATCTCTTCTTCCAAAGATTGACTTTTCTGGAAGAGTTCTTCCGATACTATCTTTAACTCAGTGGTGACTTGCATAGCCAGGTCTGCCATTTCTTTTCCTTTCTGCTCCACCAGAGCTAGATCTGCATGTGTAGTCTCGAGATGGTTGCCCAAAGCTGTCATGGCATCTTCTTTGTCAATCACCATTTGCTTCAATCCACTAATCTCATCATCACGGTCGGCAATGATTGCATCTTTGTCTTTCAATTCGGCTTGCAGATGACGAATCTACTCCTCTAGGAACTGGCTTCAGCTTTAGCGATAATGGCACTTCTTCTTGAAGTGGTGCGATATCGGCTTCTAGTATATCCACTTTGGCTTGGTACTGTTGCCGAAGGGAGTATTGGGACACTTGAAGGTGATGGGGAAGATGGGTGGAAAGATGGATGAGGTAGTTACCGATCTGAGTGAGTTGGGCCAATGAATCAAGGATAATCGAAGTGGAGATGGGCTGAGAAGGGTTAGCGGAAATAGTGGCAGACAACGAGGGAGGGGAATAATCTGGTGAGGAGGAGGAGGGAAGGGGATGGGCTGCTGAATGACATGGAGAGGAGGGAAGGTTGGGGGGCAATGGCACCTTGGATGGAGACAAGGGTAAATGTGGATTTTGAGATGAAGAAAGTAGAGCGAGTGTTATTACCACAAGAGCCGAATCATCCGGTTGTGCGGTCTCCTTCTCCGGGTGTGGATGATCAGCGAGTTGTGCAATTTTTGTGGCCGTATCAAGCACGGACTCTTGTGGATTGGACTCGAGCAGCACGACTGTATCAGCAGGTTGAACTTTGTCAATAACATTGTCAGGATGAGCTTGATCTAGGGGAGATGGTGGGACAGATAAAATATGAGCTGACGAAGTCGTATCCTACACTTGCACGGTGGAGGACGACAAGGCCTTACTATGGGAGGGGCTGAATTTGCGGCGTTTCCCTGGGAAGAACTGCAAAAGGTCCGCATCGTCGTTGATCTCCATCATTTGTGTCGACTCCTCATGTAATAGAATTGTAGGCACTAAAGGAGGTTGCACGGCTTGAATTGTCGGGAACAGGAAAGCCAGGAGGTGCGGCAAGCGAGTGCGGGGTATCTCGTGCTTGGCCAATTGCCTAGTAATGGCCTGCCATTCTCGGTGAATGTGCCGAAAAAAGAAGGAAACATAAAAAACACTTCTCTTGCTGCGCTGTCAATCATCGAGTAAAAGGGGTGAGAAATGCCATCGGTGCGTTTTTGGAGATTCAAGGCAGTGACAAGGAATTGGAGTGCGGTACGTTCCGGTTCAGGATGACATAAAATGGCAAACTCGTTGGACGAGTGGCGGGGAAAGAGTTCTTTCATGGTAGCCATGGGTAAGAGAGGTCCATCGACGAGACCCTCATGAGGGAGATGGAATCCCTTAGCGACGGTGCTAAGGGTAACTACGACGTGGGGGTTAAGACATGCCAATGGCCAGCATTGTTCTGTAGCAGGCGTAGCAGCAATGGCAGAGATTATCTACGCAAAGAAGGGATGGCACTCCACTGAATGCCAAGGCAATTCAGCGAAGGCTAGGAGGCCACAGACACACAGATAGTCGCTCACTTCTAGAGTGAGGCCATCTCGGAGATGACAATATTAGCCAGAGCTTCCATGGTGCAGACGAAAACACACAGAGGCACAAGTAACACAGAGTTCACAAGCACACAAGGACGCAATAGCGAAAAACAACGTGAAGAACAGGATTAAGTAGAAATGATGAAGGAATCATGCAGAAAAAAACATAATCATAATATAGTATTGGAAATATACAGACATAATGGCGACATGCACGCATTAACATAATCGGAGACACAGAAGGCGGCTACTAATCATGGTTAGGTAAGAAAACAAAAATATTACGGTCATTCGGTCAATCGAAACACGCAAATAGGAAAAGGAATGACAAGTCAGAACAGTAGGAAAAAACGGGTGTGGAATGAAAAGACCGATCAACCATCACAAGGAAGAAGATGGAGAATAGTAGGGACGAAGCTTTGATCCATTGATCGCCTTAGGGAGAAGGGTACCAATTAAGGTGGATGACCGAAAAGTTGCTGGTCCCACTTGTTTGGCAATACGGTAGGGACCAAATCAGCACAGTTTAAACTTTCCCGCGGATCTATTAGATTTAGCGTTATAAAAGACCACTAATTGGTTTATCGTAAAAACGAGGGTTTTAAGGAAATGATCGTGGGTTCTTGTTTGTATGAGCTAAACTTCCTACAGCACCAAAAAACTGTCGAGGCGCTGTTCATCCATAGACCGTAAAGCATCCAATCGAAAAGGAAATGATTCTTCCGGTAGTAACTTTTGCTCTAATGCTACACGCAGACTAGGAACCACCAGTTCCATAGGGGCAATTGCCTCCAAACCATATGCCAACTTGAAGGGAGTTGTTCCGATCGCCACTTTATATGTTGTACGCTAAGCCCATAATATCGCAGGTAGGAATTGGTCCCATCTCTCTAGGGAATCCAATATTAGTTTCTTTAAAATGTTCAACAGAGATTTGTTTGTGCTCTCGACGAGGCCATTCGCTCGTGGATAGTAGGGGGAACTGAACTTATGCACAATCTGGAAGGTGTGAGTAAGCACTTGCATTAATGCGTTAGCAAAGTGCGTACCTTGATCAGTCACAATCTCCAAGGGTAAACCATAACGTGGAAAAATATCTTTCATCAAACATTTAGCGATTGCAACAACTGTGGCTGACCATAGAGCCCAAGCTTCCGCCCACCGAGTTGCGTAATCCGTGCATGTAAGAATATATCTGTTACTAGTAAGTATCGCAGGAGGTGTAATCGGTCCGATAAAATCCAAGCCCCATTTCTGAAAGGGTTCGAGAGGCAAAACTGGTTGGAGCGGAAAGAAATGTCTCTGTAAAGGTTGACCTGAACGCTGACATGCATCGCACTATCGCACATATGTGGTCACATCACGGTACATTGTAGGCCACCATAAGCCACTCTCGAGAATCTTCCGGTGGGTCAGGTAAACCACAAAATGGCCTCCAGCTGGGGCAGAATGAGCCATTGTTATTACTGAAGCAGTTTCATGTGGTGGAACACATCTTAGCAGCACTCTTGAGTGATCCATATAATATAACTGCCCTACAATTAGCCAAAATCGTCGACTATACATGGCTAGTTTTCGTCGAGCAGTAGGAGAGGTCGTGTCAGGAGGACATCCACTGGTCAAGAAAAGCATCAAAGTGTCATAATAGGAGGATTTTACCGACAATTCTTGCTGATCATCCTGGACTATCTCTGTTGCATAGATAGCGGGTGTGGTATCATCAACTCCTTCCGAAAGTTCACCAGAACCTAACCGAGATAAAAAGCTAGCAAGTGTGTGTGCGGACCCTGATCGATGTACTATCGAATAGTCAAACTCTTGGAGCAACAATACCCATCTTGCTAACCGTCCTCCCAAATGCTGCTGGCGAACAAGGTACACCAAGGCTGCATGATCGACATGGAAGGTGAAACGGCATCCCAGTAAAATGCCGGAATTTCTTCATTGAATACACTAATCCGAGACATTCACGTTTGATGAATGAATAATTGCGCTCTACCGGAGCTAATCTGTGACTCACATAATACACTAGTTGGAATCATTTCTCTGTTTGCTGCATCAGCACACTACCAATTGAAATGTTGGACGCATCCACAAAAACGTGAAATGGGAGTTCCCAATTTGGCGCTTGTAAAATAGGTGCATGTGTTAACAGTGATTTCAACCGATCCAAACAGAGCTGACATGCTTCAATCCATTCAAACTGGTGGGAAGTACTGGTTATTAGTTGATTGAGCAGTATGGCCACATGAGCAAGCCACTGCAAATGTCGCCCATGCCACCGGATTTGTCCCAAGAAGCGCATCACTTCTTTGGGTGTCTTGGGAGGAGGTGCCTCCAGTACTGCCTTCACCTTATCTGGATCAACTTGGATCCCTTGTTTTGAGATAATGTGCCCTAGCAACTTGCCTCAAGATACAGAGAATACAGATTTATTTGGGTTTAAGCACAAATGGTATTCTCGACACTTTAAAAAACCGGCACCGTAAATGATACAAATGCACCCAAGTATCACGGATAAGGAGAAGTCATCCAAGTAAACTCGGGAATGGATCAGGTACAGTTGCTGCATTCAACTTTCGGTAGTCCACGCATATTCGTAATTGCTTATTCTTCTTAGGGACTATGACAATGGGGGAAATCCACTCCGCATGCTCGATAGGGACAATAAACCCAACCTTCAGCAATCGATCCAGTTCTGCTTTGACCTGGGCTGCATAGTGAGGATTCATTCTATAGTTGGGTTGTTTAATAGGCTGAGCATCTGGTTTCAGCATAACCCGATGTTGATAGATGCGCGGATCCAACCCCTTCATATCACGGTAATCCCAAGCAAATACATCAGAGAATTCACCTAGTAACTGCAGTAAGTTATCTTGAAAGATCTCTGATAGTCCCGCCTTGATCTTCACTGGCTGCAGATTGGCTTCATCACCCAAGTTGCAGGTAAGCAATTGGTCTTCCGGTACATAGAACTCCCGGGGCATAGCAAAGTCATCAACTGGCTGAAGTAATTGTTGTAGCATCATATCATCCAAGGTCAGTGCTGCACTTGATTCTGGTTCACCGGTCAGTGGTACTACCATACAGGCCGCCGGACTCTAGTTATCCGCAACCGTTTGTAAGTCCACAATTCCGAGTGCCATCAGATCCTTATTGGCTTTGAGAAAACCTTCCTCTTCATCATCTGAAAGACCATCCAACATGTGTACATGTTTGGCCACATATGGTCATGCATGCAAGTCACAAGGCTTCATGTCGTCTAGTGGAACGACATATTTTCAATGGTTATTTTTAAAAATCAATTCATGCGCTGACCAATCCTGAACTACCTTAGCTTGCTTTAACCATGGTCGTCCAAAGAGCAGGTTATAATCAAGGCTGTATTCTGGTAATTCTAGAACAACAAAGGTCATTTTAAATACAGCTCCTTAAAGAGTAATAGGAATGTCTCGCACCAATCCAACTGGATGAACTCAGGATTGATCAGCCATGCGGACAAAAAATTGGACAGGTTTGATGTGCGTCCATCCCATCCGTTGACAAAGTGCAGCTGTTGCAATGTTTACTCTAGATCCTCCATCAATTAATGCTTGGTTTATTTTATGATTCTTATACCAGACTGTAATCAAGGGCACCGTGTGGTCCACCATTGGGTCCAATTTGGGCTAGATTGTTGCTGTCGAAGGAGCACATGAGGGTCCTGGACTGACCTATTGTTGGAATTGTTGGTGCACGCCAGGGACCAAAGCCAATAATTATCCCAATGTTAGTGTAATTGACACCTTGGATAAGACATCCCACACCGGATCAAATTTGCTATTTTAGGTATGGAGTCCGGTGGGGACTCTGGTATTGTTTGGGTCAGATTTCTTCCTTCTGGTACTTCCTATGGTATACTTTGCTGCATCATCAGAACTGGGTCAGGAAAAACAGTTTGTTCCTGGGTCGGCCACTTGCCTGCTTTAGTAAACACCTTCTGCTGTTCACGAATTCCAGGTTCAAAAATCTCCACAGCTGGCTATAATTGCTTTCCCGAGTGTGTTTGCACCACTGTCGTTTGAGTGTCTACTGCTGAAATGTACACCATGTTTTCCATCGGGTGTTGTCATTCCTTTTTCCTTTTATCGTACTCAGCGACATCTTTACAATACCTACGGATATGCCCTATTTCACCGCAAAAATGACATTTAGGTGGTGGAGGAGATGAAGCTTCACTTGAGGGACCCGCATTCCATCAAGTTTCTCCAAAGTTAGTTGACCGTGCTCCTCTATAATTCTTGTATCCTTGGTAGGGAGTATTCCTCATTTGTGGTGGTATGTAGTGACTGGCCGGTTGCCCTTGTTGCTCAATGATAGCATTGACTGCCGCTCTGCTCTATACCTTTGCATTATAAGGACAGGTCTCCGTAGTGTGGTCTACTATATGGCAGATGGCGCAATACATGTGATTCAGAGCGCATGCTAAGCTGCTGTGTCCCGTATTTTTACATTTAGTACAATAAATTTGTTTCAGAGGATCCTCATTTGAATGCTTGGATGCCTTCAACCACTCTAAATCTTCAATGAATCCACCCACTTTATTTTCTAACTGTAAAGCCATAGCGACTATGGCATCCACAGTCATTCCCCCCACACATCGTATAATCATGATTTGTTTCAATTAGGGATTTAATCCATTTATGAATCATTGAGAAATGACATCATCTGGTAAATTGGCATGCGCTGGTGGTAACTGCCGTAAATGAGTCCGAAATAAAGTGGCATAGTCTTGTACATTCTGGTGTGGCTTCTGCCTGTTATTCTGTAGGTATTAAAAAATTTTTGCTGGGTTTTTCTTTAATCATAATCATTGCAGAAATGCATCCTTCACGTCATCGTACTATCGAAAAAGATTCAAGTCATACTCGGTTAACCAGCATGCAGCTTCATTAACCAAAGTTGACTGGAACACAATGGCTTTATAAGCAGGGTCTGTTGGATAATTCAAAACTGCCTAATTAATTTCAAATGATCTGCACATGCGCATCGAGATCATCTCCCGAAAAACCTCCAAATTTTGTGTATGTGACTCCGACTGGCACCGGACGTGATGGAATAATCTGTTGCTGTTGTTGTTGTTATTGCTACTACTGTTGTTGTTGTTGTTGTTGTTGTTGCGAACTACTCATGTTGCCTGAATTTTGAGGAAGTACTTCTTGATGTTCCTGGCCGTATGGTCACTTTGACAACTTTCCGGTCTTGGATATCTCTGAACCGATTACTTAGCTCAAAATCTAACTGCCCTTTTTCAACTTTAGTGTCAAAATTGGCTAAACTTGCACCTAAAAATGGTGAATGCAGTAAATTTCTGCCGAACAATACCACAGTATCACCGGAGATCACCGAATTCTCACTGGATAATGCTGAATTCTCACCAAAAATCCCCGAATTCTCACCGGACAATGCCAAACTGTCATCGAAAATTGTTGAATTCTCACTGGATAACGTTGAACTATCACTACACTGCGTCAAAATACAACCAGGAACTAACGTACTATCTGCAAAATGTACCAGACTATCACGGGAACGCACTCGGTTATCGCCGTAAAGTATCGAACTGCTTCTGCACAACACTGAACTGCCACCGGAATTTGGTTGTTCTTCACTTCTACCACCAAGGGGTGTTCCTAACAAACTCGAAACTGCCCAGGGATGTTGATCACTTCAATATTTAAGATAAGATTTACGGGAGCGTGTTACCGGCATATATCAAAGGATTCTTCTTCGACCCTTAACCTTTTCTTCAACTGGCTACTCCATTTCCCACAGACGGTGCCAATGTTAAACTGATATTTTAACTATTTATCAAATCTGGGTTCTTGGGATGGTTAGGGGTCTGTAAAACAGAGGCCCTGTTTGTATTTTCCCAAATCTACAGATTCAATTATATGTTACTACACTGACTTAATACTCCAAATTAAACTATCTTTCAACTACTTATTTTATTCTGCACATTACAACTTCTTCACCACAATACACATACACGCACAACTTCGTCACTTTACCGCAATATCGGATCAACTTAATATTGTCTAAGATTTAACGAATTACTGAACTTAATGAACAGAGTTATAACATACTCAGAATACTCAAGATATGAACAACGTGCTATGCTCACTTCAGGCATTCGCCCAGACCAAGAGTCCGGGGTCGTCTACCTTCTATTCACACATGCTTCTTTTAATTAATCGAAAAAGGTTACATTGTTTTGCGCTACACCCTTTCGGTGTGCATGCGACTTTTCAGATTTACATTACAGAATATGTTAATTCTTTCCCGGCGGCGGAAAGAGGGAAAGTGCAAGGATCTGTATGTGTGTGGGTGGCTTTGAGAATGAGAGTAAGACAGGAAGTGTAAGTGAGAAAGTGTAAAAGAGTGAGCGGGAGAAAGTATAAAGAAAAAAGGGGTATGAGAACGAGAAAGTGGGAGCTAAGAGAGAGAAATCTCGAGAAGTAATCCGTAAAGTTTGGGTCTCCATTTGCATATGCATAAGGGTTTCCATTCCCTCTCCTCCATGAATATATTCCAATGAAATTTGTGGATTTCAAGGAATTTGGGTAAAAGAATAGGCTTCTATTTGCATCTTTCTCTTGGGCTTAAGACGTCTCTATTTTGGTGATCCTACTAGGGATCAAAAAGTGTGTGTATTTGTGCACACTCAGTGGCTTTGAGGTGAAAGAAACTTGATGAGGGACAAAAAACTAAGCAAATCTAGTTGTATGTTGGCATTGCAATCTTGGGCTTAGGACCTTTACATTTTCACAATCCTACTAGGGATAAAAAAGTGAGTGTATTTGTTCACACTCAGTGGCTTTGAGGTGAAAGAAACTTGACGAGGTACGAAAAACTGAGCAAATCTAGTTGTATGTGGGCATTGCAATCTTGGGCTTAAGACCTTTAGAAATGCACACATCAAGGATAAATGATTGAAAGAGGGAGACCTAGTGTTCACTTATACACTAAAGCAGCATGCCCATAAATTGGGAAAACGAGGATATGGACCTATGGTCATTATTAGAATTTCTACTAGCGGTGTTGTTCAATTGGCCACTCTAGAAGGCAACATCTTGCTACATTATATTAGTGGATGTCGACTCAAGCTATATCAAGAACCTCTTACAAAGGATATGTTAATGAGATTCAACACTAATAAGAAGCAAAAAGAAGAAGAATTAAGGGCTAGAGAAGAAGCACAAGCAGATTCTAGAGAGTGCATTAGGAGAAATAGGTTAAGGCAACAAGGCCTAGATGTCAATCTGAATGCCCCAAGATATCACATGAGTATGTGCATCAAGAAGAGTTAACATCCTAGAATCATAGATAGATGACCATTCATCACGATTAGCTAGGGCATGACACTACAAATAAGAGGATAAAAGCTCTGATCAATTCTAGAGCTACCACTAGCGCAATTAGGTACTCATGCTGTAAAGGTTTGGGCATGAAAGTTAAGTCATTAGAAGCTTATTTAGTGGGCTTAGGAGGCATGGAAAGCCTTGTATCGGTGAGGCAAACCTTCCTATCCTCTTAAAGGATGTCCCTTTGAGAGTAAAGTTGCTAGTTTGCCATGATGAGGACATTACAAAACATATAATATTAGGGTAGGATTGGTTTTATGATCATGCAATTGACTTAAACCTATGACAATGATCACTTCAGGTCTGGCTTAACAAGCAATGCTTAATAGTTGAATTGGAAGGCAATGACCCTTTTGATTCCAGTACCCCACACTTTGCATGCACTACAAATTCCAATGTGCACCATTACTCACCTATTGATGCGCATGTCATGAAAGTGCTAGAACCCCCTTCTCTTCCAAAAGTATCAACATCACAATTGGAACAATCAATTTTGTGGAGCAAAGAAGGATAACTACATCCAAATGGCAAGAAGGAGGTCACCTCGGTGACAAAAGCTACTACACAACCTCGCTCCTTGCACAAAAGGATAAATCCTCAACCAAATTTCAAGACTAAACAAATGTGGGTGATGAAAGGCAAGCAACCTCCAACTTTTACCCAACAATTCCAATTCAGGAAAGTCAACCTTGCCAAAAGAAGAACCAAGAAACTAGGACAAGCTCAACCACAAGGTATCTCACAAATTTGGGTGCTTATGGAATTAGCTATAGCTCAAAGGGAAATTACACATGTGGGTACCCAAGGAACTCTTACATACAAAAAACCCTATGCTCTCCCTCACAAGAAAAGTCTCAACAAAGAAGCCAAGGAGAGGCAAGGGTCAGAACCAAGCATAGAGATCAAAAGAAGATCAGCTCACCTCTTTGGCAATAGTAAGAAGACAATCAACAAGGGTATGAGTTCAGAAACCAAAGCACCAGTAGCCCCCATAGAACCAAAGATCCAAGCATGAGGGATACAAAATTTAAGTAACCATCCAAAGATGAAGAGGCCAAAAGTGATGTGTATGCAGCAATACACTGTTCTAAAATGGATCCCTATAAGGAGGAATGATCAGTTGTCATTCAATCATCAATTTCTTGCATCATTTTGAGATCCAACAAATACCTCCAAACAAAGAGTGCATCAACCTTTGCAAGTAGCATCAGAAGCCTCGACGTGCAAAAACCATGTGCCCTTAGCATAACCTCATCTTTTGCACCATTCAGGTCATTTATTTCCATAATATTCATTAATATAGGGCCACATTATAAGGCAGTGTATAGACACAATTGAGAATCCCTGGCACATGAGACACATTTGACATATATAAACTATTTTATGAATACTTACCTCTTTCTTCTTATTTTGTGACACTGTTCCAAAAAAAAAAGAAGGGATAGGACATGCACTTGAAGAATCTCATTAGTGAACCATCAACAAGGACATCCATCAACAATGAAAGATAAGCCAATGGTCGATCATGGTGATGGGATACAACACAAAGAGATGAATCTTGGCTGACCTTTCACTGTGGTAAGAACCCCCCACTTTGGCAACAATATAACAATGATAGATTAGGAAATCTCTTTGTTAGCACTACCCTTGAGAACTTAGCTCAAGCCCATATTTTTTGCACCATACTTCTTACAATGCATTCCCCAATTAAGCATGCATAGGGCCACAATACAAGGTTGTGCACAAGGCACATATTTCCCTCAATCCATGCACTAACACACTTACCCATCATCTATTATGGGTTATGAGTACTTGGCATAAAAACTATGAAACCCATGTTTGAAGGATCCCTAGGACATCAAGGTTACAACATCAGTACCTATGAAGCAATTCATAGTTGATAGCTGCTCAAAATCAACCTTGAAAGGCTCTTTTGAGCAATTATCAATTTTTGGAAGCTCACAAATAGACCGTCATGCTGGAATCCAAGAAAGAAGTACATACAAAGGAATTAAAACTTGCAAAGGCTAGTAGTGACAAAGTGAAGAACATGAGAACCCACCCTGCTACATTTAGAAGACAAATTGCTCTTGTTGATACATGATGGACACTACCTCTCAAAGTAATACATGGAACAACTACTCCAACAAGGGTCTGTTAGGGATGACTGACTCGAGAGGGGGGTGATGGAGAGTGTTAATCTCCAAAAGAACAAGTTGTACTTGAACTTAGAACTCCTCTATATCAAGAACAACTTCAGACTCCACTTAATTTTAGAAAACAATCACCAAATTATCAGAATTTTGACTAACTGTTGAAAACTGAAATTTCCTGGAAAGTCTGCCACAGATTAATTACTGATTGACTAATCAATCCTGTAAATTTTTTAATAAAACTTTGCACAATGCTTCGCCTTAAGGTTGCGCAACTTCTCCAAGTTAAATTTCTCAAAATGATTGAATATACTGTGAGAAATGTGTGAAACACTTTACCTATGTCTGAAACAGCTTCTTTGCAATGGCGACCTTAACACCTGTAATTTCTTAACACTGGTTCTCCCAAAGTAAATCCCGTTTGATCAAGATCTTTTAGCCATAGATGGCTTACCTTTCAACTTAGATTTTGAGCCCTCACTTGTGTAAAACTTTACACCGTGCACTGAGCAATGTTCATTTCTCTGAACATGAAATCTGTGCCAGTTTTGACGACTCTCAGAACATCTTCACATATGAATGTTCCTAAACTGAATTCTCTCAACTTGATTGCAATTAACCTCTCAAATTCTAGTCATAGATAGATTAGCTATGGAATTAGATACGTGCAAACGGATTTCTCAAAAGATTAAGCACAGAAGGAGAATGGGAGAGAAGATCGACGCGCCATATCTGAAATTTTTACTTATCTGTTTTCTTCATACATCTGATGGATGATCTGTACAATGTACATCAACTAACTCATCTCAACTCTCTTCTCTATATCTCATATATGACTACAAGCATGTACTTATATATAATATATATATACAAGTCCTAACTCGTAACTACTTCAAGTATATTGAAGTATCTTAAAGAATTAATGTACATTTGATTAAAGAACTTTACTATTTGATTCTTTCCTTCAATTCATGACATTGATCTTCAATCTTCTCTTCATGTCTTTACTTCTACCCTTTGTATAATCACAATTTGTTGATTGTCTTGCTCCAACAGCTCCCCCTCAATCATCAATTGTGATTATGTGCATCCTTTTTATTCCTGCCATGTCTTTGAACTTCTGTAACTTTGGTCCATCTAAACTTTTTGTCATCATATCTGCAAGTTGATCTTTTGTAGGAGTATGCATAACTTCAACTTCCTTATCAATGACCTTCTCTCTCAGAAAATGATACTGTATTTCAATATGTTTAGTTCTAGCATGAAACACAGGATTAGCTGCCAAGTATAGAGAACTCATATTGTCTCCACAAATAATAGGAGTACTTTGAATCACATCAAAAACCTTCATAAGTGTCTTTAGCCATATTACCTCCTTTGCAGCTTCCACCATACCTTTATATTCTGCTTCTGTAGATGACAAAGCAACTGTATGTTGCTTCTTAGAACACCATGAAATCAATTTATCTCCTACATAGCACAAATATCCATGTGTTGATCTTCTATCATCCACATTACCTGCCCAATCTGCATCACTATATATCTTCACTCTTGTATCAGAAGTAAATCCATAGTACAGTCCTTCTCTGAGTGTACCCTTGATGTACCTAAGTACTCTTTGTCCTGCAATCCAATGTTCCTTTCTGGGACAATGCATGAATTGTGAAA
Source organism: Ceratopteris richardii (assembly GCA_020310875.1). Taxonomy (NCBI): domain Eukaryota; kingdom Viridiplantae; phylum Streptophyta; class Polypodiopsida; order Polypodiales; family Pteridaceae; genus Ceratopteris; species Ceratopteris richardii. The sequence goes on along the minus strand of CM035441.1, from coordinate 108,913,802 downwards.
GCACAGCAACTGCATATGACAAATCAGGCCTTGTTAATGTAGCATAAATCAAGCTACCAACCAAACTTTGATAGAGCTTCATGTCTCTGAATTCTTCTCCTCCAAATCTAGACAATTTATGGTTCACTTCCAATGGTGTAGGTGCAACCCTGCAATCTTCCATTTTAAATTTGGTTAGCAAATTTTTAAGATACCTTTCTTGGGTCACATATACTCCATGTTGAGTATATAAAATCTCCATTCCCAAGAAGAATGACAAGTTCCCCAAATCACTGATTTTGAACTCTTTCTCCATCTGCTTCTTGATCATTTGTATTCCTTTATCATCTGTTCCTGTAAGTATTATGTCATCAACATAAATACAAACATAAATGAATCCATCTTCACTTGCTTTGACTAGCAAGCTACTATCTGCCTTTGATGCTTGAAATCCAAGTTCCTTTAAGAACTTTACAAGCCTATAATTCCATGCCCTTGGGGCCTGCTTTAATCCATACAAAGCTCTCTTGAGCTTACACACATAATTTGGACTTACTTGATCTTTGAACCCATTTGGTTGCTCCATGTAAACTTCATCTGAAATGTATCCATTCAAGAAAGCATTTTTAACATCTAATTGAGATAACTTCCAACCTTTGCAAGTAGCAATTGCTATGAGAGTTCTGATGGTTGTCATTTTTGCCACAGGACTATAGGTCTCATCATAGTCCACTCCATATGTCTGTGCATACCCTTTCACAACAAGTCTGGCTTTGTACCTAGACACACTTCCATCTGCAAATCTTTTTGTTTTGTAAACCCACTTACATCCAATAATTTTCTGGCTATTAGGTTTAGGAACCAGATCCCAAGTCTGATTCTCTATCAATGCATCATACTCCTCTTGCATGGCTTCTTCCCAATTTCTCTTGCCTTTGGCTTCATCATATGTAGATGGATCTTCATCTGCTTTTACCAAATAAGCATAATCTTTAGTAGTCAAGAATGAGGTGTCATAGATATACCTTGTGGGTTGCCATTTGTGCCTAGATGACCTCCTAACTTCTGCACTTTTTGAAGTCTCTGGTTCATCACATTCTGGATCAAACCTTGGCCTCTCTTCAACTTCAACCTGTACTTCATTATTCTCATTTTCATCAAGTAATTGAATCTTTGCTTTACCTTTCCTTTGATCCACTACTTCTTCAACATCTGCATGTATATTATATTTACCTACATACCAAGTACCTTGCTCATCAAATGTAACATCCTTGGATACAAGGAATCGCTTTGTGGATGGACTCCACAACCTGTATCCCATTTGCTTATCATCATAACCAATGAATACATACTTTTCTGCCTTAGGCTCCAACTTATGCCTCAATTGAGATGGCACATATGCATATGCCAAGCATCCAAATATTCTGCAATGATCCAAGGTAGGTCTCTTACCCCACCAAGCTTCATATGGTGTCATACCTTGCAAAGCTTTACAAGGCAATCTATTAACCAAATATGTAGCTGTATTAACAGCTTCAGCCCACAAATAATTTGGGCAATTCTTCTCTTTCATCATGGACCTTGCAAATTCAACAAGTGTCCTGTTTCTTCTTTCTGCTACCCCATTTTGTTGAGGAGAGTACCTGCAAGTAACTTCTCTCTTTATACCTACATTCCATAAATAATCATTGAACTCATTTGAAAAATACTCTCCCCCTCCATCTGACCTTAGTCTCTTCAATTTTTGACCTGTAATCCTTTCTGCATATGCATGATAGTGTTTAAATGTATTAAACACTTCTGACTTTTCTTTAATCACATAAATTGTGATCCATCTGGTAGCATCATCAACATATATGACATAATATCTTGAACCATTTATACTAAAGTCCTTTGAAGGACCCCACACATCTGTATGCACCAACTCAAGTCTTTCTGAATACATAAACCCATGCTTGGAATAAGGTTGCTTATGGGCCTTACCTAATTGACATGCCTCGCATCTGTATGTCATGTGTTGACCTGCAATGTTAGGCAACCCAAGCACTGAATCATTGTTAATCATTTCTTTAATACCTCTCTCATTGAAATGTCCAAGTCTTTTATGCCAAAGATCCAATTCAGATACCTTCTGCTCTCCATATGTGAACATAGCATGTCCAACATTTCCTTGTACCTTCAATGTGAAAAGCCTCCCTTCCTTCTTTCCTGTAACAACCTGTTTATACCCTTGACTAGGGTCTTCAACATAGACTCCATCATTGGTGAACCTTACCTCATATCCTTTTTCCACAATTTGACCTACACTGATCAAATTCTTTGGAATTGTGGGAACATAAAGAACCTTACTCAGAAGAGTGCTCCCATCTTTAGCTTTGACTGAACCAATTGACTTTACCTTATGCTTTGTATTATCACCTGTCTGAACTGTATGGTTAATTGCATTATGATCTAGATCAGTCATCAAAGCAATATTTCCACTTAAATGATTACTACATCCTGAATCAATATAGAACACTCTCATGTCCTCATGTGAGGTTTCACATGTTGCATTCATAATGAGAGTCGAATCCTCCTTCTGATCTGATGCATAGTTGTAGTAGGTGTTATTATAGGATTGAGTTTGGAAGCTTCTTCCTCCACCTCTTCCAAAAGAATTCCTACCACCTCTACCTTTGAAGTTTCCTCTCTGAAATCTACCACCTCTTGCTCTTTGATTAAAGTTCTGATAATTACCATTGTTCTGATTATTGTGCCAACAATCATGAGATAGATGATTGGTCTTACCACATATCCAACAAGCTCTTGCATTATCTTTGTTGTTTCTGCCTCTTCCTCTACTTCTGCCATTTCCTCTTCCTCTTATGAAATTTGCTTGGTTTGAAGTACCTTCTTCTTCACCTGATTGTTGCTTTCCTTTGTTAGCTTTCTTCTTGTCTTTAGAGTACATTGCATGACCTGCACTCTTATCAACATCTCCTCTGATATCATTCTCAAAAGTTAGCATATGACCTAACAATTGGTTCAAATCAGGAGTGAAGTGATCTAATGAAAGTTCTGTAGACAAAATAAAAGGCTTCCACTTCTCATCTCCTCTTAGCCCTGTGAGAATTTGTCTTACCAATTTATCTTCTTCAATATCTTCATCCACTGCACCTAAAGAATCTGCAATGTCCTTCATCTTTGTCACATAATCAGAGATTGATTGTGAAGCCTTCTTCTTGAAAGTAGTAAATTCTGCCCATAGTGAAGCCTTCCTTGATTTGGTTGTGTTTTGGAAATGCTCTTCCAAAGCATTCCAAATGTCACATGCACTTTCAAGTCCTCTAATGTGAGGAAGCAAATAGTCATTGACTGCCATGTAGATTATGCTCCTTGCTTGAGCATCCTTCTTCATCCAATTCTTCATGTCTGCAAGCTCCTCTCTAGTTGGAACACTAGAGTCTCTAAATTCTGGCTTTTCTTCCTCTCCAGTGATGTATCCCATCAGATCTTTGCTCATAAGATGAGCTTCCATCCTCATTGACCATGCAGGATAGTTCTCTCTTTCCAGCTTCTTAATTTGGAGACTATCTCCCATTGTTTCTTTACCTATATTGCCAATTCTTTAATCTTTATGAGAAATAAATGTACCTTGACTTTGAATCTTACTCCTTCTGATCCTTTTGATAACTTCAAGTTTTCTTCAACCTTTATCCTTTTGCACCTTCGAGATGTAAAGATTTGTATTTCTGCAGTAGTCGGAGTCTTCTTCACTTCAATTTTGACACATCCTGCTCTGATACCACTGATGGAGAGTGTTAATCTCCAAAAGAACAAGTTGTACTTGAACTTAGAACTCCTCTATATCAAGAACAACTTCAGACTCCACTTAATTTTAGAAAACAATCACCAAATTATCAGAATTTTGACTAACTGTTGAAAACTGAAATTTCCTGGAAAGTCTGCCACAGATTAATTACTGATTGAATAATCAATCCTGTAAAGTTTTTAATAAAACTTTGCACAATGCTTTGCCTTAAGGTTATGCAACTTCTCCAAGTTAAATTTCTCAAAATGATTGAATATACTGTGAGAAATGTGTGAAACACTTTACCTATGTCTGAAACAGCTTCTTTGCAATGGCGACCTTAACACCTATAATTTCTTAACACTGGTTCTCCCAAAGTAAATCCCGTTTGATCAAGATCTTTTAGCCATATATGGATTACCTTTCAACTTAGATTTTGAGCCCTCACTTGTGTAAAACTTTACACCGTGCACTGAGCAATGTTCATTTCTCTGAACATGAAATCTGTGCCAGTTTTGACGACTCTCAGAACATCTTCACATATGAATGTTCCTAAACTGAATTCTCTCAACCTGATTGCAATTAACCTCTCAAATTCTAGTCATAGATAGATTAGCTATGGACTTAGATACGTGCAAAAGGATTTCTCAAAAGATTAAGCACAGAAGGAGAATGGGAGAGAAGATCGACGCGCCATATCTGAAATTTTTACTTATCTGTTTTCTTCATACATCTGATGGATGATCTGTACAATGTACATCAACTAACTCATCTCAAATCTCTTCTCTATATCTCATATATGACTACAAGCATGTACTTATATATAATATATATATATACAAGTCCTAACTCGTAACTACTTCAAGTATATTGAAGTATCTTAAAGAATTAATGTACATTTGATTAAAGAACTTTACTATCTGATTCTTTCCTTCAATTCATGACATTGATCTTCAATCTTCTCTTCATGTCTTTACTTCTACCCTTTGTATAATCACAATTTGTTGATTGTCTTGCTCCAACAAGGGGGAGGCAAGTGTTGGCATTCAAGGTTAAGCACAAGGTGCAAGAATGCATCAAAGAAGTGGACACACAAGAAGAGGGAGCATGTAGGGAGCTCCAAGAAGTATATGTGGAATTTTAAGAAGAAACTCCTATAAAAACAGTGATTTTGATCACTAAAACCATTATAAATATCATTTCACATTTTTGCAATCCCATTTTTTTCAATCCAAGGAGTTCTTGAGTTTGAGGAGTATTAGAAGTGTCTATATATTCTTCATGATTTTCAGACTCCATTTCAAACCCTCAAATAAGCGCTGTAACCTAATTTTTAACTAGGCAAGACAGTAGGTCTAGATAGGGCCAAAAATATTCAAAAAACTATAAAAAGAGCTAGAGAGCTCAATTTTGAGGTTAGCAAGTCAGAGAAAGAGCTTCTTGAGGAGTGGAATGAATTTAATGAGAATCAAAGCTTCCAGTGTTCCTATCTTTGTTACCTTGCCTTGTGTGCATGTGTGTGCATACATGTATGTGCTTGTCACTCACATTTGCTGGCCACAATTTCTCATGATCTTCATATCCTCCTTTGGTCTCAGTAGATTGACAAGTAAAGGAGGTTTTAGTGTATATACCAAAAACAGTTCTCTTGCCTTCAAGCCTTTATCTTTTACATGTGCATCGAAGTATGAATTTTGTATTTTCTTAGCTGCATATATCTCGATAGTTGCTCTTAGTCGATTTTCTCCTAATCATTCTAAATCAAAGATCATAGAAGATAGCTCATGTCCAGACCATTGATATTCTTAGGCAACCTTCAATGTAGCTATCAAAAAGTCTAATGGCAGAACCACATTCTGACCAAACACCATCTAAAAAGGGGTGGCATTGAGTACCATTTTATAGGCCAGTGTATAAGCCCAAGCAATGTGATGTAGCTGTTTGTCCCAATTTGAATATTTGTTATTACACAAGTTTAGTCAAAACAATACATAGGATCATATGAGTGCTTTTTGCTTATCTGTTGGCTTGTGGATGGTATAGGGCCCACTTCTTGTGATTAAGCTTGAAGTGTTCCAAAATAAGAACAAGTCTTGTCTCCTTTTTGAAAAAGTAGATCTTGGAAGTTACTTACTTCAAATCTTCTTAAATTTGTCTTGAAGTATCTTGAGATCATGCTTATATCCTCCTTGAATTTAAACTTCTTCTTTGAAGTTTGCATTTTCTTGAGGATTAGACCTAACTTCAAGATCCAAACTAGGACTAAAAGATAATTATCATCCCACGGTCCGATGTTCCATACCATCTTTCCTATATCAATCTGAGTATAAAATCTAGTGTCCCATACCAACCTATTTTATATTCACATTAATGTGTGGGTAATACTTATCCTAAAGTCTAAATGTATCTTGGTAGAGTACCTTTTTACTTCAACTCTTTAAAAGAATTTGAAGTTTTAGGCATTATACCTAAATTGATATTCTAGGTTTTGATCCCTTCACATGATCTTTTCATGATCTTGTGCTTTCCTTTGGGAACTTGAAAACCTCAAATGTCTACTCTTCTTCAATTTGTAGTGACAAGAGTTGTTTACTTCTTGTCTTTAGATTCCTTTCTTGGCCAGGACTTTATAGGAATCTCTCTACTGCATAGTCCAAGCATCTACTCATGCTTTCTAGATTTGTACCAAAATCCCTTTAAGGATAGGTAAACTTTTATGTTACACCCTCCGCAGACTTAATTACTATTGGCACGGTTGCAGACTACATACTTGGAATACCTACTCTGTTCAAACTTGGAACAACTTACTACTTCGATTGCCAATACTTGAGAAAATTTCACAGTAGTTCCGACCACAATTCTTGGACAACCATGGCCAAGATTAATCAAGTCTTTATCATTAAGATCTCTTGAGCTTTTCTAAGCTTTTTGGCTTACCTAGAGGATTTTAGGAGATCTTTCCCTAACTCAAGTCTAAGCATGTTCTAATTCTTTTCAGATTTTAAAGCTAAGAATCTTTGATACACCACCATGTGATATCAACCATTGGACATTAAGTACCACGTCTAGTGGTTTGAGACTTCTGGGGAACTACTTGCTGTCAAAGAGTTTGAAGAATTTCATTCTCACTACTTGGGAGAATATTATTCTTCAAAGACTTGAGATTCCTTCTAGGGAATCAAATAACTTGAGAAAATGATTCATCTTGGAATCTTTTGCAATGTTGGAAGGATATTTGCTCTTTCAAACAATCTTTAGACACTTACTGATTCATATATTTTTATTTCACGAATATCAAACTAGAGAATAAATATCACCTTTCCACTATGAAAGACTGACTTGAACTTTCATTTATGTGATATTAACTCTTGTTCTTGAGTTTTATACAAGATTCATTATTATTGCTCAATCTTTAGATATTACTAGAGTACTTTAAACATATTTTGATGATTGATCCAATAGTAATGCTACTATGAACACATAATTTTGACTTTTGTAACTTGTTTAGGAAAAGTTCATGGATTGGAGATCCATCTCTTGGAACTTTTTATTCCTAAATGAAAAGTTCACAATTCAATTCATGTCTTTAGGAACTTATCTCATTCCCTAAAGATTACTTACTTTAGTTTCCTCTTGAAGCTTCAACTAGCTTGAATGAAACCAAAAGTTAACTCTCTAAAAGAGTTCTTTTAGAGAAACTAATGTAAGAAACTAATGCTACCAATGTAAGAAACTAATGGTTACGACCACCACATGCTAGAGAAATGACTCTCCTCCCAACCTTTTGCGTGTATATATAGCTTCTTGAATCAACGAGGACCACAAATGTAACTAGAGTCCACAAGTGCATGTGCAATCTCCTCCACTCCTTTCATATCTTCCACTAGAGTCTACTAGTGGCTAGAGTCATCTCGACCACTGCTTTAGTACCTTCCACTATAGTCAACTAGTGCTTGGTGTACTCGCCACTCAGGTTAAGTCCACTGGACTCAAGTTAACTCACCTTAACTTGAGTTAGAAGGCTCTAGAGCTCCTTGGGCAAAACTCTCTCCCCATGCTCCCCATGGGGGTTGAACCCAAGACCTCCCCCTTCATAACCTTGAGACTTAACCACTAGGCTAAGTGGATCACTTGTTATATGGACTTATGCTTAAGTCTAGTCTCGAGATATTTGGCCATATACATGAGTGACCAAACGATGTCCAAGTTCACATCTATCTGAACCGGCCGGACCCTTAGATCATAAACTTACTTTATTACATTCACTTTCATGGATACAAAGTCTAAGATATTCATCTTGTCCTTGCCTATATAGATTACGTTCACTGAGAGCATAATCTTGAGCCTCCTACTCCAAAATCCTCTTCCTTGCTTAAGTCATTCCTTCAAGGGGTATCTTTGTGCTCAGAAAATCAACTAATGGATTGCTCCAATCTTGTATTAAAGACACGATATAAAGTTGCATGTTCCACCAGATGTCTATTAATACACATTGGAAAATCCTTAGAAATTGTATGGATGTCTCCCTCCATTGATGGCCAATATATGCCTAATCTTTGTAGAGTCTGTAGGGTTCTATGTTTCAAATGGTGTTGCTCTAATGCAACTACATGTGCTAATTGTAACCATTTTGCATATTCATCTTCTTCCACACAATAGGTGAAGATCCCTTGATCCATGTGCGTATATACACTTCTTGCTATTATCTAATACTTTTGAGATTTTTCCACTTCTCTATTCTTTGGTTTCATTAAGGGATGTTAAGGTCCAAAAGTAAGAATAGGCACTATAGTTTTAGATCGATAAGGCACTACTTCAAGGTTGAACAAGTAAACATCAGGAAGTTCATATGATACTCCTTGTGAGGATTCTCTCAAAGTGAGTCTAGAAAGGTGATCTGCCCTAAGGTGAGTCTTGCCTTTCCTAAAAACCACCTCGAAATTATATTCCATTAGTAATAGAGACCATCTTACTAACATGACTATATTGAAATGTTTATTCACAAGAAAGAGTAATGACTGGTGATCAGTAAAAGAATTTAAACTTATTTGCAAGAAAATAATGTCTAAACTTCTTAACTGCATAGATAATGCATAATCCTTCTCGTTCTATAGTGGTATAATTTTGTTTTGTTGCATTCAACAAAACAAAATTATACCACTATAGAAAGAGAAGGATAAGCAATCGGAAGGTCAATGTTTCCTTCACTTGTAGGTTGTGCCAGCACACACTGAATAACAAAGTTGGAAGCATCCACATGAACATGGAATGGCTTACTCCAATCTGGTGTGATTAAAATTGGTGTTGAACACTATCATCGCTTAAGCTCATTGAAAGAGTTTTTGCACTCTTCATTCCACTCAAAGTTAGTCAAAAGGTTGTACATGGGCTTTGCTATTATCACATACTTGTGAATAAAATGTCCATAATATCTAGAGTGAAAGCTTGTACTTCCTTGAAATTATTTGGTTTAGATAGCTTTGCTATGGCTCTAACTTTATCTTCATTAATTGAAATCCCACTCTTTGAAACTGTGTCCTAGAATCTTGCCTTGATTGACCATGAAAATACACTTTTTTAGGTTCAAGCAGACCTGGTATTCTCTACATTTGTCAAATATTTGATTCAATTCAAGGATATGTCTAATGTCTAATGTTGGAACGAGTGCACAAATCATCAACATAGACCTCTAAATTCTTTTGCAAAGAATTCCTTAAACACATGACACATCAACCTTTGAAATGTAGCAAGGGGCATCACACAAAATGTGAAGATACCCCATTATGTGGCAAAAGGAATCTTATGTTGTTCTTTAGGGACAATGGATACTTGATTGTAGCTAGAGAATCCATCAAGAAAGCTATAGACTTCCTTTCTTGCTACAAGTTCTTATAAGTGTTTGGTGATAGGAAGCGAATAACTATCCGTTATGGTGGCTGCATTAACTTTTTTCAAGTTAATGAACACATACCTGCTATTCATTTTGGGCACTACCACGATGGGTGACTGTTACTCTAGCACAATGGAAAGTACCAACGTGATGAGATCCTCCTCATAATTGTCAATCTGTGGAGATGTGAGGACTAGTATGAAGACTATGAGCAAGTGATGGCACAAGTGTGTGAGTGAGAAGCACACAAACATGCACACACATACACACACGTGCACACAAGGCAAGAACAAGGAGGAACATTGGAGTTCTTTGCATTAGTAAAAAATTCTCTTACATAAGCTCAATTCACAAACAATCTAACCTCAAAAATGAGCTCTCAAGCTCTTTTTATAGTTTTCTGGCTAGCTTTCGCCTTGTCCACACCTAGTGTCCGGCCTAGTTAAAATTTAGGTTCTAGAGCCTATTTGAGGGCTCAAACGGAGTCGAAAAATTATGAAAATTGGTATGTAGCTAATTCTAATACTCCTCAAGCTCGAGGACTCCTCGTCTTGATCAAAATGGAGTCTATTCTACCAAAAATGGGATTTACAATGTGTGTGTAGTGATGAAAATCACTTGAGTTGGAAATTTTTTATGAAAAAAATGATTGGGCCTTGTTGTCGTATTATGCATGACTGTTCACACTCCCTCCTTCCTAGCATCTGTCACCCCTGACAGACCTCTGTTCTATAGGGTGGTAAATATAGTATTGGATGACGTTGGTGGCTAGCTCGTGTTCTCCAATCCTTAATCCTCTTGCTAGATCATCTTCCAATGCATCCCAATTTATTGCACCTGGGACATCTGGTTGCGGTGTAGCATAGTACTCGGAGTACATAGCTTGTTCGCATGCAAAAAGATGAAGTAGGTGTGTAGGTTTTGGTGCAAAGACCTCCGAGTGATACTCCCAGAAACCTGATGTGAACATGTCTTCGAATGTCTGTTTATAGCATGCAGGGAGGTATTTGATGCATGCATGTCAGGCGTAAGCCACACAAATGCTAGGGGTGGTGCTCATGTCATACACCAAGTCGTAATTTTCATTGGTAAACCCCGGTAGACGTACCTGTGGTGCTACTGCATTTCTAAAGGTTTTTAGTACTAGCTGCATCATATCCAAAATCTTAAGCATCATTTGGGCTGCCATATCTGGCATGGGCTTCAGTCGAGGCATCCAATGTCAAATTGTGGCCATCATGTATGCTATCGATGGTGGTCCCTGCGGTGGCTCTATGTACGGAAAATTGAGCCACTCCTTACATTGAGCATTATTTTGTGCCTTTATGTTGAATGCTTTCCATGATTTATGTCATGGAACGGGGCCGTAGCATGGATTGTAAAGTAGATGTAAAGGCGCATTGTTCCATGTGCACAACATTTCAGGATATGTCTCAAGAAGTTTCTGCCGCCATGTGGGTTGACGGATTTTGCCTTTTTGCACTTCCGGAGGAAGGTCTTCGGGTTGAAACTGGGTAGCAAAGGAAGGAATCTTGCCTGTGACCCTCTGTATTTCTGCATTGTAATCGGCTAGAATAAAATAGTAAAGCCTATATTGAAGTTCTGATGAGAGGATAAGGCATCTAGATGACATGTTCTTGAAGTGATTGGATTGTAACACTATTTCTTCTATGACTCTCATGGCCTGATTTTGCACTACTATTCGCTCTTCATGAGAACTCCCCATTTCTTCCACTTGTCATAGCCATGGGGGTCATGGTGCTTCGAACGTATCCTGACCTTCTTCGGTTTGTTGTCCTCCTAGGAAGGGTTGTGGATCATATTCTTCTGAACTCGGCCACATGGTCATAAGGATCTCCTGTCCCGTCAAAATAATTCTTCATTGCCTTGATTACTTGAGTGGGTCTAAGGGTTCTTGTGTGCTCTCGGGGTCTAGGCAATGGGAAATCATGTGCATCTCTTTGTTGCCTATGTGCTTGATGTCTCTCTCTTTCAGGTCTTTCATTTTCACATCCTAATCTATATTTCTGCCCACAGGGTGTGCAAAACTTACCTCAGGTCTCTCTCTAGGATTCATGAGCTTGGGATGATCCTAATCCTTGGAGACCATGGGAAACGTTGGATCCTGATGGAGGGAAAATCAATTCACTCTTCCACGTATATGCATGTCTATCATGTTCTCTTACTAAGAATATTTTCTCTGATGTGTTATTGAGGTAGACAACTTTGCCTAGTATCTCTGGATCCTTGAACTCGTAGATGATGATTATACCCAATTGGCTAGGTTGATCTGGCTTGAATCTCCAAAAGGCTTCCTCTGTTTCTTTATTCAAGAATAGTTCTATGCTTTTGTTGTCTTGAGGGATCCAATCTGGTGTGATCACTCTAGTCAAAACCAACTTACCTCTAGGCGTTTGGGGTCCTTGTCCTACATTTCCTTGTTCTAGGTCTCCTATCTCATTCTCATGAATGATATTTCCAAACTCATTGGTCCTATCTGGTAGGTTGGTGACCACATACATGGTTCCTTCCTTATCAATGTATGAACCCTCTTCGAACTTGACCACCGGGTGTTCAAGTCCAAAGGGTTGATCTAGATTTTTGAGTTGGATCACTGATCGCCTCAGGCCATCCTCATAGATGCGAGCACCTAATCGGTTGGTCCGAATATATTCCAATTGTGTCTTATAGGGACCTTGTGGTGTTTGTAGATGGGCAGTTCCTGAACCACCTGTAGGTTTCCCCATGCTAAAAGACATTTCTGAGTCACTTGTGTCAGAGTTTAGTACGTAAGGACAACCATTTAGTTGTTGTGCCCAAGACTTAGTTGTATGGTTGATACTGGACTGAGAAGATCTAATGCTTTGTCTATCCTTGCTTAGGTGTCTACCAGATGCTTTGGCTAAGAGTCCAAAATTTCCCCTTGGTATGGTTCAAAAATCCTTTGGAGTTTCCTTGGTTCCCTAGTCCCACCTGAGGGTCAACTTCAAATTAGTCTATCTGAAAATCCAACGAGCTATAGAGCTCAAAAAATGGACTTTGGATGAAAAAGTTATGTCAAATCAGGCTCCTAGGGGTCAAAACAGGTAAACAGGGCCTTGTCGAAAAATCACGATTTTGTAAGAGAATCGCGATTTTGTGAAATCAAGAGAATCGCGATGCTATGAAATCAGAGAATCGTGATCCTGTGAAACCAAGAGAATCGCGATCCTATGAAACCAAGAGAATCGCGATCCTATGAAACCAAGAGAATCACGATGCTATGAAATCCAGAGAATCGCGATCCTATGAAACAAAGAGAATCGCGATCCTATGAAACGAAGAGAATCGCGATGCTATGAAATCCAGAAAATCGAGATCCTGTGAAACCAAGAGAATCGGGATCCTATGAAACCAAGAGAATCGCGATCCTATGAAACTAAGAGAATCCCGATCCTATGAAACCAGAGAATTGTGTTTTTGAGAATCGCGATTGCCAGAAGAGAATCGTGTTTTTAGAGAATCGTGATTGCCAACAGAGAATCATGTTTTTAGAGAATCGTCGTTGATCACAATCGTGTTTTTGGCTGAAAATTGTGATTTGTGAGAATCGCGATTTTGATCACATTCAGAGAATCGTGTTCTAGAGAATCGCGATTTTGTACCTTGGATGAAAATCGTGTTTTTGAAAATCGCGATTTTGTCTCCGAGAATCATGCTGTGAAATCAGAGAATTGCGATGCTGTGAAATCAGAGAATCATGATGCTGTGAAATCAGAGAATCGTGTTTCTGAGAATCGCGATTGCCAGAAGAGAATTGTGTTTTTAGAGAATCGTGTTTTTAGAGAATCGCGATTGCCAACAGAGAATCGTGTTTTTAGAGAATCGTATTTGATCACAATCGTGTTTTTGGCTGAAAATCATGATTTGTGAGAATCGCGATTTTGAGCACATTCAGAGAATTGTGTTTTAGAGAATCGTGTTCTAAAGAATCGTGATTTTGTACCTTGGATGAAAATCCTGTTTTTGAAAATTGCGATTTTGTCTTAAAGAATCGTGGTTTTCAAAAATTTAGAGAATAGCGATTTTGAGCACAACCACAGATTGCGATTCTGAGAATGATCCCAGAATCATGTTCTTTTCAAAAGGATTTTAGGTGGGAAACAGAGAATCGTGATTTTCAAAAAAATTTGAATTTTTCACAGAATCGCAATTTTCATCACAGAATCGTGTTTTTTGGTGGGAACTTCAAATTTCTGAGCACCGAGCAATGGCGAGCTCCGTATGTGCAGAAAATCATGAAAAAACACAGCACTTGCTCTCCTTTGCACCTCCTTACTCCTTCTCACACAATAATGCATGGAAAATGGTATGAAAATGGTGAAAATGCACTAAAAAACAAGAAACTTCTATGAAGACGAAGATGGATGAAGATGGAGATGATGAAGATGGAGAAGAAAAATCAGAAAAATAACAGAAATGACAATTTTTTTACCTTCCAACGTCGCAAATCTACGATCTTACCATCACAACACTCTTCCTCGAAGCTCTCTCCCTGACAACGGTGCCAAAATTTGGTGTAGCTCAAGCGTAAGCACCACCTCCTTTATTTCTCAATCCGTAGAGATGTGAGGACCGGTATGAAGACCAGGAGCAAGTGAAGGCACAAGTGCGTGAGTGAAAGCCTATATATATACAAAGAAAATGTCGGGGCAAATATGAGAGATTGAGTAAGAACAAGATTTGAGGAGAATTAGATGTCATTAGACACTTTAGAAGTGAGTAGAATCTCTCTCATCACTCAGATGTAAATTTTCTCAGAAATGGAAAATGTTGCGCCTGATCTTTCTGAGTATTCTCCTTCTATGTTGAATCTTTTGTGAAATGCTTTTGTACAAGTCTAAGTCTATAGTTGCTTGACCTATGTACAAATTTTCAGCTTTTAATTGTGATCAGGCTGAGAGAATTGAGTGTAGGATCATTTGTATGTGTAAGTGGAAAGTAGAGAAGTTACAAGAGGTGCAAAATTCGATGCTAATGTTTTGATCAGTTCTCCTTCCACAGTGTAAAGTTTTGAGCAAGCAAGCACTCAATCTTTAAGTTGGAAGGTAAGCTATCTTTGGCTAAAAGCATTTGCATAAACGGGTTCTAGATTGAGAGAACCAAGTGTTAGAAGTTACAAGTGTCTGAATCCACTTCTCAGAAGAGCAGTTTTAGACATAGGTGATTTGATGAGGTCATTTCTCAGCATCTACTGAGTCTTTTGGAATGATTTAACTTGAAGAAGGTGCAAAAACTATAGGCAACACGTTGTGCAAATTTTTATAAAAAACTTTACACATTTGATAAGTCAATGAGAGAGTTATGTGCAGTAGACTTTCTGTAGAGTCTTCTTCTTCACAGTTTATCCAAAATTTTCATTGAGCCTACAAATTAGTGAAGGTTTTGAGTTACTTTTGATATAGAGGTGCTCTAAATTCAAGAGTAGCTTGTTCTTTTGGAGATTAACACTCTCCATCAGAAACTCCATCTTCTTTGACCATATAAGCATAACTTTTGTGAGTCATATAAGAAGTATCATAGGAATACCTTCTTGGTTGTCTCCTTAATGTGGTTGAACTTCTTGGTTCACATTCTTCATGTGTATCGAAATACACTTCATCAAAACTAGGTGCATATTCATTTCTGCTTGATGATCCAACGCTGGATGTACTTGCTTGCATGTGATCTTCATCTCCATTTACTTGCATATTTGATTTACCTCTCTCATTTCTTCTTACCTCTTCTTCAAATGCTTCAATGTTTTGACTTTGTTTTGCGTACCAAATCTTCTATTCATCAAATGCCACATCTCTAGAAACAAGAAATTATTTGGTTAGATGATTCCATAACCTATAACCCGTCTGCTTTTCATCATATCCTATACACACATATTTTTTTAGCCTTTGGTTTAAACTTATGTATGAGTTCTTAATGGTACATAAGCATAGGAAATTGATCCAAAAACTTTGCAATGATCTAGTGTTGGTTTCTTACCCCACCAACCTTCATAAGGGGTCATTCTAGTGAGGGCTATACATGATAATTTATTCACAAGATATGTGGCTATATTCGCAGCCACAACCCATAGATAATTTGGACAATTCTTTTCCTTTAGCGTTGCCCTTGCAAACTCAACCAAAGTTCTATTTCTGCTTTTGACAACCTCATTTTGTTGAGGTGTGTACCTGCAAGTTATTTCGCTGTGTATAGCCGCATGTTATTTCTCTCTTAATACATGCATTCCAAAGATAATCATTTAATTCTTTGGAGAAGTATTCTCCCCCTCCATTAGACCTTAGTCTCTTGAGCTTTTGACCTGTAACCGTTTTTTCATATGCATGAAAATGTTTGAAGGCTCCGAATACTTTTGATCTTTCCTTAAAGACATAAAGAGTTATCCATCTTGTAGCATCATCAATAAAGAAAGCATAATACCTAGAGCCATTGATTGATCCTTCTTTTGTTGGTCCCCGTACATCTCTATGGATGAGCTCTAGTAGTCCATCATGCTTGAATCCTTTCTTTTGAAATGGTAATGTATGTGCTCTTTGTATTTGGCATGCTTCACATTTGTAGACCATGTGTTGGTTCTCCACATTTGGTAACCCTATTACAGATTGATTTGCCACCATAGCTTTGATCCATCTTTCATTGAAATGTCCTAATCTCTTATGCAAGAGGTCTAATTTTGTAATCACTTCATCACCATGTGTGAGAAAGGCTTGACCAATGTTCCCTTGCACTCTCAAAGTAAAGAGTCTACCTTCCTTCCTTCCATAGACAATATGATTATATTCATTCTCTCAATCTTCCACAAGTAGTCTATTTGTAAATCTGACTTGAAAACCTTTCTCCACTATTTTACCCACACTAATAAGATTCTTTCGTATTGTGGGAACATACAAAACATTGGTTAGAAAATTTTCTCCACTCCTTCATTTCACTTTTCCAATTGAATGCACATTGTGTCTTGTGTTATCACCATTTGAATTATATGACTAGACATTCCTTCTTCTAATTTTGACATTAAATCTATATTACCTGACAATTATTGGAACAACCAAAGTCAATATAGAATACCTTGAGATCTTCTTTCTCTAGAGTACTTATTGAATTCATCATCAATGTTGTATGGTTCTCATTCTGTGTATCATCTCCATAATTATAGTAGTTGGTGTTGTAGGATTGATTTTGTCCCCAATTTCTTCCTCCACCTCTACCATAGCCACCTCTTTGACTTTGCCTTCCTCTTTGAAAATGTTTTTGATATCTTCCACCTCTACCTCTCTGATTTTTAATTTGATTCTGATTTGGATATTGTTGATTGTGCCAACAATCATATGTCAGATGATTGCTCAAACCAAAATCCAACATGTCTGCTTGTTGTTATTCTGATTATCTCTTCCTCTTCTGTTTCCTCTACCTTTACCTATACCATTACCTCTTCCTTTTACATAATTGTCTTGAGAAGTTGATTCTTCTTCTTCCTTCGATTTACCTTTGTTTCCTTTCTTCTTATTCTTTGCATACATAGCAGATCTGTGTCCTTTGTCTCCATCTAACTTCAAGTCTTGCTCAAATGTGAGCATCAATCCAAGCTATCGATTTAGATCTTGTACAAAATGATTTAATGAAAGTTCAGTTGAAAGTACAAAAGGTTTCCACCTTCCATATCCTTTCAACCCTACAAGTAATTGTGAAATCAACCTATGATCTTCAATGTCTTCATCTATAGATCCAAGACTATCTGTTGGAGTTAGATGTCTACGAAAGCATGCGAACAGCACAAGGAAGAAGAAGAAGCTTGGAGCACAACACACAATATTGAATGTATTACTAGAGAATGTACAAAGATTAGTAGCCCATTAGGGCAATAGGCATATATACAAGACGGGGGAAAAAACCTCCTAAAGAGGAAAAACAGTGCCCGACAGTCCTAGAGTGTTCACACACATTACTACCGAAATATATCAACAAATCCCCCCTAGGAGTGATGCGGTGAACAAGTAGCTAGAACTCATGTATAAGGAAGTTCCAAGCTATGTGGAAATCACTCCACAAAAGGAAGTAAGCCCAAAGCTTTGCAGAAAGCTTCAAACTTCTCCCTAGGCAGAGCCTTTGTGAAAAGGTCTGCAATGTTCTCCTACGTGGGCACATATGCCAAGCTAATCTCCCTAGCAGAGAACCTCTCCCTAACATAATGATAATGCACCTTAGTGTGCTTAGTGCGAGCATAGAACACACGGTTCCTCGCAACTACCAATGCGCTCTGACTATCAGTGAAGATGGTGGTGGCAGAAGATTGACCAACACCCAACTCAACCATAAGGCGTCTGAGCCACACACACTCAACAGTAGCTCTGAAAGCTGCCCTATGCTCAGCCTCACAACTGGTAGTGGCCACAATAGGCTGCTTCTTGCTCAACCAAGATATACATGAGCTACCAAGCATGAAGCAAAAGCCACTAGTGGACACACAAGTGTCATAGCAACCAGCCCAGTCTGAGTCAGAAAAAGCATGCAAATCTGGTGGTAGTGATCCCCCCTTGGGATAAAACAACCTAAGTAGCGGAGTGCCACTCATGTAGCGAAAGATGCGCTTAACCGCCTGCCAATGCTTGACACCTGGGCAATGCATAAACCTGCTCATCTGTGAGACAACAAACTAAATATCTGGCCTAGTAATGCATAAGTACATCAGGCATCCAACAGCCTGCTGAAAGCAATAGGTTTATAGTCTTCAAGGCCAAAATGCTCCAATAATGTGTCAATATATTTCGTTTGACACAAAGCCATTCCACCATCAAGTTGCATAAACTAAATGCCCAAATAGTGATGCAAATGCCCCAAATCACACATCTCCAATTAGCCATGCAAATCAGCCTTAAAATCAGCAATATGCTTCTCAATAGGACCAGTGAGCAGCATGTCGTCAACATAGACAACAACGATCAGAAGCACATCATTAGCATGCTTAACATATAAGGTGCTTTCAGTTGGACTGTTCTCAAAACCATGTGCAATCAGATAGACATGTATCTTCTCATACCAAGCATGTGGTGCTTGTTTTAAACCATATAATGCCTTCTTTAACCTGGAAACCTGGTTTTCATGCCCTTTCTGCGCAAAGCCACGGGGCTGAAAAACAAACACTTCTTCATGCAAGTCACCATTCAAAAATGTTGTTTTAATGTACAACTGATGTACATTCCAACCATGATGGGCTGCAAGTGGACAAATGCTCCGAACAGTAGTCATACCGCATGTAGGTGCAAAGGTCTCATCAAAATCAATGCCTCTTTCCTACGCATATCCCTTTGCAACAAGCCTAGCCTTACACCTGTCAACTGTACCATCAGGTTTACGCTTCAACTTGTATACCCACTTAGTGCCAATGGCCTTCTTGCCAAGAGGCAAGTCACATAAAGACCAAGTACCATTCTTCATTATTGCATCATATTCAGATTGCATAGCAGCCATCCAATTTTCTGAATTTTATGCTTCATCAAACGAAATAGGCTCATTCTCATCACAGAGACTAGATGCAGCCATAACATAGCAATCTAATGCAAAAGAGGCACTATGAGAGCTTGATCGAGTATGATATGATATAGGTGCATCTAATTTGCTGTCACGCAAGGTCTGCACCAGCCATTTTGGCATAGTTCTTGCCTGCTCAATATCAACTCTCTCATCAATAAGTGCATCATGTACATCTGCATAAGAAATGGAATTATTTGCATCATGACATGAAACCTGCAAAGCCTGAGAAGTTGCCTCATTAGGACCAGCACTAAACTGTCCACCTGTAAAAAGAGGCAACAAAGTATCATACATGTCTTTGGAGCTAACAGATGTCTCCTTAGTACATGAAAGCAATGGTTGAATAACATCTTCCACAAAAACAACATCACGGCTAACCAAAATGTGTTTAGTATGTGGATGATACAGACGATAGCCTTTACTTTCAGAACTGTACCCAACAAAATTACATTTTATTGGTTTATCATCCAATTTTCTGCGATGTTGTTCAGGCACTAATGCATATGCCAAACAACCAAACACATGCAGATGACCAACAGATGGCTTGCGATCATGCCAAGCCTCATATGGAGTGATAGACTGTAGCGCTTTAGTGGGACACCTATTCAGTACATATGTTGCACACATGACAGGCTCAAGCTAGAAACTATGTGATAAAGCCTGACTCTTGACCATACACCTCACCATCTCCATGAGTAACCTGTTCTTTTGTTCAGCAACTCCATTTTCTTGAGGTGTATATGGCACTGTACACTAGTGTTTTTTCCCACGTTCAGCCAGAAATGCATTAAAATCAGAAGACATATATTCCCCCCCTCGATTAGAACGGAGGGTGCCCATTTTACATGCTGACAGATTTTTAGCCAAAACCAAAAACTGTTTGAAGCACATGAACACTTCAGACTTTGCCTTCAATGGATATATCCATGCATGCTTGGAAAAATCATCGATGAAAGTCACGAAGTAAAGATAATTCCCAAAAGAAGGTGTCTGCATAGGACCACAGACATCACTATGTACAAGCTGCAATTTCTGAGTAGCCTGAATTGAACCATCTTTTGGAAAGGACGAACGCTGCATTTTGCCCAAAATATAGCCTTCAAAAACATGTTTTCTAGGTGCCTCAAGTTTGGGCAAAGATGACACCATTTCATATTTCTGCAGGCATAGCAAACTAGCAAAATTCAGATGACCAAAGCGTGCATGCCAAAGCTTTGCATCTGACATAGCCTGTTCTCTATAGGGGTAGGCTCGAGTGAAGAGAAGAAACTCTACTGCAAGGTAATAATTTTGGTTGCCCCACTATCAAATTACCAAACATCTGAGTCTACTGCAGACATGCACTGCTCATGAGAAGATGGGTCAAAACTCCAGATAGTAGTAAGCGCCCATTCTTCTTCCTGCACAAGATTACCAGACTCTGTTTTTGGTGTAGAGGCCTCTACAACAACCATTCTAGCCTCTTTCTTCTTTGCCTCTTTAGCAACCAGTTTTGGACAGTTCTTTATGATATGATCATTCCCTTTAGAATACTTACAACACAATTTTTGCTTTTCTAATATTTTCTCATCTTTATCTTCCTTCTTCGAATATGCAGAATTAGCAGATTTTTGTTTACTAGTTGAAGAGCTCCATTTTTCTTTGCCCTTCTGACTAGCCAGGAAAGCTTGATCTACAACTCGCATAATGGACCTGTTCTGCCTGGGCTGATCTTCCTGCAACAGAACAAAGACTAACTCCTCAAATGATAAGCCATTTGGATTGCCTTTCATCATCAACCGAAGAGTAGAAGCAAAACTCTAATATGAATCAGGAAGACCATTCAAAACGGTCTGCACAAGTGAGCTATCTGGTATAACCTCATCATTAGAAATCAATTGTTCCTTCAAGTCTTTGATCTTTGTTAGAAAACTGTCCATAGAATCACCATCATTCATGTGCTCACTCTCCAACTATTTTCGGAGGTAAGCAACACGAATCAATCTTTGCGTTTTGGTTGTTCCAAACATAATGGTAACATTAGTTTATCCGAATTGTGAACCAATCATGAGATAAAGAAAGTCACATGAAATCTAAGGTTAGGATGCTTTCCTTTGTATGCATAACATCACCACCCACTCAAGCAATGAGTTCCACGAGCAACGTCCATGTTCTCTAGCTTGGGTTTCATTGGATTCTTCTTATGGAATCAACAAACCTTGATAGGTGCTCTTTGAATATTTTTTGCATGAGGCAACTTTGTTATGAAATCCATAGAGATGGATTCACATTTTTTATTAGGCACATCTAATGGTTGTAACATATGAAGAATCCTTTTAAATTCAGCCTTAACATGTTGACATTTCAAACATTCTTTCACATACCTCCTAATATCATATTTCATACATGGCCAGAAATATGAAGCTTTCACTTTTGCATAAGTCCTCAAGAAACCAGGGTGTGCAGAGAAATGTGCATCATGACGGTCATGTAGAGTCTTTTCTTTCAAAACAGAATCTGAAGAAATACATAAACGAGAATTACAATACCAATCATTCTTTTTCAAATGTAATTTTCCCTGAAACATAAAAAATTCAAGATTGCTGCATAAAATAAATCTTCTTTTAATTCTTTTTCAATATCAAAATCAGAGGATAAAATAAAAATTGAATTGCATAAAGGTTTAGCATCGATCACTTTGTTTTCTTTTCCTACTAAGTATTTAATATCAAAGTCATATTCACTTAGCAATTCGATCCATCATTTTTGTTTATTGTTAAATAAAGCTTGAGTAAATATATATTTAAGGCTCTAATGATCTTTTCTTAATTCAGACTTTACTCCAAGCAATAAGTGCCTCTAATGTTTAAGTGCATGAACAACCACAAGCATTTCCAAGTCATGTGTTGTATAATTTAATTCATCTTTCCTTAGTTTCCTTGACTCATAAGCCACTACCCTTCCTTCTTGTGAAAGTTTTAGCAAACAATTTTTGATAATTTTCTATTTTAATTCTTCAAACGCATTTTGACACTCATCGTTCCATGTGAAGTCTCTGTTTTTCTTTGTCAATTTTGTAAGAGGATTTGCAATTCAAGAAAACTCCCTAATGTGTGCCCCCCAAAGGAAGCTTCTCACATTTCTCACACATTTGGGTGTAGGCCAATCAACTATGCTTTTAACTTTCTCAGGATCTATGTGAATCCCTTCCTTAGAAACACCTCTCCCCAAATAAGTTACTTCCCCATTTGCAAAAAAACATTTACTCATCTTACCATATAGTTTATGCTCTTTGAGTTTCTGTAAAGTCTTGTTGAGATGCAATGCATGTTCATCATCATCCTTAGAATAAACAAAAATATCATCAAGAAAGACTAATACAAATTCATTGAGATATTCATGAAACACATTATTCATCAAACACATAAATGTTGTAGGAGCATTTGTCAATCCAAAAGGCAAGACCGTGAACTCTTAATGACTGTATCATGTTCTAAAAGAGGTTTTGGGTATGTTCTTAGACTTTACTCTAATTTGATGATACCCCATGTTAAGTCAATTTTAGTGAATACTTTAGCACCACTCAATTGACTCAGCAATTCATCTATGTGTGGAAGTGGATACTTGTTCTTAATGGTTTTCTTGTTCAATCCCCTATAGTGGATACAAAGTATGTATGAGCCATCTTTATTTTTTTGAAACAAAACAGGTGCTTCCCAAGGTGAAACACTAGGTCTGACCAACCCCTTCTTCAATAGATCATCCAATTGGAGCTTCAACTCTTTCAATTCATCAATATTGAACCTATAATGTGCTCTAGAAAAAGGCTCACTTCCTCGGTATGTTGGTGCAATATTCACAAGCCTACATACTTGGTTACCTAGCCATAAGTTTCCATATATCCTCATGCATATTCATGGGAATGTCCACTTGTAAAAGCTTGATTTTATCCTTTGTAAAAGTGCATATGTAAAAGGCTCTTTCAATCACGAGTTGCTAGGAGAATCACTTATTAGATTTTTGGGGAGGAGCGATGATAGATGAAGCCATAAAATCTAGGAACATTTTTTGCTATAATTTGAAATTCAAAAGTTGAAAATTGGCTCCAGCTTTAGCTATAAAAATGACTCATCAAGTCGAGTGAAATAGAGCCCGGATTAGCAGAGATTTGATGAGGGTCTTCATGGTACATTGAGCTCACACTGTAGCTCTATCGTTCCCCTCACATTGTGCAATCATTCATTCTAATATCATTGTAATTTATGTGCATTAATACATACACTTTGATTATGTATCATCTCTATTTCTCTATCATGTACCACTAAGAATAGTGAACTTATTTGATTTGTTTCTCAGTGTATACTTTATCATTTTCAATGGTTTAACTTGGTATAGATTTACTAGATAGTCTATTTTCATGCTACAAAGTTTCATTCTTATTTCCTTACCCATTCTCGAGTAATGTGCAAAATAGTGCTCTCTAGTTTGCATTATCTCAACCTCTTAAAATATTGCGATGCATCTCTGACTTGTTAAGCATCATTCTTGGTGCATAGTTTATCATTTCAAGTGAAATAACTTGAAAATGTTAGCTATCCAAGTCAATTAGATATGACCTAAAGGATTTTGTCTAAATTTTAGCATAGAAAGAGCACTATTAATCTCTCTGAGCAGGTGTAGTGACCAAAATAAAAATTTTTTGATTCATGGTGAATGTCAAAGTTATCTATTTTGATCCAGTGATTTGAGGATCATCTTTTAAAGTACTTGGGTGATTATTTGTGCTTCTTGGAAAGCTCAAGAGGTCTACTTTGCAATCCTCAAATCAGTTTTGGCTTGTGTGAAGCAAGAATTTGTAGGACCATCTCATCTCTAGAGGGTGTCTGCCCTCTCCTCCAACTGTGGTATCAGACCAACATCAAGGTAAAATGGGAGATGGATTTCCATCATTCATTAAGAAATTGGATAGAGGAAATGATCCAACATGGTCCCTAAGGATGAAGGCTTACCTCCAAGGAAGAAGCTTGTATGGATAAATATTTGGAGATGCAGAAATGTGAACCTTTCAAAGCAAAAACCAACCTACAAGAGAGGAGCAAGAGAGACTAGCTGCTTGGTGTGCAAAGGATGCTCTAGCCAGGTCTTACATACTCAATTCAATATCTAACTTTTTGTTACCTCATATTAGGAATTTCAAGACTTCCCAAGAGACTTGGGAAGTACTATCTTCATACTTCTCATCAAATACAAGGGCCAAAAAGGACCAGCTTTGGATGGAGTTCACAACCTTGAAGAAGCAACCAAAGAAAAGTGTAACTGACTATGTGACCAAGATGAAGGATGTAGCTGATCAACTTGGGAGTATTGGAGATGAAATAGAAGAGGAGTAGATAGTAAGGTAGATCATAAATGGCATCAAGGCTGATGACAAATGGGAGTGTTTTACCACAACAGTGGACCTATATATGGACATGTAGATACCTGACCTCAATACATTGATGGGGAAACTCTTCACACATGAGAAAAAGCTCAACAAGAATGGAGACACTTCTAGAGGTAATGAATCTTCTGCCCTTTACACATATAAAAATAAGAGTAAAGATAAAGGCAAAGATAAGAAGAATGAAGAAGATGCAAGTACCTCTCAAGTGAATTTCACAGGTAGAGGAAGAGGTACTAGAGGAAGGGGTAGAGGAGGAAAGCAAGGCAGGGGAGACCATAAAATTCTTCACCTTGCAACATTTGTGGCTTAACCAATCATATCACAGATGAATGCTTCAAAAATACAAAGAATCATAGAGGAAGAGGCTTCCATAGAGGAGGCTATGGACAATCAAGAGGCAAGTTCAATAATGCAGGAAACAACTACCATCACAATTACAACCAAAGTTACAACAATAACTATTAAGGAGGCTTCAAAGGAAGGAGAGACTACAAAAATTACACAGATGATCAACAAGATTCCGTATTACTCATGAACATGACATCCAAGCAAGGTAAAGATGATGAATTCTTATTCTATATTGATTCGGGTAGTTCCAATCATGTGGTTGGCAATGTAGCATTGTTGTCTAACCTTGAAGAACCCAAAGGAAAACATGAAGTCCAAAAAGGCGATGATACTAGGTGCTCACTAATGAAAATTGGAAATGTTAAAGCATATGAAGATAATATGAATCTTCTAAGTAGGGTATTGTATGTGCCAACAAAAGAAGAATTCAAAAGTTATTTATCTATGTGTTTATGTGGATGACATTATCATTACAAGAAATGATGCCAATGGCATCAAGAAAATCAAAACCCAGATGAAGGAGGAGTTCCGGATCAATGGTCTTGGCTTGCTTACATTTTTTCTTCGTTTAGAGATTGTTTTTATAGATTCTGGTGTTTTCATTACTCAAAGAAAATACATCCATGACATGCTAGTTAATTTCAAGATGGAAAATGCAAAAATTGTAGGTACACCCATGGAGTTGAATCATGAACTCAGTGCTCATGAAGGAGAGCTACTTGAAGACATTACACAGTACTAAAGGCTTGTTGGGAGTCTCAATTATGCAACCCTAACAAGAGTGGATTTATGCTATGGAGTAAGTACATCGAGTCAATTCATGCATACACCAAGAAAACCTCACATGGAAGCCGCCAAAAGGATCTTAACGTACTTGAAGGGTACCATAAATGAAGGACTATTTTATCCATTGACATATGCCTTGGATATCAAGCTATACTTTGATGCAGATTGGGCAGGCTCAAAAGATGATAGGAGGAGCACCTCTACCTACTTATCTTTTGTAGGGTCTACGTTAATTTCACGGTAATCAAAGAAATAACCAACTGTGGCATTGTCATCATCTGAAGCTGAATATAAGGGCCTAGCAAGTGCAACACAAGAGGCAATGTGGTTAAAGCTACTCTACTCAAACTTCGGGCTACATACATACAGTCCAATGGTCTTTGGAGATAATACTAGCTCACTACATTTGGCTACTAATCCTCTGTATTATGCAAGGAGTAAGCACATTGACGTGCATTACCACTATGTGAGAGAGAAGCTACTTAGAAAGGATATACAATTGTGCTTACCTACAATGTGCATATATGTTAACTAAATCTTTGGATGGAACTAAATTGAACAGGTTCAAGATGATGATTGGATTGCAGGAGATCAAGAAGACCTGAAGCCCAAGCATGTTAGGATTGAGGGGGAGCTTTTGGTGCTTGGTTACCTAGCCATAAGTTTCCATATATCCTCATGCATACTCATGGGCAGGCCCACTTGTAAAAACTTGATTTCATCCTTTGTAAAAGTGCATATGTAAAAGGCTCTTTCAATCACAGGCTATTAGGACAATTAGTCATGAGATATTTGGTGAAAGAGTGATGACAGATGAAGTCTAAACTCTAGGAACATTTTTTGATAGAATGTGAAATTCAAAAGTTGAAAATTGGCTCCAACTTTAGCTATAAAAGTGACTCATCAAGTCAAGTGGAATAGAGCCCAGATTAGCAGAGATATGAAGAGGGTTTTCATGGTACATTGTGCTCACACTATAGCTCTACCATTCCCCTCACATTATGAAATCACTCATTGCCAATATAATTGTAATTTATGTGCATTGATACATACACTTTGATTATATGTCATCTCTATTTCTTTGTCATGTACCACTCAGAATAGTGAGCTTCTTTGATCTATTTCTCAGTGTATACTTGATCATTTTCAATGATTTAACTTGCTATAGAATTATCAGATAATCTATTTTCATGTTACAAAGTTTCATGATTATTGCTTCATCCATTCTTGGGTAATGTGCAAAATTGTGCTCTCTGGTCTGCATAGTGTCAACCTCTTAAACTATTGGGATACATCTCTGATTTGTTAAGCATCATTATCAGTGCATAGTTTATCATTTCAAGTGAAATAACTTGAAAACATTAGCTACCCAAGTTAATTAGATATACCCAAAAGGATTCTATTCAATTGTTAGTAGAGAAAGAGCACTGTTCATTTCTCTGAGTAGGTGTAGTGACCAAATAGAAAGGTTTTGATTCATGGTGAATGTCAAAGTTATCTATTTTGATCCAATGATTTGAGGATCATCTTCCAAAGTACTTGGGTGATTATTTGTGCTTGATGGAAAGCTCAAGTGGTCTACGTTAGATTCCTCAACTCAATTTTGGCTGGTGTGAAGTAGGAATTTGCGGCACCATCTCATCTCTCGAAGGTGTCCACCATCTCCTCCAATAGGATAGAGGTCTATAGCATGGTCAATTTTCCTAGGAGGAGCCATGCCCGATAGATCATCAGGAAATACATCCACATACTCATTTAAAATTTTTCTTACATATTCACGTATTTCTTCTTCTCCTAAAGTTCATTCACATAAACCAAATATGTCTCACAACCCTCTTGAATACCCCTAATCACTTTTATAGCAGAAATAGGAGAAAAACCTAAATTACACTTGCCTACAAGAGGATGTTCCTTCCCCTCTATTTTCAAAGTAAGGATCCCACTTTCACAATCAATCACGACACTGTTATGAATTAACGAATCATTCCAATGATTACATCACATCCTCCAATTTCAATTACATGGAAGGTACCCAAAAACTTAGGTTCACCTAACATAAAATCAAGATTCTCAATATAGCCTTGAGTATAGTGTATCCTACTATTTGTCAGGGGAGCACTAGATTGTGTTCTCTTACTACAGTAGACAAGATTTCACTTCTGATTACAAGATCACCCATGAAGGGGAAATGATACAAGAATACGTGACTGATACAAGATGTCCCACAACCCGGGACTGATAGGTATGAACAACTCGACTAGAGATGATACAGGAGATCCCACAACCTAGGATTGTAAGTATGAAACGAGATCTCTAGATTACATAAACTCCCTTCTAGGAGAGGAACTAGATACAAGAAAGAACTCGACAAGATCTTGTACTAGGAGATTACAAGAGGACAAGACAAGATGTCCAGGATACAAGACTAGACAAGACTAGAACAAGGAACAAGACAAGAATATGAACTAGAACTTGGAGAGTACTTACTTGGCGGTCACGACCCCTTGAGCTCCCAAGACTGGTATTGGCAAGACTCAGAATGAATGTGGACAACCCCTCCTTATATAGGCTTTCCAAGGGTGGTTCAAGGGCAGTTACAAATTAATGATGTCATCAATTTGAAGCATGGTCTCTGGATGTCAGAATCAAGCAAGAAGATAGTCGATCTTAGGGTTTTGGCACACTCAGGAGGCAATGGAAGCATTAGTTTCTCCTAATTCTAAACCAATCATGAGATATAGGATTCACATGGAATCTGAGATTCAAGATGGTTTCCTTTATCCATGATATCACCTCCCCCTCAAGCAACGAGTTCCACGAGGAGCGGTCATGTTCTGTGGTCTCGACTTCATTGGATTTGTCTTATGGAATTCTCGAACCTTGATTGGTGCTCTATGAAGGTTTTATGCACGTTCGCAAGTACGATCACTGATGTCATAGCCTTTCCAATGAATAAGGTACTCTAATCTTCCTCGGGATATTCTCGAATCTAGGACATGCTCAACTTCAAATTCTTCATGATCATCAATCTCAATAGGTGGTGAAGGACTAGGCCTCTCCCCCCCCAATGGTGAACTCTGATATGGTTCCAACATGGATACATGGAAAATTGGATGTATTCTCATGGTACTTGGTAGCTGGAGCTTGAAGCTGATTGGATTAATCTTGGCCAGGATGGTGAATGGACCAAATCTTTGATGATCTAACTTTGCACAAGGCCTTGAAGTTTGCAAATTGCTTCTAAGTAACCATACTTTTGCCCCAATTTGATATGATGGATTCTGAACACGATGTTGATTTGCATAGTACTTATATTGTTCTTGAGCTTTACAGATCTCTTCCTTGAGTTCTTTGTGAATGTCCATCAAGTACTAGGCCTTGTCTCTAGTAGCTGGGTTCTTGACATGATTTGAGAGTATTATATCCATCCTTCGATGTTGTCCATAATTTGCAAAGAAGGGAGTTTGCTTAGTAGATGCATGAACACTATTGTTATAAGCAAAATCTGTAAAGGGTAAAAGCTCAAACCAATCATTTTGATGATAGTTGTTGGTGCAACGGAGGTATTGCTCTAGGACTTGATTCACCCGTTCTGTTTGTCCATCAGTTTGTGGATGATTTGCTATAGATAGTTTAACTTGAACAACAAGGAGCTTGCAAAGACTATTCCAAAAGCTGGATATGAAGTGTGGACCTCGATCACTGACAATATCATCAGGCAATCCATGACGCCTAAATATGTACCTGAGAAAAATTCTAGTAGTGGCTGCACCTGTGATTGCCTTGGTAGTTGGAATGAAGTGTGCGATTCTTGTAAATCTATCCACAATAACAAGAATGGCATTATACTTATCCGACTTCGGTAGATCTCTGATGAAATCCATAGACAATGAAGCCCATGGCCTTTCTGGAATAGGTAGAGGTTGCAAGAGGCCATGAGGTTTATGCCAGGGTACCTTAGATCTATTGCAAGTATTACAGGTTCAGATATATTCTTTGACTTCCTTCCACATCTAAGGCCTCCAAAAGTCCATTGATATGAGTTCTATTGTTTTATTCACTCCAAAATGTCCTGTTGTAAGGTTGTCATGGCATTGTTGAAGTACTTGAATCCTGGGCTTTCCTGGAGGGATATACAATAGGTTCTTATAGAGTACTAACCCATCCTTTTCCTGAAATTCGTTTACTTCTTGGAATTTTCCTTCTTGAGCTTTCTGCTTAATGTTACAAAACAATTCATCCTATGGTAGATTCTCACCGATCAAATGATTCAAGGCTGAATCTTCATGATGACTTGAAGAGATAGCTGCTGACTGGAGATGCTCAGGCTTGAGTCATACACTCTTGTTGATCAAAGGCCTCTTCACGCTTCTTTGGTGCAAGGTAAGATATTCAAAACAAGGCATCTGACTGACATTGTTGACGTCCTGGACGGTACGTGATGACAAAGTCAAATCTGGATAGAAAGTTACTCCATCGAGATTGCCTTCTATTGAGGATGCGAGTGGTCATAAAATACTCTAACTTCTTGTGATCTGTATACACAGTAACTTTGTGAGCTGCTCCTTCTAGATGGTGACACAAGGTATCAAATGTTTCTACTATGTCAAGAAGTCCTTTATCATGGATTTCATACTTAATTGATGGAGGGGAAAATTTCCTTGAATGATATGCAACTGGATGTAGGTGTCCATCATCTCCATATTGGGATAGAATCTCCCCTAGGGCAAAGTCTGATGCATCTATTTCTAGGAAGAAGGGTTTGCTTGAATCAGGATGAACTAGAATTGGGGTAGTGGTGAATATCGATATCAAGGTCTGGTAGGCTCTTTTTGCTTCTTCGCTCCATGAAAATTTTGAGTTTCCTGTAAGCTTGGTAAGAGATGTCATAATCTTGGAGTAATCTCTAATGAATATCCTATAAAAATTGGCAAACCCTAGAAAACATTGTACATCTCAAACACACGAGGTTGGTTGCTAATCAAGGATTGTCTTGATCTTCTTAGGGTCCATAAAGATTCCTTTCTCTGATACAATGTACCCTAAAAACTCCACTTCTGTCTGATGGAAATAGGAATTCTCCAATTTCGCATATAACCCTTTTTCTCTTAGTTTCTCTAAGACTATCTCTACATGAAATTCATGATCTTCTAGATTTTTGGAGAATATCAAGATATCATCAAGGTATATTACCACAAAATCATCTAAATACTCTCAATATATATCATTCATCATATGTTGAAAGACAGCCGGAGCATTTGTGAGACCAAATGGCATAAATACATATTCAAAGTGTCCATACCTTGTTCGGAATGTTGTCTTCCATTCATCTCCTTATCTGATCCTGACAAGATTGTATGCTCCTCGAAGGTCAATCTTAGTGAAGAACTTTGCTTTTCCGAGGTGTTCCAAGAGCTCTGATATAAGTGATAGAGGACATCTGTTCTTTATTGTGACTTTATTCAAACCACGGTAGTCCGCACACATTCGAAGAGTTCCATCCTTCTTCTTCACAAATAGGATAGGGGCTCCTGTAGAAGATTTTGAGTGTTTGATAAAACCCTTGGCTACATTCTCATCAATATTCTTACGTAATTCTATAAGTTCCTCTCGGGATAGTCTATAGATTGACGTGAAGGGTGGTTGTGCTCCCCCTTGAAGTTCTATGGCATAATCATAAGGTCTATGCTCTAGGAGCATATCTGATTCTTTTTTCCAAAGATATCTTCAAACCCTTGGTATTGGTTAGGTAGCTTCATTGAATCATGTTTCTTGCTTGAGTTGGTATGGCATAGATCATATACGTCAGTTCCTTCCTTACTGCATGTATGAAGGCTTTGGCTCCAACATATTTCGGGTTCTTCTGGATATCTCGATGGTGATTTTATTATTCTTCGAATTAATTTCTAGATTATGTTTCTTTAACCAC
The DNA here is from genome assembly GCA_020310875.1 of Ceratopteris richardii. Lineage (NCBI taxonomy): Eukaryota > Viridiplantae > Streptophyta > Polypodiopsida > Polypodiales > Pteridaceae > Ceratopteris > Ceratopteris richardii. The sequence continues at coordinate 108,882,094 of CM035441.1, read as the reverse complement.
GACATTCCGATAATAACCATGTTTACTGAACTCGATATTACATTGAAACATATGTGTGAATCATGGTCGCCAAGGTGTACTCTGAGTGGTATGGTTTCCATGGTTATATTCCCTAATGCTAGAGGCCATCTATCTAGTGCTTCAGCTACTAACTGGTTTGTTCTTCTGAAGTACTGGGATCCCATGTTTCTTAACGAGTCCCTCATCAATGAAACATGAGCAGGCTCCTCAATCTACCAGATCTATAAGGGAAAGGGTCTTCTTAGACATGATTAACTTGATAGGGGCAAAACATGTTTCTATGGGTGTGGCTGGAATTATGAGACCCTTTCTTATATCATGGTCCAGTTGTACGATCTCTTTTACAATTGGACGTCCTCGTTTCCCTACTCTACAAGGGTGGCTGCGACTTTGGAGTTCGTTCTCTTGTTGGGAAAATTAATTGCAATATGGCCAGGGTTTCCACAATACAGGCATAACTTGTTATCCCTCCTTCTTTGTTTCTCTTGTGGTGTTAGAGACTGGAACCTAGTTACATCTATCCGCATAGGTTCGGGCATAGACTCATCTCTAGGAGAGGGTTGGAAGGGTTTCCATTGGTGAGGTCTTCCTTTTACTTGTTTTTCTTGTTTCCTTTCAAAAAGGTGGTTATGACATTGAATAGATTGGTTGATGTATTCATTCTATGTCTTAACCTCTGGCATTGTGAGTAGAAGGTCCTTCACATCATCTCTTAAGACCCCTCTAAATTGGCTTATGAAATAATCTTTGTGCCAAGTGAGGTCACATATCAATTGCCTAAATTTTGAGGCATTGGTAGAGGCAGGGCGGTTACCTTGACGTAGCTTTTGAAGTTTTGTTTGTGCCACTCGACTCGTGTTTGCATCTCCAAATGTGGCGATGAGCTCTCCAAGAAACCCCTCATAGTCATGAAGTACAACCATATCCTTCTCCAAGATTGGGGCGACCCATGATAATGCTTGACCATATAGTAAGGTTCCAATAAAACCAACATTGGTATGCATGATCAGGGTATCTATCAGGCTGCATATGGATGTACAATTTGACTTGTTGCAAGAATCCTCAGAACTTTGTGCAATCACCATCGAACTTTTCTGGCATGCAGATCTTGGGTTCCCTCATGGAGGATGTACTAGGTCGTTGATCTACTTGCATACTCCCTTGATTTGTTGAAAGACTTCCGATTCGTTCTTGTAATTCTTGGAGGAGTGCACCTACATGAACTAGATGTCCCATCTCAACTTGTGTCTCTCGATGAGTTAGGTCTTCGACTTATTGTTGGAGACTCTAAAGTGATGCTACAATTTGTTCATAAGCTTTCTCCATGATGACTGGTCTTGGATAGAAGCTAGTCTTGCCAAAATGTCAGGGGAGCACTAGATTCTGCTCTCTGACTATAGTAGATAGGATTTTGGAAATACACATATGATTACAAGATCACCTACAAAGGGGAAACGATACAAGAATACGTGATTGATACAAGATATCCCACAACCCGAGACTGATAGGTATAAACAACTCGACTAGAGATGATACAGGAGTTCCCACAACCTGGGATCGTAACTATGAAACGAGATCTTTGCATTACAAGAACTCCCTTCTGGGAGATGAACTAGATACAAGAAAGAACTCAACAAGATCTCGAGAGATTACAAGAGGACAAGACAAGATGTCCAGGATACAAGACTAGATAGGAGTGGAACAAGGAACAAGACAGGAACACGAACTGGAACTTGGAGAGTACTTACTTGGCAGTCATGAATCCTTGAGCTCCCAAGACTGGTATTGGCAAGACTCATAATGAATGTGGCCAACCCCTCCTTATATAGGTTTTCCAAGGGCAGTTTAAGGGTAGTTATGAATTGATGATGTCATCAATTCAAAGCATGGTCTCTAGATGTCAGAATCAAGGAAGAAGACAGTCGATATTAGGGTTCTGGCACGTTTCAAATGCAATGGAAGCATTGGTTTCTCATAATTCTAAAAAAAGCATGAGATATAGGATTCACATGGAATCTGAGATTCAGGATGGTTTCCTTTGTCCATGACACCATTGGCCATCTATATAGGTCTTTTGCTTTGCATCTCAATATGCAATTCTAAAGCCTCTACCAATTTAAATGAAAGGAAACAATTTTTACTACCCGAATCAATCAAGAAACTAACCTTATGGTTTTAAATAATACATGGAGAAATGTCCTGCACCTGAGCTCCCCACTCAAGCAAAACAAGTTTCCTTGTTTTTAGATGGACTTCTAAGTTGGAAAGTTAGATCATATGTGTATCTCAAGGAGCCAATCACACTAGATCAATGCATGAGAATGTGTACTGATATAGAAGACAATTTGGGTGAGGAGTTAGAATTGTCCAAAATCTATAAGGACTTTGATAGTTCTACTAGTCATACCTCCAGAACTTCCATTGAGATAGATGAGGTAGTTGAGCAGGTTGCAAGGAAGCTACGAATTCAAAATAGACAAATACCGAGGGTCACCTCGTTGAAGTGATGTTATACTTGCGGAGGTGATCACACGGCTAATGTATGCCCAATGCAAAACCAAAACATGAGAGAACAAAATGCTCCGTATACTATTGATAGAAAATAAACAAACCATATAGCTAAAGATTGTCGCTATAGCAAGAAGGCTATTAGACCAGCTTATCAACAACCTTACCAATAGGGTAGGTATCAAAATTAATACCAACAGCTGTATTATAGGCCACAACAACAATATCAGCCTCAATACCAATAGCAATATCATGTGCCATATAGGCCACAACTAGTCCTAGGAAAGAAACGGCCACCTCCTTCCAATGTGATTCGAGTTCTGTATGTAGTGGCAGAGGAGAACCCTAATAGAGAATTGGTGCCAATAACCCCTTTGGTCTCAGAAAACGACCCTCATGCTTAGTGTTTTGACTACACCTATGAAGATAGTCCACGAGCTTATTACACAGAGTCACCTGAGCACAGTGAGATTTATCCATATCAATATGACGCACCACCTACAGAAACAAATTGGGAGCCAGAATACTCCAATATCATGTATACAAATCCTAACCCCAGGCCTCAAGTGAGACAAATGAGAGCACAAGCCCCTAGAGGACCATATTTTAGATGTCAGAATGACCATTTCATTCATGAATGTCTCCACCCATCGGCTCCAGGACAAGGATAGAACATCACAATACAAGGCTTTTGTCCTGAGTGCGGCAAAGAACATCTCCCGAGAGACTATCCCAGGAATCCCTCTAGTGCACTCAAGGTCACACCTAGTAATGTGGTAGGCTTAGTGGTGGATTCGAGTTCAAGTAGCAGTAATGTGGCTCCTATACAAACAGTCACTAGGGCACAAGCCTTAAAACATGATAAAACAACTAAACAATCAGAGCCAAGTGAATCAAGAGAGCTTAGTAAGAGAAAAACAAGAATATGGAAGGATACCAGAGAAAAGGTCAATCGTAAGTGGGCTAAAAATTTATTTGAACTACAAGAAAGCCTGAGAGACACAAAAATAAAAATTGAAGTCATAGCATCTCAAAACCCCTCACATGCTGAAACTCCATCCAATGCACTTTATCCCACCCCACCAGTCACTATAAATAGACCACAACCAGGGTCTGTTCTCGTAGATCCAACCCTAAAAGGCTTTGACATGATGTTCAAGGCCTATCAGGCTCGACTTCAAGAAGGGCCAACAACTACAAACCTAGACAAGAGCTACCCTAGAGTAGATTCAGGGATGGAATGAATAGAAATGAACATGAAAATGGTAGAACCAGCTCAGGCTATGCTCAAGACCAATCAATCGCTCAATCAGACAAATTCTTCCAGTGTCATCTTACTTTAGAAAATTTATTCAAAGTAAAACCTAAGTTGTGGAAACATGTGGCCGATCAGGTTCCAAAACATGGTTCCAATATGTCAAAAGTAGGCTCTAAGAAAAAAGTAGGAGAGATACCTGTAGACAAAATAGGAGACATGAGTGAAGGTGAGGAAGGTAATACTTATCTTCCAATCACCTACCAAGGTTAAACAACCAAAGCTATCTTACATTTTAGTGTTGGTGTTGCAATTGTGACCACCTCCTTGTGGAAGAAATGGGGCAAACTTGCATTAAGACGAACTAGAATGAATCTTCAAATGGCTCATCACGATGTTGAAAGACCTCTAGGATTGCTAGAAGGGATAACTCTAACTACTTGTGGTATAGAGTTTGAGCAGACCTTTGCTGTGTGTGACTTTGGAAAAAATAATGTCTATGAGATGATCCTAGGAAGACCCTTCCTATGACAACTATAAATAGTACAAGACTAGGGAACCAACTCTTTGTACTTGCAACACCTAGGGGTCACAAAAAAGTCAATTTGAAGGATTACACATTTAGAGATGTACCACCCCTACAGTGGAATCCTATCCACAAGGTGCAAGAAGATTCAATCTCTGTGCATTCTGAAAGTTCTTCTGACCTATCTTGGATGCATGAAGATACTCACTTGCAGATGTGCAAGGTTGTAGAGGAAGAGGAAAGATGCTCGAAAGCAAGAGAGGAAAGAACTTCTCAAGGAGATAGACCAGTTAGAGACCCAGCCTACACACTCATGATCTTTCTAGATGAGGAACTTGAGGCTCATGGTTGGGTAGAAATCTTAGTCACCATGGACATTGCTATCAATGAAGAAGAGTGGACACCTTGTTGTGATGAGGAGCGTTATGATATCTCTGTGTTCATGTTTGAGCCCTTGCTAGAAGAGTGTGACCCTAGTGATGTCATAGAAGAAGAAGAGGATGATGATGATCTAGAGTCCATTGTGATGGATAGTTGCTTTGACTCAGAGGAGCACTATCTATAAAATGTAGGAGTATTTACACAAAAAGAAGAAGAACCTCTCACGAGTATCAAAACTATAAATTCAAGGGAGGAACCTGTCAGGATTTGCCTTACCAATTTATCCTCCTCAATGTCTTCATCAACTGCTCCTAATGCATCTGCAATGTCCTTCATCCTTGTTACATAATCTGAGATGGATTGAGAAGCCTTCTTCTTGAAAGTGCTAAATTTTGCCCACAAGGATGCCTTCCTTGACTTTGTGGTGTTTTGAAAATGCTCCTCCAAAACATTCCATATATCACTTGCACTTTCTAGACCTCTATTGTGAGGTAGCAAGTAATCATTAACTACCATATAGATAATGCTCCTGGCTTGAGCATCTTTCTTCATCCAAGTCTTCAAATCTCATAATTCCTCCCTAGTTGGAACACTAGGATCTCTGAACTGAGGCTTTTCTTCTTCACCTGTGATAGGTTTTAACTCCTGACTCATGCAAAACTTTAACCTATGCACTTAAAAATGATCAAATCTTTGACCATCGAGATTGTGCCTGTTTCAGAAAATAGTGAACACTTCTTCACATATGAATGTTCCTACTCATAATTCTCACAGCCTGTTTACAATTAGGCTCTCAAACTTTAATTATAGACTCATTAACTATGGAATTAGTTTTTTGGAAAAGGATTCTTGAAATGATCAAGCACAGAAGGAGAATGCATAGAAACATCGGGCGCAATTTTTCTTCCTTTACTAGAAAACTTTACATCTAGATGAGAGAGCTAATCTTCATACTTCTCAAGTGTCTAATCACACCTAATTCTTCTGAATTCTTGTATTCTATAATCTCATACATTTGCCCCGACATTTTTCCTTTGTATATATAGTCAAATATTTACAACCTTATGACTATACAAAATGATAAGTAAACTATCTCTGAGTTAATGTACATATGTGTACACATCTTCATCTTCTGAATATGCATTTCCTTCAAGCTTCATAACTTGATCTTTTCTTCAGTCCTTGACTTCCAAAACTTCATCAAAACTTCAATTGTTGATTGCCCTACACCAATAATTCCTCCCCTAGGTTATCTTCGATGTCGATGCACATGCGTACACACTTCTATGGTCCTAGGGTCCTTCAAGTACACATATGATCTCAATTTGGTACTCAGTAATCCATCTAAGAATAACGACACTTGTTTGGCTGGAGTGGGTAGCTTAGGAATAGGACACCTCTCTATTTACTGCCTAAACCTTCTTCTTGCAAGTCTAACGGTCTCTTGAGGTGTCTGCTTGAAGTTGTGAATCAGTGAGGAAGTGTTATGCCTTATGCCGCTCTTAGAGAATTCAGTAATGAATGCCTCTAGAAGTTGGTCTATATTCTAACTGTCTCTCATTTAGGGGTTGGAACAACGTAAGGGTTGTGTTCCTAAGGGTTAGACCAAAGGCATTGTATTGCATGAACAGGTCCTCAACTTGTTCAGCTCTCAAGACTTGCCTAAACTCGACCACATGATCGTAGGGATCTCCAGTACCATCGAAGTAGTTCTTCATGGACTTAACCAGCTGGGTTGGTCTCAAGGTCCTCGTGTGTTCTCTAGGCCTTGGCAAAGGAAAATCATCAGCATTTCTTGGGTTTCTTGGGGCTCTAGGTCTCTCAGTTTCCATCCTATCCATCTCTGTTCTCGTCCTTTCTCTTCCTGGTGGATTAGCAAAGCTTACCTCTGGCCTATCTCTACTTTTGTCTCTTTGAGCCCCATGAGTTTGGGACGTTCCAGCTCCTTGGTGGCCATACGAGACATTAGATCTTGGTTGGGGAAAAATAAATTCACCCTTCCAAGTGTAGGCATGCTACCATGCTCTGTGACCACAAAGATCCTCTCCGAACTATTGTCTAAATAGGTCACTTTGCCTGGGCTATCAGGATCTTTGAACTCATAGATTGTGATCGTTCCTATCTCATTAGGCTGATCAGGGTTATACCTCCAAAAGGCTTCATCAGTCTCTCGGTTCAAGAGCAAATCTATGCTCTTATTGTCCTGGGGAACCCACTCAGGATTGAGGATTCTCATTAGAACCGATTTGCCTCGAGGGGTTTTGGGCTCTACACCTATGTTCCCCTACTCTATGTCACCTATGTCCGTCTCTGGGATCACATTCCAGAATTCGTCTATCCTATCTGGGTGACTGGTGACTACGTATATGGTTCCTTCTTTGTCCAGGTATGCACCATTTTTAAACTTAACTGCTGGATGTTCAAGTCCAATGGGTTAAACTGGGTTTTTGATCTGGACCACAGATCTTCCTAGGCCATCCTCATAGATGCAAGCACCTAATCGGTTGGTCCTAAGGTATTCGAGTTGAGTCTTGTAGGGACCTTCAACCCTTTGTAAGTATGGCATGCTTGAACTTCCTGTGGGTCTCTCTATACCATGAGACATCTCGGACTCGCTAGTTTCAAAGCTAGGGTAGTGCGAATAATGGCTCAACTGCTCGGCCCAAGATCTAGCACTATGATTGACACTAGCCTCTGAAGACCCAAGACTCTGTCTATCTCTCCCTAGGTGTCTTCGTGATCCAAGGTTCATATGCCTAATTGAATAACCCCAATTTTCCCATGTACAACCTCGTTGCTGAATCCTTTTGTATTAATCACTTGTCCTTTTTAATTTTTTTAGGATGTCACTTCTTGTCCAATCAATAGTCGTCACAAGGAACACTTAGGTTTTATCGTACTTGAGTTTAGTTGCTTGATTTAAATTCTTTTCCCTTAGGTTGCTTCGCAATTGTAATTTCTTTGTACTTGCACGAGTGATTAGAGTTCTTGGACTTGGTCGTGCTTAACGTAACCCTAATTGATCAAAACCTCTATCCGTACTTAGCCTAAGCTAGGAATTGACAGAGGGTGTTGAGAATCTCCAACCTTTAGTTTCTCTCCTTGGTTGCCCTTGTGTGCCCAGGAAGCGTGTTCCCAAGCTTGCGCTTACTCTTGCTAAGAATTCCCTTCGATGATCTCAATGGACCTGTAAAGGTCCCAAAGTTAGCTCAAGATTCAAATCCAATTGACACAACCAATCATCTTCATTCATGCAATTCAGAGATCAAATTTTTCTTTGGCTTTGTGGAAAACAATCCTAAAGATCCCTTAGTTTTTCTTCCCCTTGGGTAAGATCAAATTAAAAATACTATATCTAATAATCTTGGTATTAATTTTACCATAACAAAACCAAAATCATAGCAAACGGATTTTGTATGAGAAAGTTATGCCAGTTCAGGGTTCTGGGCCTAAAACAGGGTTCAGATAGGCTAACCGGAAAACACGAATAACTCACAGTGTGTTCTAAGGCTTGGGTATGTTCTTATGACCCTTAATAATTTTTTTTTCCAAATTTTGACAAAAAATAGACCCTATGTCTTTGCCCTAAAAAATGGACGAAATTGCCCGTCAATCACGATTGAATGGTGTGTCAATCGCGATTGACAGGTCCGTCGTGGCTGTCAGTCGCGATTGATGGGTCAATCGCGATTGACACATGGCCCGAAGATTCAGTCGGTCGTGGTCAAACCATCATTGACTAGGTCAATCACGATTGACAAGTCCGTCGTGGTTGTCAGTCATAATTGATGGGTCGATCGTGATCGATGGGTCAATCGCGATTGAAATGTGGCATGCATGGTCTCTATTGGTCATGGTCAATCAATCGTTGACTTTGTCAGCCACAATTGAGAGGTCTGTCGGAACTGTCGGTCGTGATTGACGTGTCGATCATGATTGACAGGTCCGTGGGCAAGTGTCCGTCGTCATTTGTCAATCGCGATTGACGTGTCAATCGCGATTGACAGAAAACAAAGGGATATTAAAATTTTAAGCACATATTCAGGAAGCTCTAGGCATGCACATCATGGTTATGTACTTAGTTTGGCAAAATTTTCACTTTTTTTGTCGGTCGTGATTGACAGATGTCAATGCCTCGGGACTAGCACAATCAAATTTTTTACCTGCTGGAGCTGGTGCAGCTGCTGGGGATGCTGATTCCTGTAGAAAATATCAGAAAACACAGAAAAGCACAAACACGCAAACGCTCTCTCGCTCTCTCTCACAAGTGAAATGAGGGGAATGGTATGGGTATGGTGATATGACCAAAAACTAAAATTTTCACGATGATGGAGATGGAGGTGGGAGATGGTGATGATGATGACGATGGTGATGGAAATAAAAGGAAATAGATAAAAGTGAAGAAAATACCTATGAATCCAACGTCTCAACTCTACGTCTTACTATCACACGCTCGTCCTCAAAGCTCGATCCCCGGCAACAATGCCAAAATTTGGTGTAGCTGAGTGATGAGTAGCACCTCCTTTAATGTCAATCCAGGAAGACATGAGGATGGTATGAAGACCTCGAACAAGTGATGGCACAAGTGTGTGGGTGAGAAGCACACTAACATGCATACACATACACACACACGTGCACACAAGGCAAGAACAAAGAGAGAGACAATGGAGTTCTTTGGATTACTCAAAAGTGCTCATACAAGTTCAAATCTACAACAAGCTAACATCTAAAATGAGCTCTCTAGATCTATTTATAGTTTTTGACTACCTCTGGTCCTGTCGACACCTAGTGTCCAGCCTAGTTAAAAATTAGGTTCCTAGGCTAATTTGGAGGCTCAAACGAGCTCAGAAAATTATGAAAATTGATAGGTAGGTACTTCTAATGCTCCTCAAGCAATCTCAAGGACTCCTTGGCTTCCACAAAATGGAGCTACAAAAAGGTGGAATGGTATTCACAATGGTGTGGAGTGACTAGAATCACTATTTGGGAAATATTTGGAAAAATTTAAAGGCCTATCTCTAGATCTGCGTTGACTACTTTGCCTACTTGATCCTTGCTCCGACTCCCTTCTTTGGCTTCCTTGTCTTGTGGGTCCTTGGGTACCTTGACTGGTGCCAACAATCTCTATTTCTTTATCAACAACCTTCTTTCTCAGAAAATGATATTGAATCTCAATATGTTTGGTCCTAGCATGAAACACAGTGTTAGCTGCCAAATACAAAGAACTCATATTATCTCCACAAATGATAGGAGTACTCAGAATGACATCAAAACTTTTCATAAGAGTTTTTAGCCATATGACTTCCTTTGCAGCTTCTACCATACCTTTGTACTCTGCTTTTGTAGATGATAAAGCAATTGTATGTTGCTTCCTAGAACACCATGAAATTAACTTATCTCCCACATAACACAAATATCCATGTGTTGATCTTCTATCATCAGAGTTACCTGCACAATCTGCATCACCATATATCTTGATCCATGTATCTGAAGTAAACCCATAGTACAAACCTTCTTTAAGTGTGCCCTTGATATACCTAAGCACCCTTTGACCTGCAATCCAATGTTCCTTTCTAGGGCAATGCATGAACTGCAATAAAACTCCAATTGCATATGATAGATCAGGCCTTGTTAATGTAGCATAAATCAAGCTACCCACCAAACTCTGATAAGCTTCATGTCTTTGAATTCCTCTCCTCCATATCTACTCAATTTGTGATTCACCTCCATTGGAGTTGGTGCTATCCTGCAATCTTCCATTTTAAATTTGGTTAGCAAATTCTTCAAATACCTTTCTTGAGTTACATATACTCCATGTTGAGTATATGAAATCTGCATTCCCAAGAAATATGACAAATTTCCCAAGTCACTGATCTTGAATTCTTTCTCCATTTGCTTCTTAAGCATTTGTATGCCTTTTTCATATGTTCCTATAAGTACTATGTCATCAACATAAATAGAAACATAGATAAACCCATCTTCACTTGTCTTGACTAGAAAATTACTATCTACCTTTGATGCTTGAAATCCGAGTTCCTTCAAGAACTTTACAAGCCTGTAATTTCACACCCTTGGGGCCTGCTTCAAGCCATAGAAAGCTCTCCTGAGCTTATACACATGATCTCAATTAAATTGATCTTTAAAACCATGTGGTTGTTCCATGTAAACTTCATCTGAAATGTAACCATTCAAAAATGCATTCTTCACATCTAATTGAGATAATTTCCAACCTTTGCAAGCAACAATAGCTATGAGAGTCCTTATGGTTGCCATCTTTGCAACAGGACTATAAGTTTCATCATAGTCCACACCATATTTCTATGCATATCCTTTTACAACAAGTCTGGCTTTGTAGCTAGACACACTTCCATGATAAAGAATACCTGAGTGTAAGTATACAAACTATACCTCCCACCTGATGGGCATGTTACACAATATACACGTGACTATGTAAGATCATTAATCAAGTTACCCCCATCAAGTGACAATAGTGTGGAAAGCTATCCTGTGGTAGAGCTTTAGTCAAAGCATCTGCAACATTATCTCGAGTATGAACCTTCTCATGAATAATGCGCTCAGTGACTAAGCAATCTCTAATGAAGTGATACCTCACCTCAATGTGCTTGGTCTTTGCATGATAGACCGGATTCTTAGCCAAAGCAATGGCACTCTAACTATCATTGAGCAAATGAGGTACATGCTGAGGTAGACCCATATAACAAGCAATATGATGAAGCCAAAATGCTTCTTTACATGCCTCATGTTCTATAACATACTCTGCTTCTATGATGGAAACAGCTATACATTCTTGAAGATGAGATCTCCAAGAGATAGCACCTCCAACAAAATGAAAAATATACCTTGATGTAGACTTACGATTGTCTACACAATGAGCATAGTTAGAATTTGTGTAACCAATAATGGATGCTTTTCCTCTACCTAAGCATAGTCACTTGTCCTTAGTGCCACTCAAATATTTCAAAATCATCTTGACTGCTTGCCAATGTTGCCTGCCAGGATTAGACATATGTCTGCACACAACTCCCACTACAAATGCAATGTCTGGTCTCAAAGCTGCCATAGCATACATGAGACTACCAACAATATACTCATAAGGAATTTTGGTCATGAATTCCTTTTTCTCAACTAATTTGAGGCAATCATCCTTTCTTAATTTTATATATGTGGGTAAAGGTGTACTCGAGGCCTTTCTACTCTACATATTGAACATGTGAAGTACTTTGGATATGTACTCACTTCTAGACAAGTATATGCATCTTTTACTCCTATCATGAGTAATGTGCATGCCAAGAATATGTTTGGCATCCCCCAAATCCTTCATATCAAATGTCTCACTCAACTTCTTTTTGAGATTTGACAAGTCATAAGAGGACTTTCTAGCAATCAACATATCATCAACATAGAGTATCAAGCATATCAATTTGTCATCTCAGCATCTCTTTGTGTAGAGACAATGATCCTCATTTGCTTCAAGAATAGCCTTGAGACTTAATAAAAGCATCAACTTTTGGTATCATTGTCTAGGGGCTTGTTTAAGTCCATATAAGCTCTTCTTGAGCTTACAAACTATACTTTCTTTGCTAGGAACTACATAACCCTCTAGTTGTTCCATATGTATCTCATCTGTAAGATCTCCATGCAAGAAAGCAGTTTTCACATCCCATTTGGACTAGCTCTAAGTCCTCCATTACAACAAATCCAAGCAAAATGTGTAAGGAATTCATCTTGACCACTAGAGAGAAGATTTCCTCAAAATCAACACCATGTTGTTGCTTAAAATTATTTGCAACAAGTCATGCTTTATACTTTGGAGAAGCACTTTTGATGTGAATTTTAGCTTATATACCAATTTACATGGTAAAGCTCTCCTTCCCTTTGGAAAAGGTACTAAATCCCAAGTACCATCCTTGTGAGTAGAATCCAACTCACTCTTCATGGCACACTCCCACTTGACATGATATGTTGTCTTCATAGCCTCTTTGTAGCAAGAAGGCTCACCAACGTCTACTAGCATAACAAAATTCAAACCTCGAACATATATATCAAGTGGACGTGAGACACATGTAGAGCATCTCAATGATTGCTAAACAAGAACATTTGCAGACTGATCTGATCGGACATTTGAACATCCTTATATGCAACATTTTTACGCATGCTAATTGGAGGACTACTATTGTCAAACACCACTCTTCTCACTTCAACCTCCTTAATGGGTTGTTTATGCATCTTAAACTCATTGAAAATGACATCACTAGTTTTGATCATTGATCATGTTTTAGGATCCCATAAGTGATATCCAAATTGTCCTTCTCGGCCATATCCAATAAAAATGTCTTTCTTTGACTTATGGTCAAACTTTTGTCTAAGATTCTTGGGTATATGAACATATGCTTCACACCCAGAAACTCAAAGATAATCATAATATGGTGGCTTCGTTGTCCATAACTCTTGTGCCACTTTTAGACCTTTACCAGTACTAGGTGAAAGGTTAATCACATGAACTGCAGTCAATACTACTTCTAGCCAAAAGCCTTGTGAAAAGTTTGCATGATGTAGCATAGCAACTACTCTATCCTGAATAGTTCTATTCATCCGTTCAGCTACACCATTTTGTACTAGGGTATAAGGAGTTGTAAACTCTCTACAAATTCCTCTAGACTGACAAAAAAGGCTGAATCCATTTGAGGTATACTCATTCCCATTATCTCAATGTAATGCCTTAAGCTTAGTTCCTTTTTAAGTCTCAACTAAAGCAATCCATTTTCTGAAAGTTGGAAATACCTCATCCTTTGCTTTGATAGGATATACCCAAAATTTTCTAGTAGCATCATCTATGAAAGTGACAAAATAAAGAGAACAACCTAATTAATTTGTGGGCATAGGACCACACACATCTATATGAACGAGATCTAAAGGCTAAATTGAAGAGCCAATGAGCATCTCCTGAACATTCCATTCCACTACATGATATGTGGCCCAAACGACCATGCCAAATACAAGCCATAAGCTATTCACTAACAACTAACAAGTGTTCTTTCTATGATACAAATGAAGAATAAAGTGAGTGAACTTTGATTCCTTTTGCAATAAACATATTGCCCTTTGATATGCAAAAGGAGTAAGCATAGAAGAACACCTTGTAACCAAGGCCATAAAGTTGACCAACTAACATCAAACTACGTGATAACTGAGGTACATGGCATACATTATGCATGGTAAATTTTTAACCATCAATGAATTGCACAACCACATCTCTGATCCCCACATCTCATTGGTAAGAGTCACCAAGACTCATGATACCAACAGACTTTGTTGTGTAATTAGAGAACCATTCTTTGTGTGGTGTCACATGCAAAGAAGCACCAGAATCTAGTAGCCACATGTGGGAAAGAGAATCAACCATAAGAGCCTCAGTTGGCACATTGTTATCGAGTATCAAAACATCAGCATCATCAAAATAGCATTAATTTCTTCAATCTTCACAATCGAAGTAGATGGTGTAGGTAGCTATTTAACATGCCCATCAACATTCTATCCTTTACCTTTAGCATTCTTTAATGCATAACAATCTTTCTTCATGTATCCTTTCTTATGAAAATAATGGCATTAGATATCCCTCTTCCTTGATTTACTTCTACTTTTATTTTGTTGAATATTCTTTTCCTTGTTCTTGCTCCTGCCACGTTGCTAATTCTTTCCTTGGTAAGAATCACGAACATTATATGCTTCTCCACTCTGAGTGTCAACCATGGATCTTCTATGAATCTCCTCAATCAAGAGTGCTCCACATATGTCATCATAGACTAGTTTACCATGAGGTGCACTATTGCTAATATCTATGCAAAACGTATTGCATGATGATGGAAAGGGGCATAACAACACGATTTCTTTCATTTCATTATCCATATCCATTTTCTAAACCTGTAATTGGGAGAATATAGCATCAAAGTCATTTATATGAGTAGCAACACTATCTGTGTCCTTCATGCAAAGGTCATATAATTTTCTCATCAGATACACTTTAGTTGATGTCGTCTCTTTTTCATATGTATTGCATAACTTCTTCCAAAGATCCACTACATTTTCACAGTCTAATATTGTAAAGTAAACATTATCTACAGGGTGCAATCGAATGGTAGACATGTCCATTTCATCTAACTCATCCGAATCATCTTCATCCATGTTAGCAGGCTTCTTTGAGATTCCATTTAGTGGCTTCCATTGCCTCCTCTAAATGAGCACATCTTTAATCTGATTCTTCCATAGAGCAAAGTTTGTGCCATCAAATTTTTGGGTCTCAAAATGGTCTTTGCCCAACAAGTTATAGCTCCTCCTTAGAACATTGGCATTAGACCTTGATCCACTAGACATGCCTGAGACCTCTGATGTCATGATGGTAGAAAACTGAATAGAATGATAATGGAGCTAGAAGAGTCCAAATAGCACTAAGGATCAAAGAAGGATGATTGTGTGAGATTCTAGAAGAGAATTCAATAGCCTTCCCAAAAAAATGAATTAATGAACAGTAATTACCAATGAAAAGGATTATGTGAAAATAAATGTGCTCACATCAATAAGTGTATCAAGGAGTAAATTGACCACTGTATAGTTGACAAAACCCAAAATCTAGGAAAATTTTGCTAGAGTATCCTCTAGCAAATGAGCATATGACCAGTGTCAAAATCTCATAAAACTGAAAGTATGGACATGTTTACTTGCACAATGAATCACTAACTCCACCGCATAAAATTAGTTACCCAAAGGATGCCAACTAGGCTTATCGAGCACCTATGAACAACTCTCATACATCTCCTATGGTATGGCTAGGAAAGTCTTCCACCTACATCACCGAAAAGACCCCGACATCTGGGTGTCTCTTGCTTAAGAAAACCTCACCACAACCCTCTTTGTCAAATGTAAAAGGCTTTATGAAAAAATGTAACCCATTGTATCAATGACCACATGGACATACATAAGCGGTATCCATAGAAGCATATATAGTTTGTATGTGCTCAATATATGCAATAAAATGGCACTAAAAGGCTGAATTCACTATCCAAATATTGGCCAACAACACCTGCAAGTGTATGTCAACTTTGTTCTTTAGGCTTAAAAACCTGCAAAAACGTGCAATGGCTACTCTCACCACAAGTAAAACCTTTGAAGAAAACTGTACATTAACTAGTGTGGCTGAAAACACATGCCCAAAAGGTGAACATTCATTGTCAAATAAGTACAAAGAACACTATTCTTGATGTTCTTGGACCTCTCCGAAGAGAACTATGCATGAAATTACTCCAAAATGGGTCCAAAAGTCATGCCAAAACTGCTTAAAAAATAAGCTTTGAAAGCAAAGAATGAAGCTTTGAGGACCCAAAATGTGTTGAAGATAATGTGAACCTTAGTATTTCCCATTCTTCAAGCACCACAAGAGTGTAGCTTAGTGGCAAGAGATTGCCATGGTTAAGCGAGCTCCGAGGGGAACAGTAGCGGGGTGGGTGACCTCGTGAGAAGTATAGAGAACCTCTGTCTTCCTTGATCATTGACGTCCTCCTTCCTGTGTAGCCAAGGGTGCCAATGGTGACTTCGGTGGCCAGGATGACAAGGTATGCCAAGGCCTATGCCTTGGAGAAAGCCTTGGGTGGGTAGGCAGGTGCTCACTTCACTTGCACAAAAGGAAAAAAGCTTTTGTGTCAAAATGCTCTGATATCAGAAGTATTTCGATGGGGATGCACCACACTACACTTTGCTTCTCGAGAGCTCCACAATCATATCCTCCGAGTAGAAAATTAAGCTCCTAGCACTACACACGGTACTCCACACAGATGTTGCATAATATGTAGAAAAACACAATACACACAAAGCACGAACACAAACTTCTTAGGTGTTACAAATGTAGTCGAACTTACATTTAGTAGCTAACCAGGCAACTATATGTTTTATTAAGGAACATATACAAAAGTGTATGGTGGCCATTTCACCTTTCACATGGACACTAATGGTAACATAATTAGGATGCAATGTTCAAAACCAAGCCTTGATGCTTGTTTTCTATTATCAAAGAACACACCACCTTGCTTCAACTGCTTTGAATCACGAGACCATTACACAAGAAATCATGCAAAGAAGGCAGCCATGACCCAAAATATGGTAAACAACACCTTCCACATTGCAGTAGAAGGGTCAATCACAGGTAGTGTAGCTTCAAGAAATCTATACATTAATGGTTATGACTAGGGCATAGGCAACGGACATAAGGAGGGAGGAGGAAATGTACAAAGAACCTACGCGAAAGTTGAAGCCAGAAACCAAGCCCGAGAAACACAACCCTTCCATTGTGGCAAAGGGAATTTGAGAAAGAAAAAACGAGCCAAGAGTGTTGGGGCTTCACTCACTAATTAGGCATTAAGACATGAAGACATAAGAGGAAAGAAGAAGGATAAAGAGCTATGGAAGTTACATACTAAGAAAACCATGCCTATGTGAAGGGACAAATTCAACATGTAATATGGTGGCAAATTAGAGATCAAATTTAAATTGGAACCTCTAGAATTATGTATTTTGAGTTTAAGAGCATATAGTTCAAATTATATAAGTTAATTGGAGAGAAAGAAATAAGAAGAACTGGATCTATAAGTCCTAAATGTGTAGAGAGACAATCCGGGTTATTTCTGAGAGAGATTGTGTCGAGAGGTCACTCAATGTAGGAGATCTTTATATGGCTATGAGAAAAATGAGGCCATGCCATTTTTTACACATCTTCTCTAATAGTAAACGCATATTTGTGTAGAAGGATTTGAGTCAATTCTTCTTTTGTGAAGAATCTAAGTGATTTCATAACTATATGAATGGTAGTTGGAAGTTACGCATTTTCTAGCACAAATTTTAGTGATCTTCTAAGAGTCAAATCTCAAAGTAAAGTGTAAACCATTTCATGAATCATATGTCATTTTGAAGCTATTATCCTCAACTACAATTGGTCAAAATATCTTAACAAAACGGGATGTTTTCTCAAAGAAATAAGCTTAATAATGAAGGCATGTCAAATCGATGAAGGTAATTTTCAGATTTGAAACATAGTGTAACTCCCAAAGACATTTCAAGTCACTTACAAGTTATCACTTGAAAGTTTTGCCTGGAATGTGTTGCTTGCTATATTTAAGAACTTCTATTAGTCATTGAGCACAAGAATCTTTAAGATTAAAGTCAAAACATAGAAGAATTGAAGCTAGAAGAAAAGGTGCAGTTCCAAGAAAGTGAATATTCACATTTACTATGAAAATTGTTAAAGGTTTTAAAAATTGAAGTCTTGCTGAGTTAATGTTGATGATAGAGGCTTTCTAATATCACATTAGCTTGGTTCTTGTGGTTTTTCATACACCAACAAGTGGTATCAAAGCAAAAAGGTCCTAAATAGTAGAAGGAAGTGAAGATACGAAAGATTTTGCAAAGTTTTTTATTGGAAAGGTGAAAGGTGGAGCATTCTTAGCAAAAGAAATCAGAGAAACACTTTGAAGCCATCCTCTAGGGTAAATATGTGTAAAAGGTATTAATCTTTAAACCCTAAACTCACAGGTTGTAGCAAAATCAAGAAGACCATGGTAGATCATATCTCTATTGACAAACTAGATAGAGATAACTATCCTGCTTGGGTAATGAGAATGGAAGCCTTACTTATGAGTAAGGATCTCATGATATATATGACAGGTGAAGAAGAAAATCCTACATTTGCAGATGATATTGGACGAAAGAAAGAAGAGTTAGAAGCCTTGAAGCTATGACAAAAGAAAGATGCAAGTGCAAGAGCCTACATATACTACACTATCATAGATCCTTTGCTACCTCATATTAGAGGTTTGGAAACAATTGAAGATATATGGAATGCATTGCAAGGTCACTTCCAAAACACTACTAAAGCTAGGAAGGCTAGCTTGTGATTAGAGTTAACAACATTTATGAAAATGCAAAGCCAAAGCATGAGTGATTATGTCACTAAGATGAAGGACTTGATAGATAGTGTTGATATATTTAGGTAGTGATGTGTGTGAACACTCTAGGACCACCGGGGAACTTTTTTTCCTCTTTAGGAGGTTTTTTTCCCCCGGCTTGTATATACGCCTATTGCCCTAATGGGCTACTAGTCTTTGTACATTCTCTAGTAATACATTTAGTATTGTGTGTTGTGCTCCAAGCTTCTTCTTCTTCCTTGTGATGTTCGCCTGCTTCCCCAGACGTCTAACTCCAACAATTGGTATCAGAGTAGGTTGTCGCTTCATCTAGGGTGCTGTCAACACTCCTCCGGCAGCAGTCTCAGAATCGCATGAATTTTGGTGAGCATACTCAGCGTGTTTTTGAGATCAAAACAACTTCGCTTTGTGGTGCCCAAATCACGATCTGAGCTCGTTTTGGCCTCCGAACACACTATCATAGCACTTGTGCAAGGTATTTTGTCTTTTTGTGCCAAAGGTATATACCTGTTTTTGCTTGCCAGTATAAGCATCTCGAGGTCTGCTACAGGTCTAGCAGAATTCGTCTGGGCAGTTATGTTCATCTTTTTGAGATACAGTCAATTTTTTGCATCAAGGTATTTTAGTCACTAGCCATGGCTGAAAGCAGTGATGTATTCTGTATGTTGGCTGTTGAGGATAAGTTGGATGGTACCAACTACCCATTATGGGCTTATATGATGCGACATGTGTTGGTTGCAAAAGGACTGTGGAACATTGTGCCGGGTGTTGAAAAACGTCCTATCACACCTGCAACTGTTACGACTGCGGGTATTAAAGCTGATGCAGAAGGTGTCAAAGATGATGATATTCTGCATATTCCTGTTCGTGTTGCGGTTTCTGTTGCCCTACTTTAGAGCAGATTTGCTGGGATGGCAGAGATGCCTAGGCATATGCATTGACAGATTTGTCTGTCAAACATACCATTATTCCTCACATTCGCTCTTGCAAAACAGCTAAGGATGCTTGGGATACACTTACCACATTGTACCAAGCTAGGAATGAGGCATCGACTATTTAATTTCTTGATTCCAATATCCAAAGATTCTTTTATGGATGCTTGACATCATCAATTTCTAACTACTCTTGAACACCTATATAAGGAGGGTTTTGACACATAAATCCTTATTTTTTCCCATGCAACTTTTGCAATCTCAATTAGTCATGATCTTTGACTAAGAATTTCCAAGCTCTATCTCCAATCCTTATCTTGCTCCTTGTGCTAGACCTATCTATTCTAGTTTTTGGAGATCTATTCTTGTCCTCTTGTAATATTGTAGTACCAATCTTGTCCAATTATTTCTTGTATCTAGTTCATCTATGAGTTTGATGATAAGAAATTTCTAGTAAGAATGCACAACCAAGAATCCTCAATAGGAGAAGCTTACAACAATAAGGACAAAAATAAAAAGGATTGTGGTGACTATTAAAGAATAGGAGGAGTTTCTAGGACCCAAAAAACTTAAACATGTACAAGCCTTCATGCACCATTATGAATATTACCACTGATTTATCCACATGTATGAAATCATATATAAACCTCTTTATGATCTCTTAATGAATTTTTAATGAGATGATGAGTGCCAAAAATCTTTCTTAAAGCTTAAAGGAAACTTTTCCTTAGTACCTATTTTGAGTACATCTTACTCAAACAAGTCATTCCAAGTTCATGTCAATGTATCCAAATACACTATTGGATGGATGCATGCACAATGCAAGCAAGAAAGAAACTTCAACTTACCAATGGCCTATGCAAGTTGGCAACTAAATACAATAGAACCAAACTTTACAACTACTTGATGTGAAGGTTGAGGCATGATTTAGGCCTTAAAGAAGTTCTAACAATACATATTGCCCAAAAAATTCAAGTTTTTCATTGGCCATCAAGATTTAGTATACTTGGTCAATAAACCTTACAATATAGGGTGATCAATAAGATGGTTTCTCTTACCAATGGAGGAGATTTTGAAGTAGTATTAAGAAAAGGGAAAACCCACCTAAGGATGGACAACTTTTCTAAGTTAACCTCACAAGATCCCCCCCCTAGGATTTTCTAATGAACCATATGATGCCTGCCTTTTCAATATCTGAGTAGTATTGAAGTGGGTCTAACCTTTGATCCTACTTTTGACTTTTGGTCCATCACATAAGTAAATACGATAAATATTGAAGTATTAAAATTATAAGAAAATCAATTGCTAGCAAGAATTATATACTGATATGACAACGAAGGCATCCTGTCTTGTTGTGTTGATGATGAGAAGCATTGTTGGTAGCCAAAGAAGCAGCTCAAGTGGACTTACACGCCAAGGTAACATGAGAAAAATGAGCCAAATGGATCAAGGCTAGAGAGAAGTCCAAGGAGGACCAAGCCAACAAGCAAGCCAACGCATTCTTGACAATCACACCAATCAATTTTTTTAAGACAATTCCTTTTATAATAGTGATTGTTATCACTACACCACATTGTAAATCCCATTTTTGATAGGTCAAACTCCATTTTGTAAAATTCAAGGAGTCCTTGAGCTTCAAGAGTAGTAGAAGTACCTACATACCAAAATTTCATACTAAGCCACACGCTAGATCTGAATAAGGCCAAAACTAGGAAAAAACTCTAAAAGGGAGCTAGAGGGCTCACTTTTGAGGTTGGATTTTCTATGAAACTTTTTATGAAGAGCACATAATTAAAAGATTCCATTGTTCATCTACTTGTCTTACCTTGTATGTGCATGTGTGTGTCTATGTGTGCATGTTTGTGTGTTTCTCACTCACACACTTGTATTTTCACTTGCTCATGGTCATCATACCACCCTCACGTCTCCTCTGATTGAAAGTTATGAGGTGACCCTCCTCACATTGATACTCATCACTCTTCGAGGATAAACACTCCTATGTGCACAACAAAAGCAAATGAACCCTCCTAGGATCCTGAAATTTTTTAGACATAGGCTCTATATTTTCTGAGTTTCTCTGAGCATATGTAGAGACTAAAAATGAAATTTTGCAAGCTTAAACTAGACTCTAAGAGCTTTCAAATGAGAGTAGAATCACTCCATTTGGATACTGGATGATGCCTCAACCAGCTGCAACAACATAGATAACTTGATCTCTTCACAGAGTATGAGCTAACTAGACAAACATTGTTCTTGACATTTCTCTGCACATGCACGTACTGAACCCGAGACTTATACCAATGGAAGTAGAACTTATAAGCTTTCCAAAAAGAAAAAAATAATTGAAAATAGATTCTGGATGAAGGACAAACAACAATTACAAGACCAGGGGTCTGCCAAAATCATCTAGATAGATAGAGTGTGTAAAAGTGAAATTTCTACAAAATATGTAGAGAATAGCTAGTAGGGGGTGTGCTTAAGCATGGGGGTAGCTTGGGCACGTATTTCCATGACTCTTAAGTCATAATAAAACTCATTAGAGGTTTTAAAGACCACATACTAACCTCTTTAACCAATCAAAACCAAATACATGTCAAAAGTGAGGTCCAATCACATCAAGAGGTGATCTAAATCTTCTCTCATCAACTTCTTTCCATTATGGGCATAATTTGATGCCTCCAACTCATGGAAATCAGCCTCCTTTGATTTTGGATGATGTGGAAGTTTCAATTTGGGGCATGTTCCCACACTCTTGAGCTTGAAAAACTTTCAACACTCCCCCTCAAGCTCAAGTTTTTTTCCTTCGTTGCTTCACCCTATGTCTTATGTTGATTGCTTCCTTTAATCCTCCAAGCTTTGTAACTTCAAGAAACTTTGTCATCATGTCTGCAACCTGCACTTTATTGTTCACATACCTTATATCTAGCTCCTTTGCCATCACCTTTTCTCTAATGAAGTGGTAATGAACCTCTATGTGCTTGCTCCTTGCATGAAACATGGGATTGTTAGCTAGGTAGATGTTTGAAATGTTGTCTTCATAAAGAGGAAACTCCTCCACTTCTACTTCCAAGTCCTTAAGTAGCTTCTTAAGCCATATTAGCTCACATATAGCCAATGCTAAACCTCTATACTCAGCCTCTGTGGATGAAAGAGCAATAGTGGGTTGCTTCTTAAAGCTCCAAGAGATCACTTTTGTACCTATCATGAAAACATAACCCGATGTACTCCTTTGATCATCCTTGCTACCTGCCCAATCAAAATCACTATATCCTTTGACACTTAGATCAGCATCATATGAGTAAAATAGACCTTGGTTGATGGTGTGCTTGACGTATCAAAGCACGTTTCTTGCCGCCATAAGATTATCATGAGTAGGTGCATGCAAAAATTGGGAGAGAACACCTAATACATATGCAAGATCAGGTCTAGTGAATCTAGCATAAATTAATGAGCCAATTATGCTTCTATATAGTGTAATATCTTGTATAGCCTCTCCTTGACCTACAACAAACTTTGTATTGGGCTCCATGGGCTGAGAAAGTGGCTTACAACCACTCATACCAAACGTGTATAGCACATCCAACAAGTATTTTCTTTTAATCAAGAAGATGCCATTGTGTGCATAGATTACCTCTATTCCCAAGAAGTATGTTAGTGTTCCAAGATCAGATATCTTGAACTCGTTTCCTAGCTTTGATTTGACATCTTTAATACCTGCAATATCACTTCCTGTGATGATCAAATCGTCCACATAGATGCATATGTATATCGTCTTGTTTCCTTGCTTCTTAATGTAAAGTGATGGATCTGCAACACTTTCTTTGTATCCATAACTTGATAAATAATCCACTAACCTCTGATTCTAGGCCCTTGGGGCTTGCTTTAGTCCATATAATGCTTTCCTTAGCTTGCAAACATGATTTGGGTACCTCATACTAGCAAATCCTTGAGGTTGGCTCATGTAGACTACTTCTTCAAGCTCTCCATTGAGGAAGGCATTCTTCACATCCAACTTATATAAGATCCATTTCCTTGATATGGCCACTGCAATCAAATTCCTAATTGTTGAGAAAGATCAAGGTTAGAGGCAAATAGAGCATATCAAGAGAGATAGAGAGGTCCAAGACATCAGAGATCCATAGATGAGTTTCCCTTGCCAAGATCTAAAGAACACCCTAGGATATTGAGACCAACTCAATTGGTAAAATCCATGAAAAACTATTTCGATGGAACAAGAGACCCATATGATCATGTAGTTGAGTTTAGAAAAGTGTTAAGAGTTGAATAGGTTGATGACTTGTTCACTCAATACAACGCTTTTCTTCTAATGCTAAAAAAACACCACCTTGATGTGGTTTCAATTGTTGCATCAAGGTCAATTCAAGAACATTGACGAGTTGCTAGAAGCATTCATCATTGAGTTTTCGAAAAGTGGCATAAGTCACAATACCTCATCCTCGATTCATACTTTTAAGCAAACACCTCAATGAATAGTTAGGTTAGCACAATGTAGATTCACATAATATCTTGAGAGATGTCCCATCCCAGAGATACCCACACCATCAAGCAAGTGCCATTATTCTTGAATGACTTGTTTGTAAGACAATAGTTACGCAATATAACACAGGAGCAGTAGCAGAGAAGATAACAGATACAAGAGAATCTCAACAATTTTCTACTAACAGCAAGTACAAAGATGATGGTGTTGTCCACCCGTGTGCTCTCAAGGTAGAGCTTAAATGGTGATCTAGAAAACTCTAGATAGGGAAATACAAGGTAGAGGTATATTGGCTCAATTCAATGCCTGAGGTAGTGCAGGAGTCATATATATATAGGATCATGGGTGGCCTTCCGTGGTCGGCTATACATGGGTAGTAGAGCGTGGGCGGTCACAGGCCCCATAATTGCCATACATGGCTTAGGCGGATTGAAGCGACCTAACAAATATAAATGATTTCTGACTTCGATAGGGAATATTCCATGGAATATTCCCTTTATCATCGCATCGGGGGTGCTGCCCTTGGACCCCCACCAGGGGGCCCGCTGGCCCCTTGGGACCTCCCAGCCAGGGGGCCTGCTGGCCCCCTTGGACCCCCCAGTCGGGGCTACTCACCGCTGTCGAGACCCCACAATTGGGGACCCTGGTAACTCCCTTTCCTTACAATACCTTACATGGTCCAATATGACCTTCATCCAACATGCAAGTTGGAATTCCCATCAATTGGGTAATGCACGCTTGGCTTCTCCTCATAATGGGGGCCTTACAAAATGTGCATACAATCATGAGGGGTAGACATTGATCATATACTTACACCCCCCTCAATGTTTACCGATGATAAATCAAGTAGGTCTTGGTCCTATGCCCATTTGTTGAAGGTGCCTGCTGAGCTTCTCTCTTCCAAGTGCTTTAGTGAATATGTCAGCACAATTCGCCTCTATTGGGAAATATTCTAGCTCCACAATTTCATCTTCAATTAGCTCATGAATGTAATGGTACTGTACTTCTATGTGCTTGGTGCCAACATGAAATACTGGGTTCTTTGCAATAGCCATACAACTTTGATTATCGCACTTGAGTACGGTCGCCATATTTGATGGAAAGCCTAGATCTACAAGAATTCTCCTTAACCAGACTGCCTCACAAGAAGCAAAACAAGCTGCTTTGTACTCTGCTTCAGTGGAGGAGAGTGTGAGAGTTGGTTGCTTCCTACTTACCCATGAAAATATTCCTGAACCAAGTGAGAAACAATATCCAGAAACTGATTTTCTAGAATCAGAATCTCCAGCCCAATCTGAATTACAATATCCTTGAAGTGTATCACCTATGGTATAAAAAATACCAAAATCCAAGGTTCCTGCAATGTACCTTAGAATTTTCATTCCAGCATTCCAGTGACTCTCCTTAGGTTTGTTGGAAAACCTGCTTAACACTCCAACAGCATAGCAAATGTCTGGTCTAGTGTTGCACAAAAAAATAAGACTTCCAACAAGCTTCCTATACTTCTTAGCATCTACATCAGGTGTTATCATCCATAGATAGCTTATGATTTAGCTCCATAGGTGTGCTAGTTGGTTTGCAATCCATCATTCCAAATGCCTTGAGAATTTCTTTGGCATATTTTTGTTGTGAGATGAAAATGCCATCCTTCCTTTGCCATACTTCAATTCCCATACAAAAATGGAGTAGACCTAAGTCTGTCATTTCAAACTCAGTTCCCAAGCTGATCCGAGTTTCATTGATGACTTCTTGATGATCTCTTGTAATGATCAAATCAACTACATATACAATGACAACAACTATCTTTCTATCTCTTTTCATTACATACAAGTTACCATCAAAAATACTTCTTTCAAAACCCATATTTTTGAAAAAATTATCTATCCGTTTGTACAAATCCATGGAGCTTGCTTAAGTCCATACAAAGCTTTCTTCAACCTGCAAACTTTATTTTATGAATTGGGCACCTCAAAACCTGGTGGTTGAGATACATATACCTCCTCCTTGAGGTGACCATTCAAAGATGCAGATTTGACATCCATCTGGAAAATAGGCTGGGCCATTTGTGCAGCTACTACAAGTACGGTCCGAATAGTTGTCATGCATGCCGTTGGAGCAAAATTTTCTTGAACATCAAATCCTTCGATTTGTGAAAAACCTTGTGCAACTAATCTTGCCTTATACTTTTCTAATGTTCCATCTACTTTATACTTAGCTTTCCAAATCCATTTAGTACCTATTACCTTCTTCTTTGGTGGCAAGTCGACTAGATCCCGTGTATCATTTTTTAGTGTACTATCATGCTCAGACTGCATTGCCACTCTCCAACCTAGATCATCAAGGGCTTCTTCAATGGTGGTAGACTCCTTTATTGAGCCCATGATATCTGCCATTAGAGCCATGTTAACAATGTATTCTGATGCTCTTCTTTGCTCCTCTATTATCTTTTATCTTCATAATCCATTGGAGGATGATTCTGGTACATCTACATGTGGATTGTGATCATCAAAGAGCTGTTGTGCCCACTTTGGTAGTGGCTTATGTTGTGCAGTTACAACTGGTTGGCATTTTATTGAGGAAATTTCTTCATCAGATGTTTCCTCCTCCTCAACTTTAACCTGTCTTTTGATAGGCACAAGGTGAGATATTTCTCTGTTTGATGCGATAGTAGATTTACCTTTATCTTCTACTAAGTGTAGTCGTTCATCAAACACCACATCTCAACTGACAAAAATCTTCCTTGCCTCAGGATCCCACAAACTGTATGCTTTAGACCCTTCACTATATCCTAGGAAGACACACTTTTTTTTTTTTGAATCCAAATTTGATCTTGTTGAATCAAGAATATGTGCATAACAGAAACAACCAAAAATTCTGAAATGCAAAACTGAAGGCTTTTTTACCAGAATATGCTTCTTGAGGAGTCATCCCCTTTAGTGCTTTTGTGTAGCTTCGATTGAGGATGTAGACTATTGTATTGACTGCTTCTGCCCAGAATGAATCAGGCATGTCTTGAGCCTTTAACATACAGCGAGCCATTTCAACTACTATCATGTTCTTAGGCTCAACAACGCCATTTTGTTGAGGTGTATGAAATGTGGTAAGTTGCCTTTTCACACCATGCTCCTTACAATAATTGTTGAATTCTGTTGACAAGAATTCACCTCCTCTATCTATTTTGAATTTCTTTAGTTTCCTTCCTAATTCATTTTCCACATACTTCTGCCACGTTTTAAATTTTTCAAAAGCATCAGCCTTCTCTCGAATGAAATAAACCCACATCTTTTGAGTATAATCATCGACTAAAGCAAAAAGTAGAAAGATCCTCCTAAAGCAATTGCTAGTCTCTCTTTGAAATGCCTTTCGTTGTTGCTTGCCCATCATACAAGCTTCACAAGGTTCCTGCAACTCTGAAGATGCAGGCAAATGAGCAACCATCCCTGTTCTTTGCATCTCCTTCAAAACTACAAATCTGAGATGCCCAAATCATTGGTGCCATAACCTGCTTACATCTTTATCTTCTGTAGTAGTTAAGGCACTTAACTCATACAAGTTATCACGTCTTATGCCTTTACCTACTACATTACCTGATGAATCCATGATTTCTGCACCACTCTTATTGAAGTGAACTTCGAGTCCACAATTTGTTATTGCAGAAACTGACAACAAATTTCTTTTCAGTGTAGGTACATAGAGAACATCGGATAACTTTTTCTCAACACCTGGAGAAGTGATAAAAGAGATGGTTCCAGTTCCTTCCGTTGGACACTTGGAGTCATTTCCCACCACTACATTGATGGATTCCCACAGAGGCACTAGGGAACTATACCAATCCTTTTTACTGGTCATATGGAGAGAAGCTCCACTATCTAAAATCCATGGTTCATCAACATGAGCTTGAGCAAATGAGCATACTTCTTCAATAGCTACACATAGTTCCATCTCTGTGTTGTTTGTAGACTCTTTGTTCTTCAACGATGATTTTATAGTCCCATTCCGTTCATCGGAAGCAACGTAGGTGGGTGAATTCGAATAGGTGTAGCACTAACATTAGCTGAAGCACCAAGACCAGTGTTCGACGATGAAGCCATCATGTAATCACTCGAATAATCTATTGATATTCTAGTCTACTAGTAGGCTAAAATAGTGATACTTCTCAAGCTATTTGAACCTTATGGCTCTGATACCATGTAAGAGAATAGTTACGCAATATAACACAGGAGCACTAGCAGAGAAGATAACAGATATAGGAGAATCTCAAAAATTTTCTACTAATAGCAAGTACAAAGATGATGGCATTGTCCACCCGTGCGCTCTCAAGGTAGAGCTTAAATGGTGATCTAGACAACTCTAGATAGGGAGATACAAGGTAGAGGTATACTGGCTCAATTCAATGTTTGAGGTAGTGCAGAAGTCATGTATATATAGGATCATGGGTGGCCTCTTGTGGACGGCTATACATGGGCAATAGAGCGTGGGCAGCCACTGCCCACATAATTGCCACAAACAACTTAGGCCGGTTGAACCCACCTAACAAATATAAATGATTTCTGACTCGGATAGGTAATATTCCATGGAATATTCCCTTTACCATCGCGCCACCCCCTAGTCGAGGCTGCTCACAGCTGCCTCGGACCCCACAATTGGGGACCTTGGTAACTCCCTTTCCTTACAATACCTTACATGGTCCAATATGACCTTCATCCAACATGCAAGTTGGGATTCCCATCAATTGGGTAATGCACGCTTGGCTTCTCCTCATAATGGGGGCCTTACAAAATTTGCATACAATCATGCGGGGTAGACATTGATCATATACTAACATTGCTAAGTGCAAAATTATGATCATATGTCTACTTTCAAAGATCTATAAATTTTTAAATATTTGTACTAGTTTCACTTCAAAACAATCGACTTCAATTAAGGAATTAGCTAAGAAAGTAGCCCAAAAATTAGGAGTCCCAAGCAAACAAACACACACCAAGGATGCTCTTGCTAAAAATATGTTACAATTATGAAGGAGACCACATGGCCAACGTGTGCCCAATCATGACTCAATCCCAAGGGAACCCTAATAGCCAATAGTGTACAATAGAGAAAAGGTACACTAACCATATGGTGCAGGATTTCCCTTACAACAAACAAGTGGCTGGACAAAAAAATCAATAGCCCGAGAGATACCAAAATCCATATCAACAACCACCCTACTTTAGGCCCCAACAACCTTATCAACCTCCATACCAAGCTCAACAAAGCGCTCAACCAATGCTAGGTCAATAACCTCCACCCCCTACTAACATTATCCCAATCAAGTATGCATTAGTAGAGGATAGCTTGAGTAGAGCCCTAATGCCAACACCCCCATTGATTTCGGAAAGTGACCCCAATGCTAAGAGCTTTGACTCAACACATGTAGATAGCACACCCGCCTACTACATGGATTTACTAGAGAATATGGAGATCTATCCTTACAAGACCCCTAATGAACCAAGTTGGGAACCCAAATACTCAAGCATGATGTACACCAATCCTAACCCTTAACCCCAACCAAAGTAGAATAGACCCCAAGTGCCTAGAGGACCATGCTATAAATGTTAGGGAATCATTTCATTCCTGAGTGTCTGCTTCCTCCCCTTGGACCATTCCAATCAGTGAATACTCAAGGATTTTGTCCTAAATGTGGAAAAGAGCACCTCTTAAGAGACTACCCAAAGAATCCTACCAATATATATAAGTTTACACCAATCAATGGTATTGTCTTGTTTTTGGACTCTAGTGGAGGTGCAACAACTATAGCCCCCAAAAAGTAGTGATTAGAGCTTAGGCGCTACAACACACTCTAGGTTTAGGGCAAGAGAAGAATTCAAAAACTAGTGGGACCAAGAGTGTAGCTCAGAAGAGAACAAGAGTGTTGAAGGATAGTCATAGAAGGATGGAGAGATAATGGATGAAAAAGATGAGTGAGTTAGAAGAGAGATTAAAGGAAACAAAATCTGAATTGATAGAGATTGCATCCCACACACACTCTCAAACCCCATCGTCTTCATCACAATAACCACTGCGCTATACCACCAATACCCATAGCAAGATCAATCCTAGTAGATCATATTCCTGAAGAATTATACATGATGTTTTAAGCATATCAGGATAGAATCCAAGAAGGACCAAATGTAGCAAATTTGGATGTGTTACCCTAGGGCCAACTTAGAAATTGAAAGGACCAAACTTTGTGCAAAAGTGGTAGAACTAGCTTAGACCATGTTTGAGGCTAGCCATCTTTTCAATTGCACTAACTCAGCCAAGACCTAGTTGCATTTAAATGGGTTGCTAGAGAGATTGGAGATGATGATAGCCAAACCTACGAAGTCAACTACATCAAAGGTAAGTAATGGTGGAACTGAAAGGTAGAGTATGCCCCCCAAGGAAGCATATGCTCCTAACTCCACAGACATGAGAATCTTTTCTTCAGTAAATCGGTATTCCCAAGAATCTTAAAGAGAGATTCAAGAGGAGAAACGGGCCAAAGAAAGTGAGAACCCTCCTCCCATTGAGATCATGGATGATCTCCATGATTAATTCCCATAGGACATTCCCTCTATCTATGGGGAGCAAATATCACTTATTAGGAATATGCAACCAAAACAATTTTGGACACGTGTAGGAGTTTTTATTTCCACAACCTCCTTATGAAAGCATTGGGCCAAGCCAACACTAAGGCCAATAAGGATGAAAGTGCAAATGGCAAATGGTCCCATTGAGAAGCCTCTAGGACTACTCAAAGTGATAACTCTCACCACTTATGGTGTAAGGTTTGAGCATACATTTGCCATATGTGATTTTGGCAAGAACCATGTCTATGAGATGATTCTAGGTAGACCTTTCATGCAACAATTGCAGATATTCCATGATTGGGGAACCAATTCCTTGTACTTGCAGCATTCAAGGGTAACAATTACATTCAATCTCAAACATTATTCCCATACAGATGTACCCCCTGTAATGGAACCCAGTCCATAGAACATCAGATGAAATAGAATCAGTGCATTCCATAGGATTAGGATCCTCATGGATGCATGAAGACACACATTTATGGATGTGTAAAGTTGCAATTGAGGAAGAGAAAAGAGAAACCGCTAGAGATGTAGGTGCTAAGGAGAACCCTAAATTAGTTCAACACTCAGCCTATGCACCCATGGTTTTTCCACACATAGAATTTGGACCCCATGGTTGGGCAAAAATTCTAGACACAATGGGCATGGTTGTTAATGAAGAAGAGTGGACTCCCTATTGTGATGAGGATGGTTATGACATTTCAGTTTTTACTATAAAAGTGCTCTCGAGGAACATGAGCCTAGTGTGAGTAAACTCAAAGAGGATAGTGATGAAGATGAAGAGTTTATCATTATGGAACCATTCTCTGTTTTGGAGGAAGAATAGCTCTACCGAATAGATGCTAGGACTCAGGAGCATGAAAGACAAAAAGAGGAAGAGAATTTGATAGTGACAAGAGACAATCAAAATAAGAAAAAGACAAAAAGAGGAAGAGAATTTGATAGTGACAAGAGACAATCAAAATAAGAATAAGAAAGGAAAGAGATATGTCACCTTTTAGGAAGAAGGAGAAGTGACATTCGAAGTCCCAAAGAACTTTAAGAAGTACAAGACATAAGATCAAAAGGTCATGATATGAACGCCTCATAAGGAAGCACTTATAGAAGTAGCATATGATAATAAAGAGAAAACCATGAAAATTGTGGTGATTATAGAAGATGTTGAAGAAAGG
This sequence comes from Ceratopteris richardii, assembly GCA_020310875.1. Taxonomy (NCBI): domain Eukaryota; kingdom Viridiplantae; phylum Streptophyta; class Polypodiopsida; order Polypodiales; family Pteridaceae; genus Ceratopteris; species Ceratopteris richardii. Next base: position 108,850,202 of record CM035441.1, on the reverse strand, counting down.
TGCACATATGTCGGACATGATTTGACCAAAGAGAAGAGCAAGTGTTGATTGCATTGTTGAGAGAATATAGAGACGTCTTTGCATGGAGCTATAAGGTCTTGAAGGGAGTAGACCTAGACATCTGTTCTCACGGATTCCCAATGTCATCAGAAGCCAATCCCTCTAAATAGAAACCTTACACGTACAATGATAGTTACAGAGCCAAAATCAAAGAGGAAATTGATCGCTTGATAGAAGCTAGATTTATCAATGAAATTGAGAAAACTCAATGGGTGTCATTGTTGGCATACAAGTCATAAGCAGAGCATACAGACACAAAGGAACAGTCATGCATAATACGGCAACAAGGCCCAATCATTTTTTTCATAAACAATTTCCAACTCAAGTGATTTCATCACTACATACACATTGTAAATCCCATTTTTGGTAGAATAGACTCCATTTTGTTCAAACCAAGGAGTCCTTGAGCTTGAGGAGTATTAGAATTAGCTACATACCAATTTTCATAATTTTTAGACTCCGTTTGAGCCCTCAAATAGGCTCTAGAACCTAATTTTTAACTAGGCCGGACACTAGGTCTGGACAAGGCCAAAGCTAGCCAGAAAACTATAAAAAGAGCTAGAGAGCTCATTTTTGAGGTTAGATTGTTTGTGAATTGAGCTTATGTAAGAGACTTTTTGACTAATGCAAAGAACTCCATTGTTCCTCTCCTTGTTCTTGCCTTGTGTGCACGTGTGTGTATGTGTGTGCATGTTTGTGTGCTTCTCACTCACACACTTGTGCCATCACATGCTCGTAGTCTTCATACTAGTCCTCACGTCTCCACGGATTGACAATTATGAGGAGGATCTCATCACGTTGGTACTGGCCATTGTGCTAGAGTAACACCAAATTTGGCGCCGTTGCCGGGGAACGAGCTTCAAGGACGAGCGTGTGATGGTAAGACGTAGAGTTGAGACATTGGAGTCATTGGTAATATCCTTTCTTTTCTTTAATTTTCTTGTTTTTGCATCACCATCATCACCATTATCACCATCATCATCCCCACCATCTTCCACCTTCATCTCCATCTCCACAAAAAATTCTGTTTTTGATCATATTCCACTCCCCACCTCATTTCCCTCATTTCACTTGTGAGAGAGAGCGAGAGAGAGCTTGCATGCTATTAGTTTTTGTGTGCTATTTGAGCTTTTGCTATAGGATCTAGCTGTACCACCATCTCCAGCAGCTTGCGCAGGTACGACAAAACTCTACACAGGTCCCGGGATGACGACCTCTGTCTATCGCGACAGACAGAAAAACTTAATTTTTTTTTAACGACAACCTACACCATGGAGCACTCCAAATCACTAAAAAATTCTAAAAAAAAATGTGTTTTTTCAGTCTATTGTGACAGACAGAGTCTATCACGACAGACAGCATCTATCGTGACAGACATCGTTTATCGCAACAGACAACACCCCACGACAGAGGCCGTCTATCGCGACAGACACCGTCTATTGCGACAAACAGGCCCACCACAGATGACAGACACCCATATATCGTGACAGACACCCTTCTATCGCGACAGACACCGTCTATCACGACAGATAGCACCCCACGATAGAGGCCGTCTATCACGACAGACACCCGTCTATCACGACAGACAAGACCCCACGATAGACCCTGTCTATCGCGACAAATAGGCCCACAACAGACCACATACACCCGTCTATCATGACAGACAGGCCCATGACAGACGACAGACACCCATCTATCGTGACAAACACCCATCTATCGCGATAGACAAGACCTCAGAATAGACCCCGTCTATCGTGACAAACACCGTCTATCGCGACAGACAGCCCCACGCGAAAGCTAGTGTCTATCGCGACAGCCACTGTCTATCGTGATAGACAGGCATTTTTGGCAAAAAAAAATGGAGGGGTAAATTTTTTGAAAATTTAGGCTAAATTTTGGGCATATTTGCATACTCAATTACTCATACACTTACAAAGGCCTTAGAAAAATGCATTAAACTCCTGAAAGGTCTTGATTGTCTATTTTAACCCTCTAAACCCTGAACTATCATAACTTTTTCATATGAAATCCATTTTTTGAGCTTTAGGGCTTGTCAGAAAGTTGGTGGTGAATACTACACGACCTCAAATGTTTTTTATAAGAATAATGCATTGATTTTCAGATAGGGTATTTTGAAGTTGACCCTCTAAGGGGTAGGTACAGGGGGAGTTATCTCTAGGGAAAAATATCTTAGTGTCCTATATGCCATGGGAGGGATATAATTTTGAAGATGCAGTATTAATTAGTGAACGTCTAATATACGAAGATATTTTCACGTCTTTCCACATTGAAAAACATGAAATCGAAATTTGTACAACAAATCAGGGACTCGAGCGGGTCACCAAGCAAATACCTCAATTGGATAGTCATGTACTTCGACACCTCGATGATAATGGACTTGTCGAATTGGGATGTTGGGTAGAATCTGGAGACGTTTTGGTGGGTAAATTAACACCCCAAGAAGGAACGAGTTCATCACGTGTTCCAGAAGGGAGATTATTACAAGCCACTTTTGGTATACAATTGGTTAATGCAAGCTCTAGAGGAATTTTTTTGGAAATAGAAAAGGGGGAAAAAAGGGTCATTAAAAGTGTCTGAACTAAATTGTCTGTCAATTGAAGGTAAAAAGTGGAGCTAAACTTGGGATTTTTACAGGATCATCGAGAGCTTTTGGAGAAAGCAAAGCAAGTGCCATTGTGTGATGGATTGGGAACACGTTTCTTGGGTAGACAAGCATAGCAAGGAGGAGCGACTTGAGGTTGGAACATCTCTTAACCCCCTTGGTCCATTCTTAGCATAGGCTAAGTGCGAGTAGTTGTCCAAATTGACTAGGGATACGATAGGAATACTCAAGTTCGAAGAGCCTTTAATTTCTCAAGTCCAAGAATAGGCTAAATTGCAGTCAAGGTACAACTTAAAGGAAAAGAACTTAAACTAAGTGGACAAAGAACATCAAGTACGACACTCTTAAGTGCTCCTGACGACGCTTAATTAAAGACAAGAAAACACATACAAAGGAACTCAAAAGGAACAAGTGATTGGTATCAAAGAATCAGCAACGTGGTTGTACAAGGATCATTGGGTTAATTGGAAGGGCATATGAACCTTAGATCAGGAAGACACTTAGGGAGAGACCATAAGAGTATTAGATCATCTGAGGCTAGTGTCAACCATACAGCCAGATCTTGGGCCCAGCAATTGAGCGATTACCCCTATGCTCTAGACTCAAAAACTAGTGACTAAGAGATGTCTTACAACATGGAGAGACCTGTAGGTAGCTGAGGAGTGGCATACCTAGAAAGACCTGAGGGTCCCTACAAAACTCAATTGGAATACATCAGGACCAACCGCTTAGGTGCAACATCTATGAGGACAGCCTGAGAAGATCTGTTGTCCTAATTAGAAACCCGGATTACCCCATTGGACTAGAACACCCTGTAGTCAAGTTCGAAAATGGTTCCTACATAGATAAAGAAGGAACAATGTATGTGGTCACCAGCCAACCTGAAAGGACCGATGAGTTTGGAAACATAATCTTTGAACTTGAATTAGATGACATAGAGCAAGGAACTTAGGAAAGGAGCCAAAAAACCCTCGCGACAAGTCGGTTCTGACGATAATAATGACTCCCGAGTTGGTTTTCGAGGATAATAGGAGCATAGATTTGCTTGTGAATCGAGAGACGGATGAGGCTTTTTGGAGGTATAAGCCTGAGAAGCCTAACGAAGTGGGAGCACTTACAATCTATGAATTCAAAGATCCTGATATCCCAGCAAAGTGACCTACTTAGATGATGCTTATGAGAGGATCTTTGTGGTCTCAGAGCATGGAAGACACGCATACACTTGGAAGGGAGAATTGTTTTTTCCCCAAGCTCAATCCACTCTGTCTTATGGTCACCAAGGAGCTAGAACATCTCAGGCTCATGGAACTCAGAGAGAGAGGAGTAGAGATAGACGCGAGGTGAGCTTTGCTAATCCACTTGGAAGAGAGAGATGAAGGCTTGAAACTGATAGGATGGACAGGGAGAGACATAGGGATCCAAGGAATCCAAGAAATACAGACAAATTCCCTCTACCAAGGCCTCGAGAACACGCTAGAACATTAAGACCCACACAATTGGTTAAGTCCGTGAAGAATTGCTTCGATGGCACAAGAGACCCATATGACCATGTAGCAGAGTTTAGGCAAGTTTTGAGAGCTGAAGAAGTGGAAGACTTGTTCACTCATACAATGCTTTTGGCCTAACACTCAAGAACACTGCATTGACTTGGTTTCAACCACTTCACCAGGATCATTACAGAAGTATAGATCAACTGCTTGAAGCATTCATCACTGAGTTTTCCAAGAGTGGTATTAGGCATAACACATCCTCCTTGATATACAACTTTAAACAAACACCTCAAGAGACAATGAGGCTCGCAGGAAGAAGGTTTAGGCAATACCTAGAGAGATGCCATGTTCCAGAGTTACCCGCTCCAGCCAAGTGGCCTTATTTCTAGATGGATTGTTAAGGACCAAGCTGAGATCATATGTGTACTTGAAGGACCCTAGATCCATAGAAGAATGTGTACACGTGCATAGACATCGAGGATAATCTATGGGAGGAATTAGAACTCTCAAAGATCTATAAAGACTCTGATAGTTCTACCAGCCTCACTCCCTCATAATCCACGACGATTGAGGATCTAGCAGAGAAGGTAGCTCAAAAATTAGGAGTCTCTAGCAAGCAAATTCCAAGATTTGCGTGAGGAAAATGATGTTATACTTGTGGAGGTGACCATATGGCGAGTGTATGTCCCATTATGGCTCAACCCCAAGTGAATCCTAGTAGCCAATACTGCACCATAGAGCGAAGGTACACCAACCATACCGCACAAGATTGTCCTTATAACAAGCAAATTGTCAAGCAAACGTACCCTCAGCCATATCCAAAACAGGGTAGATTCCAGAGTCAGTACCCACCACAACAATATGGTAGGCCCCACCAACCCTACCAACCACCCTATCAGGGGCAGCAAAGACCATAGCCAGTCCTAACACAGCAACCCCCTCCTCCAGCCAATGTGATCCCAGTGAAGTATGCAGCTACAGAAGAAAATTTAAACAGATCTTTAGTGCCAGTGACATCATCGCTTTCAAAAAGTGACCCAAGTGATCATAGTTTTGACTCTACCCATATTGATAGCCCACAGGCTTACTACATGCAATCACTCGAGCATAATGAGTCATACTATTATGACTTCCACATCCCCAGTGCAACTCATCACGAGAGCCCAGGCACTTAAGCAAAACCAAGACTTAGGCCAAGAAAAGAATGCGGAGGTTAGCGAGACTGAGAGCTAGAATAAGAAGAGAACAAGAGCTTGGAGAGATAGCCGTGAGCGTATGAAAAGGCAATGGGCAAAGAAGATGAGCGAACTTGAGGAAAGTTTGCGAGAGACCAAAGCCAAAATCATAGAAATCACATCTCAAAACGCACTCTCACACATCACCCCCACTACCATCCCCATCACCTTCCATTCCTCAACCTTCTAATCTACCACATGTAACCCACCCACCACCCCGAGTAGGATCAGTCTTAGCAGATCCCACTCCCGAGGACATAGATATGATGCTTAGAGCATATCAAGCTAGGATCCAGGAAGGGCCAAACGTAACGGATCATGAAAGATGTTACCCTAGAGCTGACCTAGAGCTTGAACGAACTAAAATTGTGTGCCAAGATGGTGGAATTGGCCCAAGCCATGTTTGAGGCCAATCACCTTTTCAATTGCTCTAGTTCCACTAGAACACCATTGCATTTTGATCGTCTATTAGACAGATTGGAGACGATAATTGCAAGGTCTGGAAAAGGAGCCAACTCCCAGGCTAAGGAGAGGACAAGTGATAGAATAAGCATTCCTCCCAAGGAATCTTATGTGCCTAACTCCACTGAACCAGACACCTCTTCTTCTATGAATCGGTACTCACCAGAATTCTTGCGAGAGATTCAGGAAGATAAATGGGCCAAAGAGAGTGAAGTTGCTCCTCCCATTGAACTTGTGGATGACACCCACGATCAATTCCCACAAGACCTTCCTTCCATTTATGGAGAGCATGAGAGTGCCCAATCTCAAGAGAGATTAGACTTTGAGTCCAATTCCTTATAGGAGCTACCCCATTTCACAGGTCCATGGGAAGCAAAGTCCACTTGTATGAGAGCACCTACGGTCATGATAAGAAACGAAGAATCAATCATACGTAGGAACATAGAGGTAGTAAAGAATACTAAAGTGCAGTGCAATCTCACTTTAGAAGAGCTACTCAAGGTCAAGCCTGAAGTGTGGAAACATGTAGCCAAGCAAGTGCCAGACATGTCAAAACCTCGTTCCCAGGTAGGATCTAATAGAATAGTACCGGAAATACCTTTGGACAAGATAGGAGACATGAGTGAAGGAGAAGAAGGAAACACCTATCTCCCTATCACTCATCAGGGTTACACAACCAAGGCCATTTTGGACTCAGGTGAAGGAGTTGCAATTGCTACCACTTCCTTATGGAAACATTGGGGCAAGCCAACACTCAGACCAACAAGAATGAAATTGCAGATGGTTGATGGTCACATTGAGAGACCCTTAAGGCTACTAGAAGGAATAACTCTCACCACTTGCGGTGTAGACTTCGAACATACTTTTGCTATATGTGACTTTAGCAAGAATCATGCCTACGAGATGATTATGGGAAGACCTTTCTTGAGGAAATTGCAAGTAGTGCAGGATTGGAGGACAAATTCTTTGTATCTGCAACACTTGGGTGTCACAACCAAAGTGAATCTCAAAGATTTCTCTCATAGAGACATGCCCCCCATTCAATGGAATCCCATCCATAGAGCCACAGATGATACAGTGTCCGTGCATTCCATAGGATCAAGATCCTCATGGATGCATGAAGACACTCACTTATGGATGTGTAAAGTGGCAGAAGAGGAAGAGAAAAGGGAGAAGACAAGAGACGTAGGTGCGAAGGAAGCGCATAGACCAATACAAGACCCAACCTATGCACCGGTAGTGTTTCCCGATGAAGAGTTTGAGCCTCATGGTTGGGCAGAAATCTTAGCAACTATGGATATAGCCATCGCAGGAACTGACTATTTACAAACACCAGAAGGCCCCTGTAAGACACAATTGGAATACATTCGGACCAACCGATTAGGCGCTCGCATCTATGAGGACGGCCTAAGGCGATCAGTTGTCCAACTCAAAAATCCAGATCAACCCTTTGGACTTGAACACCCGGTGGTCAAGTTCGAAGAGGGTTCATATATTGATAAGGAAGGAACCATGTATGTGGTCACCAACCTACCAGATAGGACCGATGAGTTTGGAAATATCATTCATGAAAATGAGATAGGAGACCTGGAACAAGGAAATGTAGGACAAGGATCCCATACTCCTAGAGGTAAGTTAGTTTTGACCAGAGTGATCACTCCAGATTGGATCCCTCAAGACAACAAAAGCATAGAATTATTCTTGAATAGAGAAACAGAGGAAGCCTTTTGGAGATTCAAGCCAGATCAACCTAGCCAATTGGGCATAGTCATCATCTACGAGTTCAAGGATCCAGAGATACCAAGCAAAGTTGTCTACCTGGATAACACATCACAGAAAATGTTCTTGGTAACAGAACATTATAGACATGCATATACTTGGAAGAGTGAATTGATTTTCCCTCCATCAAGATCCAATGTGTCCCATGGCCTCCAAGGAGTAGGATCATCCAAAACTCATGAAGCCCAGAGAGAAAGAACTAGAGAGAGACCTGAGGTAAGTTTTGCACACACCGTGGGCAGGAATATATCAGGATTTGAAAGTGAAAGACCTGAAAGAGAGAGACATCAAGCACATAGGAAACAAAGAGATGAACATGATTTTCCATTGCCTAGACCCCGAGATCACCCAAGAACCCTTAGACCCACTCAAGTGATCAAGGCAATGAAGAATTATTTTGACGGGACAGGAGATCCTTATGATCATGTGGCCGAGTTCAAACAAGTGTTAAGAGCGGAACAGGTTGAGGATTTTTTCACCCAGTACTAGGCATTTGGTTTGACTCTTAAGGGCATGGCCTTGGCTTGGTTTCAACCACTGAGTAGTCGCAACTATCGAGATATAGGTCAATTGCTAGACGAATTCATTGTAGAATTTTCCAAGAGTGGTATCAGGCGTAACACATCATCTTTGATCCACAACTTCAAGTAGACACCCCAAGAAACAGTGCGACTAGCAAGAAGAAGGTTCAGTTAGTACTTAGAAAGGTGCCCTTTTCTAGAGTTGCCCACACCTACCAAACAAGTGGCCTTGTTCTTAGATGGCTTACTGAGCACAAAGTTAAGATCATATGTGTACTTGAAAGAGCCTAGATCCATAGAAGAGTGTGTGCAGACGTGCATTGACATAGAAGATAACTTGGGTGAGGAGTTAGGATTGTCCAGACTCTATAGGGATTCTGATAGTTCTACTAGTCATACTTCAAAAATCTCCACGGAAATAGATGAGATAGCTGAGCAAGTTGCCAAGAAGTTGGGAGTCCAAAATAGACAAACACAGAGAGTCACCTCATTGAACCGATGTTATACCTGTGGAGGGGACCACATGGCTAATGTATGCCCATTGCACAACCAGAACATGAGAGAAAGGAATGCTCCCTATTGCACTATTGAGAGAAAATACACGAACCACACGGCTCAAGATTGTCCATACAATAGACAGGCTGTTAGACAGAATTATCAGCAACCTTACCAATAGGGTAGGTATCAGAACCAATACCAACAGCCATATTATCGACCACAACAATAGTATCAGGCACCATATAGGCCACAAGCAGTCCTAGGAAACCAACCCCCAACGCCTACCAATGTAATTCGAGTTAAGTATGCAGTGGCAGAAGAGAACCTTAATAGAGCATTGGTGCTAGTGACCCCACTGATCTCAGAGAATGACTCTCATGCCCATAACTCAGACTACTCCCATGAAGGTAGTCCACATGCTTATTACACAGAGTCACCTGAACATAGTGAGATTTACCCGTATCAATATGAGGCACCACCTATGGAACAAAATTGGGAGCCTGAATACTCCAATGTCATGTACACCAATGCTAACCCTAGGCCCCAATTGAGACAAGTGAGACCACAAGCCCCTAGAGGACGTTGTTTCAGATGTCAGGGTGACCATTTCCTTCGTGATTGTCCCCACCCACCATCTCCGAGTCAAGGACAGGCAATCATAATACAAGCTTTTTGTCCTGATTGTGGCAAAGACCACCTCCCCAGAGATTGTCCAAGAAATCCCTCTAGTGCACCCAAGATTACACCCATTAATGTGGTAGGCTTAGTGGAAGATTCAAGTTCAAGTAGTAGTAATGTGGCTCCTATACAAGCTGTCACTAGAACACAAGCCTTAAAACATGATAAACCAGCAGAGCAATCGGAGTCCAGTGTATCGGGAGATCCTAGTAAGAGGAAAACAAGAACATGGAAGGATACTAGAGAGAAGGCCAATCGCAAGTGGAATAAAAAGCTATCCGAACTAGAAGAAAGCCTAAAAGAAGCGAAAACAAGAATAGATGACATTACAACTCAAAGCCCCTCGCATGCCGAAACTCCATCTACTCCACCTCATCCCAACCCACCACCCATTGTAAATAGAACGCAACCAGGGTCTGTGCTAGCAGATCCAACCCCAGAAGGCTTGGACATGATGTTCAAGGCCTACCAGGCTCGACTTCAAGAAGGGCCAACAGTTGCAAACCTAGACAAGAGCTACCCTAGAGCGAATTTAGAGATTGAACGGATGAAAATGTGCATGAAAATGGTAGAACAAGCTCAAGCTATACTTGAGATTAGTCAAAAGTTCAATCAGACAAACTCTATCAAATTAGATTTGCATTTCCACGGCTTACTAGAAAGATTAGAGCAGTTGGTAAACAAACCACAAGTTTCTTTACCTCCACAAGCTCAACCAGTTATTGAGAGAGGAAGCTCACCACCAATGGCAGCTTATGTTCCTAATTCTATGAATGTTGGAACACCTCTTTCAATTCAAAATTACTCTCAAGAGTTCTTGCGGGAAATACAAGAGGAGAAATGGGCCAAGGAGAAGGGTAATTCCCCTCCTATTCGTGAGATTGATGACCTTCAGGATCAATTTCCCCAAGACATTCCATCTATTTACGGAGATGAAGCAGAACAACAAGAAGACGAAAGGTTAGATTTTGAATCTAATACCTTAGAAGAACTACCTCAATTTCCAGGCCCTTGGGAATTGAAATCTCTTCAGATCAGAGCTCCCACAATATTGGTAAGGAATGAAGACTCACTGGTTCCAAGGAACACCGATGTCGTGAAGAACACTAAGGTTCAGTGTCATCTCACTATAGAAAAGTTGCTAAAAGAAAAACCCGAGCTATGGAATCATGTGAAGGATCAGGTCCCAGAACTTGATTCCAATATGCCAAAAACAGGCTCTAAGTAGAAAGTACCAGAGATACCTCTAGACACAATAGCGGACATGTGTGAGGGTGAAGAAGGTAATACTTATCTTCCAATCACCTACCAAGGTTACACAACCAAAGCAATCATAGATTCAGGTGCTGGTGTTGCTATTGCGACCACCTCCTTGTGGAAGCAATGGGGCAAACCCACATTAAGACCAACTACAATGAAGCTTCAAATGGCAGAGGGCCATTTTGAAAGACCTCTAGGATTGCTAGAAGGGATAACTCTAACCACTTGCGGTGTAGAGTTTGAGCACACATTTGCTATATGTGAATTTGAGAAAAATAATGTTTATGAGATGATCCTAGGAAGACCCTTCCTACGATAATTGCAAATAGTACATGATTGGGGAACCAACTCCTTGTACTTACAACACTTAGGGGTCACCACCAAGGTCAATTTGAAGGATTACTCCTTCAGAGATGTACCACCCCTAGAGTGGAACCCTATTCACAAAGAAAAAGAAGATTCAATCTCTGGGCATTCTGGAAGTTCTCCTGACCCATCCTGGTTGCATGAAGATACTCATTTGTGAATGTGCAAGGTCGTAGAGGAAGAGGAAAAGCGCTTGAAGGCGAGAGAAGAAGGAACTTCACCAGGAGATAGACCAGTTAGAGACCCAGCCTACAGACCCATGATCTTTCCGGATGAGGAATTTGAGCCTCATGGCTGGCCAGAAATCTTAGCCACCATGGACATTGCTGTCAATGAAGAACAATGGACACCTCATTGTGATGAGGAGGGTTATGATATTTCAGTGTTCATGTGTCAGCCCTTGCTAGAAGAATGTGACCCTAGTGATGTCATAGAAGAAGAAGAGAATGACGATGATATAGAGTCCATTGTGATGGATAGTTGCTTTAACTCAGAGCAGCACTATCTAGAAGATATAGGAGTGTTCACCCAGAAAGAAGAAGAACCTCTCACAAGTATTAAAACGGTAAATTCAAAGGATGGAAGTGAGAGCAATCAAAAGAAAAAGAAAAGAAAAGCAGTGAAACAAGAAGAGGAGGAATCATTGTTTGAAGTAGCAGAAAACTTCAAGAAATATGAAGTTGACGACCGCAAAATTTTGGTACAAATGCCTAAGAGAGAGGCCATCATAGGAGAATCATATGATAATAAAGAAAAGACCAAGAAAATTGTAGTGACCATTGAAGAGAACGAAGAGAGGTGCACATATATAGGAGATGACCTAAGTGCAAGAGAAGAAATGGAGCTCCTAGCTCTATTAAGGGAATATAGGGATGTGTTTCCATGGCACTATAGAGACTTGAAAGGGGTAGATCCAAGAATTTGCTCTCATACTATCCCCATGACTGCTGATGCCAAGCCCACCAAACAGAAGCCCTACACATATAATGATACATATGCAGCCAAAATAAAAGAAGAAATTGATAGGCTGATTGAAGCTGGATTCATCTATGAGATTGAGCATACTAAATGGGTGTCCCCCATTGTAGTGGTGCCCAAAAAGAACGAGAAGTTGCGAGTGTGTATTAACCTTAAAAAAGTTAATGTTGCTACAATCAGAGATAACTATCCGCTTCCAATCACGGAACACCTATTGGAGCGTGTTGCAGGCAAGGAAGTTGATAGCTTCCTTGATGGATTTTCAGGTTACAATCAAGTAGCCATTGCCCTAGAAGAGCAACACAAAACAGCTTTTGCCACAGAGTGGGGAACCTTTGCATTTCGTGTGATGCCATTTGGGCTCACCAATGCACCTGCAACATTCCAAAGGCTCATGTGTCATGTCTTCAAAGAGTTCTTGCGAAAGAGCTTAGAAGTGTATGTGGATGATTTATGTGCTCATTCCCAAGAAAGAAAATTTCACATCCTTGAGCTCAGACAAATCTTTAACAAGTGTAGAGAATATCGAGTGTGTTTGAACCTAGAAAAGTGTGTTCATGGTGCGTCAAGGTAAAATCTTAGGTCATATTGTTTCTAAGAATGGAATCTCTACAGATGAAGATAAGGTACGAGCCATAGCGGAGCTGCCAAGGCCAAGGAATGTTAAAGAGGTACAAGCCTTTATGGGTCATTGTGGATATCACCGTAGGTTTATCCACATGTACGCGATCATAGCTAGACCCCTTTATGCCTTGTTGTCTAATTTTGAGTGGAATGACGAATGCGAGAATTCTTTCAATGAACTGAAGAAATGTTTGTGCACGGCACCAATACTGACCACTCCTGATTGGAATAAACCATTCCATGTCCATGTGGATGCATCCAATCACGCCATAGGATGTGTGCTAGCACAACCCACAGGTGAAGGAAATTTAGATTTGCCCATAGCATATGCTAGTAGACAACTAAACCCAGCTGAAAGAAATTATACCACAACCGAGCGAGAAGGCTTAGGCATGGTATATGCTATCAAGAAGTTTAGGCATTATTTATTGGCCAATAAATTCAAGTTTTTCACTGATCATCAAGCTTTGTTATATTTGGTCAATAAACCTTGCAATACTGGACGCTTAGTAAGGTGGTTCCTCTTACTAATGGAATATGACTTTGAAGTTGCTGTCAGGAAAGGTAGAACCCACCTTCGGGCAGATCACCTTTCTCGTATCACTTCAGGGGAGTCACCACAAGGAGTGTCTGATGAATTACCCGATGCTTATCTGTTCAATTTAGAAGTTGTTCCTAAATGGGCAAATAAGTTGGTACTAGTCCTCACCTTCGGACCCGCAAATAAGAATGTGAAAACATCACAAGAAGAAATTGTAAAATCACAAAAATATCACATATTGGCAGGAAGCATGTACAAACAAGATAATGAGGGAGTATTAGCTTGTTGTGTGGAGGACGATGAGCATAGTAGTTGGTTGCAGCAAGCTCATGAAGGATTGGTAGGAAATCACTATTCTAAACAATGAACATTGCAGAATCTAAAGCGTTTAGGAGTGTATTGGCCTAGCATGGACAAAGAAATACACGAGTGGATTAAGAATTGTCCAATGTGCAGAGAGAGACCCCCAGTGGAGCATGCGACCCTTTATCAAGTATCATTAATTCCAGATTGGAGTGCTCCATTGGTAGAATTTATGAGATCGGGAAGATTACCCAAAGAGGCTAGTCTAGCAAGAAGACGAAGCATGGAGCAAGAGGCTCAAGGCTATGCCTTAGTAGGAGACAACCTATACCGAAGAGGCAAAGATGGTTACTTAAGACTGTGCGTTCATGAATCAGACTATTTAAAGGTCTTAGAGACTGCACACAATGGTGTTGCAAGTGGACATTTTGGTCCTGACCGAGTCATTAAGACCATTCTATTCTCAGGACTTTGGTGGCCCACTCTTCATATGGATGCACATACCTATGTGAAGAAATGTGACACATGCCAACGTGCATAATATCCAGTTAGAAAAGACGAGATGCCTTTGAGGCCAATGATGGGAGGGCATGCATTTTCAAAGTGGGGCATAGACTTCATAGGTCCTATTAACCCCCCAGCTAGAAACTCCCATGCAGAATATATTATTGTAGCCACAAACTACCTTACCAAGTGGGTAGAAGTCAAAGCCACAACAAAGAATGATGCTCAGACAACGGAAAAGTTCTTATTTGAGAACGTGTTCACGAGATATGGGTTACCAATAGAACTAGTAACCGATAGAGGCACGCACTTCTTGAATGAAGTCATTGAAAATCTTCTCCAAGAATTCTTGGTGATACATAAGAATTCTACCCCCTATCATCCACAAGCTAATGGACAAGCTGAGAGCACAAACAAGATCTTATGTAATGTCTTGACCAAGCTTGTAAACAACAAACACTCTGATTGGGATAAACAGCTTCATCATGATGTTTGAGCTTATCGAGTTGCCTATAAAATGGTACTGAATGCCACCCCATTTTAGACGGTCTTTGGACAAAATGCTTTGCTACCATTAGATTTCCTAATCCCAACATTAAATGTAGCACAAGAGCATGAGTGGAATGGACATGAATTGTCCTCTAGGATCTTTGATCTAGAACGCTTAGGGGAGACAAGGCTACGAGTGGCAGCAGGCATCTATGCTGCAAAGAAAAGACAAAAGGCATACTTTGATGCACACATCAAGGATAAGGGACTGAAAGAGGGAGATCTAGTGTTGGTTTACACACTAAAACAACATGCCCGTAAGTTGGAAAAACGAGGATATGGACCCATGATCATTAACAAAATTTCCACTAGCGGTGCAGTTCAATTGGCTACTTTAGAAGGTGATATCTTGCCCAACTATATTAGTGGATGTAGAGTCAAGTTATACCAAGAACCTCTTACAGAGGATATGCTTACGAGACTCAACACTCCTAAGAAGCAAAAAGAAGAGGAGTTAAGGGTGAGAGAAGAAGCACCAGCAGAAGCTAGAGAGCGTATTAGGCGAAATAAGCTAAGGCGACTAGGCCTAGATGTCAACTCAAAAGCCCCAAAATATCACATGGATATGTGCCAAAAATCGGGCATAACTACTTCTCAAGTCATTGACCGATGTCCCTTTGTGACCATAGAGATCAGACAAGGAAAGGGTGCCAGGACTGTGATAGCATTGATTGACTCAGGTGCAGCAAGTAGTGCAGTTAGACTGTCCTACTGCCAAGACTTGCAGTTGAACATCAATCCCATAGAAGCTTATCTCATAGGATTGGGAGGTGTGGAAACCCCTTGTTTGGGCGAGGTGAAACTTCCCATCTACCTTCAAGATGTTCCAATGAAATTCAAAGTGCTAGTGTGTCAAGATGAGAACCTTACAGAACCACCTGTCTTAGGACAAGATTGGGTTTATGACAATACAGTCAACTTGAACTTAAGAAGTCAACTTCTTCAAGTTTGGGTCTAGGGACAATGCTTTACATTAGAACTAGAAAATGGCATGCTCACAAATCCAGATGTTACATCTTGTAGTTCTCCTAGGACTAATCTTAGCAAAAGAGATGTTGTATGCATCAAAAGCTCTATGTCGCAGGAGAACTCAATCATGGAAGAACAGGCTCAAAGACAAGCGGACTCCTCCTCTGGTGCAAGGACTAATGCCGCCACTACAACTCAACCATCAAGGCAAGCACAACAGAACAGGACAACTGCTATATCAAATAGACAACGAGATTTCCAAAGGAAAGTAGTGCCGGGCATGAAGCAGATCTGGGTACGAAAAGGAGAGCAACCACTGGCCTTAACCCCACAATTACCCTCCAGGGACTCCCACCAGGCTAGAAGAGGAAGGAAGAAGCTCGGACAAGCTCAACCACAAGGTATCTGACTAGTTTGGGTGCCTAAGAAATTAGCTACAACTCAACAAGGGCGATTACAGATGTGGGTACCTAAGAAGCTCTTACATCCACAACAACCTATGTTCTCCCACATGCGAAGAATCTTAACAAAGAAACCAAAATCAGAAAAGGGTAAGAACTACGTATAGAGACCAAAAGAAGATCAAATCACCTCTTCAACCATAGAAGGAAGACATGCAAAAAGGGTATGGGTTTGGAAGCCAAAAGTACAAGTAGCCTACACCGAACCAAAGCACCAACCACACTGGATGCCACAGTTCAGAAAGCATCCAAAGATGAGGACGCTTGAAGTGATCTCTAGAGTGCCAGATGTTGTTCTAAAATGGACCCCAATAAGGAGGATTACATCATTTCGAGATCCAATGAATACCTCCACCAAAGCCAGCATCAACAACTACAAGTAACATCAAAAGCCTCGACGAGCGACAACCATGTGCTTCTTGCACAACCCTATCTTTTGCACCATTCAGGTCATGCACTTCCACACTATGCATTGATATAGGGCCCTATTACATGGCCGTGCATAGAAACATTTGAGAATCCTAGGCACAAGAGCACATTGACACATGTCAACTAGTTTTATTGATACTAACGTCTATCTTCTTGTTTTGTGACATTATTAAAAAAAAAGGGAAAAGAAAAGAAAGAAGAAAAGCGAGAAAGAGCTTGTTCCCAGGTTTGGCTTATGAAACATGAATGAGTCATGCTTAGTTGAAGGTGGAACTGTTGATTACTAGGCATTTATTAGTTTGGATAGAAGTGTGTCTCGGCTAGCAGATGATATAATTGTTCCCTTATCTGGTAGATGTCAAGAACTTGGCATGAACATGGCATCTACAACTATGATTTTTCTCTTACCTGTGAAGAGATGGATAGGTATGTGCTTGAAGATGAAGAGGTATTGCAAAATCCTTTATCTACACAAGCCAAATGAACTCCAGGAGTATATGGTGGGCCCTTTTAGCTTGCCAATGGATGTATTAGACACCCTATGTACCTTGGAAGATGACTCTCAAAAAGATAGATCAAAACAGATAAGTTGGAGTTAGCTCACAGGTGAATACTTGCTATTCTTTGTTCATACACCTGTCCAGTGTTTTACATAAATCTCTGAGCACAGCAGCAATTAGCTTAATTCCTCTTGGGGAAGTCTAGGTAGCTTAAAGAGCTAACTTTCAAGAGTAATCTCATCAAAAATAATAAACCACACACTGAGAATGAGTTTTAACAAGTGATGACATCATCCCGATTTTCACGGGCTGCTATAGAAATAGACCAGTGAGCCGAAGAATCAACATAACTCAAAATTTAGGAATCAAATGATTATGAAAATTTGTATGGCTATACTAGATAATAAGCTGAATCCAAAAAACTTTAAATCACTCAATTTGGATAAGTAACCACTGAGAAATGGCTCTGACAAGATGAGTGCAAAAGTCGGGTACCTGACAGAGAAGTGAAGATGAACAGACCCTGTTGACTTCAAATGAACATAACTGAAGATTTCAACATCCAAATTACATGAAAATTTTTGAGCATATAGTAGACTTATAGAGCTAACTTTACCAAGTTAAATCACTGAAAATGATGCACCAAGCTCAGAGAAAACATCTCTGCAAGCTGACTGAGAAAACTGAGAGTAATGGCAGTGAGTAGTACACTTCACAAGAACATGGAAAGATGAACTCAAATAATCATGAAAATGAAAGTATATTGCTTGTACAATACAATGACTTACTGATACATATGTGTGCCTTGTAATCACACCTTGATATGGCATAAAGCTCAGCTCTTGGAGGTCTTCACATAGGTCTCTCTAACCACGACTAAAACTGCCATCTATTTATAGTTGAGTTTGGGAGGCTAACTTCCCTCAATCACTCTCCAATCAATCAATGATTGATTTGATTCTCTACCTACCACAAATCACGAATTCGTGGCTCCTCTTTCCTTTGTTGATCAAGTGGACTCAACCACTTAAGATTCTCTTACTTTTACATTAAGTAAACTCTTCAAAAGTTACAAGAGGTAGTTCACAAGTGAACATTACATAGTCTTCTTTTTAAAGCTTCTTCTAAGACTTTGTGAGACTCAAGCCAATACTTAGGCTTGTCATAGAATTGCTCCAATAGCTCCCGCTCAAGCCAAGTATGCTTGAGGTCTTCAATCTTCCAAGATTACCTGCAAACCAATCATAGCCTTGAATTTGCAAAGCTTTGTACCATCCAATGCTTTGGTTAGAATATCTGCACATTGTTGATGAGTGGACACATATGATATTTGAATCTCTTTTCTTAGAACCTTCTCTCGTACATAGTGATAATGAACGTCAATATGTTTAGTCCTTGCATGAAAAATAGGATTAGCAACCAAATGAATAGAACTCATATTGTCACCAAAAATAGTTGGAGTTCCAAACTCCAATCCAAGATCTTTGAATAATGTCTTCATCCACATAGCTTCTTGTGTAGCTATGGCAAGACCTCTATATTCAGCTTCAGTAGAAGAGAGAGCAATTGTGGGTTGCTTCTTGGATGACCATGAAATAAGCTTTGAACCTGCAAAGGTAAGATAACCTGGCGTGCTCCTTCTATCTTCCTTGGATCCAGCCCAATCTGCATCAGAAAATAGCTTCAAGCCTAAATCAGATACATAAGGATAATAAAGTCCTTCATTTATGGTTCCTTTGAGATACTTGAGAATCCTTTTGGCAGCATCCATATGTGGTTTCCTTGGTGTGTGCATAAATTGGCTTAGCACACTCACACTGTAACATATATCTACTCTTGTCAATGTGGCATAGTTGAGACTACCCACTAGACTTTGATATGATGTGATGTCCTCTATGAGTTCACCTTCATGTGAGCTCAATTTGTGATTGACCTCCATTGGAGTACCTGCAATCTTACAATCTTGCATCTTGAATTTTGCCAACATGTCCTTAATGTACTTTCTTTGAGTGAGAAACAAACCATGATCTTTGTAGACAACTTCCAAACCTAGGAAGTGGGTAAGTGAACCTAAATCACTTATCTTGAACTCTTCTCTCATCTGATCTTTGATCTTCTTCATACCATCTGCATCATTTCCTGTCAATATAATATCATCTACATATACACATAGGTAGATGACCTCGGAATTACTCTTTTTAATAAAGAGTGAAGGATCTGCCTTGCTTGGTTGAAAGCCTTTGTCCTGCAAGAATGAAACAAGCCTGAAATTCCAAGCTCTTGGAGCTTGCTTGAGACCATACAATGCTTTGTTAAGTTTACACACATAATCAGGATAAACTTGATTCTCAAAACCAGGTGGTTGTGCCATATATACCTCTTCTGTTATCCAACCATTCAAGAATGCATTCTTTACATCTAGTTGAAGTATCTTCCAATTCTTGGAAGAGGCAATACTAAGCAAAACCCTAATAGTAGGCATCTTTGCCACAGGAGAGAAAGTCTCCTCATAATCAATTCCCTGAGTTTGTGCAAAGCCTTTTGCCACAAGCCTTGCCTTATACCTGTTAATTGAACCATCAGAATTCTTCTTGAGTTTATAGACCCATCTTGATCCTATTACCTTCATGGATGAAGTCTTGGGCACCAAATCCCAAGTGTTGTTTTCCTCAAGTGCTTCAATCTCTTCCTTCATTGCTTGCTTCCATTCTGTTTTTGCTTTGGCCTCTTTGAATGATGATGGCTCCTCTTGGTTTATGTCGTGTGCTATGTAGATAGAATGTTTAGTTACTAATGAGGTGTCAAACCCATACCTTTCTGGTTTTTTCTTTTCCCTCATAGATCTTCTTAGGCCATGATGTGATGATTCTGCCTCATGTCCAAGTTCCTGCAATTTTGCTTTACCTTTAGACTTCCATGCTTTGACCTTTTCCATGTGAGATTCTTCATCATCCTCCGAGGTGTCTTGTTCTTCAATCTTTGATTGTTCTCTACCAAGCTTTGGAAAATCTTCTTCAAGATCATATGGTAAATTGATCTTCCTGCATGAATCTTCATACCATGAATTGTTCTCATCAAAAACTACATCTCTGCTTACCAAGAATCCTTTGTTGGTAGGGTTGTATAACCTGTAGCCCTTTTGATTGTTTTCATATCCAATAAATACACACCTTTCTACTTTTGGATCCATCTTGCCTCTAACCTGTGAAGGAACATGAGCAAAAGCAATACATCCAAAAATTTTACAATGATCTAAGCTTGGTCTTCTTCCATTCCAAGCCTCATATGGAGTCATCCCATCAAGGGATTTTGAAGGCAACCTGTTAATCAAGTAAGTGGCTGTAGATACAGCCTCAGCCCATAAGTAATTAGGTAAATGATTTTCATTTAACATAGACCTTGCAGCTTCAACAATTGTCCTATTCCTCCTTTCTACCACTCCATTTTGCTCAGGAGTGTACCTTGTAGTTACCTCTCTTTTGATTCCTCTTTCGTGAAGAAAAGAATCAAAATCATGGGAGAAGTATTCTCCCCCTCCATCTGACCTTAGCCTTTTTAGTGATTTACCTGTTTGATTCTCCACAAGAGCCAAATATCTTTTGAAACATGAAACAACTTCATCTTTGTGTTTCATAAAGAATAGGATAGTCCATCTGCTGCAATCATCAATAAAGGAAACATAATACCTTGATCCAGATATTGAAGCTTCCTTGCTAGGTCCCCATACATCTGTATGAACCAACTCCAAGAGATCTCCATGCATATAACCTTTCTTCATGAATGGTAACCTGTGAGACTTTCCAAATTGACATGCACTACACTTATAAATCATATGTTGTTTTGACAAATTAGGAAGTCCAAGTACACTTTGGTCCCTGCAGATTTGCTTTAATGACCTTTCACCAATATGTGCTAACCTTTTGTGCCATACTTCCAATTCTGTGAGTGTCTGACTACCATAATTAAAGAGAGCAATGTTTCTAGTGTCCTGTAATTCAAATGTGAACAATCTACCTGTCTTTTCACCTTTTGCAATTCTTCTGAATCCTTGACTTGGATCTTCAACAAATGCTCCTGCTTTTGTGAACCTGACTTGCAACCCTTTCTCTACTATCTGCCCAACACTTATCAAATTCTTTGTAATGGTAGGGACATAGAGTACCTTACTGAGTAGGTTGATGTTTCCATCAGGTGCTTTGACATTGCCTATTTTCTCCACAGGATGTTTTGTATCATCTCCTGTTTGTACCTCATGCTTATTCCTTGGATCTTCTAAATTTGATAGGAGTGCCACATTTCCTGCCACATGATTTGAACAACCTGAATCTATGTAGAAAACATGCTCATCAGATTTACCTTGTGGCAAAGCCATGTTCATGATCAATAATGAATCCTCTTTGTTTGAGTCTTCTGTGTAGTTATTGTAGTCTCTCCTTCATTTGTAGCCTCCTTGATAGTTTGAATGATTGTAGTTGTTGTAGTTGCCATGGTAGTTGTTGAACCTTCCTCTTGAGTAGCCATAACTTCCTCTATTGTATCCTCTGCCTCTTTGATTCCTAGAATTCCTAAAGCAATTTTCAGTTGTATGATTAGTTAATCCACAAATAGAACATGAGTTGGAGTCTTGGGATCTCCCCCTGCCTTGTCTACCTCCTCTTCCTCTACCTCTGCCATGTCTTCCTCTACCTGCATAGTTAGCTTGATATGTACCTACTTCATCATCCACTTTCTTTGCCTTTCCTTTGTTATCTTTAGACTTGCTTTTATCCGTGTATAAAGCTGAAGATTGATTACCTTTAGAGCTTTCTCCATTTTTGATAAGCTTTGCCTCTTGAGTAAGTAGTTGTCCAATGAGTGTGTTGAAATCAGGTACATGCATGTCCATGTACAAATCCATAGCTGTGGTGAATGCTTCCCACTTGTCATCTGCCTTCAAGCCATTGATGACCTGCCTTACAATTTGCTCTTCATCTATTACCTCTCCCATGCTTCCCAACTTATCCGCTATGTCCTTGAGCTTTGTGACAAAATCAGTCACATTTTGTTTGGGAGCCTTCTTGAGAGTTGTGAAATCCAGCCATAGTTGATGCTTCCTAGCTTTAGTACTTGAAGAAAAGAAAGCTTCAAGTGCATCCCATGTTAGTATATGATCAATGTCTACCCCTCATGATTGTATGCACATTTTGTAAGGCCCCCTTTATGAGGAGAAGCCAAGCGTGCATTACCCAATTGATGGGAATCCCAACTTGAATGTTGGATGAAGGTCATATTGGACCATGTAAGGTATTATAAGGAAAGGGAGTTACCAGGGTCCCCAATTGTGGGGTCCGGGGCAGTAGTGAGCAGCCCCGGCTGGGGGGTCCAAGGGGGCCAGCGGGCCCCCTGGTGGGGGTCCGGGGGCAGCGCCCCCGGCGCGACGGTAAAGGGAATATTCCATGGAATATTCCCTGTCGGAGTCAGAAATCATTTATATTTGTTAGGTCGGTTCAACCAGTCTAAGCCATGTATGGCAATTACGCGGGTAGTGGCCGCCCACGCTCTACCGCCCATGTATAGCCGTCCATGGCAGGCCACCCATGATCCTATATATACATGACTTCTGCACTACCTAAGACATTGAGTTGAGCCAGCATACCTCTACCTTGTATCTCCCTATCTAGAGTTGTCTAGATCACCATTTAAGCTCTACCTTGAGAGCGCACGGGTGGACAACGCCATCATCTTTGTACTTGCTGCTAGTAGAAAATTGTTGAGATTCTCCTATATCTGTTATCTTCTCTGCTATTGCTCCTGTGTTATATTGCGTAACTATTGTCTTACATGGTATCAGAGCTGTAAGGTTCGAATAGCTTGAGAAGTATCATTATTTTAGCCTACTAGCAGACTAGAATATCAGTAGATTATTCGAGTGATTACATGATGGCTTCATCGTCGAACACTAGTCTTGGTGCTTCAGCTAATGTTAATGCTGCACCTATTCGAATTCGTCCACCTGCATTCACTAAAGGGAAGCTGGATGGAACCAACTATACACTCTGGAAGTTCAAAATTTCTGCAATTTTGGACTCCTATGAATTACTTGACACTGTCATGGGACCGATGGGATTAGATCCAGAGCCTATACTAGTTGAAGATCTAGCAAATTCAAGATTGATGATTCAGCCAGATCCAGATCTTCTACGAGCTTGGAAGAGGCGGAATGCTGATGCATTATGTGCGATTGTCACTAGTGTAAGTGATTCTGTGCTTACTTTAGTTCAACATACTACTAAAGCACATGAGGCTTGGGGCATATTGGCTCGACAATATGAGACCAAGAACCACACTAGGATACAAAATTTAGAAAATCAGTTGGCAAATGAAAAGCATTCTGATTCTGAAAAGGCTGAAGATTTTATCAAACGGATAAAGCATCTTCAAGATCAATTGGCTGCAGTTGGTGTTGTTATAACACCAGAAGAACTGGCTCGAAGATCTGTACGTGTTCTTCCAGCAAAGTATGATGGATTAGTAACAGCCCTTAACACTCAGGTAAGGCCAACTCCTCTTACATTTGAAGAGTTTTGTGCCATGCTTTTAGAAGAAGAGATGCGGCTGAAGAATCGGCAAAGTACAACTGATGCTGCATTCTCAGCAAATGCAAAAGGTAAAGGCTCTTCAGAGGGATCAAAGAAGAAGCCAAAGAAGAAAAAGTTCACAGGAAGTTGCTTCTATTGTGAAAAGAAAGGCCATGCCATCAAGGATTGCAGAAAGAAGCAAGCTGATGAACGGAATGGGACTGTAAAATCATCATGGAAGAACAAAGAGTCTGCAAACAACACAGAGCTGGAACTTTGGGTAGCTATTGAAGAGGTATGTTCATCTGCTCAAGCTCGTGTTGATGAGCCATGGATTTTAGATAGTGGAGCTTCTCGCCATATGACTAGTAAAAAGGATTGGTATAGTTCCCTAGTGCCTCTGCGGGAATCCATCAATGTAGTGGTGGGAAATGACTCCAAGTGTCCAGCTGAAGGAACTGGAACCATCTCTTTTATCACTTCTCCAGGTGTTGAGAAAAAGTTATCCAATGTTCTCTATGTACCTACACTCAAAAGAAATTTGTTGTCAGTTTCTGCAATAACAGATCGTGGACTCGAAGTTCACTTCAATAAGAGTGGTGCGGAAATCATGGATTCATCAGGTAATGTTGTAGGTAAAGGCATACGACGGGATAACTTGTATGAGTTAAGTGCTTTAACTGCTACAGAAGATAAAGATGTAAGCAGGTTATGGCACCAACGATTTGGGCATCTCGGATTTGCAGTTTTGAAGGAGATGCAACGAACAGGGATGGTTGCTCATTTGCCTGCATTTTCAGAGTTGCAGGAACCTTGTGAAGCTTGTATGATGGGCAAGCAACAACGAAAGGCGTTTCCAAGAGAGACCAGCAATCGATCTCAAGCTCCTCTAGAGTTGGTACATGCTGATCTCTGCGGTAAAATGTCTACACCTGCTTTAGGAGGATCTTTCTACTTCTTGCTGTTAGTCGACGATTATAGTAGAAAGATGTGGGTTTATTTCATTCGAGAGAAGGCTGATGCTTTTGAAAAATTTAAAAAGTGGCATAAGTATGTAGAAAATGAATCAGGAAGGAAACTGAAGAAATTTAGAACAGATAGAGGAGGTGAATTCTTGTCAACAGAATTCAACAATTACTGTAAGGAGCATGGTGTGAAAAGGCAACTTACCACAGCTCATACACCCCAACAAAATGGCGTTGTTGAGCGCAGGAACAGGACAGTAGTTGAAATGGCTCGTTGTATGTTGAAGGCTCAAGACATGCCTGATTCATTCTGGGCAGAAGCAGTCAATACAGCAGTGTACATCCTCAATCGAAGCTACACAAAAGCACTGAAGGGGATGACTCCTCAAGAAGCATATTCTGGTAAAAAGCCTTCAGTTTTGCATTTCAAAATTTTTGGTTGTTTCTGTTATGCACATATTCCTGATTCAACAAGATCAAAGTTGGATTAAAAAAGCAAAAAGTGTGTCTTCCTAGGATATAGTGAAGAGTCTAAAGCATACAGGTTATGGGATCCTGAGGCAAGGAAGATTTTTGTCAGCCGAGATGTGGTGTTTGATGAACGACCACACTTAGTAGAAGATAAAGGTAAATCTACTATCTCATCAAACGGAGAAATATCTCACCTTGTGCCTATCAAAAGACAAGTTAAAGTTGAGGAGGAGGAAACATCTGATGGAGAAATTTCCTCAATAAAAAGCCAACCAGTTGTAGCTGCACAGCATAAGCCACTACCGAAGTGGGCACAACAGCTCTTTGATGATCACAATCCACATGTAGATGTACCAGAATCATCATCGGATGGATTACGAAGATCAAAGAGAATAGAGGAGCAAAGAAGAGCCTCAGAACACATTGTTAACATGGCTCTAATGGCAGATATCATGGGTTCGATAAAGGAACCTACCACCATTGAAGAAGCCATTGATGATCCACGTTGGAGAGCGGCAATGCAATCTGAGTATGATAGCATACTCAAAAATGATACATGGGATCTAGTCGACTTGCCGCCAAAGAAGAAGGTAATAGGTACTAAATGGATTTGGAAAGCTAAGTATAAAGCTGATGAAACATTAGAAAAGTATAAGGCACGATTAGTTGCACAGGGTTTTTCACAGATTGAAGGATTTGATGTTCAAGAAACTTTTGCACCAACAACACGCATGACAAATATTCGGACGGTACTTGTAGTAGCTGCACAAAAGTCCTGGCCTTCTTGAGAGTTGTGAAATCCAGCCATAGTTGATGCTTCCTAGCTTTAGTACTTGAAGAAAAGAAAGCTTCAAGTCCATCCCATGTTAGTATATGATCAATGTCTACCCCTCATGATTTTATGCACATTTTGTAAGGCCCCCTTTATGAGGAGAAGCCAAGCGTGCATTACCCAATTGATGGGAATCCCAACTTGAATGCTGGATGAAGGTCATATTGGACCATGTAAGGTATTATAAGGAAAGGGAGTTACCAGGGGCCCCAATTGTGGGGTCCGGGGCAGCAGTGAGCAGCCCCGGCTGGGGGTCCAAGGGGGCCAGCGGGCCCCCTGGTGGGGGTCCGGGGGCAGCGCCCCCGGCGCGACGGTAAAGGGAATATTCCATAGAATATTCCCTGTCGGAGTCAGAAATCATTTATATTTGTTAGGTCGGTTCAACCAGTCTAAGCCGTGTATGGCAATTACGCGGGCGGTGGCCGCCCACGCTCTATCGCCCATGTATAGCCGTCCATGGCAGGCCACCCATGATCCTATATATACATGACTTCTGCACTACCTAAGACATTGAGTTGAGCCAGCATACCTCTACCTTGTATCTCCCTATCTAGAGTTGTCTAGATCACCATTTAAGCTCTACCTTGAGAGCGCACGGGTGGACAACGCCATCATCTTTGTACTTGCTGCTAGTAGAAAATTGTTGAGATTCTCCTATATCTGTTATCTTCTCTGCAATTGCTTCTGTGTTATATTGCGTAACTATTGTCTTACATCCCACACTTCCTGAGATGTCTTACAACTTCTAATGTGAGGCAACAAAAAATCTGAGATAGAGTTGAGGAGATAAGACCTTGCAAATGCATCCTTGGAGCACCATGTGCTCAATCTTTCTTGCTCTTCTTGTGTTGGTTGACTTTTGTTCCTGAAACTTGGCATAACTTCATCTCCAGCCACATAACCATATACACTTCTACCTTGGAGATAGGCTTACATTCTTAATGACCAAGCTGAGTAGTTACCTCTGTCTAATTTGTCAATTGATGAAGGAAATCCATCTGCCATGTTGTCCAACCCTGCTCTGATACCACTGTGAAGAGATGGATAGGTATGTGCTTGAAGATGAAGAGGTATTGCAAAATCCTTGATCTACACCAGCCAAATGAACTCCAGGAGTATATGGTGGGCCCTTTTAGCTTGCCAATGGATGTATTAGACACCCTATGTACCTTGGAAGATCACTCTCAAAAAGATAGATCAAAACAGATAAGTTTGAGTTAGCTCACAGGTGAAAACTTGCTATTCTTGGTTCATACACCTGTCCAGTGTTTTACATAATTCTCTGAGCACAGCAACAATTAGCTTAATTCCTCTTGGGGAAGTCTAGGTAGCTTAAAGAGCTAACTTTCAAGAGTAATCTCATAAAAAATAATAAACCACACACTGAGAATGAGTTTTAACAAGTGATGACATCATCCCGATTTTCACGGGCTGCTACAGAAATAGACCAGTGAGCAGAAAAATCAACATAACTCAGACTTTAGGAATCCAATGATTATGAAAATTTGTATGATTATACCAAACAATAAGCTGAATCCAACAAGCTTTAAATCACTGAATTTGGATAAGTAACCACTGAGAAATGGCTCTGACAAGATGAGTGAAAAAGTCGGGTACCTGACAGAGAAGTGAAGATGAACAGACCCTGTTGACTTCAAATGAACATAACTGAAGATTGCTACATTCAAATTACATGAAAATTTGTGAGCATATAGTAGACTTATAGAGATAACTTTACCATGTTAAATCACTGAAAATGATGCACCAAGCTCAGAGAAAACATCTCTGCAAGCTGACTGAGAAAACTGAGAGTAATGGCAGTGAGTAGTACACTTCACAAGAACATGGAAAGATGAACTCAAATAATCATGAAAATGAAAGTATATTGCTTGTACAATACAATGACTTACTGATACATATGTATGCCTTGTAATCACACCTTGATATGGCATAAAGCTCAGCTCTTGGAGGTCTTCACATAGGTCTCTCTAACCACGACTAAAACTGCCATCTATTTATAGTTGAGTTTGGGAGGCTAACTTCCCTCAATCACTCTCCAATCAATCAATGATTGATTTGATTCTCTACCTACCACAAATCATGAATTCGTGGCTCCTCTTTCCATTCTTGATCAAGTGGACTCAACCACTTAAGATTCTCTTACTTTTACATTAAGTAAACTCTTCAAAAGCTACAAGAGGTAGTTCACAAGTGAACTTTACATAGTCTTCTTTTTAAAGATTCTTCTAAGACTTTGTGAGACTCAAGCCAATACTTAGGCTTGTCATAGAATTTCTCCAACATTACCATGGTAGGAGTGAAGAGCTTGAAGGTCCGCAACTTGAGTGATGCTTAACTACTTCATGTACGCGAGCATCCAAGGAGATATCTGCAAGGGGTAGTTCTGGTACCCTGCAAATCTTTGTATGTCTTCTGGATGAGAAGACTCCTGCGTACGGTGAGCTAAAGTGAATATGTGAAACTAAGCTTGGTGTAGTTACCCAATGTTGTTTGACAAGGAATATAAAGAAATTCAATTCTCAGTATTTGGCAAGTGTTGCTTTGAAAAGAGAAGATAGGACCAGGCACTCATAAAATTTTCGTTGGTGGACCATTAACACAGACATTCATCGACAATGTTCCATCACAAATGCCGGGTGTACAACACGAGCAGATAAACATCGATCGAACCTTCACCATGGTAAGTATCTTTACTTTGGCAACACCATAAACATGATAGATTAGGCAACCTCTTCGTCAGCATACCCTTGAGCACTTAGCTCAAGACCTCCAATTTTTACACCATAATTCTTCCAATGCATTTTCCAAGTAAGCATGCATAGGGCTACATTACAAGGTCGTGCACAAGGCACATATTTTCCTCAACCCATTCACAAACACACTACCATCATTCATTATGGGTTATATGTACTTGGCATGACTACTATGAACATCATCGTTGGAAGATCTAGACGTCATCAATGGAGAATCATGACACAGTCATGTTGGAATCCAAGGCAGAAGCACTACCAAGGGACTACAACTTGCAAAGGCTCGCAGTGACAAATGAAGAACCGGACAACCAACCTTGCCACATTTGGAAGAGAGACGACTCTGTTTCATCCGCATGGACACTACCTCTCAAAGCAACCTAGAATAACCATTACAACAAGGGTCTGTCAGGGACGATAGACTCGAGAGGGGGGGGAGTGTTGGAGCTCAAGGTCAAGCATAAAACATGGAAGCACATCAAAGAAGTGGATATAGAAGAAGAGAGAGCAATTAGGGAGCTCCAAGAAGTGTATGTCAAATTTTCAGAAGAATTCCCTACAAAAATAGTGATTTTCATCACTAAAAACCATTGTAAATACCATTTTCTATTTTTGTAACTCCATTTTGTTCAAGCCAAGGAGTCCTTGAGCTTGAGGAGTATTAGAAGTATCATCCTACCAATTTTCATAATTTTTAGACTTCGTTTGAGCCCTCAAATAAGCCCTGGAACCTAATTTTTAACTAGGCCGACACTAGGTCTGGACAAGGCCAAAACTAGTCAAAAAACTATAAAAAAAGCTAGAGAGCTCATTTTGAGGTTAGCTTGTTAGGGAATAGAGCTTTTGTAAGAGAAATCTTTTGCAATCGAAGCTTTCCATTGTTCCTCTCTTTGATCTTGCCTTGTGTGCGTGTGTGTGTATGTGTGTGCATGTTGGTGTGCTTTCACTCACAGACTTGTGCCTTCACTTGCTCGTGGTCTTCATACTGGTCCTCACATCTCCGCGGATTGACAAGTAAAGGAGGTGGTGCCTACGCTTGAGCTACATACAACGAAGGATTATCCTAGGCATCAATCTAGGCAGAACCATTTCTATTTGGGTTCCAAAGCGATCAATGAAGGCTATACCAAATGCTAGATAGATATGGTGACCTTAGGAATGTTGGGAAATGGGTACCCAAAAGGTCCCAAATCCAACATAATCCGATCCACAAACCCTTACATGTCATCACCACTAAAAGCTATGATTCCACCATCACAGTATGGAGACTTAAACCCTGTATCAAACTGCCTGACCCAATCTTGTAAATCAGTTCCCTCTGATGTAAGTGCATTTTGAGTACATTGCACATTCAAAGTATGCATCTAGGATGAACACTAACCTACTAACCAACATTCTCACACATCACAACACTCCACCCACTAACCCCTAACCACTTGAAATGTCATGTTAGTATTATGGAGGGAACACCATAACATCCTGTTTCCTATGCAATGCTAATATGCATCTGTTCTTCTAGCAGATAAGCATCACCAGCTATAAGCAGTCTCATGGCAGAAGCAGCAGGCTCGAGCTCACAGGCAGGAGTAAGTACTGCAGGGATTAATGTGGACGGTCTACCCATTGATGTGCCACCAATTGAACGACCTGTAGAGCTGCAACACCTCCAGGAAATACCCATACCAGACCCTCCCCCAAGAATAACAGAGAGAGTCCATGCAAATTCTCATTGGTTCAATGGCATGCGAGGGCCTTTAGGAGAGGCTAAATATATCTGTGAGTCCAAGTGTGAGTATGACAAGTCATGGGTCCGATTCTAGTTCTTTTCCAAAGAATTTGAGACCCTTCAGGACACACAAGACCTTCAAACCATATGGCAATGTGCAGGGCTATCAAAGTACTTTGAGGAACCCTTAACCAAACCAGATCTCCTACGATGTTACTATTTGGTCTCAACATTATAGGCTAATGCAGAAAAGGAAAAACCAGGAACGTTTGTTCTTCCTTCTTTATTGGGCAACAACGAGCTGAAGATGTTCAAACTTACCTTGGAATTGGTGAGCTCTGCTTTGAATATGCACGGCACACATGTACCTTCTGAGAAGGATGCTCTCATTCCCACTAACATGAAGGATCAGAAACTACTGAAGCTGAAAGATATGGCAGCAATCACACCAAACGTGTCTATCCCTCTCCGTATGTGCATGCAACATTTTGCTTTTCCTGGTCAAGATCGATTCACACAACCTCACAAAAGAATATGGTTCGCTCTTTACTTAGCGGAGACAGGTGCATTACCGATTAAGCTTCCTGTATGGATTGTGGAGCAGTTGTATGAGGCAAATAAAAGGTCATCTAGAAAACTAGTGGTGAATGGTTGTTGTGCAATCACATGCATTATCTACAGATGCTTAGCATATGATGTACCCATTGAACATGCTTTAACTTGGGCATAACTACAAATGTTTAAGAGGCTCAAAACTGCCACACATCAATCCAAGTGAATGAGGGGCTTGATTCCTTGTGTCCAGACACGTGAAGTTCTGACTACCCTAGAAGTCTCGTCAGGAGGGGAGGCCATTGTACCTCCCTTTACCATAAGAATACCCAGGTCTGGATCTGAAGGTAGATCACAAGCTGCCCATTCGGCCTCCTGTCTCGTTGGAATTTGAATTTTCTATGACTGGAGATGTTGAAGGGATGAGCACCTTCGACTTCGAATCATTCTTGCAGAATACCCAACTCTCCAATGTCGAATTCTTCTCAGACACAGAAGAACAGGGCACCTTTTCCCAAAGATGGAGGAAATCCACCGAAGGCCGCCATGTACATTGGGATGACGATTAGCAGGGTCCACAACCAGGACACCTAGAAGAAGAAGAAGCTGAAGAAGAAAAAACCACGAGAACCCCCGCATATACAACAGAACTCAGAAGGCTGTATCAAATCATGGAACGAGTGTGATCGCAATAACTGCTCACCGAATAGAGCAGTAGGGGGCTCATGGCTCTACTATTAGAAGAAGCTGGAGTTGACTCCGAATACAGCGAAGGCCTACTATTGGTGGCAAAAACGTATGGAGTAGTGGAAGCAGTCCGAGCAACGATCCTGAGGCCCCCTGTTCAATATGACACGCAAAGATTCCAAAAACGACCAGGGTCTGGTAAAAACATCCAGATTCCCATTACTACGGGGGAAGGACCTATTATTACATCCAAAGCCATTGCGATAACTTCCCAAACAGCAGTAACCTCTAGCCAAGAGCTCCCAGTCACCTAGGATGAATCAACCAAACCACTACCACCGACACCTCCACCATCACCTCCTCAAACTCAAGCTGGAGACACCACCTCGACTACCCAACCCACAGAGCAAACCTTCATCTTCCATACTCCCACCTCTGGTTCAACTTTGTTCTCCACCTTTGAAAACCCTATCTATCAAACCACCACCATCACAACCACATCAACTGAACCGCTCATGGAGATAGCCATAGGACAACCAACCTCCACAACCTTTGTCGTAGGACATTCTGACACCAGATCCATATTTTTTGGATTCCTTAGCACCGCACTCCCTTTTGTGACATTCCCGACTCCTATCTCTCACTTCCCAGCCCCCATACGACCATTCCTTCAACCAGCCCATGACTACTTTTGTAGAATGGTTCAAGCCACCACCCCGCCCTCCTCGTCAATCGCATTCCCACCATCCACACAACACTTATTCACCACTATCACACACACACCACCTACCATTCCGATACACATGGTAGACACTTGTTGGAACTCAAGGTCAAGGACAAAGCATAGGAGCACATCAAAGAGGTGGACACACAAGAAGAACGAGCAAGTAGGGAGCTCCAAGAAGTGTATGTCAAATTTTCAAAAGAAATCCCTATAAAAATAGTGATTTTCATCACTAAAAACCATTGTAAATACCATTTTCTATTTTAAGAATGAATGAAGCATTCAATGCACTTGAGGAAAACAAGACTTGCGAACTTGTTCCAAAACCAAACGGTAAGAAAGTTATTGAAAATAGATAGGTTTATAGAGTGAAGAAGCTTGCAGATGGAAGAATAGTTAGATATAAAGCAAGATTGGTGGTCAAAGGCTATGCCCAAACCCATGGTATAGATGATGATGAGACATCTAGTCCTGAGGCAAAGATGTCAACTATGAGGAGAATCATTGCTATTGTAGCATCAAAAGGATGGACCTTGAGTCAATCAGATATAAAGAATGCATTTTGAATGCATGCATATCTCATGAAGTATACATGGAGCAACCACAAGGGTTTGCAAATTTCAAGTATCCAAATTATGTTTGCAAATTGAGAAGAGCACTCTATGGGTTAAAGCAAGCTCCAAGAGCTTGGAACTATAGACTTGTGAACTATCTCAATGATCTTGGATATCAAAGTTTAAAGGCAGATGCAAATCTACTTATCAAAAGAAGATATGAAGGTATAATCTACATTTGCATTTATGTGTATGACATTATAATCACTGGTACCTCAAACGAAGGAATCAAGGAAGTAAAGAGATTAGTTGAGAAGGAATTCAAGATAAGTGATCTACGGAAGTTGTCATAATTTCTTGGAATGGAAATCACTTATGTAGATCATGGCATATATGTATCACAAGAAAGATACCTTCTGAAGCTTCAACTCCACTTGAAGTCAATCATAAGCTTAACAAATATGATGGTGCAAAATTCAAAGATATGAGGGAGTTATCAATCTTTAGTAGGAAGTTTGATTTATGCTACACTAACAAGACTTGATCTTAGTTATGCCGTGGGAGTCCTCTCACAATTCATGCATTGTCCAAAGGATCAACATTGTATTGTAGGTCAAAGAGTTCTCAGATATATCAAAGGGACTATAAAGGAAGGATTATATAATCCTTTTACCTCAAACATAAATTTGAGAGCATATAGTTACTCAATTGGTCAGGAAGTCAAGATGATAGAAGACCAACACATGGATACATGTACGTAGGTGATAAGCTTGAAAGTTGGTGCTCAAAGAAACAATATATAGTGGCATTATCATCAATTGAAGCCGAATACAAAGGGCCTGTCAAAGCAGCTAAGGAAGTAGTATGGATGCACACTTTGCTCAAAATCTTGGGTATTGATCAAGGTATACCTATAATAAATGGAGATAATATGAGTTCATTGTATCTTGCAACAAATCGAGTATTTCATGCAAGAACAAAACATATAGAGATCCAATACCATTTCTTGAGAGAAAAGGTAATGGAGAAATAACTTGAAGTGGTGTATACTCCTACAAAAGATCACATAGCAGATATTAAGACAAAAATCTTGGATGGAGTGAAGACTTGTAGATTCAAAGGAATGGCAGGAATAAAAGACAAGGAGATTGTATGAAGAAGTCAAAGAATGCTAATTAGTGATTGAGTGGGAGGTGTTGGGCCTTCACTGACAAACTAGGCATGAAGACATGAAGAGATAAGAGGAACATTAGGGAAAAAAATGAACCCTGCATGGGCCTTTTGGATTAAGGAGTGATTAGTGATGGACCAATGAGAGGAGGGTGGTGGACACAGTCTATAGCCTATAAATCACTAGGCTGAAGGGGGATGAGGGGACAGGATTCCCCTATGTTCAGGTTTTGCCTCTAGAGAGAGAAAGGAATCTCGTAACTTACCTGGGCCCAAAAATTCAAAATTTTCAAAAAGTTATAAAACTCATCATAACACCATTTAATGGTCCCCCAACCACTTTTTAGGATCAAAAGTGCTATTTTTGGGTTCTAAATCAAAATCCGTGCATGAACTGAAGTGAAAAAAGTGACTTTTTCAAAAATAACTCAAAATGCAACTTTCTCCCTCCAAAACCTCCCATTTTCATACCCAGGTCCCAAAAAGTCATCTCTTTCCACTACTTTCTCTCCCTAGCACACCATTGCAACTCCTGCATCTCCATTTCTTTCTCTATGCATCATCTTCTTTGAATTCCTAATGTCATTTCCATAGCCTGATCTCCAATGGAGAAACCTAAATCTCATAGACGTCCAAAAGATGAGGTTATCGCGATAAAATGTCACAATATCAAGGCTCCAGAAGGATTTTGGTTAGGACAGGAGTTCTGCAAAGGTGCATGGGTGTACATGCAACCCTCTGGTGTTGGTCCTCACCGTGTGAGAGATCGTGGAAACTTGGATCTTCATTGGAAAGGGAAGTTACTAGGCTTCAAAAAGCTCAAAAATGGTGAAACTGTTGCCATTGTACAACATGTGTTCACAATGTCAACCATGAAATTGGAAAACTCAAACAAAATGAGATATCCTATCAACTGTAAGTATTACTCATTGACTTTTGTCCAAATTTCAGAATATACCTAGCTAAGTTGTGTATTTTTTTGTTGTAGACATATTTCCTTCTACCTTGGTGGAAGAACAACCACTTCATAGTCTTACAGGTACTTTCCAAGCATTGCATGCAGATGTTGGGTCGATAGTCTTTCCATAAGCCCGTCCTGCTCAGCTATTATGTGAGAGAGTTTTCTTTTACACACATACATATGTTGTACCCTCTTCATCAAATGATTTTGGCAAGTTAGAGATGATTAAGGTAGATTCTCTCTTAAAGCTTGAGTGGCCGCAACCTGATGTATGGACATTAACATCTTTGAAGCATAAGATGGTGATGGACATACACAACTCTTTGAAATTTACAAGAGTTTCAAGATCTATAGGATTACATTGGTGTGTTCCTGTTCATTGTTTTGTACATTTATTTCAGATATTCACAATTCTAGAGACGTCAACAATGTTCATGTTAAAAGATATCACGTATGAGCAGGTAGAGTGTTTGCTAGGTGAAAAATGGGGACTTGTAGAAGGATGCACCAAAGGGGATAGATACATTTGTAAAATTGGTGCAACAGGCATAGGATTTCGATACTTGAAACATCGTACTTCATTGTACATTAGATTCTATTATGATCGTTGGATGTGTAAACTTGGTGAATGGATACCATTACAAAGTTCTGAGGGTGTTTTAATTTCATTTGAAATTAAGATAAATCTACCCAACAATGAAATGGAAGTTATTTCAGTAAATCATCATTGGACTCTTGCGAACGTGAGAGAACATCTAGTAATCATGGGATTTGAGGATCTGGATCAATCAAAGTTCAGAATACAAGGGCATAAGGTAAGTAGCATATGGTATTTCTTCTTTTGTTTATACAAATTCTTACACTCAAATATGTTCATTTAAAGTTTTCTATTTGTCTGCAGATTGGTAAGAGGTTGGAGGATAAAATTAAAGTCCTCCTTGAATGGAGTGTGGATGGAACTCAACTTTCATTGTCATAGCTCAAGGACTATTTGAGTGCTACAGTGTACACACACCTATGTTCCATTTATAATCCTACATCTGCAACAATGTATTTAACATGCAAGACATGTAGCATGTAAAATTTTTTGATCTCAATATGATGTACAATTTGCCAAATCTTTGGTTTTTCCAATGGCAATTCATTATAATTTTAAAGTTCTGAGAATTTTTTTTTTCTATTGTGTTGTCGTGTATCTTATTCTGGTTAATGATTCTGTTCAATCTTTTTATGAGCAAAAGTTTTTTTTCTGAGAGTTCTGTGCATGATTGTTTTATTTGAAGGTATCAGTTTTAGTTTTAAAATGGGTCCCACTCACTTTAAAATTTTGAAACTACTATAAAAGCAACACTTATTCTCTCATTTCTCACTTTTGCAACCAAGAAGAGCTACAATCACTAGCAGAGTACGCACACAAGCTAGCATCACGCGCAATGGCTGCCGCATCCTCCAGTACCCTGCAACCCAAACGTCCACGTGAACTCTTCAATGAGTTCTTGGAATCAACTGAGTTCAAAGGTCAGAACCACTTGTATGACCTACTGTCTAGGGTCCCTGATCTAGACAAAACAATTCAACTGAACTCTGATGTGCTCAAGGAAATCATAGAGTTCCTTGAGTACTACATCTTGCGTTTTTCTATAGAAATACCGCCTTATGAGGGTAAATGGGTTCCATGTGACCTTCTACTCTACATACATAGAGGCGATGAAGCCTTCATGAAGCGCCTTAAGCGCTTCATGGCAATTGCGGAAACTGCTGGGCACTTACTAGATGACTCTGTGCCATTAGTAAAAAAACTTAACAAAAAGAAGAGGATGGGTACAAAGTACCTATCCTACACTGCAACAACATATTTTATTATTAATGAGGAGCCGGAACCTACACCTGTTGAGCTCCCCAACCTTGCCACTGGGGGTTTTGTTAAGGAGAAGAATGAGCCTCAACCAGAGGCCATAAATTTTTCCAAAGAAAGCATTACAATCCACCAAGAATTCCCTGGTGGTGTTGAGGATAAACTACATGTGCAATCAAGCATGGAGGAGGCCCCCCCTTCAAATCTCAACCCCTCTGAGCCCACATTACCAGAGGTGGAACTTGAATATCTCTCCTGCATCGTTGTGGATGGAGAGGAATTTATTTTACTCCATGACATTGAGAAGGCATTCGGTCTACGTCTAGATGAATGCTTGAGTATTTTCTCCACAATATCAGATGTTCCACTTGACAACACATCTGACATACTTGAAAAGAAGTCCATCCCACTTGGGGATTCTGTGGCAGACACCATATCAATGGTGTGTGCTGATATTTTAAATGATGACAACAATTCTACTACAGAGGAGGAGTTCAGTGCAGCACAGGAGAGGATACTGAAGCAAAAAATTCCTACATCCCATGTAGCAGAGCAGAGTGGCATGGCCCACTCTAGCATTGATCTTGATGCCCCTGGAAGAGGGGAGGAAGAAGACAAGCTTCATGATGTAAGTGGTAATTGAATTAAATAAATCGATAATTTTAAGTTAACATTGTAAGAGCTTGAATTCTCATTTGTTCTTAACAGGAAGCAATTGAGCTCGACAAGTTCGCAGCAAGGTCTGGTGGGGATCGAGCTTCTCGTGGGAGTGGTGCATCCTTGGCAAACTACATCGGAAAGTTGCCAAAGGATGATTTTGTTATCATACACAAAGACTACAGTCCCGATGGGCACTTCATCACTTGGTGCTTGAAGGCCCTTAGCAAGATTTTGTGTGTATGTACAATTACCCAAGGCACTAATTGTGTCATTTTGGTTAGGAAATCCTTAGTTGTAACTACTTTAGGACTTAAATTTAGAGGAAAAGTATTAGGGCAAATAGGTATCGCCATGAGTCTTGGAATGCAAGACCCCCATGTAATATCAAGATCTGTATTGACTTACCAGCTGCCTCAATCTCTCCAAAGGAGAAAGAAAGTTGTGGAGAAATTGAAGGCAGCTGAGAAATGATGTAATGTCTTGATAATACAAACTTTTTTTTTCATCATTTGTCTAGTTCTGTATATGAATGTGCTAAAAAATTGAACTTATCTTCTCTCCACAAATTGTATCTAATTGGGGGTCTTTGTATTGTGCTTTGGTCCTCTGTATGATTATATGCTTAAAAAAGGCCAAAAAAGCCCCAGCCACAGAAACGCGGGAAACATCCCTGCAAAATTTTTGCAGGGCTGTTTCCCGCGTTTCTGTGGCTGGGGCTTTTTTGGCCTTATCTAGTGTTTTTAGGTGCTACAATACATAGGAAACTATGTAATTTCAGATTTTCAATTGGTTTTGGTATTATCAGGACCAGAAGTTTTCAGTAGGGTATAAACTCAGCCTTTAGTAGCTAAAGATCTCAATTCCTATAGGGTATAACCTCTTAATACCTAGACCATTGCATCTCTACCATATGTCTTATGCTTACCAAAGACCAAATATTGCAAAAAAAACCCCAGCCACAGAAACGCGGGATTCAGCCCTACAAAAATTTTGCAGGGCTGAATCCCGCGTTTCTGTGGCTGGGGGTTTTTTGGTATGAAAAGGACATGTTGCACACCAGTATGTAGAAAAGGAACATATCTAGTCATAAAACAATAGGCAAGTGCATGCATGTTTAACTGAATCCATATATAACTGACTGAAAGAGAGAGAGAGAGAGAGAGAGAGAGAGAGAGAGTGAGAGAGAAAAAAGAGACAAAGAATATAAGTCAAAACAAAATTTTCTATTATCCATTGTATTACATCGCAAAGTAGCCTATCATAGGGTATACTATACACATCATGGGTTATTTCCTCTAATTCTTCTTGCTAGCTGAATGTCCTTCGGTTGTATGGTTACTCTCTTGGCATGGATAGCACAGAGGTTAGAGTCCTCAAGCATGGAGATGAGGTAGGCCTCAGCTGCCTCTTGAAGTGCTTCAAGTGCTATCCCTTGTATTCTTAGACCTGCTTGGTAGCTTTGTAGTTCCTCTTTCACTACCCTTGCAAAACCTCTTCGTGGTATGAGTAGTTCAACGGACTTTTGGTAGTGTCGTATCTCTGCAAAAGCCCTACAGTGCTTCCTTCGTCTTTGTGGAGCTCTTGGGTTGGGAGGTATGTTTGGCTGGCGTTGAGGTCGACGTCGAGGTTGATAGTTTTTTTTTCTCCGATGTACACGATGTGAGGGCCCAGCTTCATCTTGCACATTTTGTTGTTGATGTGGTTGTTGACTTTGCTCTCTTTCCTCCTCTGTTGGTATTTGCCCTTGTCCTTGTGGAAGTGTCTTACCTCCATGTGTCACCCTATGGCTCGTTGGTATTTGCATATCATTCCATGGTGGTTGATTGTTGCTTTCCTCATTTGGGGATAACTCTTCGTCGCTCTCTGGTACACTCCTTCTGATCAACTTCTGTTTGGGTCTTGATTTGATGGGTGTCCTTGTTGGTGGCTCATCATCTGAAATGGCCTCTGATCGTCCTGGAGTGTAATAATCTTGTCTATTGGAAACTTCATTTTCTCGCACTGAATTGCTCCCAGGTGGTGTGCCATCGTGTGACACAGGCACAGATGTGCTCTGGGAACCACTTCGAGGCCTTTGGGGGGGTTGCAACCATGGTGGGCGTTGTGTCCCTAGATGAGGGCTAGGAAAGAAGACGCGATCTTTCCTTGCAGTTTGCTTGGTGCGTGCCATTCTCTTGAGTTGCAAAAAGTGTGAAATGAAGTGAGTTCTCTCTATTTATAGAGTTTTTTAAAAAACTGTTTGTTCACACTAGAACGGACAAAACCTGTTTAAAACCATACAGAATATTATATATTAAATAATAACACATTGAAATCAAGATTACAATAATCATATGTATTACCACATAATGGGAAATAGCGAATTCACTTTACTTCCAAGCTGAGCCTTCTCGTTGTCTCCTTGCACGCCACTGAGCATGATGAAGAGGACCTAATGATGACTTCCATTTCTCACTGGCAATGTTGTGTTGCATCTTTCTTGCAAGTTTTGCCAATTTTGAATCCCTAAGTCGTTCCACAAAAAACTTTCTCGAGAATGTAGTGCGGTAAAACCAATTAAACATCTCCTCCATGTAGTTTGATTGCATTGGGCCACCACCATGTCGGGTGTTTTTGAAGTAGACACCCCTCGCTTTGTAGTGTGACTTTTCCATTCCTTGGGTACTGAAAATCTCTAATGACCCATATCGATGCATGAAAAAAGCTCCATGTGCAAACAAAATATGCTAAAAATTGTTAAGTACATTGGAAAAAGGTAAGTGCAATGAACACTTGTAGAAGAAGATTACACTTACAATGTAGTGTGTTATATTGCTCTCTCCCCAACATTGAATGAAACACTTGGTGAACTCCACTAATGTTTCTTGAAACATTTGACGTTGAATAGCACTAGACCTAGTCAGACCCATTAAGCCTACAACCTTATCAAAGCTCGACCAAACTTTCTTTCTCTTATTACAAAGATCAACTTGAGAGTCATTGTCTGTTGTGATCATGCATAGGTCTTTCCACAGCTCATAACGTTCATTATTTTGAGTGCTAGTACCTCTTCTAAAAAAATGTCTTGCTTTATTCCCTGTCATTGACACTTGTTGCAAGCTATCTTGAGATTCTCCAACTTTCTTAACAACTAGGCTTACATTTCCATTTCCACCATGACAACCAATTGAATTAAGAAGTTCCTCCAATTTCTTTATAGCTTGAATAGATTTATCAACTGGCTTCATGGCAAATGTGTATTCTATATGGAGCTTCAATAGTCTATCAAAAATTCTCATGAAGGCATGCAAGGTGCAAAAGTGGACATTGACTAAAGGGAATGGAATAATGGGATTCCAATCCTTATCTGACATGTCACGATTAGGTGTACCTAACATGGGACACCTCATTAAAGGTGTATCTCATTCAGCAGATGGAGCTGCATCTGTGTCATCAACTAAATCATCTATGTTGTTTTGTTTTCTCTTTGTTCGTTTATAACCTCGTGTACAATATGGACAAGGATAGAGAGTAGAT
This sequence comes from Ceratopteris richardii, assembly GCA_020310875.1. NCBI lineage: Eukaryota > Viridiplantae > Streptophyta > Polypodiopsida > Polypodiales > Pteridaceae > Ceratopteris > Ceratopteris richardii. Next base: position 108,809,371 of record CM035441.1, on the reverse strand, counting down.
GCACCTTGTTTGCACCCTAACATGCATTTGATAGTCTTTAAGTCTCCACCTAAGTGCCACTCTACTTCAAAATCACCAAGGCTTTCTACATTGATTTTGGCACCATGAATTTGAGAAGTTATCACCTCTGTGATCCATGGGATCCTATTGAAAATCCATGTAAGAACATCATTGGATTCTTTAGGTACTTCAATAGCACCTAACCACCATATATCTTTCTCTGATTGGACACTATATGTAAAGTGATGGGTAGATTCTTCACTATCATCAATAATAGCATGGGCCATAGCTTCGTTCATGAGTGTCACACTAAGTCTCTCCATACGGCGTCCCTTTATGATTTGACATTCGTCTAGCTTCAATACAAACTTGAGTTTGGAACCACAATCTACATCAAATAACAAACATTATATTATTAAAAATACTATGAATGTCATTATCAAAACAATGGATATACCTTGAAGTGTGGATTTGTAAAATTTAACCATTTCCTTTTGGAGCCTCTCCAAATTGACAAATATGTTGTTGTACTTTGTGTAGATGAATCCCTGTCTAGATGTGTTTTTCAACTCTTTCTTTGATGTAGATGAATGATAAATGGATGCAGGCATAACATCTTCTATATGCAGGTAATTGCCAAGAGTATTGGCTACATCCTCATTGGTTATCTTCTTCCTCACAGATACCTTGTAAGGGCATGGAAAAATGCTCTGGAAAATACCTTTGTTTTGTAGAGCCTGCTTCAAAAGATTGTACAATGCAGTGTACGCTCTAGTACTAACACTTGCTTCATCACATACCATCTGTACCTCACTAGGACTAATAATATCTTCTAAGTTGCCTGCAAAATCTTTAATCACTTGGGTTTTGATGTGATTTCCTATTGGTGACTCCAAGATCATAAGCACATGTTTGTTGCTAAGACAAGAATTCACAAACTTCAATTGATCCTCCATTGTTGAGGAAGCACTCGCATCTTCAACAAATGACCTGCACAATAAGAATCTCAATCTAAAAGTCTTTTAACATAACTAAACAAAGGAAATACATACCTAAGTGCGTAAACACGTCGCTTCCGTGCTCCACCACCAGTTGAAAGAGCTTGAAAGGATGATAATGGTCGTTTCCTAAATCTCATCCCAAGTGGAGTCTCTTTTAGTTGTGTAAGATTGGCTTTCAACTTTGTAATTGTGCTCTCCTTTTCTTCCACATCTTGTTTGAGTCTATTATTGTGCTCATCCAAAGATTTGATAGCACTTTCTAAAGTGTGTATAGCACTCTCTAAACTGTGTATCTTGAAATGGTTGTGATGACATTGTTGCATCCAATAATTTGCTATAGATGTAGAATGGTTAGACAATCGCTTGCAATAGCCTAGGAGTCCATCTTCACCGGAACCAAGGAATTGTAGAAATGTGGAGATAGTATGGAATCTAGGATGAACATTAGCCATTGGATCCAAGGGATACAAAGCACCATGGACCCAAAGATCAATATTCTTCTCTCCAGCTGCACGTCGTGCATTTTGAGAATCTATGTCATTGCTACCTCTAGTTGTTGGTGCAAATTCTGTAGGAACACGAACATGTACACTCTTTGAGTGAGGAGCACGCGCTGGTGCTGGTGTCATGTTCGTAATACATGTGAGCACCATGATGTTCCAAAACTCCAGCACCGAATGGGAAGAAGCACACAGATGGCTGGAATGGCTAGTACAGTAGCTATGTGCAAGAAAAAAAGTGTGTTTTGGTATGTGGATAGGTCAAAATGAATTTTTTCAGTATGTTAGAGGGAAAATGAGTTTTTTTTTCAAAAATTCATGTTTTGGGGCAACCAAAGTTACGAGTTTGATGATGTGGCACTTAACTTTTGGAGGGATTTTGAAAAGTATGTTTTTTAAGTATTTTTTATAAAAATAAGTCTAAAAAAATTAAGTTCTGACATATACATAAAAGTATGGGCCATTTTGAATAAAGAATAGCTGAAAAAGAGACTTTTTCAGAAAACTCATTTTTTTATTCATAAAGATGGACGGATTTGATGAGGTGGAAAGTGGTTTTTCTCTCTCTCTATGTGCAGAAGAGAGAGAAGGTCCTAGCTCAGCCTAAAAAAAAGCCTACTTCAGCCTACCAAAAAGTGCTCTATTAAATGCACTTTGTCCCCTTAACAAAGAACAAGATTAAGCTTAATCCCTAAAAATTAGGAATCCTTACAAGGCCCATGCAGGGTTCACTTTTTTTCCTAATGAAGAAGAAGGATAAAGAGCTATGGAATTAACATACTCAGAAAAACCATGCCTATGTGAAGGACAAATTTATACATGTAATATGGTGGAAAATTAGAGATTCAGAACCTCTTGAATTGGATGTTTTGAGTTTAGGAGCATATAGAAAAATCAGTGTAGGAGATCTTTCTATGACTATGAGTAGAATGAGTGTTGAGAATATGAGAGTGCATCTCCCTTTTGTTTCTTGGCGTCACTCTATTTCTATTTCTATTTCCATTCCATTTCCATTTTATATCATGTCCTTTGTATTTGGGTATCTTTCCATTCGCTTCTACCAGTGTATTCATTCTCCTTTGAGGGGAATTATCCCACATGAGATGTACTTTAGAGAGCCCCTTCCAAATCTATATAAGGAGGCCCTCTCCCCCCATTTGTACTTGGTTAGAAGCTTGAGGAGCCTACTCCATGCTCTTGGCAAGCTCATTTCTAATCCATCTGAGTTTACACAGTTCTTGGTCTACTCACTTTGAGTCTCTTACACTCTTTTGTGAGTACAATCTTCTTTTCAGTTTGCTTCCATGCATGTACTCTCTACATGGTATCAGAGTGTTAGGCAGAGGTCTTGGTGGTGCTTTTGGCGATGATTTTGGAGGTCTTGGTGGTGTAGTGCTCGAGCTTTGGTGGTGTGCTTTCTCCTCATTGAGGGAAGTCTTTTTACCATCAATTATTGGGCCTCATCTTGCCCATTTTCCCACCCTCCCACCCTTTCTTCATCATTTTGTACCCTTTTTTACCCCAATTTCCCACCCTCCTACCCTTTTTCTCTCACTTTCATGCTTCATTTCAACATTTTATAGTGCTTATAAGCACTCTTTTGCACTCATCGTGCTACCACAATTCAAGAATTTTCAATGCATCTCAAGCTTATGAAGTGTTCATAAACTCTTTTGCGTCATTAATGGTGAATTCTTGTAATCTATAGTGGTTATCACTGCTGGAACAACAAGCTTTCATTATGCTTGAGATGGACATGATCTTCATCAAACTCATCATTGGAATGATGTCACATATATGATGGAGAGTGTTAATCTCCAAAAGAACAACCTACTCTTGAATTTTGAACACCTCTATATCAAGAGTAAGTCAAAACCTTCACCAATTTAAGAAATCAATGATCAAATATCAATTTCTTGACTAAACTGTGAAGAAGGAAATTCCTCAGAAAGTCTGCTGCATAGATCTTGCTCATTGACTGAGTAAATGTGTAACGTTTTTTATGAAACTTTGCACAAGGTGTCGCCTAAAGATTGCGCACCTTCTCCAAGTCAAATTACTTCAAAAGGTGTAGTAGATCTTGAGAAATCTACTTACCAAGTCAGCTATGTCTAAATCTGCACTTCTGAGAAGTCGATTTGGACACCCCTAACTTCTTAACTTTAATTCTCTCACTATAGAACCCGTTTAAGCAAATGCTTCTAGCCACGAGTAGCTTACCTTCCAACTTAAAGATTAAGTGCTTACTTGCACAAAACTTTAAACTGTGGAGTGAGAACTGATCAAATCATTAAGATCAAAATTTGCGCCTGTTTCAGGAACCAGTGAGTACTTTCTCACATGTAAATGTTCCTACACACAATTCTCTTAGCCTGATCACAATTAGACTCTCAAACTCTAGCCATAGATTGATTAACTATGGACTTAGATATCTCTAAAAGGAATTCACAAAAGATCTATCACACAGGGAGAAAACGAAGAAACATCGGGCACAATTTTTCCTTCTATTTCTCAGAAATTTACAACTGAGTGAGGATGGAGAATTCAACTCACTTCACATGTGTCTAATGACATTCTCAACTTCTCAATACACTATTCTCATGGTCTCCTATTGTCTCCTCCTTTGCCCCGACATTTTTCAAAATATTTATAGGCAAATATGTACAAGTTTTTTACTATTCAAAAACTCTAAGTGAACTATATCTTCACTAATGTACATATGTGTACATATCATTCATCCTGTGAATGTATCCATCTTCTTTGCTTCAAAACTTGATCTCATCTCCATCCTTTGTCCTTCAAATCTTCAATTGGTGATTGGTCTGCACCAACAGCTCCCCCTCAATCATCAATTGAGGTTTCTCTTATCTTCTTTATACCTGCCATGTCTTTAAACTTCTGTAGCTTTGGTCCATCCAAGCTCTTTGTAAGCATATCAGCTATCTGATCTTTTGTTGAAGTATGTATGACTTCAATCTCCTTATCCATCACCTTCTCTCTTAGAAAGTGATACTGTATCTCAATGTGTTTGGTCCTGGCATGAAAAACAGGATTAGCAGCTAGATATAATGAACTCATGTTATCACCATAAATGATAGGTATGCTCTGTATAGTATCAAAACTCTTCATGAGAGTTTTAAGCCAAATCACTTCTTTTGCAGCTTCAACCAGCCTTTGTATTCTGCTTCTGTAGATGACAAAGCAACTGTATGTTGCTTCTTTGAGCACCAGGAGATTAACTTATCTCCCACATAACACATGTATCCATAGGTTGACCTTCTATCATCTGGATTACCTGCCCAATCTGCATCACTATAGATCTTGATATTTGTATCTGATGTAAAACCATAATACAAACCTTCTTTGAGTGTACCCTTAATGTACCTCAACACTCTTTGACCTGCAATCCAATGCTCTTTCCTAGGACAATGCATAAATTGAGACAAAACTCCAACTGCATATGATAAATCAGGTCTAGTTAAAGTAGCATAGATAAGACTACCAACCAAACTCTGATATTGTCTCATGTCCTTGAATTCTTCACCTCCAAATTTACTCAATTTGTGATTCACCTCCATTGGTGTAGGTGCTACCCTGCAATCATTCATTTTAAACTTGATTAACAAGTTCTTCAAATACCTTTCTTGGGTCACAAATACTCCATGTTGAGTATATGTAATCTCCATGCCCAAGAAGTATGACAAGTCTCCCAAGTCACTGATTTTGAACTCCTTTTCCATTTGCTTCTTTAGTCTTTGTATTCCTTCCTCATATGTACCTATAAGGATTATATCATCAACATATATGCACATGTATATGAAACCATTATCACTTGCTTTGACAAGCAAGCTACTATCTGCTTTAGACACCTGAAATCCAAGTTCTTTCAAGAACTTTACAAGTCTATAATTCCATGCCCTTGGGGCCTGCTTCAAGCCATACAAAGCTCTCTTGAGCTTGCACACATGATCTGGATACCTTTTATCTCTGAACCCTTGAGGTTGCTCCATGAACACATCATCTGAAATATAACCATTCAAAAAAGCATTTTTTACATCAAGTTGACATAACTTCCAACCTTTACATGCAGCAATAGCTATAAGTGTCCTGATAGTTGTCATCTTTGCCACAGGACTATAAGTCTCATCATAATCAGCACCATATGTCTGAGCAAACCCTTTGACAACAAGTCTAGCTTTGTACCTAGACACACTTCCATCTGCAAATCTTTTTGTCTTATAAACCCACTTACATCCAATGATCTTCTGGCTATTTGGTTTTGGAACCAAATTCCATGTTTGATTCTCCAACAATGCATCATATTCTTCCTGCATAGCTTTCTCCCAATTTTCTTTACCTTTTGCCTCTTCATATGTATAAGGGTCTTCATCTACTTTAATCATGTAAGCATAATCTTTGGTAGCCAAAAATGAAGTATCATAGCTATACCTTGTAGGTTGCCATTTGTTCCTTGTAGACCTCCTAAGTTCTCCACTTCTTGAGGTTTCTGGTTCTTCATATTCAGGATCAAACCTTGGTGTTTCTTCCACTTCAACCTGCACTTCATTATTCTCTTGCTCATCAAATATCTGAACCTTTGATTTACCTTTCCTTTGGCTCACAATTTCTTCATCATCTGTATTAATATTGATAGTACCTGCATACCAAGTACCTTGCTCATCAAATGTAACATCTTTTGATACAAGGAAATGTTTTGTGGATGGATTCCACAACCTGTATCCCATCTGCTTATCATCATAACCAATAAACACATATTTTTCAGCTTTAGGTTCCCATTTGTGCCTTAATTGTGATGGCACATATGCATAAGCCAAACATCCAAATACTTTGCAATGGTCTAGTGTAGGTCTCTTACCCCACCATGCCTCATAAGGTGTCATTCCCTGCAAAGCTTTACATGGTAACCTATTGACCAAATAGGTAGTTGTATTTACAGCCTCAACCCACAAATAATTAGGGCAATTTTTCTCCTTCATCATGGACCTTGCAAACTCAATAAGAGTTCTATTTCTCCTTTCTGCTACACCATTTTGTTGAGGAGATTACCTGCAAGTAACCTCTCTTTTTATACCTGCATCCCACAAGTAATTACTGCATTCATTAGAGAAATACTCTCCCCCTCCATCTGACCTTAGTCTCTTCAACTTATGTCCTGTAATTCTCTCTGCATACATATGATAATGTTTGAAAGTATTGAATACTTCTGACTTATCTTTGATCACATAAATAGTGATCCATCTAGTAGCATCATCAACATAAATCACATAATACCTTGACCCATTTATACAGAAATCCTTTGATGGTCCCCACACATCTGTATGTACCAACTCAAGCTTCTCTGAGTACATAAAACCATGCTTGGAATAGGAATGCTTATGAGCCTTACCTAATTGACATGCCGCACATCTGTATGTCATATGTTGACCTGCAACATTAGGCAAACCAAGCACTGAACCATTGTTAATCATGTCTTTAATACCTCTTTCATTGAAATGTCCAAGCCTCTTGTGCCAAAGATCTAACTCAGAGATCTTATGTCCTCCATATGTGAACATGGCATGACCAATATTACCTTGAATTTTCAATGTGAACAATCTTCCTTCTTTCTTCCCTGAAACAATTTGTTTATACCCATTGCTAGGGTCTTCCACAAACACTCCTTCATTAGTGAACCTTACTTCATAACCTTTTTCCACAATTTGTCCTACACTTATCAAATTCTTAGGAATTGTAGGAACATACAAGACCTTACTCAATAAGGTGCTACCATCCTTGGCCTTCACTGATCCAATTGACTTCACATTGTGCTTTGTGTTGTCACCTGTTTGAACAACATGATTAGATACCTTATTCACCAAATCAGTCATCAAGGCTATATTACCACTCAGGTGATTGCTACACCCTGAGTCAATGTAGAAGACTCTTTGATCTTCACTCTGCCTTTCACAAGTTGCATTCATTATCAATGTTGAATCTTCCTTTTGATCTGAAGCATAATTGTAGTAGGTGTTGTTATATTGTTGACTTTGGAAACCTCTACCTGCATTTCTTCCAAAGTAACCCCTACTACCTCTGCCTCTAAAATTACCTCTTTGATTTCTGCCTCCTCTTCCTCTTGAATTATAGTTCTGATTATATCCACCATTACTCTAATTATTATGCCAACAATCATTAGCTAAATGATTTGTCTTACCACAAATCCAGCATGCTTTGGCTCCATCTTTGTTGTTCCTGCCTCTTCCTCTACCTTTGCCACCTCCTCTACCTCTTAGGAAGTTGGCTTGACTAGTTGTACCTTCATCTTCACCTGTTTGTTGCTTTCCTTTGTTAGCTTTCTTCTTTTCCTTTGAGTACATTGCATGACCTGTACTTTTATCACCATCTCCTTTAACATCCTGCTCAAATGTTAGCATATGACCTAGCAACTGATTTAAATCAGGAGTGAAATGATCAAGTGATAATTCTGTAGACAAAATGAATGGCTTCCATTTGTCATCACCTCTTAAACCTGTAAGGATTTGCCTTACCAATTTATCCTCCTCAATGTCTTCATCAACAGCTCCTAAAGCATCTGCAATATCTTTCATTCTTGTCACATAGTCTGAAATGGATTGAGAAGCCTTCTTCTTAAAGGTGGTAAACTCTGCCCATAAGGATGGCTTTCTTGACTTAGTAGTATTCTGGAAATGCTCCTCCAAAGCATTCCAAATATCAGTTGCACTTTCAAGACCTCGAATATGAGGTAACAAGTAATCATTGACAGCCATATAGATAATGCTCCTAGCTTGAGCATCTTTCTTCATCCAATTTTTCAAATCTGCTAACTTTTCCCTAGTTGGAACACTAGGATCTCTGAACTGTGGCTTCTCTTCTTCTCCTGTGATATAAGCTATTAAATCTTTGCTCATAAGATGAGCTTCCATCCTCATTGACCATGCAGGATAGTTTTCCCTATCCAATTTCTCTATCTGTAGAGAATCTCCCATCTTGTGTCCACCTGTGTATTGAGATCTTCAAGCTTTATGAATAATATATGTAACTTTACTTCAAATTAGAATCCTTTTGTCTTTCTTGATGTCGTATGGTCTTCTCCTCAAGCTTTGCCTTCAAGCTTTCACCTTTTAGTTCTTCAGTTGTTGAATTTCTTGAATCTGCAGCAGTCGGGATCCTCCTTTCCTTGATTTTGATGTCTCCTGCTCTGATACCACTGATGGAGAGTGTTAATCTCCAAAAGAACAACCTACTCTTGAATTTTGAACACCTCTATATCAAGAGTAAGTCAAAAGCTTCACCAATTTAAGAAATCAATGATCAAATATCAATTTCTTGACTAAACTGTGAAGAAGGAAATTCCTCAGAAAGTCTGCTGCATAGATCTTGCTCATTGACTGAGTAAATGTGTAAAGTTTTTGATGAAACTTTGCACAAGGTGTCGCCTAAAGATTGCGCACCTTCTCCAAGTCAAATTACTTCAAAAGGTTTAGTAGATCTTTAGAAATCTACTTACCAAGTCAGCTATGTCTAAATCTGCACTTCTGAGAAGTCGATTTGGACACCCCTAACTTCCTTAACTTTAATTCTCTCAGTATAGAACCCGTTTAAGCAAATGCTTCTAGCCACGAGTAGCTTACCTTCCAACTTAAAGATTAAGTGCTTACTTGCACAAAACTTTAAACTGTGGAGTGAGAACTGATCAAATCATTAAGATCGAAATTTGCGCCTGTTTCAGGAACCAGTGAGTACTTTCTCACATGTAAATGTTCCTACACACAATTCTCTTAGCCTGATCACAATTAGACTCTCAAACTCTAGCCATAGATTGATTAACTATGGACTTAGATATCTCTAAAAGGAATTCACAAAAGATCTATCACACAGGGAGAAAACGAAGAAACATCGGGCACAATTTTTCCTTCTATTTCTCAGAAATTTACAACTGAGTGAGGATGGAGAATTCAACTCACTTCACATGTGTCTAATGACATTCTCAACTTCTCAATACACTATTCTCATGGTCTCCTATTGTCTCCTCCTTTGCCCCGACATTTTTCAAAATATTTATAGGCAAATATGTACAAGTTTTTTACTATTCAAAAACTCTAAGTGAACTATATCTTCACTAATGTACATATGTGTACATATCATTCATCCTGTGAATGTATCCATCTTCTTTGCTTCAAAACTTGATCTCATCTCCATCCTTTGTCCTTCAAATCTTCAATTGGTGATTGGTCTGCACCAACAATATACTCCTTGTAGAGTTTTATTTGCATTCATTTGTTGTATTGAGAGTTTGATCATAGGATCACCCTCTTATGTAAGTGGCAAAGAATTTAACTTTGTAAAAGAGAAAAGTAAAAGGCCCAGAAGTCACGAATTAGAAGTGGTTGGGATTGATTCTCAGTCAATCAATCAATCAAAAGGTAGTGATTTCAAATTTCCCGTTCACTAGATTGTAGGAAAAGATGCCAATCAATATAAACTACAAATCTACCTAGATTCAAATTCAAATTGATGAAGAAAATGCATTGCCATGTACACAAGAGTCTATATAAAGACTACACAACATTTTTACACTAAGTAGGATGCTTATTTGAAGCAATACATATACTTCTTGTTCATTGCTTGGTGCCACTTCAGTTTACTCCTTCTTCCTCAGATTCGGTCAATTTGTAGAGAGTGTGGCTCTCTATAGAGCTCCAAATCCAATTTTTAAGGTTGCATTGGAAAGCCATTTCTATCTACTTTATGCTTAAAAATTTGGAGATCATTTGGCTCATTAATTTCAGAGATATTGAAGATTTTCAGTCTCCCAGTCATTCTCTCCAACTCCCTAAAATTTCAAGATGACACTAGTTCGGTGTTAAGGTGATTGCTCCTTGTATAGTTCACATAAATTAGTGCTTTTATGCATTATAGCAAGCCAACCCTATGTATGGCATCCCCTTAAGAGAAAGTTTTCCAATTTTTACTATGTTGACTCCTCTCCATGTTTGAAGTCATAATGTATATCCATATTTAGAAGGTTTTTGTGAGCTAATCATGGTGCAAGTTATCTATTTTGCATCAACTTGTTCTTGTTCATGTTCCAAAGTACCTATTGGTTTTTATTATACTAACCACAAGCTTCCAAGTTCTACTACATATCTAAAGAGCTAGGGTTAGTCCCATGCTAGTTTGCTGGACCAACTTCACCACTTGAGAACTCATCTTTCTAAGCATGTCCAAGCTTCTTCAACCTCTTTCAATGGTATCAGAGCAACTTCAAGATGGGAGATGGTTTTCCGTCAATGATTAAGAAGCTTGATAGAAACAATTATGCTGCTTGGAAAATTAGAATGGAGGCTTATTTGCAAGGAAGAAATCTATATGGGATTTTATGAGGTGATGAAGTAATGCCTATTTCGAGATCCAAGAGAGGACCTACTCAAGAGGAAACAGATAGGCTCACACTTTGGTGTGCAAGGTGTTGGTGGAGGGCAATCAATAGTTGAAGTTTTGGTGATAGGCTCACACTTTGGTGTGCAAGGTGTTGGTGGAGGGCAATCAATAGTTGAAGTTTTGGTGAAGAATTGAAGTCAAGGACTGAAGAAAAGACCAGTTATGAAGCATGAAGGAAGTGCATATCCAGAAGATGAAGATGTGTACACATATGTACATTAATTCAGAGATAGTTCACATATACTTTTGTATAGTCATGAGTTTGTAAATATTTTACTATATATACAAAGGAAAAATGTCAGGGCATATGTATGAGAGTATAGAATACAAGAATTCAAAAGAATTAGGAGTGATTAGACACTTGAGAAGTATGAAGATTAGCTCTCTCATCTAGTTGTAAAGTTTCTTAGTAATGGAAGAAAAAATTGCGCCTGATGTTTCTGTGCATTCTCCTTCTGTGCTTGATGATTTCAAGAATCCTTTTGTAGACATCTAATTCCATAGTTAATGAGTCTATGGTTAAAGTTTGAGAGCCTTATTGTAAACAGGCTATGAGAATTATGGTAGGAACATTCATATGTGAAGAAGTGTTCACTATTTTCTAAAACAGGTGCAATCTCGATGGTCAAAGATTTGATCATTTCTCAATGCACACTTTTAAGTTTTGCACAAGTAAGGAGTCAAAATCTAAGTTAGAAGGTAATCCATCTATGGCTAAAAGCATTTGCATAAGCGGATTCTAGATTGAGAGAATCAAGTGTTAGAAGTTACAGGTGTCTGAATCAACTTCTCAGAAGAGCAGTTCTAGACATAGGTGATTTGTTGAAGCCATTTCTCAAGCTCTACTGAGTCTTTTGGAATGATTTAACTTGGAGAAGGTGCGCAAGGCGACACCTTGTGCAAAGTTTTATAAAAAACTTTACACATTTGATAAGTCAGTGAGAGAGTTATGTGGAGCAGACTTTCTGTGTAGTCACTTTCTTCATAGTTTGATCAAAATCTTGGTAATTGATCATTGATTCTCTAAATTGGTGAAAGTTTTGAGTTACTCTTCATATAGAGGTGCTTTAACCTCAAGAGTAGCTTGTTCTTTTGGAGATTAACACTCTCCATCAGTGGTATCAGAGCAAGAAACATCAAAATTGAAGAAAGGAGCATCCCGACTGCTGCAGTCATAAAGAATTTAGCATCTGAAGATTCAAAAGGTGAAAGCTTGAGAGCAAAGCTTGCGAAGGAGGCCATAAGACATCAAGGAAGACAAAAGGAGTATCATTCAAAGTAAAGGTACATCTATTACTCATAAAGTCTTAAGAATTGTTAAGTCGGATACTAGCCGTTGGCCGGATACATTGCTTCTAAATCTGGATTTAGAGTACTTTAGTCTAATGTGATACTTAAAAGCACTTTACTTCGCAGTCACGTGGGTTCTTGGGAGTGGTAGGGGTCTGCTAGGCAGAGGCCCTGTACTATTTTCCCAAACTCTCATATAAGCATTAAATACGCTGCCACGTCTTAGCTCAGTACTGAACACTGTTAATTACTCGACCTATTGAATGTTAGAAATCCCGGACTGGGTCTGCTATAGTGAAAAGCAGTAATCCGATCTGACTTAAACTACTCGGCTATTTTACTCATTCACCGGATTTACTCAAGATGTACCTCTTCTTGTTTTGGGGTTACACCGAACATTATACCCAAGATATAGAACTTGTGGTATGCCGAAAATAGCCGAATCGTAACCATCGTATCACTAGTCCCCAAGGGCTCACAGGCCCTTTCAGATACAAATCCTTCTGGGAACAGAAGTCTCAGAAACACAGATTATTATACCGACTTCAAGTACTTCGCAGAACCTTAACAAACCCGCAGTGATATTACTCCATACTGCCTACTTCGTCTACATATGCTAGCCACACTTAACAATGCTCAACGTCACGCTGAACAACTTCGTAACACAGTGCCACTTGTTCGTAACTACCCTTTAAGATATGAACAACTACTAAGCAAACGCAGCAGAACAGAACATACAGATCCGAAATAGTCACTTACAATACACTGCGCTTCCCAGATTGGGTGCTTCACAATAGAATACAAGATACACTCAATCGACAGACCCGAATCGAAGCTAACTAAAGCAAGACCCTGCAAACCCCGAATGGGTATTCTCACAATCAGACTAGAAGATACACTTAACCAACCACAGCAGTCCCCAAAATGGGCGCATTCACAGACAGAATCGACACTACAAATCCCGAATTGGGCGTACTCATAGACAGAACTGAAGATGCACTTAACAAATAGAATCGACTAGACGATACACCTTAACAGGACACAGCAGTTCCAAAAAGGGGCGTCTCCTTCCATTCTCTTCTCATTTCCTTATATAGAGGATTTTACAGTGGTGCGCGAATCTCTACGCGTTTCTCAAAAGGCTCTTGCTATTTAAGGCGCCTGTCCTAGTACAACTGTCCTTATTCGGCGGCCGTCTAACAAGAATTCAATATACAAGTGAAGAAAGGATGGGAGATTCTTTTCAGATAGAGAAGTTGGATAGAGAGAACTATCCAGCATGGTCAATGACGATGGAAGCTCATCTTATGAGCAAAGAATTGATAAGTTATATCACAGGTGAAGAAGCAAAGCCTTAGTTCAGAGATCCTAGTGTTCCAACTAAGGAGGAATTATCATATTTGAAGACTTGGATGAAGAAAGATGCTCAAGCTAGGAGCATTATTTACATGGCAGTTAATGACTACTTGCTACCTCACATTAGAGGTCTTGAAAGTGCAAGTGATATATGGAATGCTTTGGAGGAGCATTTCCAAAACACTACAAAGTCAAGGAAGGCATCCTTGTGGGCAGAATTTACCACTTTCAAGAAGAAGGCTTCTCAATCCATCTCAGATTATGTAACAAGGATGAAGGACATTGCAGATGCATTAGGAGCAGTTGATGAAGACATTGAGGAGGATAAATTTGTAAGGCAAATCCTCACAGGTTTAAGAGGTGATGACAAATGAAAGCCATTCATTTTTTCTACTAAATTATCACTTGATCATTTCACTCTTGATTTAATTCAGTTGCTAGGACATATGCTAACCTTTGAGCAGGATGTCAAAGGTGAACGTGATAAGAGTAGAGGTCATGCAATGTATTCAAAGGATAAGAAGAAGAATGTCAAAGGGAAGCAACAAGCAAATGAAGATGAAAGTACAACTAGCCAAGCCAACTTCCTAAGAGGAAGAGGAGATGGCAAAGGTAGATGAAAAGGCAGGAGTAATAAAGATGGAGTTAAAGCTTGCTGGATTTGTGGTAAGATAAATCACTTAGCTAATGATTGTTGGCATAATACTCAGAATAATGGTGGATATAATCAAAATTTTAATGGCAGAAATCAAAGAGGTAATTTTAGGGGTAGAGGTAGTAGAGGTTACTTTGGAAGAAATGCATGTAGAGGATTCCAAAGTCAACAATACAACAATACCTAATACAATTATGCTTGAGATCAGAAGGAGGATTCAACATTGATAATGAATGAAACTTGTGAAAGGCAAAGTGAAGACCAAAGAGTCTTCTACATTGACTCAGGGTGTAGCAATCACCTGAGTGGCAATATAGCTTTGATGACTGATTTGGAGAATAAGATAACTAATCATGTTGTTCAAATAGGTGAAAATACAAAGCATAATGTGAAGTCAATTGGATCAGTGAAGGCTAAGGATGCAAGTACTCTCTTGAGTAAGGTTTTGTATGTTCCTACAATTACTAAGAATCTGATAAGTGTAGGCCAAATTGTTGAAAAAGGTTATGAAGTTAGGTTCACTAATGAAGGAGTGTTTGTGGAAGACCCTAGCAACGGGTATAAACAAATTGTTTCAGGGAAGAAAGAAGGAAGATTGTTCACATTGAAGATCCAAGGCAATGTTGGTCATGCCTTGTTCACTTATGGAGGACATAAGATCTCTGAGTTAGATCTTTGGCACAAAAGGCTTGAAGGCCTATTCAAGAAATTTGGGAATTATTCAAGTCCCATTTTTATTAATTATTATGTTAATTTCTTACGTTTGTGTCCAACCTTGATAACCCACTTGTAATAAAACTATCCTTAATGTTAAAGTGTTAGTTTAGTATACTCCAATCAAGAGATAATAACATGTTGTACTGTGTGAATGAGTTAAAAACCAAAACATTAAGACACAAAGAACTGTCTCAAAATCCTGTGTAATTCCCAATTTTCTTGAATAGGCCTTCTTGGACATTTTAATGAAAGAGGTATCAAAGATATGGTTCATAATGGTTGAGTGCTTGGATTGCCTAATGTTGCAGGTCAACATATGACATACAAATGTGAGGCATGTCAATTAGGTAAGGCTCATAAGCAATCTTATTCCAAGCATGGTTTTATGTATTCAGAGAAGCTTGAATTGGTACACATAGATGTGTGGGGACCATCAAAGGATTTCAGTATCAATGGTTCAAGGTATTATGTGATTTATGTTGATGATGCTACCAGATGGATCACTATCTATGTGATCAAAGATTATCATTCAAACATTATCATGTGTATGCAGAGAGAATTACAGGTCATAAGTTGAAGAGACTAAGGTCAGATGGAGGGGGAGAGTATTCTCTAATGAGTTCAGTAATTACTTGTGGAATGCAGGTATAAAAAGGGAAATTACTTGCAGGTACTCTCCTCAACAAAATGGTGTAGCAGAAAGGAGGAATAAAACTCTTGTTGAGTTTGCAAGATCCATGATGAAGGAGAAAAATTGCCCAAATTACTTGTGGGCTGAGGCTGTAAACACAGCTACTTATTTGGTTAATAGATTACCATGTAAAGCTTTGCAAGGTATGACACCATATGAGGCATGGTGGGCTAAGAGACCTACTTTAGATCATTGCAAAGTATTTGGATGTTTGGCATATGCATATGTTTCATCACAATTAAGTCATAAATTGGAACCCAAAGCTGAAAAATATGTGTTCATTGGATATGATGATAAGCAGATGGGATATAGGTTGTGGAGTCCATCCACAAAACAATTCCTTGTGCCTAAGGATGTTACATTTGATGAGCAAGGTACTTGGTATGCAGGTACAATCAATATTTATGTAGGTGATGAAGAAATTGTGAATCAAAAGAAAGGTAAATCAAAGGTTCAGCTATTTGATGAAGAGGAGAACAATGAAGTACAGGTTGAAGTTGAAGAAATGCCAAGGTTTGATCAAGAATGTGATGAACCAGAAACTTCAAGAAGTGAATAACTTAGAAGGTCAACAAGACACAAATGGAAACCTACAAGGTATAGCTATGACACTTCTTTTTGGCTACCAAAGATTATGCTTAAATGATAAAGACAGATGAAGACCCTTCTACATATGAAGAGGCAAAAGGTAAGGGAAATTGGGAGAAAGCTATGCACGAAGAGTATGATGCATTGATGGAGAATGAGACTTGGGATTTGGTTCCTAAACCAAATAGTCAAAAGATCATTGGATGCAAATGGGTCTACAAGACAAAGAGGTATGCAGATGGAAGTGTGTCTAGGTATAAATCTAGACTTGTTGTGAAAGGTTTTGCTCAGACATATGGTATAGATTATGATGAAACTTATAGTCCTGTGTCAAAGATGACAACCATCAGGACACTCACAGCTATTGCTGCATGTAAAGGTTGGAAATTATGTCAATTAGATGTGAAGAATGCTTTTCTAAATGGTTAGCTTTGTATGGCTTGAAGCAGGCCCAAGGGCATGGAATTATAGAATTGTGAAGCTCTTAAAAGAACTTGGATTTCAAGTGTCTAAAGCAGATAGTAGCTTGCTTGTCAAAGCAAGTGAAGATGGGTTTATTTACATGTGCATATATGTTGATGATATAATTCTTACAGGTACAGATGAGAAAGGCATTCAAATTCTAAAGAAGCAAATGGAGAAAGAGTTCAAGATCAGTGACTTGGGAGATTTTTCATATTTCTTGGGCATGGAGATCTCATACACTCAACATGGAGTGTATGTAACTCAAGAAAGGTACTTGAAGAACTTGTTAATCAAGTTTAAAATGGATGATTGGAGGGTAGCACCTACTCCAATGGAGGTGAATCACAGATTGAGCAGATATGGAGGAGAAGAGTTCAAGGACATGAAGCTATATCAAATTTTGGTTGGTAGTGTGATCTATGCTACTTTAACTAGGCCTGACTTGTCATACGCAGTTGGAGTATTGTCTCAATTCATGCATTGTCCTAGGAAAGAACATTGGGTTGCAGGACAAAGAGTGTTGAGGTACATTAAGGGTACACTCAAAGAAGTTTTGTATTATGGTTTTACATCAGATACAAACATCAAGATCTATAGTGATACAGATTGGGCAGGTAATCTTGATGATAGGAGATCAACTTATGGATACTTGTGTTATGTGGGAGATAAAGTTAATTTCATGGTGTTCAAAGAAGCAACACACAATTGCTTTGTCATCTACAGAAGCAGAGTATAAAGGTATGGTGGAAGCTGCAAAGGAAGTGATATGGCTTAAGACTCTTATGAAGAGTTTTGACATCATTCAGAGTACACCCACTATTTATGGAGATAACATGAGTTCATTGTATTTAGCTGCTAATCCTATTTTTCATGCCAAGACTAAACATATTGAGACTCAGTATCACTTTCTAAGAGAGAAGGTGATGGATAAAGAGATTGAAGTCATACATACTTCAACAAAAGATCAGATAGCTGATATGCTAACCAAGAGCTTGGATGGACCAAAGCTACAGAGATTCAAAGACATGGCACACATAAAGAAGATAGAGAAAACCTCAATTGATGATTTAGGGGGAGCTATTGGTGCAGGGAAATCAACAATTGAAGTTTTGGTGAAGAATTGAAGTCAAGGACTGAAGAAAAGACCAAGTTATGAAGCATGAAGGAAGTGCATATCCAGAAGATGATGATGTGTACACATATGTACATTAATTCAGAGATAGTTCACATATACTTTTGTATAGTCATGAGTTTGTAAATATTTGACTATATATACAAAGGAAAAATGTCGGGGCATATGTATGAGAGTATAGAATACAAGAATTCAGAAGAATTAGGAGTGATTAGACACTTGAGAAGTATGAAGATTAGCTCTCTCATCCAGTTGTAAAGTTTTCTAGTAATGGAAGAAAAAATTGCGCCTGATGTTTTTGTGCATTCTCCTTCTGTGCTTGATCATTTCAAGAATCCTTTTGTAGACATCTAAGTCCATAGTTAATGAGTCTATGGTTAAAGTTTGAGAGCCTAATTGTAAACAGGTTCTGAGAATTATGAGTAGGAACATTCATATGTGAAGAAATGTTCACTGTTTTCTGAAACACGCGCAATCTCGATGGTCAAAACTCTATATGGAGATAAGAAGGACAAGAAACGGAAAGGCAAGAAGAAGGAAGAAGATGAAGAGGAGACTTCCCAAGCCAACTTTGCAGGCTAGAACAAGTGGAAAGGGAAAAAGAAAGGACCAAAGCATGACAAGAACAAAGGCTAGAATTTTCAACCTTGTGCCATTTGTGATAACAACAACAACCACACCACTCAAAGTTGTTGGTTCAATGGGAAGATCTAGAAAGAAAGTGGATGAGGTGGATATGGCTGCAATAGAGGTAGAGGTGGACACAATTTCAACAATAACAATAGAGGTCATATTACAAGGGACTACAATTTTTTTGAAGATCAACAACATGAAGACTCATTTCTCTTGATGAATCTAAGCCACAAGGAAGGTAAATGTTGGAGAAACAATCACTAACTGGACATATATTTGAAGGTCAAATCTTAGGAAGAAAACCCCATGCCTATGTGAAGGGACAAATTCACAAATGTATCATATTTGTAAAGTTAATTCACTTTAGTTCTAGAAGTTTTTTTCAAAATCACGAGAATACGAAAACCTATATAAGTTAGTTTGTATCAACTGACGCGGTGCAAGAGAGAGAGAGAAAGAAGAAGTAGAAGAAGAAGTTCATTTTATACGACTGTGTATAGTCGTGCTTCTCTGAGTGAGAAAGAAATTGTAAAAACTTCTGAGTTTTTTTATAGTTATGAGAAAGAACTGAGTAAAGTTCTGTGTATGAGTCTCTCTCCATCATCTCCATAATTACCTAATGTGTGATGAGTTAAAAAGATCAAGTTTTCCAAGCAACTCGATGCCTGGCATCGAATCTCACTTGATAAGTCCTTATCTTCATATCTGATTTTTATCTACTGCTAAATCTTCTTGAAAAGATGATGTTGTTGGAGCAACTCGATGTCTGGCATCGAATTCCAGTTAATAAGTCATATTCTAAGTGTGCATGAAATCACCTATAGTTTTGGTGTCCAAAAGATCAAGACTTTATGCGGGAAGTCGATGCCCGACATCCAATCCCTGCTGAAAAGTGGCCAAAAACATCCCAAGTCGATGCCTGGCATCGAATTCTCGTTGCAAGTCGATGCTAGGCATCGAATTCTAATTTTAAACAGGCGCTCTTACTAAAACAGGTAAAATTTCCAGTTTTGGAAGGTCATACAGGGTCATCTTGTGAGAGCCATAACTTGAGTTCTAGAGATCCCTTTGATGCGTATGATAGCTTGTTGGAAAGCTCTACTCTTCTAGTTTCAGCCTATAAAGTTTCATGGAGAAATAATACTTGAGCTAGGAGAAATTAGCAAAATACTGAAGGTATGTCATTTCGGTGACTAGGAATTTCTGTAGAAGCAAAGCTCTCACTTTAGGCTATCATTTCTCAAAGTTTGGAGTGGCAATGAGTTAATGGTGACCATAGAGGTGTTCTAGTGTCACATTAATTCATTTCTTGTGGTGTTTCATACATCAACAAGTGGTATCAGAGCAGAAAGATTCTCGAGAGCAGAAGACGACAAAGGTACGAGAAGTTTTGGAAAGTTTTCCATTAAAGTTTCAAAGGTGAAGTGTTTGAAGACACAAGGCATCAAAAGGTTACTTCAAAAGTATCTTCATACACAAAGAACTCCAAAAGGTATTATTCTTTATCCTTTAAGCTCACAGGTTGCAGCAGAAGGGAAGGAGTATGTCAGATCATATCTCCATTGACAAACTGGACAGAGATAATTACCCCGCATGGGTAATGAGAATGGAAGCCTTACTTATGAGTAAGGATCTCATGGTATATGTAACAGGTGAAGAAGAGAAGCCAGTATTTGAAGATGAAAGCCGACCAAAGAAAGAAGAACTTGATGCTTTAAAGCATTGGCAGAAGAAGGATGCAAGTGCAAAAGCATACATCTACAATACAATCTCTGATCATTTGCTACCACACATCAGAGGATTGGAGTCATCTGAAGATATATGGAATGCATTGGAGTATCATTTTCAAAGTACTACTAAAGCACGGAAAGCAAGTCTATGGTCAGAGTTTACAACATTCAAGAAGAAGCCAAGTCAAACCATTAGTGATTATGTCACTAAGATGAAGGATCTAGCAGATAGTCTTGGATCCATAGATGAAGATGTTGAAGATCACAAATTGATTGCTCAGCTACTTGCAGGTTTGAGAGGGGATGAAAGGTGGAAACGTTTTGTCTTATCAACAGAACTTTCATTAAATCATTATGTTCCAGATTTGAACCAGTTGCTTGGTTTGATGCTCACATATGAGCAAGACTTGAAGGGAGATGGAGATAAAGGACAAAGTTCTGCAATGTACATGAAGAACAAGAAGAAAGGAGATAAAGGTAAAGCAAAGGATGAAGAAGAGTCAACTTCTCAAGTTTATTATGCAAGAGGTAAAGGCACTGGCAGAGGAAGAACAAGAGGTTTTGGAAGAGCAAGAGGTAATCAAAATAACAACAAGAAGGCTTGTTGGATCTGTGGATTGAGTAATCATTTGGCTCATGACTGTTGGCACAACCAACAAGGTTCAAACCAGAATCAAAACAACAATAGCAGAGGCCGAGGTGGAAGATATCAAAGTAATTCTCAAAGAGGTAGACAAAGTCAAAGAGGAGGCTATGGTAGAGGTGGAGGAAGAAGTTGGGGACAGAATCAATCCTACAACACCACCTACTACAATTATGCAAATGACACACAGAATGAAAGTCATACATCATTGATGATGAATTCAATCAGCACATCAGATAAAGAAGATCTAAAGGTATTTTACATTGACTCTGGATGTTCTAATCATTTGTCAGGAAACATAGAATTGATGTCAGAATTGGAAAAAGGCATTTCTACTCACACAGTTCAAACAAGTGATAATACCAAACATAGTGTACATTCAATTGGAAAAGTGAAATGCAAGAGTGGAGCAGATTTGCTAACCAATGTTTTGTATGTTCCCACAATACCTAAAAACTTGATTAGTGTGGGACAGATAGTTGAAAAAGGTTTTCAAGTCAGGTTTACAAATGAAGGAGTATTTGTTGAAGATCCAGAGAATGGGTATAATCAGATTGTCTCTGGTAAGAAAGAAGGTAGACTCTTTACTTTAAGAGTACAAGGGAACATTGGTCAAGCTTTGCTCACACATGGTGAAGGAGTGATTACAGAACTTGATCTCTGGCATAAGAGATTAGGTCATTTCAATGAAAGAGGAATTAAAGCTATGGTTGCTAATCAGTCTGTACTAGGATTACCAAATGTGCAAAGTCAACATATGGTTTATAAATGTGAAGCATGTCAAATGGGTAAAGCACACAGGTTACCATTTCAAAAGAAAGGTTTCAAACATGATGGAGTACTTGAGCTCATTCATACAGATGTATGGGGACCAACAAAAGAAGGATCTATCAGTGGCTCAAGGTATTATGTTCTTTTCATTGATGATGCTACAAGATGGATAACATTATATGTTTTGAAGGAAAGATCAGAAGTGTTTGGAGCTTTCAAGCATTTTCATGCATATGCAGAGAGAGTCACAGGTCAAAAGCTTAAAAGACTGAGGTCTGTTGGAGGGGGAGAATATTTCTCCCAAGAGTTCAATGATTATCTTTGGAATGCAGGTATTAAGAGAGAAATAACTTGCAGGTATACACCACAACAAAATGGTGTAGTAGAAAGAAGGAACAGGACTTTGGTTGAGTTTGCTAGAGCTATGCTAAAGGAGAAGAATTGTCCAAATTATCTTTGGGGTAAGAAACCAACACTAGATCATTGTAGAGTGTTTGGATCAATTGCATATGCTTATGTGCCATCACAGCTTAGGCATAAACTTGAACCAAAGGCAGAAAAATATGTGTTCATTGGTTATGATGAAAAGCAGATGGGTTACAGGTTGTGGAATCCTCTAACCAAACAATTTATTGTTTCTAGAGATGTTACATTTGATGAACAGAAAAGTTGGTATGCAGATCAAAGTCATACAGCTAAAGAATTTGAAGAAGAGGTAAGAAGATGTGAGAAAGGAAAATCAATTGTGCAGGTAAATAGAGATGAAGACTATATGCAAGCAAGTACATCCACAAGTGGATTAACAAGAAGAAATGAAGAAGCTCCTATATTTGATGAAGAAGTGTATCCAGATACTTATGAAGAATGTGAACCAAGAAGGTCAAGCAGGACTAGAAGACAACCAGAAAGGTATTCTTATGATACTTCTTACATAACTCAGAAGAACTATGCATATATGGTCAAAGATGATGAAGAACCTCAGAACTATGATGAAGCTAAAGGTAAGAAGCAATGGGAAGAAGCAATGAAGGAAGAGTTCAATGCACTGGAGGAGAACAAGACATGGGAACTTGTTCCTAAACCAAATGGTAAGAAAGTAATTGGAAATAAATGGGTTTATAAAGTGAAGAAGCTTGCAGATGGAAGTATAGCCAGATACAAAGCTAGATTGGTGGTGAAAGGCTATGCCCAGACCTATGGCATAGATTATGATGAGACATTCAGTCCCGTAGCTAAGATGTCAACTATAAGGACAATCATTGCTATTGCAGCTTCAAAAGGATGGACTCTAAGTCAATTGGATATAAAGAATGCATTCTTGAATGGATACATATCAGATGAGGTATACATGGAACAACCTCAAGGGTTTATAGATTCCAGGTATCCAAATTTTGTTTGTAGGTTGAGAAGAGCATTGTATGGATTGAAGCAAGCTCCAAGAGCTTGGAACTATAGACTGGTGAAGTATCTCAATGATCTTGGATATCAAAGTTCAAAAGCAGACCCAAGTCTACTTATCAGAAGAACAGAGGAAGGTACAATCTACATTTGTATTTATGTAGATGACATTATAATCACAGGTACTTCATATGAAGGAATCAAGGAGGTAAAGAGATTGCTTGAAAAAAAATTCAAGATCAGTGACCTAGGAAAGTTATCATACTTTCTTGGAATGGAAGTTACTTATACAGATCATGGCATATATGTGTCACAAGAAAGGTATCTTCTGAACTTGTTGAAGAAGTTTGATATGGAAAATTGCAGAGAAGCTTCAACTCCACTTGAAGTTAATCACAAGCTCAGTAAATATGATGGTGCAGACTACAAAGATATGAGGAAGTATCAATCTCTTGTGGGTAGTTTGATTTATGCTACACTAACAAGACCTGATCTTAGTTATGCAGTGGGAGTTTTGTCACAATTCATGCATTGTCCAAAGGACCCACATTGGATTGCAGGTCAAAGAGTTCTCAGATATATCAAAGGAACTATAAAGGAAGGATTATATTATCCTTTTACATCAGATTTGAAGTTGAGAGCCTATAGTGATTCAGATTGGGCAGGTAATCAAGATGACAGAAGATCAACTCATGGTTACATGATATATATTGGTGATAAGCTTGTAAGTTGGTGTTCAAAGAAACAACATACAATAGCATTATCATCAACTGAAGCAGAGTACAAAGGACTTGTGGAAGCAGCTAAGGAAGTCATATGGATGCAGACATTGTTCAAGAGCTTAGGCATTGATCAAGGTACACCTACAATACATGGAGATAATATGAGTTCACTTTATCTTGCAGCAAATCCAGTATTTCATGCAAGGACAAAGCACATAGAGATACAGTATCATTTTCTCAGAGAAAAGGTAATGGAGAAGGAGATTGAAGTGGAGTACATTTCTACTAAAGATCAGTTAGCAGACATAATGACAAAGAGCTTGGATGGTGTGAAGACCAGCAGATTCAAAAGCATGGAAAGAGTAAAAGAAAAGAAGATGATATGAAGAAACAGGGAATGTCAATTAGTGATTGAGGGGGAGCTATTGGAGAAACAATCACTAACTGGACATATATTTGAAGGTCAAATCTTAGGAAGAAAACCCCATGCCTATGTGAAGGGACAAATTCACAAATGTATCATATTTGTAAAGTTAGTTCACTTTAGTTCTAGAAGTTTTTTTAAAAATCACGAGAATACGAAAACCTATATAAGTTAGTTTGTATCAACTGACGCGGTGCGAGAGAGAGAGAGAAAGAAGAAGTAGAAGAAGAAGTTCATTTTATACGACTGTGTATAGTCGTGCTTCTCTGAGTGAGAAAGCAACTGTAAAAACTTCTGAGTTTTTTTATAGTTATGAGAAAGAACTGAGTAAAGTTCTGTGTATGAGTCTCTCTCCATCATCTCCATAATTACCTAATGTGTGATGAGTTAAAAAGATCAAGTTTTCCAAGCAACTCGATGCCTGGCATCGAATCTCACTTGATAAGTCCTTATCTTCATATCTGATTTTTATCTACTGCTAAATCTTCTTGAAAAGATGATGTTGTTGGAGCAACTCGATGCCTGGCATCAAATTCCAGTTAATAAGTCATATTCTAAGTGTGCATGAAATCACCTATAGTTTTGGTGTCCAAAAGATCAAGACTTTATGCGGGAAGTCGATGCCCGGCATCAAATCCCTGCTGAAAAGTGGCAAAAAACATCCCAAGTCGATGCCTGGCATCGAATTCTCGTTGCAAGTCGATGCTATGCATCGAATTCTAATTTTAAACAGGCGCTCTTACTACAACAGGTAAAATTTCCAGTTTTGGAAGGTCATATAGGGTCATCTTGTGAGAGCCATAACTTGAGTTCTAGAGATCCGTTTGATGCATATGATAGCTTCTTGGAAAGCTCTACTCTTCTAGTTTTAGCCTATAAAGTTTCATGGAGAAATAATACTTGAGCTAGGAGAAATTAGCAAAATACTGAAGGTATGTCATTTCGGTGACTAGGAATTTCTGTAGAAGCAAAGTTCTCACTTTAGGCTATCATTTCTCAAAGTTTGGAGTGGCAATGAGTTAATGGTGACCATAGAGGTGTTCTAGTGTCACATTAATTCATTTCTTGTGGTGTTTCATACATCAACAGTAAAGAGGATGAAAATTTATTCTACATAGATTCAAGATGTTCAAATCATGTTGTACGCAAATAGCTCTCTTATGTGATTTGAAAATTACAAAGCATAGTGTTAAACGTTAAACGCGGGACTAACTGTCAGTAGCACGTTTAAACATTTATTGGGTTCTTGGGAGTGGAAGGGGTCTGCTAGGTAGAGGCCCTATGCTTGGTTTCCCAAACTAACCACTTCACACACAGCAATACACTGATGCTCAAAACTCTATCAAGACTCCGTTACACTTACAATCTTACAGTACTCAACCAAACTCTCCCAAAGTTGACCGAACACACTACACCAGACTATGCAGTATCGTGATACAGACTTACTTGATGAACTCAAGAACTGTTCTGAATACAAAATACTGTAACACTAGAGACAATATTAGTAATTCAACCTTCACCGAATAGATACAAACAATCAAACAAAAACCGAAGACACCGCAGAACTCAACAATCTCAAACACACAGTACTGAAGGTCCAGTACGCGACTTAAAAAAGACCCTTACTGTAGCTAACCTTTACCGTATGAGGACAGACCTCAACACCGAAGACAATACAATACGACTCGGAGTTCTCAGAACACTACCACAATTACACAGACTTCATCCAACAAGTTACAGCACCTTACGAGAAAGAGCGACACCACGATACGCTTAATCAACAGAACAATCGCAACCGAACACCGCAGAACAACTCGCTCAGACAACAGTCTAACGATCAACTGAACGTCTATGTAACCCACGAACAGAAACAGGTATCAATAGACAACCAGACAGAACAAAAGTAGTGTACTCAGAATTGCTAAACAGACACTGCAATAGCGTTCCGCTTAATCACCCAGACAGACAGTCTGGTGATCCCCACGAACGTCACTCCGCGTCTCTTTTTCATTGCTTTATATAAAGATTACAAAGTATCGGTGTAACAACCTTTTGTTCGTGCGAACAAGATTCAGTTTTTACAATCGCCAATCCGGCGACCGACTAACACTCTGGCACGCACGGTGGACTCGAACCCGCATGTATATCAAAATTACGGTTCATCTATAATGCCTTCTAAATACATGGATCTCGCTAATCTAAGAGTTCGGGCTATTTTCTTCTTTAAAGCTTCTAACATCTGTTTTAAAGTATCTGGTTCTACTAATTGGGCATCTGTTCTTATGGAACTTAAGGAAATGGCTTCGGTCAGCAAGACTTCTGCCTGCGTCTACAGAAAAGCCTCTTGTAAATAAAATTCGTTTGATAAGGCTGCATCTCTGGATACTTTCATCTCTGCAACTTGCTTATCCATCTTAGCCAATCTTTCTTTCTGATTGTCGAGTTGGTTGTCTTTTTTGTCGATCTGCTGATTCTGGAACTGGATTGTTCTGGAGTAGGCATCTCTTTCTCTGCGAAGATCTGATATTACTTTTTGTCGTTGAGCTTCCTCGGTCAATAATCGTTTGAGAATACTGTTTACTTCATATAAATCTGTCTTGCATCTCTAGAGTTCTTCAGCAGTTTTCATAGCCAGATCATGCTGTTCTTGGCCTCGCTGTACCACTTCATCTAGTGTCTGTCTTGTTTCTTCTAGCAGATTCCCTAAGGCTACTCGTGCATCTTCTTTATCCTGTATCTCTTGCTTCAACTGAATGATTTCTGTATTTGCCTCATTTAGTAACTCGTCTTTTTGTCTGATCTCTGCCAGTGCTGCATCTCTTTGAGCGGTAACTTCTACCTGTTCAGCCATTCGGGCTTGTAACTCCTTAAGTTGTTCTTGTAAGGCTTGGTTTTTGGCTTTGGATACTATTAATTCTTCTTGTAGAGGACTAATGTCCGCCTCCAGCACGTCCACTTTGTGTTGAAATTCATCTCGGATATTCTCTGTTATTTGCTTCATTTGCGCAGGTAGTTGTTGTGAAAGCTGGATCAACATTTGACCCATGGTTGCAAGTTCAGCTATCATAGGAGTTGAAGGAAGTGGAAGATGAGGACGAGGTTGGGATGAGGATGCGGTGAGTAGCTGCTGGGAGTTTGGTGGAGAGTAGTTTGGGGATGAGGAAGAAAAGGCAGTGGTTTCTTCAGGAAGAATGGGTGGAGTAGGGATAATTGGGTTGAGTGTAGGTTCCGATGGGGGAGTGGGAAGAACAGAGTGAGATTCTATTACCTTTTCTGTGGTTTGTTGTGTGTCAGCGGTGTCGGCAACTGTGGACTCTACTGCTTTAAGCAGTTCCTTGAAAACATATTTAATTATATGTTCTTCATCTCCTTGCTTTTCCTGCTCCGATTGTTGCTGAGATGCTTCTTCTGATGAGCTTGTGTTAGATTCGGTGGGAGCCTCCTGCTCTTGTTGTTGTTCTGAAGAGGACTGTGCTGAAGACTCATGATGCATGGAGGTTGTGGTGTCGTGAAAGGTTTCTTCTTTGTTTGCTTCTTCTGCTTCCTTGTCATTTGCGGCTGACCCCTGTACTTCACTATCGGATGAACTTATCTTGATTCTTTTCCGGCGGAGAAGGTGGAAAATCTCTTCATCTTCTTCTTCATCGTCCTCTAATATTTGTGTAGATTCCTCATGGCGTGGAATGGGTCCTCGGGGTGGTGGTTGTGCTGCTAGAATGGTTGGAAATAGAAAGGATATGATGTGAGGGAGTCTCGACCTTGGCATATCCCCTTTATTGACGTGCTTGATAATTGCGATGCATTCTTTGTGTATTCGCCGGAAGAAATAGCCAAAGGTGAGAAGCATGGTAGGCTCTTTACTTTTGAAGTAGGAGAAACCAAAAACATATTAAATAGTTGAAAAAATCTTGCAAGTTAGGTTCACCCAACATGGAGCTTTTGTGGAAGATCCATGTCAAGGCCTCAAGGAGATAGCCAAAGGTGAGAAGCATAGTAGGCTCTTTACTTTTGAAGTAGGAGAAACCAAAAACATAGTTCTATTCAACTTTGGGTCTCAAACCCTAAGTGAGCTTGAAGTGTGGCATAAGAGGCTAGCTCATGTGAATGAAAGAACCTTGAAAGATATATGCAGGGATCAAAGTGTTCTAGGACTACCAAACATATCAAAGCAACACATGATCAACAAATGTGATGCATGTCAGATTGGGAAGGCACAAAGACAACCATTCAACCACAAAGGCTACATCCACAACAACTTATTGGACTTAGTACATACAGATGTATGAGGACCAAGTCAAGAAAATTCATTAGCAGGATCAAGGTATTATGTCTCTTTTATTGATGAACATAGTAGATGGACTATTCTATACTTTATCAAGAGTAAGAATGAAGTGTTAGATTGCTTCAAAAAGTATCTAGCATGTGTGGAGAATCATACAGGTAGATCACTCAAGAAGCTCAGATCTGATGGAGGGGGAGAATACTTCTCCAAAGAGTTTGACGAGTTCTTGCAAGATAAAGGTATCAAAAGGGAAGTGACTACTAGGTACTCTCCCCAACTAAATGGAATTGCAGAGAGGAGAAACAAGACATTGGTTGGATCAGTCAGAATAATGCTTGAAGAGATGAAGTTGCCAGATTATCTAAGGGTAGAGGCTATTTCAGCTGTTGTGTACCTTGTCAATAGACTACCATCCAAATCACTTCAAGGTATGACTCCTTATTAAGCATGGAAATGGAAGAAAACCTAGTGTTGGACATTGCAAGGTGTTTGGTTGTTTAGCTTATGTTCATATACCACTGCAAATAAAAGGTAAGCTAGATGAAAGGGCAACAAAGGTAGTGTTTATTGGCTATGACTCAAGTCAGATGGGTTATAGCCTTTATAATCCTTCAACTAAGAAATTCACTACAAGTAGGGACGTTGTGTTTGAAGAACACAGTTCTTGGTATGATGAAGACAAACAAAAGGTAACTCTACCATATGATCTTGATTTTGATTCTCATCCAATAAGAGCAAGCATGATACATAGGTCCAAGATCCAAGAAGTGATATAGATGATGACCAAGATGAAAGGGAAAAGGATTAAAAACTATGGAAGTCAAGAGTCAAAACAAAGATGTAGGAGTTTGGAGAATGCTCCAAGCAAGCACCTAGAAGATCAACAAGATAGAAGAAACAACCAGAAAGGTATGGATACAATTCCACATCTGTTACAAAGCACTCAATCTACTTGGCAAAAGACTCAATTTCACAGGAACCATCAACCTATGAAGAGGGAAAGGGAAACCCTAATTGGGAAAAGTCCATGAAAGAAGAAATAGATGCATTGAAGGAGATGTACACCTGGGATTCAGTTCCAATGACATCCAATCAAAAGGTAATTGGTTGTAGATGGGTATATGTTAAAAGAATAAGGAAACATTCTCACCACTTCCAAAGATGACTACAATCAAAACATTGATAAGTGTAGCTTCTACAAGAACTTGGAGACTCCTCCAACTTGACATAAAAAATGCATTTCTAAATGTTCGGATAAGTGAAGAGGTATACATGTCATAACCTCCAGGTTTTGAAAACCCGAATCATGCATCTTATCTTTGCAGACTTAACAAAGCATTGTATGGATTGAAACAGGCTCCTAGAGCTTGGAATTACAGGTTGGTTACATACCTTCAAGATCAAGGGTTCAAACCTTGCAACTCAAATCCTTCTCTATTCATCAAAAGGGATCACAATGAGGTTATCTATCTATGTGTATATGTAGATGATATTATTGTGATAGGTGATGATCTAAATGGCATTCAAAGGATCAAGAGATACATGCAAGAGGAGTTCAACATTAGTGACTTAGGTGAGCTCACATATTTCCTTGGTATGCAAGTGATTTATATAGATGAAGGGATGTATCTCACTAAGAGAAGATACATTGAAGAACTACTTTTCAAGTTCAGAATAAAGAACAAAAAGCTTGCAGGTACACTTTTGGACATGAATCATAAACTAAGTGTTTATGAAGGTGAGAAAATTGAAGACCTTAAAGAATATCAAAGCTTGGTAGGTAGCTTGATATATCCTACTCATACGAGACCAAAAATATCATATATAGTTGGAGTGCTTAGTCAGTTCATGCACTCGCCTATAAGGCCACACATGGATGCAACTAAGAGAGTACTTAAGCATCTCAAAGGTACAATCAATTAAGGTATATTTTATCCTTACTCTTTAGATTTGGATATCAAAATCTATTCAGATGCTGATTGGGCAAGAGCAAAGGATGATAGAGGAAGTACATCTGGATAATTAGCATTTGTAGGTTCAAAATTTATGTCATGGAGTTCCAAGAAGCTACCAAGAGTTGATTTATCCTCAACTAAAGTAGAGTATAGAGTTTTGACCATAGCAAATCAAGAGACGATATGGTTAAAAGCATTGCATACAGACTTGGGACTTGTAAGTTCCAAACTTCATCTTCTTGGAGATAATGTAAGTTCCATGCATTTGGCTGCAAATCCAATTTTTCATGCAAAGACAAAGCACATAGAAGTCCACTACCACTTTGTAAGAGAGAAGCTTATGGAAAAGCAAATTGACATTTTATTTGTTCCTACTAAGAAGCAAATAGCAGACATGATGACAAAGGCACTTGATGGGATAAAGCTTTGTAGATTCAAAGCTATAGAAGCTATTCAACCTATCAAAGAATGAACACTCAATCATACTCTATCTTGAGGGGGAGTTGTTGGAACAACAAGCTTTAATTATGCTTGAGGTGGACATGAACTTTATCAAACTCATCATTGGAATGATGCCACATATACTCCTTGTAGAGTTTTATTTGCATCCATTTGTTGTATTGAGTGTTTGATCATAGGATCACCCTCTTATGTAAGTTGCAAATCATTTAACTTTGTAAAAGGGAAAAGCATTATAGCAATTCAACCCTATGTATGACATCCTCTTAAGAGGAATTTTTCGATTTGTTACTGTGTTGGCTGCTCTCAGTGTTGTTTGAAATCACAATTTCTATCCATATTAAGAAGGTTTTGTGAGCTAGTAATGGTGCAAGTTATCTATTTTGCATCAAATTGTTCTCGTTGATGTTCCAAAGTATCTATTGGGTTTTATTGTACTAAACACAAGCTTCCAACGTCTACTCTACATATCCAAAGAGCTAGGGCTGGTCGTATGCTACTTTCCTGGACCAACTTCACCACTTGAAAACTCATCTTTCTAAGCCTCTCCATGCTTCTCCAACTTCTTTCAATCACCACTATTTATTTCCATTTTGACACCTATTATGTGTACATTCTGTTGGAATACAATGCACATTCACTATGTTATGGATGCTGCTATATGTGTTGCACCAGCTGTAGCATTGCAGGAATGGGGCATTTTAGAAGGACGAAAGGCAACTTGTCACCCATCTTTCATTGATAAACTAACTTCTTCATTGACAGTTGGCTCAAAAGTCCAAACTGATGGGCATATTAATACAAGTTGTGGCCCTGGAACAGCCATAGAATTCGCTTTATCGCTGGTAGAACAGCTATATGGGAAACAAAAGTTTGAAGAAGTCTCTAAGCCCTCTTCGATCAAAATCTGCAAATGAACCGTTGAGAGACATATTTAATCAGCATGAATGGAAAGCAAAAGGAACTCCTAAGGTTCTGGTCCCCCTTGCCAATGGGTCAGAAGAAATGGAAGCTGTCATGATCATCGACATTCTCCGTAGAGCTGGAATGAGTGTAACTGTTGCATCCATTGAGAAATTCTCTGCAGATTGAAGCATCCAGAAAAGTGAAGATTGTTGCAGCAGAAACGATACATGCGCATTAGATGATAGTTGTTCCTTCGGAGGGAAGGCATGAGTTATGAAAACCCTATCACATGACAATTTGTATCCTATATTTTGGCTTGTTGCATGAAATATGGTCAGATCAGTTTGAATGAGGAAGTATGATGTGAGTGCGAGGTAGCGTTAAGTCGGCAGAAGCACTCCTTTATGTTGTTTTCGATAATGTGCGAGTGTGAGGTAGCGTTAAGTTGGCAGAAACACTCCATGTAGATAGTGAATGTGAGGTAGCGTTGATTTGGCAGAAGCATTCACTGATTTTCTTTTTTGTATATTCTGAGTGATGGATGATGTTGGATATGGGATACATACCTTCATATTGATTTGGGTCTTCATATATGGATATTTAATACGGGTTCGAGTCCACCGTGCGTGCCAGTGTTAAGGGCACATCTTCATTTATGTAATTGACTAAGGTTCAATTGGAGGGTTGGGAGAAGGTTGAGTGTGAAGAGCCTTTAAGGCCACCATTTTGTATAAATATGGCATTTGTCTAATGAAAGATCTCTCTCACTTTTGCGTTGCCAAATATGGCCTTTGACATATTTCTTGTTTAGTTAATTTGTTTCAATTCTTGAATTACATGCACCTAGGGTTACGTGAGCTACGTGCAACTTTATTTTTCTTCTGTTCTGGTGTTACGAGTTAGCTATGACGTCGTTTCTTCTCCTTTTCTCTCTCCCTCTTCTCTCTCTGTTGCAGGAGCGCAAGGCCTTGTAACAATCATCAAAGCCAGATGGCCTCACATGCTATGAAGTAGGATGCTCGATACTCCGTCTTGGTGCATTACAAAGCAACTTTAGGCTGCTTCTTACTTGTCCAAGAGATAGGTCTTGAGCCAAGCAAGAATATGTACCCAGAACTAGACCATCGAGAATTAGGATCACTAGCCCAATCTAAATCTTAATATCTGGCGAGTTCGATGCCCCCTCTGTATAAGTTAGCATTGGTAGTGCTCCTTTGAGATCCTTAGCTTCGAAGAATTTATGGATCTTTTCATACTAGGCCCTAGGAGCTTGCTTAAGTCTATAAAGTGATTTGTTAAGTTTGTATACTTGATCTTCCTTTCCTTTGATTTTGAAACCTTCAGGTTGATCAACACATACTTCTTCTTGAAGCTCTCCATTGAGGAAATCACCTTTTATGTCACGTTGGTAAATGGGCCATTTGAAGTGTGCATTTAGCACAAGAATTACTCTTATAATTGTGGACCTCGTAGTAGGGGCAAAGGTTTCTTCATAATCAATGCCATGCTATTGCTTATATCCCTTAGCTACAAGTCTTGCTTTGTAATTTTCCAATGTACCATCAGATTTGTACTTGACTTTGTATAGCCACTTAACTCCAATGACTTGATGATTCAAGTGTCAATATTTTTCTTCTCAATTGCATCCATCTCTACTTGCATAGAATCTTCTCACTCAAGGTGTCCTTGGGCTTCTTTGTAATTGGAAGGCTCTGGAATCTGTTGAATCTGATGCATAAGTGCATAATTTACATAATGACTTTATTCTCGTTGCTACTTTTCAATGAGCCTTTGAGATCTTCTTGGTTGATGAGAAGTGCTTGCCTCTTATTTGTTCTTAGAAAATATGTTGTCCCCTTTGAAGTGTAGATGGGTGGACTCAAAGTTGCATTCGAATCTTTATTTGAGTATGTTTAAGCTTCATTATATATTAAATCTTTTGAGATTATGATGGAGTGGTTATCAAGATCATACAATCGATAAGCATTAGATTGTTCACTATAGCCAATGAAGATATGTTTCTTAGCCTTGGATTGTGACTTGCATCGATCTTCTTTTGGAACATGTATAATAGCTTCACTTCCAAATACTCTAAAGTAATTGGCATTAGGCTTCCGTCCATAGTAGACTTAACACATTGAATACGAAGTAGAAGAGATTATTAAAAAACATTTAACTGAGGAATCCTTAATTTTACCTTCATATCAAGAGGCTATTGCTAGGTATAGGGCAGCTCAACCATACGGTCCATAGAAGGATAGAGTAATAAGCATTTCATATTGGTTAAGTTTAGAGATTTATTAGATCTTTCATACGTTAAGTAGCTAGAGTTATTTGAACCTTCATTTATCCTAGTCTATAAGTATACTTAATTTACCTGAGTTTGTCCCAAACACCTAACATGTGCCGATCGAATTGGTGGATGATGTGATCCATCATCGGAGCAACCGATTCTTCCCAAAATTGGTGAACCCGACGTGAAAGCTTGGCACAAACTCCCAGGTATATAGGTATACATTTTATTTCTGCTCTGCATATGCAAATATGTACATTGGTGATTGTAGCAGTTGCGTCGACACCCGTTGAAGCAGTAGCTGACTCTCAAAATTTGTAATCTCTTGGTTGTCAAGGGCTGGTCATTGTGACCTGAGTGCCTCCATGGAGATTGACAAGTAGAAGGATCCTCGTCACGCTACCTTTGTCCCTCAACTTTTGTGAAAGCTACGATTGCACATGCATGACTAGAATTGATGTATTAGATTAATTTGACCAACCAAAATGTAAAGATTTTGCATAAAATCATGAACGCAAAGAGCCTCTTCAACAAGTTTATTCACGTATATTTCTTTTACTTTTGTTTACAAAATATCTTTTACCACGGCGACGC
Source organism: Ceratopteris richardii (assembly GCA_020310875.1). Taxonomy (NCBI): domain Eukaryota; kingdom Viridiplantae; phylum Streptophyta; class Polypodiopsida; order Polypodiales; family Pteridaceae; genus Ceratopteris; species Ceratopteris richardii. The sequence goes on along the minus strand of CM035441.1, from coordinate 108,774,704 downwards.
AACAAGAAAAAGAAATAGACGTACTACTACGTGAACTACATACATATATTTCTTTTCTATTAGTAAAGTTAGATTTATACAATATGGCTAATCAATTCGAAGAACAACGTATGTGGAAAATAATTGATTCAATCAAAATGGATAGGGTGAATTTAATGGGACAAATGCTACTACATACCTTAGATATTATGAACAACTTACTGAACAATATGGGCTACCTGAGGATCATAAAAAGGACACATTTATATGTATTTCTCATGGTTTTACCAGAGAAAGAATTCAACTTAGAGTAGTCCAGCCTAATATGACTTGGGAAAACTTTAAAACCCAACTTCTTACTGAATTCTCACATGAGGGTTATAGTAAGAATAATAGGGCTACGTTTATGAGATGGGTAGGAACTACTAAACTTTATCAACATATAACTCAAGGGTTAACTGAGTTATTAAATTTAACCAAATGCCTCAAGTAGACCGAATAGCTTAGAGCCGGATAAATTACGTAGTTTTCTAAGCATGCTAGATCCCTCTCTTAGATGTGAGCTTCAACCTATGCTTGAGGACGGAGCGACTGCTAGTGGGTTAACTGGCAATTGGGAGAATGTACAAGGAGTTGTCCATAGGCTAGCTCAAAGATAGGAGCGTAATCAAATGCAAACCCCTAGAATAAATGATAGAGATATGCTAGTTAAGGTAGAAAATGATCACACTTCTCATAACCATGGTAAGGATGAATTAGAAATTACTATGTTGAAAACTACAGTAAAATCAATAACCAAACATATGGAGACTTTAGCAACTAAAATGGCAACCATGAAAAGTATGCAGGAAATTAGATTAAGATACCAGGAGAAACCGAGAGAGCTAGAGCACAGTCCTAGGACTCAAATGCCAACTAGGAGAACATTTAATCAAGTTCATAGATGCCTCTTGTGTGATGATGTTGACCACCCACACTGGACATGTAGTTTATTCAAAGAGGCCAAACATAGGAATCGGGTCACTGAGGTTGATTGAAAGATCTATGATTATGTGACCAAAAGACCTTTAGCAACAAACTATGGAAAAGGGGGTATGAAGAATTTCTTTGAAACCTTTACAAGTCAAAACACTTATGCTTGTAGGCTTGAAAGTGATGACTCTAATTCTGACTTTTGGAATCAAGTTTATGATATTGCTAGTAGGGGGAAATTGACAGCTGAGTCTTTATATGCTACGAGTTCTAATATTAGAGCAAAGACATGTTGGAATGAGCCAGTAGATATGTTCTCTGTCTACGCTCATGAAATTAGTGTAGATGAGAAAAGGAAGTGTGATGAAGAGGGACAATATAAACGTACGAACAAAGCTAGAAAAGAGAGTGAGACTACTAAGTCAATTAATGAACCACCTAGAATGGAGCCTAGTCAAGAAACTAAACAACCGGAACAAGGGAAAAGTAAAGAAACTTGTAGAAAATTTAGAAAAGAAAACAACAAATGAAGATAGAAGTCAGGATAAACTTAATGAAACTCAACCTATACGTGAAGAAGGTGTTAAAGAAGAAAAATCCAAAAAGAAACCGCCTACTTTCTGATTGATCTCTCAAATAGAGAAATAGATAGACATTCGGAAGGTTATGGATGAGAAAATTATGAAAGCAGAGCTGACTATGAAATTAGAAGAATGATTAGCATTTTCACGAACATATGTTAAAGAAGATATAATGAGTATTAGGAAAAGATGAAGAGAACCCATAGAATATAAAACTGAGGATATAGAAATGGAAGAGAGGAAAGAACATGATGAACCTAAAGTTAGTATTGTTCAAATTAATGAATCTTAATATCGTGAATCATTTGAATATAAGAATTATTTGGGCCCCATAATTGGTCATATAGAAAAAGGAAATGGAGTCCCAAATAGTCACTTTACTAAAAAACATTGGGCTAGGGGAACTATTGAAACTATGGTTAAAATTGGAAATAATAACAAACCACAAATAGCTTTAATAGATTCAGCATATGAAATTAATGTAGTCTCAAGGGAATTGTATAGTGAGGGAAAACGGCCTACAGATAGAGACAATGGGTGGAAAATGAAAGTAGCTAATAATGCTTCTAGATATTTACTTGGAGCATGTGCAAATGTTTCGATCACTATTGGAGATGTTAAAGAGGAACATAACTTCTTTGTGATGGAGAGTGTTAATCTCCAAAAGAGTAAGTTATCCTTGAAGTTAGAGCACCTCTATATCAAGAATAACTTAAAATCTTCACCAATTTGAAGGATCAATGCTCAATTACCAAAATCTTGAACAAACTATGAAGAAGATGACTACATAGAAAGTCTGATGCACATAACTCACTCATTGACTTATCAAATGTGTAAAGTTTTTTATAAGACTTTGCATAAGGTGTCGCCTATAGTTTTCACACCTCCTCCAAGTTAAATCATTCCAAAAAACTCAATAGATCTTGAGAAATGATCTCAACAAGTCACCTATGTCTAAAAGTATAGTTCTTTATAGTCGACTTTGACACTTGCAACTTCTAAAGCTTGGTTCTCCCAAAGTAGAACCCGTTTAAGCCAATGCTTTAGCCATAGATGGCTTACCTTGCAACTTAAATTTTGACTCCTCATTTGTGCAAAACTTTACACTGTGCACTGAGAACTCATCAGTTCTTTGACCATCGAGATTGCGCCTGTTTCAGAAGGCACTCAACACTTTTTCACATATGAATGTTCCTACACATAATTCTCACGGCATGTTTACAATTAGGCTCTCAAACTTTAACCATAGACTCATTAAATGAGGAATTAGACACCTACAAAAGGATTCTTGAAATGATCAAGCACAGAAGGAGAACACATAGAAATATCGGGTGCAACTTTTCTTCATTATTGAAAAATTTTACATCTAGATGAGAGAGCTATCTTACTCACTCCACAAGTGTCTAATGACTTCTAATTCTCCCCAATTCTTGTTCTCTAACACTCTCTCTTATTTGCCCCAACATTTTTACTTGTATATATAGGCAAATATGTACAAGCTTATAACCATACAAAAGTATAAGTGAGCTAACTCTAAATTAATGTACATATGTATACACATCTTCATCCTCTGAACATGTACTTTCTTCATGCTTCATAACTTGATCTTTTCTTCAATCCTTGACTTCAAAACTTCATCAAAACTTCAATTTTTGATTGCCTTGCACCAACAGCTCCCCCTCAATCATCAATTGAGGTTTTCTCTATCTTCTTTATACCTGCCATGTCTCTGAATCTTTGTAGCTTTGGTCCATCCAAGCTTTTGGTTAGCATATCAGCTATCTGATCTTTTGTTGAAGTATGTATGACTTCAATCTCCTTATCCATCACTTTCCTTCTTGGAAAATGATATTAAATCTCAATGTGTTTAGTCCTTGTATGAAAAACAGGATTAGCAGCTAAATACAATGAACTCATGTTATCATCATGAATAGTAGGTGTACTCTAAATGATGTCAGAACTCTTCATAAAAGTCTTAAGCCATATCACTTCCTTTGCAGCTTCAACCATACCCTTATACTCAGCCTCTGTAGATGATAAAGCAAGTGTGTGTTGCTTCTTTGAACACCAAGAAATTAACTTATCTCCCACATAACACACGTATCCATAAGTAGATCTCCTATCATCAGGATTACCTGCCCAATCTGTGTCACTATAAATCTTGATGTTTGTATATGATGTAAAACTATAATACAAACCTTCTTTGAGTGTACCCTTAATATATCTCAACACCCTTTGTCCTGCAACCCAACGTTCTTTCCTAGGAAAATGCATGAATTGAGACAACACTCCTACTGCATATGACAAGTTAGGCCTACTTAATGTAACATAAATCAGACTACCAACCAAACTTTGATATAGCTTCATGTCCTTGAATTCTTCTCCTCCATATCTGCTCAATTTGTGATTCACTTCCATTGGAGTAGGTGCTACCCTGCAATCTTCCATTTTAAACTTGATCAACAAGTTTTTCAAATACCTTTCTTGAGTTACATACACTCCATGTTGAGTGTATGAGATCACCATTCCCAAGAAATATGACAAGTCTCCCAAGTCACTAATCTTGAAATCTTTCTCCATTTGCTTCTTTAGGCTTTGAATGCCTTTTTCATCTATACTTGTAAGAATTATATCATCAACATATATGCACATCTAAATGAACCCATCATCACTTGCTTTGACAAGCAAGCTACTATCTCCTTTAGATACTTAAAAACCAATTTCCTTCATGAACTTCACAAGTCTATAATTCCATGCCCTTGGGGCCTACTTCAAACCATACAAAGCTCTCTTGAGCTTACATACATGATCTCGATACCTTTCATCTCTGAATCCTTGTGGTTGCTCCATGAAAACATCGTGTGAAATATAACCCTTTAGAAAAGCATTCTTCACATCTAATTGACATAATTTCCAACCTTTACATGCAGCAATGGTTATAAGTGTTCTGATGGTTGCCATCTTTGCCACAGCTCTATAGGTCTCATCATAATCTATACCATATATCTAAGCAAATCCTTTCACAACAAGTCTAGCTTTATACGTAGACACATTTCCATCTGCAAACCTCTTTGTCTTGTAGACCCATTTGCATCCAATGATCTATTGACTATTTGGTTTAGGAACCAAATCCCATGTCTCATTTTCCATCAATGCATCATACTCTTCCTGCATAGCTTTCTCCCAATTTTCCTTACCTTTTGCCTCTTCATATGTAGAAGGGTCTTCATCTGCCTTTACCATATAAGCATAATCTTTAGTAGCCAAGAAAGATGTATCATAGCTATACCTTGTAGGTTGCCATTTGTGTCTTGATGACCTTCTGAGTTCTCCACTTCTTGATGTTTTTGGTTCATCACATTCTGGATCAAACCTTGGTACTTCTTCAACTTCAACCTATACTTCATTATCCTCTTCTTCATCAAATATCTGAACCTTTGATTTACCTTTCTTTTGATTCACAACTTCTTCATCACCTACATGAATATTGATTGTACCTGCATACCAAGTACCTTGCTCATCAAATGTAACATCCTTTGACACAAGGAATTGTTTTGTGGATGGACTCCACAACCTATATCCCATCTGCTTATCATCATATCCAATGAACACATATTTTTCAGCTTTAGGTTCCAATTTGTGCCTGAATTGAGATGGCATATATGCATATGCCAAACATACAAATACTTTGCAACGATCTAGAGTAGGTCTCTTACCCCACCATGCCTCATATGGTGCCATACCCTATAAAGATTTACATGGTAACCTATTAACCAAATATGTGGCTGTATTTACAGCCTCAACCCACAAATAATTGGGACACTTTTTCTCCTTCATCATGGATCCTGTAAACTCAACAAGAGTTCTATTCCTCCTTTCTGCTACACCATTTTGTTGAGGAGAGTACCTCCAAGTAACCTCTCTTTTTATACCTTCATTCCACAAGTAGTCACTCAACTCATTAGAAAAATACTCTCCCCCTCCATCTGACCTTAGTCTCTTCAACTTTTGACCTGTAATTCTTTCTGCATACACATGATAATGCTTGAATGTATTGAATACTTCTTATTTATCTTTAATCACATAAATAGTGATCCATCTGGTAGCATCATCAACATAAATCACATAATGCCTTGAACCATTGATACTGAAATCCTTTGATGGTCCCCACACATCTGTGTGTACCAACTCAAGCTTCTCTGAATACATAAAACCATGCTTGGAATAAGATTTCTTATGAGCCTTACCTAATTGACATGCCTCACATCTGTATGTCATATGTTGACCTGCAACATTAGGCAATCCAAGCATTGAACCATTGTTAACCATATCTTTAGTACCTCTTTCATTAAAATGTCCAAGCCTTTTGTGCCAAAGATCTAACTCAGAGATCTTATGTCCTCCATAAGTGAACAAGGCATGACCAACATTACCTTGAATCTTCAATGTGAAAAGTCTTCCTTCTTTCTTTCTTGAAAAAATTTGTTTATACCCATTGCTAGGGTCTTCCACAAACGCTCCTTCATTAGTGAACCTTACTTCATGACCTTTTTCAACAATTTGTCCTACACTTATCAGATTCTTTGGAATTGTAGGAGCATGTAAAACCTTACTCAAGAGAGTACTTCCATCCTTGGATTTCACTGATCCAATTGACTTTACATTGTGCTTTGTATTGTCACCTATTTGAACTACATGATTTGTTACCTTATTCTCCAAATCAGTCATCAAAGCTATGTTGCCACTCAGGTGATTGCTACACCATGAGTCAATGTAGAAGACTCTTTGGTCTTCACTTTGCCTTTCACAAGTTTCATTCATTATCAATGTTGAATCCTCCTTCTGATATGAAGCATAATTGTAGTAGGTATTGTTGTATTGTTGGTTTTGGAATCCTCTACCTTCATTTCTTTCAAAATAGCCTCTACTACCTCTACCTCTGAAATTACCTCTTTGATTTCTGCCACCTCTTCTTCTTGAATTAAAGTTCTGATTATATCCACCATTATTCTGAGTATTATGCCAACAATCATGAGCTAAGTGATTTGTCGTATCACAAATCCAACAAACTTTAACTCCATCTTTATTACTTCTGCCTCTTCCTCTACCTTTGCCACCTCCTCTTCCTCTTAGGAAGTTAGCCTGGCTAGTTGTACCTTCATCTTCATTTGCTTGTTGCTTCCGTTTGCTATTGTTCTTGTTATCCTTTCAATACATTGCTTGACCTGCAATTTTATCACCTTCACCTTTGACATCCTGCTCAAAGGTCAACATGTGCCCTAGCAACTGATTTAAATCAGGAGTAAACAAAACTAGTGATAATTCAATAGAAAAAATGAATGGCTTCCATTTCTCATCACCTCTCAAACCTGTGAGGATTTTCCTTACCAATTTATCCTCCTCAATATCTTCATCAACTGCTCCTAATGCATCTGCAATGTCCTTCATCCTTGTTACATAATCTGAAATAGATTGAGAGGCCTTCTTCTTGAATGTGGTGAACTCTACCCACAAGAATGCCTTCCTTGACTTTGTGGTGTTTTGGAAATGATCCTCCAAAGCATTCCATATATTACTTGCACTTTCAAGACATCTAATGTGAGGTAGCAAGTAGTCATTAACTCCCATATAGATAATGCTTCTAGCTTGAGCATCTCTCTTCATCCAAGTCTTCAAATATGATAATTCATCCCTAGTTGGAACACTAGGATCTTTGAGCTGAGTCTTTTCTTCTTCACCTGTGATATAACCTATCAGGTCTTTACTCATAAGATGAGCTTCCATCCTCATTGACGATGTTGGATAGTTCTCTCTATCCACTTTCTCTATCTGAAGAGAATCTCCCATCCTTTCTTCACCTGTGTATTGAATCCTTCAAGCTTTATGAGGAATAAGGTTACCTTTGCTTCGAATGAAGTTCCTTTTTTCTTCCTTGATATCTTGTGACCTCCTTCTCAAGCTTTACTCTCAAGCTTTCACCTTTTGTATCTTCAAGTGTTGAATTCTTTATGACTGCAGCAGTCAGGATCCTCCTTTCTTCAATTTTGATGCTTCCTACTCTGATACCACTGATGGAGAGTCTTAATCTCCAAAAGAATAAGTTATCCTTGAAGTTAGAGCACCTCTATATCAAGAATAACTGAAAACCTTCACCAATTGAAGGATCAATGCTCAATTACCAAAATCTTGAACACACTCTGAAGAAGATGACTACACAGAAAGTCCGTTGCACATAACTCACTCTTTGACTTATCAAATCTGTAAAGTTTTTGATAAAACTTTGCACAAGGTGTCGCCTATAGTTTGTGCGCACCTCCTCCAAATTAAATCATTCCAAAAGACTCAGTAGATCTTGAGAAAACAAGTCACATATGTCTAAAACTATAGTTCTTTACAGTCGACTTTGACGCCTGCAACTTCTAAAGCTTGGTTCTCCCAAACTAGAACCCATTTAAGCAAATGCTTTTAGCCATAGATGGCTTACCTTCAAACTTAAATTTTGGCTCCTCATTTGTGCAAAACTTTACACTGTGCACTGATAACTGATCAGTTCTTTGACCATCGAGATTGTGCCTGTTTCAGAAGACACTCAATGCTTTCTCACATATGAATGTTCCTACACATAATTCTCACAACCTGTTTACAATTAGGCTCTCAAACTTTAACCATAGACTCATTAACTAAGGAATTATACACCTACAAAAGGATCCTTGAAATGATCAAGCAGAGAAGGAGAACACACAGAAATATCGGGTGCAACTATTCTTCATTACTGAAAAATTTTACATCTAGATGAGAGAGCTATCTTACTCACTCCACAAGTGTCTAATGACTTCTAATTATCCTCAATTCTTGTTCTCTATCACTCTCTCTTATTTGCCCTGACATTTTTACTTGTATATATAGGCAAATATGTACAAGCTTATAACCATACAAAAGTATAAGTGAGCTAACTCTAAATTAATGTACATATGTATACACATCTTCATCCTCTGAACATGTACTTTCTTCATGCTTCATAACTTGATCTTTCTTCAATCCTTGACTTCAAAACTTCAATTGTTGATTGCCTTGCACCAACACTTTGTTCATGATGATTGCTCATACCCAATTATTTTGGGGCAGCCATTCATTTGTGAAGAGAGAATGGAAACCAAAGTACTTGACGATGGTAGTGCTTTCGCTAGAATTCATTCTCGTGATGGCCCAAAATCTATTCAATTTATGACGCTTTGCATTAATCATCCTCGAAATCGTAGGTCTTTAAGGAAAACCCCTTTGACACATTTAGAACGGGATTTCAAGTAAATGCCACTATTGAGAGAGATGACGCTGGACTTTGGTTCGAGATCTCGCAGACTCTTGTACATAATTTAGATAAGATGACTGTTTATTTTCCATCTACTGCTTTAAATATTTTGCATTTCAAACAAATTACTAGAAAACTCATAAAAACATATGAAAAACATTTAGAAAACAAAGGATATCTGATAACGGATGAAAACATTGAACATGTTATTGAAACCACACATTGTTTTTCAACATCAGAAGAACTAGAAATTTATTGTCAGAATAATTCTAATTCTCATAATGTCCTGTCTTCGCTTGATGTGTATGGATTCATTCAAGAATATGCTTCTAATATTGATAAATAATATGATGCCTTAGTGGAGACTAAATATAAAACTGTTAGTAAGAAGGTTAAACCCGCAGCACAACCACTACCTAAATTAAGTAATGATATTATAAAGAATGTAAGTCATGAGCCAATCCTTAGAGATTCGATAAATATTGGTCATGTATTTACTAAAGAATCCTTAAATCAAATTAAGTTAGTTGCTAGTGGTTTCCTTCTTCCAGAAGAAAAAGAGTATTCTCTAAAAATGATTGAGCAACATGGAAGAGCATTTTCTCTTGAGCCTTCAGAGATAGGATGTGTAGATCCTAGGATAGTTTCTTCGATGATTATTTTTACTATTCCCCATGTTCCTTGGAATTTGCACCCTATTCTAGTTGCTAAAACTCATCTTCAAGAGCTGATTAGATTACTTAAAGAAAAAATTCACATGCATATTCTAGAATCCTCTTCAGCTTCCTATTCAAATTGTTGGTTTACTGTACCCAAGAAGAATGGAAAACTTCGGTTTATCTAAGATCTTCAGCCAGTTAATAAAGTGATCATTAGAAATTTGGGTACATGTCCAATTGTGGATGAGTTTGCGGAAGCTTTTTCAGGCAATTCTATTTATTCAATGGGCGATCTCTACTCTGGGTATGATCAATTTCAATCGGCACTAGAAAGTAGAGACATTACTACCATGAAAACACATCTGGGATTAGTTAGGATGTGTACGTTACCTCAATGTGTGACCAATTTAGTAGCACATATGATGAGTGCAATGAATTTGGTTTTGCACGATTTCATTCCGCACATTACTATGCCCTTTATAGATGGCATTCCCATTAAGTGTTGCTTGGAAGAAGAGAAAGATAGCACTTTGGATGATTATGGTTGTCGTAGATTTGTTAAAGCTCATATCCTTGATTGCCAAAAGATCTTTTCACGGTTTATTCAATTTGGCTTAACATTGTCTATAGAGAAATCTATTTTTGGTGTTAATGAGGTCCTTATTGTAGGTCATCTTTGTGGCCATTATGGATGGAAGCCATACCCTCAGAAAATTGATGTCATCAGTAAGATTTTGGAGACATGTCAAAATGTGAGTGAGGTTCGTAGATTCTTAGGTGCTTGCATCTTTTATGTTATATGGATACCACATTTTGCACATGTAGCTGATTGTCTCTATGACTTATTAAGGAAGAAAAGAAAATTTTTATGGACTGAAAAACATACTCATGCGATGCATAGGTAAAGAAGTTATTGCAAGAAGCTCCAATCCTTAAGCGAGTAGATTATACAAAAAATAATCCTATCATATTGACTGTTGATACTAGCCCTATTGGGATATGCTGGGTCATACGACAAGATGATGAAGAGGGTAAAAGGTATGTTGTTAGATTTGGGGCTAAAATATTACATAACACTCAAAGACATTATCCACAAATTAAAAGAGAACTCTAGGGATTAGTCACAACATTAAAAACTGATTTAAAAACTGATAAAGAATATTTCATAGGAGCAAATGTAATTGTAGAGACACATCGTTTACCACTAATAGGAATGATAAAAAATTGTTCTTCACCTGATATTGCTATGCTTAGATGGATTTCTTATATTAAATTTATAAATCCGATTTTAACTCATATTTCTGGAAAATTTAATTCTGTTGCTAATATGCTTTCTAGAGCTAGGTATGCTGAGGATGATGAAGCCAAATTAGATACTGATGCGATTCATTATGATTCTCAAGCATGTGTATGAACAATTTAATATTAATGAATATGAAGGAGAGTGGCAAGACATTGGGAGGTATCTTAGTACTTTGATTAGATCACCTTCATGGTCTTCAAATAGATTAAGGAATATTAGAAAAAGAGCTTTTACTTGTTTCTTAAATTTGGAGACATGAAAGGGGGAAGATTAAATTTCCACAAAGGGTACTAGGAATTAGGCATCTTCAAATGCAAGTCTGAAAAATATGCATGATACTTTATGGGCTGGACATAAGGGATTTATAGCTACGTATGAGAAAATTAGGGAAGGTTATTGGTGGCCAGGCATCTATATTAATGTAAAGGACTATGTGAATTCTTGTGATATATGTCAATTACATTCGTCAGTTAAGCATAGGGATCCATTGCACCCTACCTATCCACCATGTATACATTATAAGTGGGTAGCTGATTAAGTGACCATGCCCAAAGGTATAGATAGGATGAGGTACATAGTTCTTGCACACGAAGACCTTACAAACCATGTAGAAGGCCGAGCTCTACGATCTAAAACCACATTCAATGTATGTAAATTTCTTCTTGAAGATGTAATTCCAAGATTTGGTTATGTTGAAAAGGTAGTAGCTGATAGGGGAGAATTAGATGCACAAGAGGCTAGAGATTTCTTTGCTAGGCATGGAATTCGTTTAGCTCTTACTACTGCCTATAATCTAGAGGCTAACGAAAAAATAGAACGAGGGCATTCTCCTATTATTTAGGCGGTTTCTATAGCTTGCAATGGAGAACCTAAGAACTGGCCAAGATTTCTGCCATTTGCATTGTGGGTTGATAGAATGACGTGCACTAGAACGACAGGGTTTATGCCGACAGAGCTAATGTACTGCCAGAAACCTATTTTTCTTGTGCATACTCAAATCCTTGTTGGAAACAATGTGCAATTGGTCCATTTTGTCCAAGACTTTATAGCATGTGTAGAACTTTGTTCTACTTCTTATACAAGCAAAAGCATGTAGCGCGTTGGCTGGATCATATTCCTCATACGAACGACTAGAGTTTGAATCCCATATGGTGCAGCGCTGTCGTCGAGATTTTCTCTCCTCTCTCACTTGTGAAGGCCTACAAAAAACATATTTGGTGAAGGTAGCCAGAATTCCCCGAGAAGTCCAGGATGCATCAAGGATGTCAAAGGAAGGTCACATACAAAGTTTCAAAAAAATCAAGAAAGTCCATGGTAGCGGTCAAAGCTGGTCAAAGCTAGTCAAAGTTGGGAAATTAGGGCAAAAATTTCATTGTCACCAAATTAGATGAAAATTCATATACTTGTAAAGATTGTCAAAGGCAGTCTATAGCCCAAATTTCAGCAGAAAATGGATTTTGTAGCACATTGATATGCTATGTTCATTTTATAAAAATGTAATTTTTCTAGTTTGACCCTACAAATTCTTGTATAGAAATTTATGTTAGCCATATGGTTTGGCATGTATGAAGATCATATGTGGCTACATATTTGTACAAATTTTCAAGGCTATCAAAGCTTCCTAGACACCTTAATGCCACCTTGCAAGCTTCCAAATGTAGTCAAACTTGTACAAGTTAGATTCAGATGGGGGATTTTTCTGCATATTCCTGAAGGAGATCTTTGGAAACATAGTCCTACAATGTTTCATCTTCATCAAAGACTTTTTGGAGGGTCAAAGAGCACAAAGTCCAGTTTTCAAGGTCACCGCAGTTTTCTAGAATAAGAAAATTGAAGGCTTGAATGTCTGCCACATGTCAAAATATGATTGAACCATGTTGTACGGTCAAGATGAGCTCATATTCAAGGGTGGAGATGCACTAAAGCATAAAGGAAGGAGGATCCACGAATTTTTTCCATAAAAGAAGACCTTTTTTACAATCAAAGATCAATAATGCAGCATTTCTCCAAAAATAGTGGCTTATCTTATCCGAATTGATGTCAGCATTGATCCGACGGTCCAGATCATCCCCAAATCCAATGGTGGAGAATGAGGGCGCCTAAATTTCACTCCTTTACACTAGATTTGATAGAAAGAACAATTCCAAGCCATTGATTTGATTAATCAAATGGTTGTAATCAAAAGTAGTGATCCTAGAGTTGAGAGTTGATTTCTCTAGATCCAAGGGCCCAAATTCATTCAAAAAACTATATAAACCCCCCTCCAAACTCCTAGAGCATCATTGTTAGGCATCCATAGGGCTCATGCTAGCTTACGGTTTCCTTGAGACGATCACCCTCGGTTGAGCGAGTGAGGATCCAAGGTGAGCTAGTATGAGTATAGAACCTAGTTTCAAATTTAAGTTAGAACTCCAATTTAGGATAGGCTCTTGAAACCAGCATCTCTATCTTGACTCACCCTCGGTGGAGCGTGTGAGTGAGTTAGAGCTGATTTTAATGAGTCTTAGACTTCTTTAGTTAGACGTTACGAGCCTAGACAGACATAGGGTCACTGGAGTGGAACTCACCTTCTTACGTGTGACATTCGGTTGAACTGTCATGGTTTGAGGGTCGGAACCACCTTTGATCAGTAGACTGCTTAGCATGACGTACACGACGATCTTTTACATGTAACTTAATTCAAATTCTTTTAATTCATGTCACTTGTCACTTGTCTCTTGTCACCTCTCTCAGTCTCTTAAGTATTTTTACATGTCTTCTATTTCTTCTATGTGTGAGAAGGCTCCGCAGTATTGCGTTGAACCAGTGAGGATGTTTCTTTGAGCTTGTGAGTAAAATCCATCATCATAATTCACTTGCATGCATAAAATCCATACAAATCCATACATATTTATTAGTTTCAGAAAGTGTATAAGAAGCTCCAATATTGGACCATTCTTCCTTTCGAAACTCATTTATGTGTAAGGATTCCATCTATTCTCATCATGCATACATATCATCCAAAGAAGGCTATACATATGGATTAGAATTAGGAAGTGTTTAAGAAGCTCCTCCAATGGACCATTCTTTCTTCCAAATTTGATTCGTGTGTATGGTTCTCTTTCATTCTTATCATTCATGTCATCAATCTAACTTGCACACCTACATTCCCATTCCCATAATTATTTCAACATCTCTCTCTTCTCCATACTCAACATTAATTTCACCTTCACATCTTTAAACCTTCCAACATTCATTAGCTTCATACACCCTGTGTGTGCCACGATCGGACCCGATCCACCCGGATTGCGATCACCTCCACATTTGAACCCGACGTGAATCGAACACGCAACCTTCTGAAGATGTCATAAGTCGCTTTGGGTACATAGAGAAAGTAGTTGCCGATCGTGGAGAGTTAAATGCGAGAGAAGCTAAAGAGTTCTTTGAGCGTCACGGTATTCGTTTGTCTCTCACTACTGCATATAATCCAGAGGCCAATGGTAAAATAGAGAGAGGGCATCCACCTATTGTGAAAGCCATATCTAAAGCATGTAACGGTGACATCAAACAATGGCCTAAATTCTTACCTTTTGCACTTTGGGCAGATAGAATGACATGCACACGTACTACTGGATATATGCCTGCTGAACTCATGTACTGTCAAAAACCATTGTTTCCAATTCAGTCTCATATTTCTGCATGGTCAAATTTGCCTTGGTCTGAAAACATGTCTACTGATGATTTTTTGAGTTTGCGTATTAAACAGTTAGAACAAGGTAAATTAAGACTTGATGATGCTGTTGAAAAATTAAGAGAATCTAGAATGAAGAACAAACATTATTTTGATAAAACTCATCGATTGCGTCCTAAGCCAATTGAAGTAGGAGATTGGCTGCTCATTTATGATAGTACATTTGACTCTCAATATGATGCACGCAAAAAGCTCACTCAACGGTGGTTTGGGCCATACATTGTATCAAAAGTCAACAACAATGGTACGTATGCTCTTTGTGAATTAAATGGTGCTGCACTAAAAGCTTTCATTGCAGGTAAAAGGATAAAGTTATTCAAGAAGCGTGATAATAACGAGTACATTTTGGATGAGGACATTGAAGAAGATGACAACAATGAGGCCGATTCATAAACAGGAGTATCCATGTTATAAAAAATAAAAATATAAATAAAAAAAGAAAAAAAAACATATAAGAATATCATTAATTTTTCAAGTTCATGTTGCTTTGTTTTTTTTCAAGTTCATTCTATTTTTTTTTTTTTTTTTTCCATGCTTGTTTCATGCATGTTTTTTTCAGTCTTTGCATCACATTGCATATCCACATCACTTGAATCAAAAAAGGCAAATGATGATTTCTCTACTTGTGTAAAATTTTATCTTAAGTAGTAACTTATCTACCAAGAAATTGTTTATAATCTAGGATTGTGGAAAGATTGGGCATGTAGATTTGGAGGTTTATTTTGGTGACAAGACTTTCATATATAAACATGCATATGTATCGTGTATCGAAAGCATAATTGTTGAAATCCTAGCTCCTGCTACTGCATGTTTCTACATCCTTAGTCCATCTCACAGCACTTGTATCGGAGTTTAAACGACTGTTCTCCGTCATCAAAAATGGTTGTACCTTGTATTGGGGTTTAATTTTTCCCCGTCATCAAAAAAAAAAAAAAAAAAAAAAAGAAGTTGCTACATGTTACCAAGAAGTTTACACTTTCTTCCACCCCAAAAAAAAAAAAGTGATCGTAACCATAAAGTTGCCGAATCATCATCATCATTAAAAAAAAAAAAAAAAAAAAAGAGCAAGCCAAAGGAGGATAAAGAGGCATAGTAGAATAAATCACGGGCTATATAGGCAGATTTATGCATTAGTGGAGTTTAGTTAGATTTCCTTGCATGTTATTAGAGAAAGAGCATATTCATATTTATGTAGGAAAGGAGTTGATCTAAAATAAGCTAAAGATGAAAGATGTCTCTTGAAAATCCTAAATCTTTGTTTATAATCATATTTAAGGTAGATTGCTTTATGAAAAAGGTACAAAATTTTCTTCAAGATGAGAGGAACTGATGCTTAAAACGACTCAATACAACCACTTCCACTTCATATTGATGCTTGTTTTTTTTCTTTCTTGTTGCCAATGTTGCTTGTTCATTTGCATATATGTTGCCTATTTGTTCTTTCATATTCATGTTTCCTGTTTCAATTATTTCTTTCATGCAAATTTTGCTTCATGTCACGTTACCTACTTATTCATGCATATAATCAATTTTCCTTCCATGTTTCTTATGTTGCCTATAAAAGAATTTGATGCCTGGAACATTTTGTTTTTCACAGATGCTAGAGTGGCGCTTCCGGAGGAATCGCAGATTTAGTGGGGGCGAATGTCGTCGAGATTTTCTCTCCTCTCTCACTTGTGAAGGCCTACAAAAAAAAAACATATTTGGTGAAGGTAGCCAGAATTCCCCGAGAAGTCCAGGATGCATCAAGGATGTCAAAGGAAGGTCACATACAAAGTTTCAAAGAAATCAAGAAAGTCCATGGTAGCGGTCAAAGTTGGTCAAAGCTGGTCAAAGTTGGGAAATTAGGGCAAAAATTTCATTGTCACCAAATTAGATGAAAATCCATATACTTGTAAAGATTGTCAAAGGCAGTCTATAGCCCAAATTTCAGCAGAAAATGGATTTGGTAGCACATTGATATGCTATGTTCATTTTGTAAAAATGTATTTTTTCTAGTTTGACCCTACAAATTCTTGTATAGAAATTTATGTTAGCCATATGGTTTGGCATGTATAAAGACCATATGTGGCTACATATTTGTATAAAGTTTCAAGGCTATCCGAGCTTCCTAGACACCTTAATGCCACCTTGCAAGCTTCCAAATGTAGTCAAACTTGTACAAGTTAGATTCAGATGGGAGTTTTTTCTGCATATTCCTGAAGGAGATCTTTGGAAACATAGTCCTACAATGTTTCATCTTCATCAAAGACTTTTTGGAGGGTCAAAGAGCACAAAGTCCAGTTTTCAAGGTCACCGCAGTTTTCTAGAATAAGAAAATTGAAGGCTTGAATGTCTGCCACATGTCAAAATATGATTGAACCATGTTGTACGGTCAAGATGAGCTCATATTCAAGGGTGGAGATGCACTAAAGCATAAAGAAAGGAGGATCCACAAATTTTTTCCATAAAAGAAGACCTTTTTTACAATCAAAGATCAATAATGCAGCATTTCTCCAAAAATAGTGGCTTATCTTATCCGAATTGATGTCAGCATTGATCCGACGGTCCAGATCATCCCCAGATCCAATGGTGGAGAATGAGGGCGCCTAAATTTCACTCCTTTACACTAGATTTGATAGAAAGAACAATTCCAAGCCATTGATTTGATTAATCAAATGGTTGTAATCGAAAGTAGTGATCCTAGAGTTGAGAGTTGATTTTCTAGATCCAAGGGCCCAAATTCATTCAAAAAACTATATAAACCCCCCTCCAAACTCCTAGAGCATCATTGTTAGGCATCCATAGGGCTCATGCTAGCTTACGGTTTCCTTGAGACGATCACCCTCGGTTGAGCGAGTGAGGATCCAAGGTGAACTAGTATGAGTATAGTACCTAGTTTCATATTTAAGTTAGAACTCCAATCTAGGATAGGCTCTTGAAACCAGCATCTCTATCTTGACTCACCCTCGGTGGAGCGTGTGAGTGAGTTAGAGCTGATTTTAATGAGTCTTAGACTTCTTTAGTTAGACGTTACGAGCCTAGACATACATACGGTCACTGGAGTGGAACTCACCTTCTTACGTGTGACATTCGGTTGAACTGTCATGGTTTGAGGGTCGGAACCACCTTTGATCAGTAGACTGCTTAGCATGACGTACACGACGATCTTTTACATGTAACTTAATTCAAATTCTTTTAATTCATGTCACTTGTCACTTGTCTCTTGTCACCTCTCTCAGTCTCTTAAGTATTTTTACATGTCTTCTATTTCTTCTATGTGTGAGAAGGCTCCGCAGTATTGCGTTGAACCAGTGAGGATGTTTCTTTGAGCTTGTGAGTAAAATCCATCATCATAATTCACTTGCATGCATAAAATCCATACAAATCCATACATATTTATTAGTTTCTGAAAGTGTATAAGAAGCTCCAATATTGGACCATTCTTCCTTTCGAAACTGATTTATGTGTAAGGATTCCATCTATTCTCATCATGCATACATATCATCCAAAGAAGGCTATACATATGGATTAGAATTAGGAAGTGTTTAAGAAGCTCCTCCAATGGACCATTCTTCCTTCCAAATTTGATTCGTGTGTATGGTTCTCTTTCATTCTTATCATTCATGTCATCAATCTAACTTGCACACCTACATTCCCATTCCCATAATTATTTCAACATCTCTCTCTTCTCCATACTCAACATTAATTTCACCTTCACATCTTTAAACCTTCCAACATTCATTAGCTTCATACACCCTGTGTGTGCCACGACCGGACCCGATCCACCCGGATTGCGATCACCTCCACATTTGAACCCGACGTGAAACGCTTCATGGTATTTGCTTCTGATCTTGTTGGGAGGTTGTGATCCATATCCTTTGTTTCATATTTTTCATCCTCATCATATCATCATCATCATTCTTGAGTGTTGCACTGGATTTCTCACAGTATCGTGCACATCTTCGTCGCGAAGTAAACACATTTGTGAGAGATCTAGAACATCGTGCATCACTTGCTTATTCACATAAGATGGAGGAAGGATTCAAATCCCTTATTGTTGAGAAACAAGGCCAAAGAATAGTCTCTTCTATGTTGAGAGAGAAGGGAAAATTCAATGGCATCAACATCACAAGCTACTTAGATTTGTTTGAAGAGCAAGCTATGATTTTTGGTCTTTCTGAAGATCTTTTGATATCATTCTTTGAACGAATTGTTGATAGCTCTATCATAAACCGTGTCACTCAATATGATAGTCTTCCTTGGAGTGATTTTAGAAAGGAGATGCTCAAAGAATTCTATCTTGAAGATTATAGCCAACATAATCGAGATGGATTCTTACGATGGGTCAATTCTCCAAAGCCTAGTAGCTCTATTACTCACTTACAAAATGAGTATATTAGACGCTATGAACAACTTCCTGATGAGGATAAGATAACTTTGGAACCTGATCTTGTGATCAATTTTCTTAAGCTTCTTCATCCTGAAACTCGTAGGGAAGTTGAACGGCGATTAGAAGAACCAGATAAGCGCTATGGTCTTACTGACAATTGGCAAAAAGTGCGTAAAGTAGTAGAGGCTGTAGCCCATAGACATCAAAGACAATCCATGCTTTATGAGCAAACTAGTCTGCCTCAAGCTAGCCTTCCACAAATTAAGGAGCAATTTAGAGAACAATCCCATGCTATGCTTTTTGACTCTACTCCTATTCCTCAAATGATGGAGCCTACTCAAGGTTTTAAAGTAGAGCCAAATAAAAGTGTAGTTGAACAATCTCAAGTAGATATTCTCACTAAGCAAATGGAAAGTCTTATTGCTACACAATCCAATTTGGCCAAGACTATAGATGCTTTACAATCTAATTACACCAAAACTTTCCAAAATCAAATGAACCCAATGACTTTTCAAGAGCCTAATCAACATGTTATAGCTACCAATCAAAATCCACAAATAGCTCCTACTCAAGCATATCAAGTTCCTCCAATGCATAATCCTCCCATGCATAATCCTTCAATGCAAAATCCTCATCCTCATGTGCAAAATCCTCAAATGTATCAAAACCTGTATCCTCAAGCTTCTCAAATAGCTTTTCAAAATCCTCAAAATCAAAATTTTCAAAATCATCAACCGTATAATATGGAAGCTCCTCTTGCACCTCAAGTACCACATGTTGCTCCCCAAGCTCCTCAAATACATCAATTGCATTTTCAAAATCCTAATTATCCTGTTCAAACAATACCTTATCAACAAAATCCTCAATTTCAAAATTTCCCACCACAAGTTAATCAAAATCCTCAAAATCAAAATGGTTTTGTGCGTGGCCCTCGTAGGTGTCCTTGGTGTGATTCGTTAGAGCACTTTTTGAGAGATTGCGAACTATTGAAGGATGCTAAGGAGCAACGACTAGTAATAGACATAGACAAGAAAATCTGTGACTATCGATCTAGGCTACCTTTGCAAGGAAATTATGGTAAGGGAGGAATGAAAAAACATTATGAAAATATAACCATAATGGACGTAGGAACTAGAGGAGTGAAACTAGAAGCTCTTGATGAACAACAAGTAGAATCAAGTAAACCCACAAAGGAAGGTGATTTTTCCATAGAGGCTTTAGTAAGAGCACGGGATGAGATTAGGAGAATAACGGCTTGGGAGTCACCGATAGAAGATCAATCTCTTATTTCTCACATATCCAATGTAGAAGAAAAACGAAAAAGAGATGAAGCTGAGCCTAGTGAAAGAAGAGTGACTCGAAAACAAACCTCAGAGGGAATAGAAACAATCATAGAGCAAGGAGAAACATCACAATCTAAAGATAAAAAACAAGAATCAGAACCCAATGAACAAAAACAAGAGGAGAAACAAAAAGGGAAGAAGACAAAGCAAAGAAAAACAGAACCAAAGCCTTTAGATAAACCAGAACAATCAAAACAAACTGAAGACCAAACACGAGAACATGAACAAAAACAAGATCCTGAGCAAAAACAAAAGAAACCAAAGAGAAAACCTAAAGCCATCTTGATTTCAGAAATTGAGAGAAAAATAGATCCTATGGAAATTTTAGATGACATTTTGCTTAAGAGTCAAGTGACTATGTCTTTAGAACAAGTTTTCTCTATTGCAAAGCTTGTTTTTAAAGATAACTTTATCGGCCTAATTAAAAGGAAGAGGTTTCCGCTTAATCTAGATACTGAGATGCAAGATTCTCTAGATCAAGATCAAGCTATGAATGAAGCCTTAAACTTTGATGAATCTGATGAAGAGAACTTTGATGATGATGAAGTAAATGTTAATAAAAATTTCTTAGGACCTATTCAACCTGACCATGAAAATCATGAAAACAATCCTGAAAGTCACTTTAAAAGAACATTTTGGTCTAGAGGTACATCAGAGATGCATGTTAAAATAGGAAATGATAAGAACACTATCACTGTAAATGCATTAGTAGATTCCGGCTCCGAAATCAATGTGATTTCAAGAGAAGTCTATGATAAGTTTCGATGGCCCATAGATAAAGATTGTGGATGGCGTATGAGAACTGCAGATAATGGTGTAGGTACCCTGTATGGAGCTTGTGCTAGTGTGCCCATATCCATAGGAGGAATCACAGAAGAGTTTCACTTTTTTATTCAAGATAATTGCTCCTATGAAGTTCTCTTAGGTCAACCCTTTATTTGTGAGAGTCGTATGGAAACTAAAGCCATGGATGATGGGTCTACCTATGCTAGATTTAAGTCTAAGGATGGAATGCAATCACTTCAAGTCATGACAGTAGGAGTGAATCATCCTAGGAATCGATTGTCAATTAGAAAGAAACCTATTGTTACTCAGGGTCATGAGCATGCTTGTAGTGATTGTGCACCTCGATTCATGTTTGGAGCTACATATGATCAAAATTTCGGATAGAATCCATTGTTGAGCGGGACAACAGTGGATATTGGTTTGACATCTCGCATCCAACCAACATGTACAATAGTTTGTCACTTTGTTTTCCACATTCTAGATTAGATTTTCTTCATAAGAGTCAATTGTCCAAGTCTTTTATCCAAAAAACCCAAAAAAATTATAAAAACAACAAAATCATGGAACATGATGAGAACATTGAGCATGTGATTGAAACATCTCATTGTTTCTCTACTCTTGAGGAGTTAGAGTTATGTCTTCAAAATTCTAATTCCCATATTATTCTTCTTTCTTCCCTTGATGAGTATGCTCTAATCCAAGAGTATGCTCTCAATGTTGACAAGTGCTCGAAATTTAACCAAACACATGATGCCTTAGTTGAAACAAAGTACAAAACTGCAGACAAAAAAATCAAACCCATAGCTCAACCATTACCTCAAGGAAGTAATGAAAAAATTATTGATGTGAAAAATGATCCAATTCTTCGGGATAAAAAAAACATAGGACATACATTCACGGATGAGACAATCAAACAGGTGAAAATTGGTAGAGATGATGACTTTCTTTTGCCAGCAGAGAGAGATAAATTTGAGAGAGTTATACGGAGCCATGGAAAAGCCTTTACTATGTATCCTCATGAGATTGGTTGTGTAGATCCTAAGCTAGTTGCACCCATGATAATCTTTACTATTCCACATATTCCATGGAATCTTTGTCCTATACCTGTTCCAAAGGCTCACTTACCTGAGCTAATGAAACTACTTAAGGAGAAGATAAACATGAGAATTTTAGAGCCATCTTTTGCACCTTACTCAAACAGATGGTTCACTGTGCCTAAAAAGAATGGGAAACTACGTTTTATTCAAGATCTCCAACCCGTCAATAAAGTCACCATAAGGAATGTAGGAACAGGACCCATTGTAGATGAGTTTGCTGAATCATTTTTAGGACATTCTATCTATTCAATGGGTGACCTATATTCTGGATATGACCAATTCCAATTAGCAATTGATAGTCGTGACATAACCACAATGAAAACTCCTTTAGGCTTAGTGCAAATGTGTACTTTACCTCAAGGAGCGACTAATTCTGTGGCTCATATGATGAGTGCTATGAATATGGTCTTACATGATTTTATCCCTCATATAACTATGCCATTCATTGATGATATTCCAATTAAAGGGAGTGAGGAACGTGTAAAGGACATTACTTTAGATTCATCTGGATGTCGTAAATTTGTTCTTGACCATATCTCTGATTGTGAAAGAATATTTCAACGATTTGAAGAGGTAGGTCTCACATTTTCCATAGAGAAATCAGTTTTTGGTGTCAACGAGGTACTTATTGTTGGACATTTATGTGGCCATTATGGTCGAAAGCCATACCCACAAAAAGTTGATGCCATTAGCAAGATTTCTGAAACATGTAACAACGTGAGTGAGGTACGTAGATTTCTTGGTGCTTGCATCTTTTATGTTATTTGGATCCCTCACTTTGCTCATGTTGCTGATTGTCTTTATGACTTGTTGAGGAAGAAACGAAAATTTATTTGGACTGACAAACACACTCAAGCTATGCGTAAATTGAAGAAATTATTGCTTGAAGCTCCCATCCTTAAGCGTGTAGACTATTCTGCTAACAAACCTATTATATTGACTGTTGATACTAGTCCTATTGGTATAGGTTGGGTCATAAGTCAAGATGATAGTGAAGGGAATAGATATGCAATTAGGTTTGGTGCCAAAATTCTACATGAAACACAACGAAAATATCCACAGATCAAACGAGAACTATGGGGTATGGTAACAGCTTTGAAAACAGACAAAGAATATTTCATTGGTGCAAATGTCAAAGTTGAGACTGATTGTTTGCCTCTCATTGGGATGATAGCCAATTGTTCATCTCCTGATATAGCCATGCTTAGATGGATCTCATATATTAAGTTCATAAATCCTGAGTTAGTTCATATTTCAGGTAAGTCAAACTCAGTTGCTGATATGTTATCGAGAGCTAGATTTGACGATGATCTTGAAAGTGATCTAATAAAGAATGTGAATTTAGTTGACTATGTTCCACATATATATGAGTATGAGAAATTTCATGAGTCTGAGTACGAAGATGAATGGAGAGACATAGGAAAGTATCTCAGTACACTACAACCATTACCTAGCTGGACTACGAATAGATTCCGTAACATTAGGAAACGAGCTTATAACTTTCTCCTATGTAATGGTTATCTTTGGAGACATGCTAAGGGTAAGGTTAAGAATCCACAACGAGTCCTTGTTAGTATATGATCAATGTCTACCCCTCATGATTGTATGCACATTTTGTAAGGCCCCCTTTATGAGGAGAAGCCAAGCGTGCATTACCCAATTGATGGGAATCCCAACTTGAATGTTGGATGAAGGTCATATTGGACCATGTAAGATATTATAAGGAAAGGGAGTTACCAGGTCCCCAATTGTGGGGTCCGGGGCAGCGGTGAGCAGCCCCGGCTGGGGGGTCCAAGGGGGCCAGCGGGCCCCCTGGCTGGGGGGTCCCAGGGGGCCAGCGGGCCCCCTGGTGGGGGTCCGGGGGCAGCGCCCCCGGCGCGACGGTAAAGGGAATATTCCATGGAATATTCCCTGTCGGAGTCAGAAATCATTTATATTTGTTAGGTCGGTTCAACCAGTCAAAGACGTGTATGGCAATTACGCGGGCGGTGGCCGCCCACGCTCTACCGCCCATGTATTGCCGTCCATGGCAGGCCACCCATGATCCTATATATACATGACTTCTGCACTACCTAAGACACTGAGTTGAGCCAGCATACCTCTACCTTGTATCTCCCTATCTAGAGTTGTCTAGATCACCATTTAAGCTCTACCTTGAGAGCGCACGGGTGGACAACGCCATCATCTTTGTACTTGCTGCTAGTAGAAAATTGTTGAGATTCTCCTATATCTGTTATCTTCTCTGCTATTGCTCCTGTGTTATATTGCGTAACTATTGTCTTACATGGTATCAGAGCTGTAAGGTTCGAATAGCTTGAGAAGTATCATTATTTTAGCCTACTAGCAGACTAGAATATCAATAGATTATTCGAGTGATTACATGATGGCTTCATCGTCGAACAGTAGTCTTGGTGCTTTAGCTAATGTTAATGCTGCACCTATTCGAATTCGTCCACCTGCATTCACTGAAGGGAAGCTGGATGGAACCAACTATACACTCTGGAAGTTCAAAATTTCTGCAATTTTGGACTCCTATGAATTACTTGACACTGTCATGGGACCGATGGGATTGGATCCAGAGCCTATACCAGTTGAAGATCCAGCAAATTCAAGATTGATGATTCAGCCAGATCCAGATCTTCTACGAGCTTGGAAGAGGCGGAATGCTGATGCATTATGTGCGATTGTCACTAGTGTAAGTGATTCTGTGCTTACTTTAGTTCAACATACTACTAAAGCACATGAGGCTTGGGGCATATTGGCTCGACAATATGAGACCAAGAACCACACTAGGATACAGAATTTAGAAAATCAGTTGGCAAATGAAAAGCATTCTGATTCTGAAAAGGCTGAAGATTTTATCAAACGGATAAAGCATCTTCAAGATCAATTGGCTGCAGTTGGTGTTGTTATAACACCAGAAGAGCTGGCTCGAAGATCTATACGTGTTCTTCCAGCAAAGTATGATGGATTAGTAACAGCCCTTAACACTCAGGTAAGGCCAACTCCTCTTACATTTGAAGAGTTTTGTGCCATGCTTTTAGAAGAAGAGATGCGGCTGAAGAATCGGCAAAGTACAACTGATGCTGCATTCTCAGCAAATGCAAAAGGTAAAGGCTCTTCAGAGGGATCAAAGAAGAAGCCAAAGAAGAAAAAGTTCACAGGAAGTTGCTTCTATTGTGAAAAGAAAGGCCATGCCATCAAGGATTGCAGAAAGAAGCAAGCTGATGAACGGAATGGGACTGTAAAATCATCATGGAAGAACAAAGAGTCTGCAAACAACACAGAGCTGGAACTTTGGGTAGCTATTGAAGAGGTATGTTCATCTGCTCAAGCTCGTGTTGATGAGCCATGGATTTTAGATAGTGGAGCTTCTCGCCATATGACTAGTAAAAAGGATTGGTATAGTTCCCTAGTGCCTCTGCGGGAATCCATCAATGTAGTGGTGGGAAATGACTCCAAGTGTCCAGCTGAAGGAACTGGAACCATCTCTTTTATCACTTCTCCAGGTGGTGAGAAAAAGTTATCCGATGTTCTCTATGTACCTACACTCAAAAGAAATTTGTTGTCAGTTTCTGCAATAACAGATCGTGGACTTGAAGTTCACTTCAATAAGAGTGGTGCGGAAATCATGGATTCATCAGGTAATGTTGTAGGTAAAGGCATTCGACGGGATAACTTGTATGAGTTAAGTGCTTTAACTGCTACAGAAGATAAAGATGTAAGCAGGTTATGGCATCAACGATTTGGGCATCTCGGATTTGCAGTTTTGAAGGAGATGCAACGAACAGGGATGGTTGCTCATATGCCTGCATTTTCAGAGTTGCAGGAACCTTGTGAAGCTTGTATGATGGGCAAGCAACATCGAAAGGCATTTCCAAGAGAGACCAGTAATCGATCTCAAGCTCCTCTAGAGTTGGTACATGCTGATCTCTGTGGTAAAATGTCTACACCTGCTTTAGGAGGATCTTTCTACTTCTTGCTGTTAGTCGACGATTATAGTAGAAAGATGTGGGTTTATTTCATTCGAGAGAAGGCTGATGCTTTTGAAAAATTTAAAACGTGGCATAAGTATGTAGAAAATGAATCAGGAAGGAAACTAAAGAAATTTAGAACAGATAGAGGAGGTGAATTCTTGTCAACAGAATTCAACAATTACTGTAAGGAGCATGGTGTGAAAAGGCAACTTACCACAGCTCATACACCCCAACAAAATGGCGTTGTTGAGCGCAGGAACAGGACAGTAGTTGAAATGGCTCGTTGTATGTTGAAGGCTCAAGACATGCCTGATTCATTCTGGGCAGAAGCAGTCAATACAGCAGTCTACATCCTCAATCGAAGCTACACAAAAGCACTGAAGGGGATGACTCCTCAAGAAGCATATTCTGGTAAAAAGCCTTCAGTTTTGCATTTCAGAATTTTTGGTTGTTTCTGTTATGCACATATTCCTGATTCAACAAGATCAAAGTTGGATTCAAAAAGCAAAAAGTGTGTCTTCCTAGGATATAGTGAAGAGTCTAAAGCATACAGGTTATGGGATCCTGAGGCAAGGAAGATTTTTGTCAGCCGAGATGTGGTGTTTGATGAACGACCACACTTAGTAGAAGATAAAGGTAAATCTACTATCTCATCAAGCGGAGAAATATCTCACCTTGTGCCTATCAAAAGACATGTTAAAGTTGAGGAGGAGGAAACATCTGATGGAGAAATTTCCTCAATAAAAAGCCAACCAGTTGTAGCTGCACTGCGTAAGCCACTACCGAAGTGGGCACAACAGCTCTTTGATGATCACAATCCACATGTAGATGTACCAGAATCATCATCAGATGGATTACGAAGATCAAAGAGAATAGAGGAGCAAAGAAGAGCCTCAGAACACATTGTTAACATGGCTCTAATGGCAGATATCATGGGTTCGATAAAGGAACCTACCACCATTGAAGAAGCCATTGATGATCCAGATTGGAGAGCGGCAATGCAGTCTGAGTATGATAGTATACTCAAAAATGATACATGGGATCTAGTCGACTTGCCGCCAAAGAAGAAGGTAATAGGTACTAAATGGATTTGGAAAGCTAAGTATAAAGCTGATGGAACATTAGAAAAGTATAAGGCACGATTAGTTGCACAGGGTTTTTCACAGATTGAAGGATTTGATGTTCAAGAAACTTTTGCACCAACAGCACGCATGACAACTATTCGGACGGTACTTGCAGTAGCTGCACAAAAGTCTTGGCCTATTTTCCAGATGGATGTCAAATCTGCATTTTTGAATGGTCACCTCAAGGAGGAGGTATATGTATCTCAACCACCAGGTTTTGAGGTGCCCAATTCAGAAAATAAAGTTTGCAGGTTGAAGAAAGCTTTGTATGGACTTAAGCAAGCTCCACGGGCTTGGTACCAACGAATAGATCATTTTTTCAAAAATATGGGTTTTGAAAGAAGTACTTCTGATGCTAACTTGTATGTAACGAAAAGGGATAGCAAGCTAGTTGTTGTCATTGTATATGTAGATGATTTGATCATTACAGGAGATCATCTAGAACTCATCAATCAAACTCGGATCAGCTTGGGAACTGAGTTTGAAATGACAGACTTAGGTCTACTCCATTTTTGTCTGGGAATTGAAGTATGGCAAAGGAAGGATGGCATTTTCATCTCACAACAAAAATATTCCAAAGAAATTCTCAAGGCATTTGGAATGATGGATTGCAAACCAACTAGCACACCTATGGAGGTAAATCATAAGCTATCTATGGATGATAACATGCCTGATGTAGATGCTAAGAAGTATAGGAAGCTCGTTGGAAGTCTTATTTTTTTGTGCAACACTAGACCAGACATTTGCTATGCTGTTGGAGTGTTAAGCAGGTTTTCCAACAAACCTAAGGAGAGTCACTGGAATGCTGGAAAATGCATTTGAAGAACTATGGTGCAAAAATTGGGGCTCTTGAGCTAAGTCCTCAAGGGTATGCCGATGAAGAGGTTTCCAAATCTATCATGGTTATGGTGTTGCCAAAGTAAAGATACTTACCATGGTGAAGGGTTGATCGATATTTCTCTCTTCGTGTTGTACACCCGGTCTTTGGGATGAAACATTGTTGATGAATGTCTGTGTTGATGGTCCACTGATGAGATTTTTTGAGTGGCTAGTCCTGTCTCCTCTTTTCAAAGAAACATTTTCCAAATACTGAGAATTGAATTTCTTTATATTCCTGGACAAACAACATTGGGTAACTACACCAATCTTACTTTCACATATTCTCTTTAGCTCACCATAAGTAGGAGTCTTCTCACCCAGTATACAAACAAGGATTTTTAGGGTACCAAACTAACCTTGTAGATATCTCCTTAGATGCTCTCGTACATACAATAGTTAAGCATCGCTCAAGTTGTGGACCTTCAAGATCTTCCCTCCTACCATGGTAAGGGGAAACAATAGTTGTGGATGCCATGTTCATGCCAAGTGCTTCTACCAAATAAGGCAGCAATAATATCATCTACTAGCCGAGACACACTTCTATCCAAACTGATAAATGCCCAGGAATCAACGGTTCCACCTTCAACTAAGCATGACTCATTCATGTTCCATGAGCCAAACTTGGGAACAAGTTCTTTCTTTCTCTTTTTTTTTTACCCCTTTTTTTTCTTTTTCTCTTTTTTTTTTTGAGAGGAACAATGTCATAAAACAAGAAGACAAAGTTTAGTATCAAAAAATAGTTTACATGTGTCAATGTGCTCTTGTGCATGGGACTCTCAATTGTATCTATGCACGACCATGTAATGTGGCCCTATATTAATGCATACTTTGGAAATGCATGACGTGAATGGTGTAAAAGACAGGGTTGTGCAAGGAGCACATGGTTGTTGCTCATCGAGGC
Organism: Ceratopteris richardii; assembly: GCA_020310875.1. Lineage (NCBI taxonomy): Eukaryota > Viridiplantae > Streptophyta > Polypodiopsida > Polypodiales > Pteridaceae > Ceratopteris > Ceratopteris richardii. The sequence goes on along the minus strand of CM035441.1, from coordinate 108,745,692 downwards.
TTGCAATGTTATTTGCGGATGTTGATGCCATGTGTCGTGGAGGTATCCATTGGATCTCGAGATGACAGTTGATCCTTCCTCCTTATAGGGATCCATGTGAGAATGGTCTTCGACTGCTTAGTGATCTCCTTTGATTGCTTCATGTTTGGATGGTTTCTTGAGGGTTTGATCCTTCGTGGTTGGCTCTTTGGTTATGTGGGGGCATTGGGTGCTTTTGGCTTCCAAACCCATATCCTTGATAATTGTCTTCTTGCCATTGCTCAGGAGGTGATTTGATCTTCTTTCGGTCTCTGTGCTTGGTTCTGACCCTTTTCCCTTCTTGGCTTCTTTGTTGAGACCTTTTGCATGGTGGAGAGCATAGGGCATTGTGCATGTAAGATTTTCTTGGGTACCCACATTTGTGATTGCCCTTGTTGAGCTGCAGCTAATTTTTTAGGCACCCAAACTTGTCGGATATCTTGTGGTTGAGCTTGTCCTAGCTTCTTCCTTCGTCTTCTGGCCTGGTTGGCTTGCCTGGATGGGATTTGTGGGGGCAAGGCTAGTGGTTGCTGCATAGCCGATCTGCTTCATGCCCAGAATGGCTTTCTTGTTGAATGGTGTCTGTGTATTTGCTATAGCAGTTGTCTTGAATTGTTGTGTTTGCTTCTGAGGTTGAACTACTGTGGGTGCTTTACCCTTCAAAACAAAAGGAGGGTTTTCTTGCCTTTGCGACTGTCCTTCCATGATTGAGTCCTTCTGGATCATAGAGCTTTTGACACATACAACATCTTGCTCATGAAGATTAGTCTTAGAGGAACTAAGAGAGTGTGTGGTGCCATGATCTGTGAGCATACAATTCTCTAATTCTATGTAATGCATTGTTCATGTACCCAAACTTGAAGAAGTTGACTTCTGAGGTTCAGGTTGACTGCATGGTCATAAATCCAATCTTGACCCAAGACAAGTCGTTCGGTAAGGTCCACATCTTGGCACACTAGCATTTGACTCTCATTGGAACATCTTGAAGATAGATGGGAAGCTCTACCTCACCCAAACAAGGGGTTTCCACACCTCCCAATCCTATGAGATAGGCTTCTATGAGATTGATGTTCAACTGCAAGTCTTGGCAATAGGAAAGTCTAACTCCACTAGTTGCTGCACCTGAGTCAATCAATGCTCGCATAGTCCTTAAATTCTCTCCGTGTCCTACCTCTAAGGTCACAAACGGACGTCGGTCAATTATTCGAGAAGTAATTATGCTCGATTTTTGGCACATGCCCATGTGATATTTTGGGCTTTCGGGTTGACATCCAGGCCAAGTCCCCTTAACTTATTTTGCCCAATGCGCTCTCTAGCCTCTGCCTGTGCTTCTTCTCTAACTCTGAATTCTTCTTCTTTTCGCTTCTTAGTAGTGTTGAGTCTCATTAACATATCCTCTATAAGAGGTTCTTGATAGAGCTTGACCCTACATCCACTTATATAGTTTGGCAAGATGTCACCTTCTAGAGTGGCCAATTGAACTACACCGCTAGTGGAAATTCTATTAATGATCATGGGTCCATATCCTCGTTTCTCCAATTTACGGGCATGCTGCTTTAGTGTATAAACCAACACTAGATCTCCCTCTTTTAGTCCCTTATCCTTGATGTGTGCATCAAAGTACGCCTTTTGTCTTTTCTTTACAGCATAGATGCCTGCTGCCGCTCGTAGCCTTGTCTCACCTAAGCGTTCTAAATTAACGATCCTAGAGGACAACTCATGTCCATTACACTCATGCTCTTGTGCTACTTTTAATGCTAGGATTAGAAAATCTAATGGTAGCACAACATTCTTTCCAAAGACCATCTGAAATGGGGTGGCATTGAGTACTATTTTGTAAGCAACTCGGTAAGCCTAAATAGCATGGTGAAGTTGTTTATCCCAATCGGAGCATTTATTATTTACAAGTTTTGTCAATACATTAGAGAGGATCTTATTGGTGCTCTCCGCTTGTCTGTTAGCTTGTGGATGATAGGGGGCAGACTTCTTATGTACAACCAAGAATTCTTGGAGAAGATTTTCAATGACTTCATTCAAGAAGTGTGTGCCTCTATCGCTTACTAACTCCATGGGTAATCCATATCTAGTGAACACATTCTCGAATAAAAACTTAGCCGTTGTTTGAGCATCATTCTTTGTTGTGCCTTTTATGTCTACCCACTTTTTCAGGTAATATGTGGCTACAATAATGTACTCCGCATGGGAGTTTCTTGCTGGGGGGTTAATAGGACCAACAAAGTCTATACCCCACTTCGACAATGCACGTCCTCCCATCATTGGTCGCAAAGGCATCTCATCTTTTCTGATCAGATATTGTGCACATTGGCATGTGTCACATTTCTTAACATAGGTATGTGCATCCACATGAAGAATGGGCCACCAAAGTCCTGAGAATAGAATGGTCTTGATTACTCGGTCAGGACCGAAGTGTCCACCTACAACACCACTGTGTGCAGTCTCTAAGACTTTTAGATAGTCTGATTCATGAACGCACAATCTTAGGTAACCATCCTTGCCTCTTTGATATACGTTGTCTCCAACTAAGGCATAGTTCTGAGCCTCTTGCTCCATGCTTCGTCTTCTTGCTAGACTAGCCTCACGGGGTAGTGTTCCCGTTCTCATAAATTCTACCAATGGAGCACTCCAATCTGGAATTAATGACACGTGATAAAGGGTAGCATGCTCCACTCGGGGTTTTTCCTGGCAGATTGGACAATTCTTAATCCACTCATGTATTTCTTTATCCATACTAGGTCAACACACTCCTAAACGTTTTAGATTCTGTAATGTTCCTTGTTTAGAATAGTGATTTCCTAGCAATCCTTCATGGGCTTGTTGCAACCAAATGCTATGTTCATTGTCCTCAACACAACAAGCTAGTACACCTTCTATATCTTGTTTGTACATGCTTCCTACCAATATGTGATATTTTGTGATTTTACAATTTCATCTTTGTTTGTTTTCACATTCTTATTTGCGGGTCCAAAGGTTAGGATAGGTACCAAATTATTTGCCCATTTAGGAACAACCTCTAAATTGAACAGATAAGCGTTGAGTAGGTCATCAGACACTCCTTGAGGTGACTCTTCTGAAGTAATGCGAGAAAGGTGATCTGCCCGGAGGTGGGTTCTACCTTTTCTAACTTCAAAGTCATATTACATTAGTAAGAGGAACCATCCACTAAACGTCCTGTATTGCAAGGTTTATTGACCAAATACAATAAGGCTTGATGATCAGTAAAGAACTTGAATTTGTTGGCCAATAGGTAGTGTCTAAACTTCTTCACAACATATACCATGCCTAAGCCCTCTCGCTCAGTTGTGGTATAGTTTCGTTCCATTGCGGTTAGCTGTCTACTAGCATATGCTATGGGTAAATCTGAATTTCCTTCACCGGTGGGTTGTGCTAGCACACATCCTAGGGCATGATTGGATGCATCCACATGGACACGAAATGGTTTATTCCAATCAGGAGTGTTCAGTATTGGTGATGTGCACAAACGTCTCTTCAGTTCATTGAAGGAATTTTCACATTCATCGGTCCACTCAAATTTTGCCAACAAGGCATAAAGAGGCTTAGCTATGATCGCATACATGTGAATAAACCTACGGTAATATCCACAATGGCCCATAAAGGCTTGTACCTCTTTAACATTCCTTGGTCTTGGCAACTCCGCTATGTCTCTTACTTTATCCTCATCTGTAGATATTCCGTTCTTAGAAACAATATGACCTAAGATTTTACCTTGTCGTACCATGAATACACACTTTTTCTGGGTTCAGACACACTCGATATTCTCTACACTTGTTGAAGATTTTTCTGAGCTCAGGGATGTGGTATCTTCTTTCTTGGGAATGAGCACATAAATCATCCACATATACTTCTAAGCTCTTTCGCAAGAACTCTTTGAAGACATGACACATGAGCCGTTGGAACGTTGCAGGGTGCAATTGTGAGCCCAAATGGCATCACACGAAATGCAAAGATTCCCCATTCAGTGGCAAAAGCCGTCTTGTGTTGATCTTCTGGGGCAATGGCTTCTTGGTTGTAACCTGAAAATCCATCAAGGAAGTTATAAACTTCCTTGCCTACAACACGCTCCAATAAGTGTTCCGTGATTGGAAGCGGATAACTATCTCTGATTGTAGCAACATTAACTTTTTTAAGGTTAGTACACACACAACTTTCCATTCTTCTTGGGCACCACTGCAATGGGGGACACCCATTCAGTATGCTCAATCTCATAGATGAATCCAGCTTCAATCAACCTGTCAATTTCTTCTTTTATTTTCACTACGTAAGTGTCATTATTTGTGTAGGTTTTTTGTTTGGTGGGCTTGGCATCAATAGTCATGGGGATTGTATGAGAGCATATTCTCGGATCTACCCCCTTTAAGTCTCTATAGTGCCACGGACACACGTCCCTATATTCCCTTAATAGAGCTACGAGCTCCATTTCTTCTTCTGTACTTAGGTCATCTCCTATGTATGTACATCTCTCTTCGCTCTCCTCAATGGTTACAACAAATTTTTTTGTCTTTTCTTTATTGTCGTATGCTTCTCCTATGGTGACCTCTCTCTTAGGCGTTCGTACCAAAATTTTCCTGTCTTCAATTTCATATTTCTTGAAATTCTCTGGTACTTCAAACAAGGATTCCTCCTCTTCTTGTTTCACTACTTTTCTTTTCTTTTTCTTCTGAGTGCTCTCACTTTCATCCTTTGAATTTACTGTTTTAATGCTTGTGAGAGGTTTTTTTTGTTTTTGAGTAAACACTCCTACATCTTCTAGATAGTGCTTCTCTGGGTTAAAGCAACTATCCATCACAATGGACTCTAGATCATCGTCGTGCTCTTCCTCTTCTATGACATCACTAGGGTCACATTCTTCTAGCAATGGCTGACACGTGAATACAGAGATATCATAACCCTCCTCATCACAATGAGGTGTCCATTGTTCTTCATTGACCCCAATGTCCATGGTGGCTAAAATTTCTGGCCAGCCATGAGGCTCAAATTCCTCATCTAGAAAGATCATCGGTGTGTACGCTGGGTCTCTAACTGGTCTATCTCCTGGTGAAGTTCCTTTCTTCTCTCACCTTTAAACGTTTTTCCTCTTCCTCCATGACCTTTCACATCCACAAATGAGTATCTTCATGCAACTAGGATGGATCAGGTGAACTTCCTGAATGCACAGAGATATAATCTTCTTTCGCTTTGTGGATAGTATTCCAATGTAGGGGTGGTACATCTCTGAAGGTGTAATCCTTCAAATTGACCTTGGTGGTGACCCCTAAGTGTTGTAAGTACAAGGAGGTGGTTCCCCAATCCTGTACTATTTGCAATTGTCGTAGGAAGGGTCTTCCTAGGATCATCTCATAGACATTATTTTTCTCAAAGTCACATATAGCAAATGTATGTTCAAACTCTACACCACAAGTGGTTAGAGTTATCCCTTCTAGCAATCCTAGAGGTCTTTCAAAATGACCGTCGTGTTGGTGCAGGGCAATCAACAATTGAAGTTTTGATGAAGGTTTAAACTCAAGGACTGAAGAAACGATCCAGATATGAAGCATGAAGAAAGTACATGTTCAAAAAATGAAGATGTGTATACATATGTACACTAATTTAGAGTTATCCCACTTATACTTTTGTATGGTCATGAGCTTGTAAATATTTGCCTATATATACAAGGAAAAATGTCGGGGCAAATATGAGAGAGTGTGTGGGAACAAAAATTGAAGAGAATTAGAAGTCATTAGACACTTGTGAAGTGTGTAGAATAGCTCTCTCATCCATATGTAAAACTTTTCAGTAATGAAGAAAAGTTGCACTCGATTTTTTTGAGTGTTCTCCTTCTGTGCTTTATCATTTCAAGAATCCTTTTGTAGGTATCTAATTCCATAGTTAATGAGTCTATAGTTAAAGTTTAAGAGCCTAATTGTAAACAGGCTGTGAGAATTATGAGTAGGAACATTCATATGTGAAGAAGTGTTGAGTGTTAAACATGCGCAATTTTGATGGTCAAAGAATTGATCATTTCTCAGTGCACAGTGTAAAGTTTTGCACAAATCAGGAGTCAAAATCTAAGTTGGAAGGTAAGCCATCTATGGCTAAAAGCATTTGCATAAAGGGGTTCTAATTTGAGAGAAGCAAGCTTTCGAAGTTGCAGGTGTCACAGTCGACTGTAAAGAACTACAATTTTAAGCATGTGTCCTAGCAATTGATTAAGATCAGGAGTAAAGTGATCTAGTGACAATTCTATGGACAATATGAAAGGCTTCCACTTCTCATCTCCTCTCAGACCTGTAAGTATTTGCCTTACCAACTTATCCTCTTCAATGTCTTCATCTAAAGCTCCCAAGCTATCTGCAATATCCTTCATCCTTGCCACATAATCAGAAATTGATTGTGAACTCTTCTTCTTAAAGGTTGTAAACTCTGCCCATAATGAAGACTTCGTTGACTTGGTCGTATTTTGGAAATGCTCTTCCAAAGCATTCCAAACATCTGTTGCACTTTCCAATCCTCTGATGTGAGGTAAAAGATAATCATTTACAGCCATGTAAATGATGCTCCTAGCTTGAGCATCCTTTCTCATCCAGGTCTTCAAATATGTAAGCTCTTCCCTAGTTGGAACACTAGGATCTGCAAACTCAGGCTTTTCTTCTTTTCCTGTAATAAATGCCATCAAATCTTTGCTCATGAGGTGTGCCTCCATCCTCATGGACCAAGCTGGATAGTTCTCCCTATCTAGCTTATCAATGTGCAAGCTTTCTCCCATCTTTTGATCTTCTGTATCTACAATTACTATGATTTATGATAGTAAAGTGTACCTTTGATATGAAGCTTTGATCTTTATTAATCCTTCAAACTCGTGCTTTGTTCTTCTTCAAGTTTTCTTCCAAGCTTTAGTCTTTGCTTCTTCTATTCACAAAATTTCTCATGCCTGCAACATTCAAGGTTCTCCTTGCTTCTTCTTCACCTGTACTACACCTTCAGCTCTGATACCACTGTTGGAGACCTTTTAATCTCCAAAGGCTTGATCTGTACTGATCTAAGAACACTCTATATCAGTTATAGACAAACTTTACACAAATGTTACTTTGATTTACCAAATCATTCATGAACAATTCTCTGAGTGAGAATTTTTCTTCTTCAAGAAGTCTGCTTCAAGGATTGACTTCATTACCTACACATATCTTCAGATTTCTCCATTCTAATGATATACATACCTCCAAGCTACCTTTGCACAATCTTATCAACCATTAGTGCTTCAAAAGAATCATTAAAACTTCAATTTGATCCTTAAGATCAAAAGTATGTCAGAAACTATCTCCTTGAATAAGCGACTTTGACATAGGTAACTTCTAAGGTTGATTTCTCACAGCACAGATCCCGTTTTGCTAAATGCTTTTAGCCATAGCTTCCTTACCTTCTAACTTAGATTTTGAATGCTCAGTCATCAAAAACTTTACACTGTGCAGTGAGATCAAAACAAAACATTGACATGAAAAAGTGCGCGACTCTGAGAGATCATCTGCAGACTTTACATATACATGTTCCTATGGATCATATTCATAGCATGAAAGGAATTAGACCATGAAACTTTTAATATAGCTTCATTAACTTCCAAATTTTAGATGGGTACAAAAGGATTTCTGATCCACATGATCAGACTAAGAGAAATCAGAGAAAGACTCGACGCTAACTCATGAAGATGACTCTCTACACATCTACCTTGATGACACTTGGCTTCTAATGACTCTCTCATGTATTTCTCTACATCATTGACTTATATACATATGATTCTAGACTTATGCCACGTCTATTACATTATTCCTTATCATCCTAAGGATTATCTATACTCAGATTACAAGAATTTCCAACAATAATATACATATGTATACAAGCTTCACTTATGAGATGTCTTCACTTTCTCAAGTGTCTTCTTCCACTTCAATCTGATATGAGCTTGTTTCAAAATCTTTGTAATCACCAGTTTGTGATTGGTTTGTTCCAACACAAGGCATGACCAATGTTACCTTGAATCTTCAATGTGAAGAGTCTTCCTTCTTTCTTCCCTGAAACAATTTGTTTATACCCATTGCTAGGGTCTTCCACAAAAACTCCTTCATTAGTGAACCTAACTTCATAACCTTTTTCAACAATTTTTCCTACACTTATCAGATTTTTTGGAATTGTAGGAACATACAAAACCTTACTCAAGAGAGTACTTCCATCCTTGGCCTTCACTGATCCAATTCACTTCATATTGTGCTTTGTATTGTCAATTGTTTGAACTACATGATTAGTTACCTTATTCTCTAAATCAGTCATCAAAGCTATGTTGCCACTCAGATGATTGCTACACCCTGAGTCAATGTAGAAGACTCTTTGATCTTCACTTTGCCTTTCACAAGTTGCATTCATTATCAATGTTGAATCCTCCTTCTGATTTGAAGCATAATTGTAGTAGGTATTATTGTATTGTTGACTTTGGAATCCTCTACCTGCATTTCTTCCAAAGTAGCCTCTACTACCTCTACCTTTGAAATTACCTCTTTGATTTCTGCCACCTCTTTCTCTTGAATTAAAGTTCTGATTATATCCACCATTATTTTGAGTATTATGCCAACAATCATTAGCTAAATGATTTGTCTTACCACAAATCCAGAAAGCTTTAACTCGATCTTTATTACTTCTGCCTCTTCCTCTACTTTTACCACGTCCTCTTCCTCTTAGGAAGTTAGATTGACTAGTTGTACCTTCATCTTCATTTGATTGTTGCTTCCCTTTGCTATTCTTCTTCTTCTTATCCTTTGAATACATTGCTTGACATGCACTTTTATCACCTTCACCTTTGACATACTGCTCAAAGGTTAGCATGTGTCCTAGCAATTGATTTAAGTCAGGAGTAAAATGATCTAGTGATAATTCAGTAGACAAAATGAATGGCTTCCATTTTTCATCACCTCTCAAACCTGTAAGGATTTTCCTTACCAATTTATCCTCCTCAATATCTTCATCAACTGCTCCTAATGCATCTGCAAAGTCCTTCATTCTTCTTACATAATCTGAGATGGATTGAGAGGCTTTCTTCTTAGATGTGGTAAATTCTACCCACAAGGATGCCTTCCTTGACTTTGTGGTGTTTTGGAAATGCTCCTCCAAAGCATTCAATACATCACTTGCACTTTCAAGAGCTCTAATGTCAGGTAGCAAGTAGTCATTAACTGCCATATAGATAATGCTCCTAGCTTGAGCATCTCTCTTCATCCAAGTCTTCAAATCTGATAATTCCTCCCTAGTTGGAACACTAGGATTTTGAACTGAGGCTTTTCTTTCTTCACCTGTAATATAACCTATCAAGTCTTTGCTCATAAATGAGCTTCCATCCTCATTGACCATGCTGGATAGTTCTCTCTATCCAGTTTCTCTATCTGAAGAGAATCTCCCATCCTTTCTTCACATGTGTATTAAATCCTTCAAGCTTTATGAGGAATAAGGTTACCTTTACTTCAAATGAATTTCGTTTTTTCTTCCTTGATGTCTTATGGACTCCTTCTCAAGCTTTACTCTCAAGCTTTCACCTTTTGAATCTTCAAATGTTGAATTCTTTATGACTGCAGCAGTTGGGGTCCTCATTTCTTCTATTTTGATACTTCTTGCTCTGATACCATTGATGGAGAGTGTTAATCTCCAAAAGAACAAGCTACTCTTGAAGTTAGAGCACCTCTATATCAAGAGTAACTCAAAACCTTTACCAATTTAGAATATCAATGATCAATTATCAAAATTTTGAACAAACTGTGAAGAAGGTGACTACACTGTCAGAAAGTTTGCTGCACATAATGCACTCATTGACTTATCACGGTGTCATCTATAATTTGCGCACCTCCTCCAAGTTAAATCATTCCAAAAGATTTAGTAGATCTTGAGAAATGATCTTAACAAGTAACCTATGTCAGGAGTGCAAGTCAAGCTATGTATTCCAAGGACAAGAAAAAGAATGGCAAAGGGAAGTAGTCAACTGATGATGAAGGATCTTCAAGTGAAGCTAACTTTACAAAAGGGAAGATGAACTTCAGAGGTAAAGGAAGAGGAGGTAAGAACAAAGATTATATTAAAGCTTGTTGGATTTGTGGCAAAACCAATCATTTGGCAAATGATTGTTGGTATAACAATCAAAATGGAGGAAATAATAATCAGAGTTTTAGTCAAAGAGGTAGAGGAGACAGAAACCATAGAGGCAACTTCAGAGGAAGAGGTGGTAGGACATCATATGCTAGAGGAGGTGGAAGAAGCTTTCAATCTCAGTCCTACAACAACAATTATTATATTTATGCATCAGATAAAAAGGATGACATGACTCTCATCTTGAATGCAACTCATGAAGTAGTAGGAGAAGACCAAAGGGTGTTTTATATTGACTCAGGATGTAGCAATCATCTGAGTGGCAATATATCCTTGATGACTGATATGGAAGCAAAGGTGAATGGACATATAGTTCAAACAGGTGACAACACCAAGCACAAGGTGGAAAGTATTGGATCAGTGAAGACAAAGAATGGAAGTACACTCTTGAGCAAGGTACTTTATGTTCCTACTTTTCCTAAAAATATGATAAGTGTAGGGCAAATTGTGGAGAAGGGATATGAACTCAGATTCACAAATGATGGTGTTTATGTGCAAGACCCAAATCAGGGATATAGAAACATTATTGCCGGTAAAAACGAAGGAAGGTTGTTTACTCTCAAAGTCCAAGGTAATGTGGGACATGCTTTATTTACTTATGGAAGTCAAAAGATGTCTGCGTTAGACCTATGGCATAAAAGGCTAGGTCATTTCAATGAGAGAGCCATAAAGGAAATGTGAAGGAATGATGTGGTGCTTGGTTTGCCAAAAGTTGAAGGGCAACATATGGTGTACAAGTGTGAAGCTTGTCAATTAGGTAAAGCACACAAGAGTTCATACAATAAATCAGGATATAAGTATTCAAATATGCTTGAATTGATTCATACAGATGTGTGGGGTCCTTCAAGGGACTATAGCATAAATGGATCTAGATATTATGTGTTGTTTGTTGATGATGCAACTAGATGGATTACTTTATATGTAATCAAGGACAAATCAGAAGTGTTCAATACATTGAAGCATTATCATGCTTATGCAGAAAGGATTACAGGACAAAAGCTTAAGAGGTTGAGATAAAATGGAGGGGGAGATTATTTTTCTAAAGAGTTTGATGATTATTTGTGGAATGCAGGTATAAAAAGAGAAGTAACTTGCAGGTACTCCCCTCAACAGAATGGATTTGCAGAAAGAAGAAATAGAACTCTTGTAGAGTTTGTAAGAGCAATGATGAAGGAAAAGAATTGTCCAAATTACTTATGGGCAGAAGCTATCAACACTGCAACATACCTTGTGAATAGGTTACCTTGTAAAGCATTGGAGGGAAGAACTCCTTATGAAGCATGGTGGGGTAAGAAACCTACTCTTGATCATTGTAAGGTATTTGGATGTTTAGCATATGCTTATGTTCCTTCACAATTGAGACATAAGCTAGAACCCAAAGCAGAGAAGTATGTGTTTATTGGGTATGATGATAGACAGATGGGTTATAGATTGTGGAGTCCATCCACAAAGCAATTTCTTGTTACCAAAGATGTTACATTTGATGAGCAAAACACATGGTATACAGGGTCAACAAATGATTATGCAGATGACAAAGAAATACAAAGGAAAGGGAAGGCAAAAGTAAATGTGTATGAAGAAGATGTTGATGATGTTGACTATAAAAGTAAATTGCAGGATAATGTTGAAGATGGGCCAAGATTTGATTCAGAATCAAATGTGGCTGAGACTTCAAGAAGTGCAGAGGTCAGAAGATCCTTGAGAGAAAGGAAAGAGCCTATCAGGTATAGCTATGATACATCTTTCTTAACAACAAAAGATTATGCTTACATTGTGAAGACAGAGGAGGATCCAATCACATATGAAGAAGCTAAAGGTAAACAGAATTGGGAGAAGGCAATGCAAGAAGAGTATGATGCTCTACTTGAAAATGAAACATGGGAGTTGGTGCCAAGATCAAAGAATCAGAAGGTCATTGGATGTAAGTGGGTGTATAAAACAAAAAGATTTGTAGATGGTAAGGTGTCTAGATACAAGGATAGACTTGTGGTCAAAGGTTATGCCCAAACTTATGGGGTAGATTATGATGAAACCTTTAGTCCTGTTGCTAAGATGTCTACAATTAGATCATTGATTGCTATTGCAGCTTGTAAAGGATGGAAGTTATCACAATTAGATGTGAAGAATGCATTTCTGAATGGATACATTGCAGATGAAGTGTACATGGAGCAACCAGAAGGCTTCATGGATTCAATTGGATCAGATTATGTGTGTAAGCTCAAGAGAGCTTTGTATGGGTTGAAGCAGGCCCCAAGAGCATGGAATTACAGGCTTGTTAAGTTCTTGAATGAATGTGGATTTCAAGCATCAAAGGCAGATAGTAGTTTGCTAGTAAAGGCAAGTGAAAATGGATACATATACATGTGTATTTATGTTGATGATATCATTGTCACAGGTACAGATGCTCAAGGAATTAATGAGCTTAAGAAACAAATAGAGAAGGAGTTTAAGATAAGTGATTTGGGAAACTTATCTTATTTCTTAGGAATGCAGATTGTATATACTCCAAATGGAGTATATGTTACACAAGAAAGGTACTTAAAGAATCTTCTGATCAAATTCAACATGGAGGATTGCAGGCCTTCAAGCACACCATTGGAGGTAAATCATAAATTGAGCAGGTATGGAGGTGAAGAGTTTAATGACATGAAGAAATATCAGAGTTTGGTAGGTAGTTTAATATATGATACCTTGACAAGGCCAGATCTATCATATGCAGTAGGTGTGTTATCACAATTCATGCATTGTCCAAAGAAGACTCATTGGATTGTAGCTCAAAGGGTACTTAGATATATCAAAGGAACCCTAAGTGAAGGTCTGTATTATGGATTTACTTCTGATACAAGAATTAAAGTATTTAGTGATGCAGATTGGGCAGGTGATTTAGATGATAGAAGGTCTACTCATGGGTATCTCTGTTATATTGGAGATAAATTAGTCTCTTGGTGCTCAAAGAAGCAACATACAGTTGCTTTGTCATCCACAGAAGTTGAGTATAAAGGATTGGTAGAGGCTGCAAAAGAAGTGATATGGTCAAAGACCTTGTTGAAGAGTTTTGGAACTGATCAGAGTACTCCAATTATTTTTGGAGACAATATGAGTTCATTGTATTTGGCAGCTAACCCTGTTTTTCATGCCAAGACTAAGAATATAGAGATTCAGTATCATTTCTTGAGGGAAAAGGTACTTGACAAAGAGATTGAAGTGATGTATACTCCAACAAAAGAACAAGTTGCAGATATGTTAACAAAAAGCTTGGATGGACCTAAGCTACAGAGATTCAAAGAGCTGGCAGGAGTGAAGAAGAATGAAATAATCACAATTAGTGATTGAGGGGGAGCTGTTGGAACCAACCAATCACAAATTGGTGATTACAAAGAGTTTGAAACAAGCTCATGATCAGATTGAAGTGGAAGAAGACACTTGAGAAAGTGAGGACATCTCAGAAGTGAAGCTTGTATACATATGTATATTACAGTTGGAAATTCTTGTAATCTGAGTATAGATAATCCTTAGGATGATAAGGAATAATGTAATAGATGCGAGATAAGTCTAGAATCATATGTATATAAGTCAATGATGTAAAGAGATACATGAGGGGTCATTAGAAGCCAAGTGTCATCAAGGTAGATGTGTAGAGAGATTCATGAGTTAGCGTCGAGTCTTTCTCTGATTTCTCTCAGTCTGATCATGTAGATCAGAAATCCTTTTGTACAAATCTAATTTGGAAGTTAATGAAGCGATGTTACAAGTTTCATGGTCTAATTCCTTTCATGCTGTGAGTATGATCGATAGGAACATGTATATGTAAAGTCTGCAGATGATCTCTGTTGGCATCATATGGGGAGAAGCAAGTACGGCATACATGCAGATCTAGCACTAAGGCAACCCATTAAATTTTTCCAAACCTTACATCATTTTAAAACTGATTCTCATCACTAAAAACCCTTGTAAATATCATTTCACCTTTTTGTAGCTCCATTTTGTACAAGCCGAGGGGTCCTCGAGCTTGAGGAGCTTTAGAAGTAGTTGCTTGCCAATTTTCATATTTTTTAGATCTCGTTTGAGTCCTCGAATAAGCCCTGGAACCTAATGCTCTTCAATCTCCACAAAATGACATGAAGTGGTCACGTACAAAGCTTGCTAATCGCCTCTTCCTTCTTGCTCTTTTTATAGCTATTCTTGGAGGGAGTTTTGAATTCGAATTCGAATGGCTCCACCTAGAAGTGATCCCCAAAGCTAGGAGATATTCCCTCAGCTCAAAAACTCATGGTTTTAGGTAGTTAGACCCACGAATTTGCTTTTACATCATGGATGAGGTAAGCCATCTTTTTTCTTTTTCCTTTTTTCAATTACAAGAGATAAAAATGAACTCTTTTACAAGAGGTGTTCACATGACTACACATGTGACTTACAAATGATCATAATATCAAGCATATCAAGCATGTAGGCTTGGTTAAAATGCACCAACAACTCCCCCTCAAGCCTAACATGCTTGGCCTCCAAATAAGTCTTCAATTGTCCTTGATTTCCTGCAAGCCAATCATCAACTTGAATCTACTTAACTTTGTACCATCAAGAGCTTTAGTCAACATGTCTGCACATTGCATATCTATAGAGACATAGGATAGTTGAATATCCTTGCTCATTAGCTTCTCCCTTACATAATGGTAGTGGACTTCAATATGCTTGGTTCTAGCATGGTATACCGGATTAGCTACTAGATGTAGTGAGCTTGTGTTGTCACCAAAAATGTGAGGTGTTGAAGAATGAAGTCCAAGATCTCTGTACAAAGACTTTAACCACATGATTTCTGGAGTTGCATTAGCCAAACCTCTATATTCGGCATCGGTAGAAGATAATGCCACGGTTGGTTGCTTCTTCGATGACCAAGAAATGATTTTTGAACCTGCAAATGATATATACCCGGATGTGCTTCTTCTATCATCTCTAGATCCGGCCCAATCTGCATCTGAGTAGACCTTTAGCTCAATATCTAAAGTATATGAATAGAACAAACCTTCATTCATGGTCCCCTTTAGGTACTTGAGGACTCTCTTGGCCGCTTCCGTATGTGGTCTTCTCGGTTTATGCATAAACTGACTCAATATGCTAACACTATAGCATATATCCACCCTTGTGAGTGTTGCATAGTTCAAACTTCCAACCAAGCTTTGATAGTTTGTGATGTCTCCTTCATAAGCACTAAGCTTATGATTTTGCTCCATAGGTGTACCTGCACACTTGGTATTTTCCATCTTGAACTTGACGAGCATGTCATGGACATACTTCCTTTGTGTGATGTATATACCTCAATCTGTGTAGATCAACTCCAATCCAAGAAAATAAGTGAGTGGTCCGAGGTCACTTATTTTGAACTCCTTCATTTGAGTCTTTACCTGTTTGATTCCTTCAAGATCATTGCCTGTGATAATAATATCATCAACATACACACATAAATAGATCACTTCAGATCCATTCACTTCAGATCCATTCCTCTTTATGAACAAAGAGGTATCCGCCTTGCTAGCTTTGAATCCTTGGTCCTGCAAATAAGTCACCAATTTAGTTTGCATACATAGTTAGGATGATGTGCATCCTCATATCCAGGAGGTTGTGCCATATACACTTCCTCAAAAATCCATCCATTCAAGAAAGCATTCTTTACATCAAGTTGATAGAGATTCCAATTTCTAGATGCAGCAAGACTAATGAGAACCCTAATTGTAGGCATTTTTGCAACAGGAGAGAAAGTCTCCTCATAATCAATACCATGGGTTTGAGCAAACCCTTTAGCAACTCCAACGCGTCCACTCTACGTCTTACCATCACACGCTCGTCCTCAAAGCTCGATCCCCGGCAACGGCGCCAAAATTTGGTGTAGCTCAGTGATGAGTAGCACCTCCTTTAATGTCAATCCGGGAAGACGTGAGGATGGTATGATGACCTCGAGCAAGTGAAGGCACAAGTGCGTGAGTGAGAAGCACACAAACATGCACACACATACACACACACGCGCACACACAATAAGACAAAGAGTGAGTAGCAATGGAGTCCTTAGATTACTTTCAAAAAGCTCTTACAAGTTCATTTCAATTACAATGTCACCTCAAAAATGAGCTCTCTAGCTCCTTTTATAGTTTGTGACTAGCTTTGGCCCTGTTCAGACCTAGTGTCCGGCCTAGTTAAAAATTAGGTTCCAGGGCTTATTTGAGGGCTCAAACGAGATCTAAAAAATACGAAAATTGGCAGGTAGATACTTCTAAAGCTCCTCAAGCTCAAGGACTCCTTGGCTTGCACAAAATGGAGCTACAAAAAGATGAAATGGTATTTACAATGGTGTTTAGTGATGAGAATCACTTTTAATTGGTGTAGAGGTTTTGAAAAATCAAGGTTGTCTTAGTGCTAAATCTGCGTGAATGCTCATACGTACTTCTTCCTGAAGAAAATTATTGGCCTATTTGCCAGATCTTCGTTGACTCCCTTGTCTGCTTGTGCCTTCTCTCCCTTCTGACTCTCTTCTCTGACTGCCATGCCTCGTTAGTCCTTCAGTGCCTTGTCCGCTGCTAACACCCCCCCCTCTCTCGCATCTGTCGTCCCTGACAGACCCTTGTTGTGTGGGTTTTTGGATGTAGTACTCGACGACATCCTGTGCTAAGTGATGTTCGGCAATCCTCAATCCTTTGGCCAAATCTGTGAGTAGCGCATCCCAATCTACCGGCCCGGGAACCTCTCGATGTGGTATACGTAGCTTTTCGGAATGGAGAGCTTGTTCCAATGCAAACAACTGCAAGAGATGGGATGGTCTGGGAATGAATATCTCGGAGTGATATTCCCAGAATCCCGTGACAAACATCTCTTCAAACGTTTGTTTGAAGCAGGCCGGTAGATATTTGATGCGAGCGTGCCATGCATACACAACATTAATCGATGGGGTTGTGCTCATGTCGTATACAAGGTCCTGATTACCTTCATTAAATCCTAATGCTGAGAGATGCGGTTCCTTGACATTTTTGAAGGTCCTGAAGATGACCAACATAAGTTCGAAAATCTTCAGGCACATCTGAGTCATGACATCAGGTACATTCTTGAACCGGACCCCCCAATGTCGAATCGTCGAAATCATATATCCAATCGTAGGTGGGCCCTTCGGGGGTGCGAAGTACACATAATTGAGCCACTTCTCACATCCTTTAATCGTCAGCACTGTTTGTGTGTACTCCGGCCATGATCTCCTTCGAAATACAGGGCAATAACATGGGTTATATTTGATGTACAAGGGCATGTTGTTCCATGTTCTTACCATTTCCGGGTATGTTTCAAGCAGCCGAATTCTCCACATCGGTTGGCGAATATGTCCCTGCTTGGCACTTTCTGGGATGTCGTCAGGTGCAAATTGGGTGGCAGAGGTGGGTTCCCTTGAGGTGTGGTGCTTGATCTCTGCATTATAATCCGCCATTAACACGCAAAAAGGAACATACAGGTCATCCGATGGGCCGATCCACCTATGGTGTGAGAGATTCTGAAAATAATCGGATTTTATTACAACCTCTTCCAATTTTGACATCAATGCGATTTGGACTGCCACCCTGTCATCATGCGTCGTGGCTACTTTCTCTAATTTTTGCATCCATTCAGGTGCCTCAATTTCAATTGTGTCCATGCCCTGTTCTGTTCGCTTACCCCCGGGTGTTGGCATCGGAACATAGGGATCCTCGAATGTTTCTTCTACTTCAATTGGCACAAGATCGTCAGGCTCGGGCTCTACCAGAGGGGAGGGCTGACGCTCATATTCCATGACCTTGCTACGTAATTCCTCAAGTTCGGCCCGGAGTTTAGTGATCTCTTCTGATGTATCTTCTGCGGTTGTGCTTTTGCTGGGTGATGTCTGTCGGGTGGCCAACTGCCTTAGCAAATCATCTCTCTCTTTTTCTAAGGCGGAATGCACCTCCATTAGATCTGCATGAGTTTCTAACACCACTTTCATATTCTCAGAGGGAATTGCCTTGAATCGTTCTGGGTCAATCTCCTGTGGGGAACCCTCCATGGCCGCCTCCAGATTTTCTTCATTTTGTTTCTGTAATCGTTTATTCTCCTCTAGCGCTGTAGACATATGCTTGCGTAGGAGGCCCAAGTTCCGTCGAAGCTTCAGGTTATCCGTGATCTGAGAATGTAGCAACTCGTCCATGTGTCGTCGCTCTTCATCATCTTCTTGGGGTGGGTTGGCTACTAATTGTGCGTATTGTTCCTGTAAGGTCACGTGCTGTTGTTGTAGTAGCTGCTTCTGCTCTTCAAGATCCCTACATCGTGCTTGGAGATCTTCGTGGCTCCGGAAAAGCCTTGTATGTTGGTTGTCAAGGTGTTGGTAATGTTGCTGAAGTTGGGACATGCATTGATACATATTATTAAATACATTATTAAGAGGAATGGTGGGAGAAATGGTGTTGAATGCAGAGGGGGAGGGGAAGGGAAAGGGAAGTGTGGATGCAGCACTAGAGAAGGGTGAGGGGGGAGGTGGGGGAATGGGGGATTGTGGGTAAATGGGGGGTGGGAGAGGTGCAGAGGTGCGTGACACCTCCATGGATTCAAAAGTGGAGGCCGTGGTGGGAGTGACTGTGAACATGGGGATTGTGGTTGCGGTGAGAGTTGTGAACGTATATAGAGGGGTGTGTAATTGTGAACTCCCAGGAAGTGTGATCGGAGGAGTGGGGCTTACCGTGGTTGTGGTTAGACTTATGTTTCCTGTGGAAATAGAGTATGTGGGTTGACTGATGGTTTGTGCGTCAGTGTGTGTAGTGGGTTCGGAGGTGGTGACAGTAGAGGTTACAGTGGCAGGGGGAGGTGAAGGGGGCTGATGTGGGGGAGAGGGTGGCAAGGGAGGTGATGGAGGTGCACTCGATGTGTGGGCTTCCTCGGTGTCGTGAACAGTGTGTGTTGTGTCAGTGGTTGTGGGGGTGCCTTGTGGTCCTGATCCTAATACATTCATTCGTTTTCCCGTTCGTGGGGGGCGTCTTCCATATCTTTTCTCTGTCCTTCGTGATTATGCTAGTGCAGTATGCACCGTTTCAGGTACTCCCAAAGCATCTGATATCATTTCCAGGGTGGCACGGTATTGCTCGTCCACGCCTTCCTCCTCCAGAATCTGGTTCATGAGGGCTTTACCTGCAGCTAATGATAGCCTGTGTTGCTCTTGGACTCGGTTCATCGTATCGTAGAGCTTCTTTAATGCGTTAGTATAGGCGGGGGCACCTTCCAGTACTTGTAGGGCTTCCTGATCATACTCTTGTTCTTCTGCTTCTGATTGTCCACCATGTGCCTCCTCATGTGCTTCTTCTTCATCGTCCACATTGACTACGTCCGGTTGGCTGGGCTGGGCTTGGTCTGGGGCAGTTTGCTGTCCACCAGCTTGCTCTGCTTCAACTTCCGCATTTACAGCGTCGATGATTCTGGCAACTTCTTCGTCCGTTAGATCCTCCAGAGTGAATCCATGCGGGAATTCCAGATCAGTCGGTACTGGTGGAAACACAAGGTTAGGGCCATCTGTGCTGTGCCTGGGTAACCTGATAGTAAATGGTTGCACTCGTCGGGGAAGTCTTGGGGTTGTTTCAGGCGTTAGGGTTGCACCGCGAGCTTGTGCACAAGGCATCTGGACAGCGCCTCTCATCTTCTTTGAGGGAGGCCCCACAGCTGACAATCTGCGTTGAAACTCCTGTGCTCTGGACCAAATGAGAGCCCTCTGCACCGGTACATCATATGTGAGACATCTGTATACAATTCTTGTAAGTGCACAGCAACCATACAACACAGACTTTTGCTTCTTATACCATCTCTGATGAGCCATATGAATCTGGTCGATAATCCAATGGGGCATATTGATGGACAACTCAAAAGCATCCGCCAGGTAGAGGCTAAACCAGATCTTTTTGGGGGGCATTGTGAAC
This sequence comes from Ceratopteris richardii, assembly GCA_020310875.1. NCBI lineage: Eukaryota > Viridiplantae > Streptophyta > Polypodiopsida > Polypodiales > Pteridaceae > Ceratopteris > Ceratopteris richardii. The sequence continues at coordinate 108,725,539 of CM035441.1, read as the reverse complement.
CTCTCCTGCGCGGGGAATGCGAAATGTTGCATGACCATGCGTAAGTGAATGGCAATTTTAGGTGTCATCGCAACCATGTCCTTCAACTTCGTCAGATTCCTGTTCTTCATATTGTCTGGAACCATAGTCTCTTTCTCTGTTGGGATGTGCATACCTTTCATGTCGAGTGCTTCTCTTACCAAGTTGATAGTCAAGCGGAAATGCTTCAGCTCATTGCCCCTTGTGAGAGATGGGAGCACAAAGGAGCTGTATCCTTTCTTGTCTTTGCTGGGAGTGAGGGTACTAATTAAGTATGAGCACCTTAGAAAATCTGGCTTTGGTAGTTGGAACTTGAAGTAATCATAAAGCCCCGCCTTCTTCCATATCGACTTCAGTCCTTCATTGTTCTGTAGCTTTTCAAACTCCCTGGTAAAGAAATGGTATCTACCCCAACGTCCATTGAATTCTACCTCGGACTCCCACATATATGTGCCTTCACCCAGAGGTCCAGCAACGTCACTGAACCAGTGTGAAGCTTTGCCCACCGGCATTGTATGACCCTGTGGAGGATTCTGAATTGGTATGGCATGTAGTGCCCGTAATGCCACTGGTCTTTCCTTTAATTCCTCCTCGACCGGAAGGCTTTCGATGTCCACCACTTGGGGGCTGGTGCCTGCCTGGGAGCTAGTTCCTACCGTATCTGCCATGTTACTTCTTGCTACCTGTCTCTGTGAGAATATACAAACACGTGTTAATATTGTACAGAACAAGGGAGGATCGTTGTTGTTCCCATTACAATATTAACATGAGGGTCGGGAGCGAATAATGGGTTAGTAAGTGCTCGGTGCAAGTGTGTGTGTGGTTAGTCGTTCGGTAGACCTAAGAGTTAAGTGGAATGATGTAAAGTGATAGTGATGTGGTTAGTAAGTTATCATGGATTTACAAATGGGGTATGGGGGTTTGGTACAAGTCTGAGGCTGCCAAATACAGTGGATGGGTTTTGCTTTTGGTTTCGTAGAGACTCTAGAGAGCTTTATCGGTGTCTCGGTTTGAAAATGAGGCCTTTTAGGGACCCATTTACAAGTGATTATGTGCGTGCGCATGGGCCTTGGTGTGTTCTTGAGTGTTGAAAACGAGTCAATGCTGGCTGCGCGATTGAATGGGTTACACTGTGTAGGTTGTGGCCTCGGCGTAGCCATTTGCGCCCACAAGCAAGCCTTAGGCACCCAAATTTGTCTTGATTGTGGGCTAGCCTTCATCGACTTCTTGGGCACCCAAATAGCTTTCACGTTAGCAGGAGAATTTCTGCAAGACTTCTTATTAATGTCGTGTTGTTGGTTACTAATAAGAGACTTAGCCCGTGTAGTTGGCGGGAGTGCAACTGGGTGTTCGCCTTTCAGTACCCACACTTGTTTCACTTGCTGGGACATTTTGCTGCGCAGGTACTTTTGATCTCGGACATAGGTAGTACTCTGCTTCTTCTGCCTTTGATCCACCTTTGGTTGCTGCCTCCTTCTGGCCTTTGGAAAAGAAGGGAGTTCCTTTGCATCCCTGACTCCTTTTTTGCGAATATCATTCCTCTGCAACACATAGTTTTGGACAAGAACAACATGGTCATCTTCATGTGTATTCCTGGAAGGACCAGGAGTCTGTGCCTTTCCTAGTTCCTTGGGTGCTCCATTATCCAACTCTACTGTAATTCAACTATGATTGACCCAAACCTGAAGAAACCCACTTCTTAGGTTTAAGTTGACTGCTTGGTTATAGATCCAGTCTTGACCCAAGACGAGGGGTTCCGTGAGATCCTCATCTTGACATACTAGTACTTTAACTGTCATTGCTTCATCATGAATATAGAGGGGAAGTTCCACCTCGCCTATGCAAGGGGTTTCCACACCTCCCAATCCTATGAGATATGCTTCCACAGGATTGACAGTTAATTGCAACTCTTGACAGAAAGACAATTTAACAACACTAGTGGCTGCCCCTGAGTCGATCAATGCTCTTACAGTCCTTGCACTCTTTCCTTGTCCTACGTCTAAGGTTATGAAAGGACGTCGGTCAGTTATTCTAGGTGAGCTAACACCTGAAACTTCACACATAGCCACGGGATATCCTGGATCTGCATATGCATCTGGCACCGGTCGCTCTCTACCTTGTCTTCTTAATTTCATTTTCCGTATGCGCTCTAGGGCTTCTGCTTGAGCTTCTTCTCGAATTCGCTTTTCTTCCTCTTTGCGTTTCTTAGCAATGTTGAGTCGACTTAGCATTTCCTCTGTGAGAGGTTCCTGATACAACTTAACTCTGCATCCACTAATATAGTTTAAGAGAACATCGCCTTCTAATGTGGCTAGTTGCACTGCACCACTTGTTGAGATCCTATTGATGATCATAGGTCCGTAGCCTCTCTTTTCTAGCTTCCTTGCATGTTGTTTCAATGTGTAGACTAAAACTAGATCTCCCGCTTTCAAACCCTTATCCTTCACATGGGCATCAAAGTATGCCTTCTGTCGTTTCTTTGCTGCATATATCCCTGCAGCTGCTCTCAGTCTTGTTTCTCCTAATCGTTCAAGGTCAAAAAGTCTAGAAGAGATTTCATGACCCGTCCATTCGTGCTCTTGTGCTACCTTCAAAGTAGGTATCAAGAAGTCCAAGGGTAGCACCGCGTTTTGGCCAAATACCATCTGAAAGGGGGTGGCTTGGAGTACCGTTTTGTAGGCGACTCGGTATGCCCAAACAGCATGGTGTAGCTGTTTGTCCCAATCAGAGCGTTTAGTGTTTACTAATTTTGTCAGTACATTGCATAAAATCTTGTTGGTGCTTTCGGCTTGTCCATTAGCTTGAGGGTGATAGGGGGCAGACTTCTTATGTATTACCAAGAATTCTTGGAGTAGATTTTCAATCACTTTGTTCAAGAAGTGAGTGCCTCTATCACTTACAAGCTCTATAGGTAGCCCATATCTTGTGAATACATTCTCAAACAAGAATTTAGCAGTTGTTTGAGCATCGTTCTTTGTCGTAGCCTTTACCTCTACCCACTTAGTTAGATAGTCTGTCGCAACAATGATGTATTCTGCATGAGAACCCTTAGCTGGGGGATTAATAGGACCTATGAAGTCTATTCCCCACTTAGAGAACGCACGTCCACCCATCATAGGTTTCAATGGCATCTCATCTTTTCGTATAGGATACTGAGTTCTCTGACAGACATCACACCGTTTCACATAGGTATGTGCATCCATGTGAAGGGTAGGCCACCAGAAGCCCGCAAATAGTACTGCCTTGATCACCCGATCTAGTCCAAAGTGTCCTCCTGCTACACCTTGGTGAGCAGTTTCCAAGATCTTAAGATATTCACTCTCATGGGCACACAGTCTCAGGTAACCATCTTTACCGCGTTTGTATAGATTATCACCAATGAGTGAGTAATCCTGGGCTTCTTGCTCTAAACTCCTTTTCCTAGCCAGAGTCATGTCTGGAGGGAATGTTTTCGTCCTCAGGAAGGACACTAGAGGTTCACTCCAATCCGGCACTATGGACACTTGATAAAGAGTGGCATGTTCCACCGGTGGTTTAGTGCGACAGATTGAGCATTCCTTGCACAACTTTTGGACATCCGCTTCCATAGTTGGCCAATGCACTCCGAGTCTCCTTAGGGTCTGTAAGGTTCGTTGTTTTGAATAGTGTTGCTCCAATGCACCTACATGTGCTAATTGCAACCATTTAGCATACTTGTCCTCTTCTACACAACAAGCCAAGATCCCTTGATCTGTGTGCTTGTACATGCTTCCTGCCATGATGTGGTACTTTTGGGCTTTCACGACCTCTTTATTCCGTGTGTTTACTACTGGATGGTTAGGCCCGTATGTCAATACTGGTACCAATGGCTTAGCCCACTGCGGCACCACTTCTAAATTGAACAAGTAAGCGTCAGGAAGATCATCTGATACTCCCTGTGGGGCTTCTCCGGAGGTGAGCCTAGAGAGATGATCTGCTCTCAAATGAGTCCTACCTTTCCTCACCACAACCTCGAAATCATATTCCATTAGTAAGAGAAACCATCTTACTAATCTTCCTGTATTGCATGGTTTGTTTACGAGGTATAGCAAAGCCTGATGATCAGTAAAAAATTTAAACTTATTTGCAAGCAAATAGTGTCTAAATTTCTTAACTGCATATACCATGCCTAAGCCTTCTCTCTCCGTAGTGGTGTAATTTTGTTCAGCCGCATTCAATTGTCTACTGGCATAGGCAATTGGAAGATCCATATTACCTTCACCAGTAGGTTGTGCAAGCACACATCCAATGGCATAATTGGATGCATCCACATGAACATGGAATGGCTTATTCCAATCTGGTGTGGTCAAGATTGGTGCTGAACATAATCGTCGTTTAAGCTCCTGGAAGGAATTCTCACATTCCTCCGTCCACTCAAAGTTAGTCAGAAGTCCGTACATGGGCTTTGCAATGACAGCATACATGTGTATGAATCGTCGGTAATAACCACAATGCCCCATGAAAGCTTGTACTTCCTTGACATTTTTTGGCCTAGGTAGCTCTGCTATAGCTCTCACTTTCTCTTCATCAGTGGATATGCCATTCTTTGACACTATGTGTCCTAGAATCTTGCCTTGCCTGACCATGAAAACACATTTTTCTGGGTTCAGGCAGACTTGATATTCTCTACATTTGTCGAAGATTTGCCTGAGTTCAGGGATATGGGTTTGCCTAACGTTCGAATGAGCACAAAGATCATCAACGTAGACTTCTAAGTTTCTCCTAAGGAACTCTTTAAATACATGGCACATCAGCCTTTGGAAGGTAGCTGGTGCATTGATAAGCCCAAATGGCATTACTCTGAAGGCGAAAATGCCCCATTCTGTGGCAAAGGCTGTCTTATGCTGATCCTCTGGAGCTATCGCTACTTGATTGTAACCTGAAAATCCATCAAGGAAGTTGTACACTTCCTTGCCTGCCACTCTTTCTAAGAGATGTTCTGTGATGGGAAGCGGATAGTTATCTCGAATCGTGGCTGCATTAACCTTTTTCAAGTTAATGCACACACGAAGCTTGCCATTCTTCTTGGGCACCACTACGATGGGGGATACCCATTCAGTGTGCTCAATTTCATAGATAAATCCAGCTTCAACCAGTCTATCTATCTCTTCTTTGATATTAGCAGCGTAATTATCGTTATATGTGTAGGGCTTTTGCTTAGAGGGTTTAGCATCTGAGGTCATGGGGATGGTATGTGAGCATATGTCAGGGTCAACACCTTTCAAATCCTTGTAACTCCAAGCGAACACATCTCTGTATTCTCTTAACAAGGCTATCAATTCTTGCTCTTCTTCGTCTGTTAGGTCATGGCCTATGTACGTGCACCTCTCCTCTCCTTCTTCTAGGGCCACTACGATTTTCTTGGTGGTTTCTTTGTTATCATAGGCCTCTCCTGCTTGTACCTCTCGTTTAGGCATTCTTATCATGACTCTCCTGTCGTCTATCTCATACTTCTTAAAATTTTCTGGGACCTCAAACAAAGATTCTTCCTCTTCTGGTGAGACTTCTCTCTTCTTCCGTTTCTTTCCTTCTTCCTTTGGGGTCACATGTGTGGCTAATCTTACATCATTTGTAAGCTCTCCATGTCTCTGGGGTTGAAATTCTACTTCATGGAAGTATTCTTCATCTGATGCAAATGGTGGGTCCATAATGATTGACTCTAGGTCGGAGTCACTTGCATCCTCAAAGGCATCAGGGCTAGGTTCGCATTCTTCTAGAACTGCCTCTCCCATGATTGGCTCTATGGAGAAGACTGAAATATCATAGCCATCCTCATCACAGTGAGGTGTCCATTGTTCTTCATTGATGGCTACGTCCATTGTTGCTAGGATTTCTGCCCAGCCATGGGGTTCAAATTCCTCATCAGAAAAAACTACAGGTGCATAGGCTGGGTCTTGAATTGATCTATGTGTTTCTTTTGCACCTACCTCTCTGGCTTTCTCTCTCTTCTCTTCTTCTACTGCAACCTTGCACATCCATAAATGAGTGTCTTCATGCATCCATGAGGATCCAAACCCTATGGAATGCACAGATTCCGTGTCATCTTTGGCTCTATGGATGGGATTCCATTGGATAGGGGGGACATCTCTATGAGAGTAATCCTTGAGATTGACTTTGGTCGTAACACCTAAGTGTTGCAGGTACAAGGAATTAGTTCCCCAATCCTGTACCACTTGCAACTGTCGCATGAATGGTCGTCCCAAAATCATCTCATAGGCATGATTTTTGCTAAAGTCACATATAGCAAAGGTATGTTCAAACTCGACACCACAAGTGGTGAGAGTTATTCCTTCTAGCAATCCTAGGGGTCTCTCTATGTGACCGTCGGCCATCTGCAATTTCATTCTCGTTGGCCTGAGTGCCGGCTTGCCCCAACGCTTCCATAGGGAGGTGGTGGCAATTGCAACTCCTGCACCTGAGTCCAAAATTGCCTTGGTGGTGTACTCCTGATAAGTAATGGGAAGATAGGTGTTCCCTTCTTCACCTTCACACATATCTCCTATCTTATCCAAGGGTATCTCTGGCACTGTCCTATGTGATCCTACCTGGGAACGAGGTTTTGCTATCTCACGTACTTGTTTGGTTACATGTTTCCACGATTCAGGTCTAACCTTGAGTGGCTCTTCTAACTAGAGATTGCACTGCATGTTAGTGTTCTTCACTACCTCTGTGTTCCTAGGTATGACTGAATCTTCGTTTCTTACCATGACTGTGGGTGCTCTCATACACGTGGACTTTGCTTCCCATGGGCCTGTGAAATGGGGTAGCTCTTGTATGGAATTGGATTCAAAGTCCAATCTCTCGTGAGACTGAGTACTCTCATGTTCCCCGTAAATAGATGGGATGTCTTGTGGGAATTGGTCGTGTGCATCATCCACAAGTTCAAAGGGAGGGGCGACTTCACTTTCGTTATCCCATTTATCTTCTTGAATTTCTCGTAGGAAGTCTGGTGCAAACCGATTCATAGAAGAAGAAGTGTCTGGCTCCGTAGAATTAGGCACATAAGCAACCTGGGAAGGAGGGCTTATTCTATCGTTGGCTCTTTCCTCGCTCTCATAGATGTTTGGAGCACCAGCTTCCTGGGGAGGATTACTTATTCTATTACTTTTCCGAACAGGCTCATATGCTCCCTGAGAAGGAATGTAGGCAACCTGTGGAGGTACGTGAGCTTTCGAGGGAGGCTCATCTGCCTTTTGGGGGGAAAGATAAGCTTCTTGAGGAGGCACATGGGCTTCCTGAAGAGGCTGGCTTATCCATTCTCTTGCCCTTTCCTTTCTTTGGGGGGCAGGTTCCTTTTCTGATTGTGCAATTAGCCTCTCTATTCTTTCTAGCAGTCCATCAAAATGTAACTGCGTCTTAGCTGAGCTAGAGAAGTTAAAGAGGCGACTAGCTTCAAACATGGTCTGAGCCAATTCCACCGTTTTGGCACAAATTTTAGTTCGTTCAAGCTCTAGCTCGGCTCTAGGGTAGCATTTTTCATGATCGGTTATGGTTGGCCCTTCTTGGATTCTGGCCTGATATGCTTTAAGCATCATATTAAGGTCTTCGGGAGTGGGATCTGCTAGGGCTGATCCTACTCTAGGGGGTGGTGGGTTTAGGTGAGGCGGGTTGGAAGGTGGCTGGTCGGATGGCGATGGGAAAGGTGGTGGTGGGGTAGTGTGAGAGGGAGTTTGAGATGTGAGTTCAGTTATCCTGGCTTTGGTTTCTCTTATGCTTTCCTCAAGTTCACTCATCTTTTTAGCCCATTGTCTTTTCGTTCTTTCTCGACTATCTTTCCAAGCTCTAGTCCTTTTCTTGGTTATGCTCTCAGTTTCACTAGCTGTTGGGCTCTTTTCCTAGTCTACCCCTTGGTTTTGCTGCAATGCTTGAGCTCTAGTGACTACCTGTACCGGAGCAGTGGAAGTGACACTTCCTGTGGAGTCTACCACTAATCCAATAACGTTGATAGGCGTGATTTTTGGCATATTATTGGGGTTCTTTGGGCAATCTCATAAGAGATGCTCTTTTCCACAATCTTGGCAAAAGCCTTGGATCGTCACTGACTAGGGTTGTGTAGGTGGAGGTAAGGGACAATCACGAATGAAGTGATCTCCTTGGCATCTGTAGCACGGTCCTCTTGGGAATGGAGGTCTTACCTGCCTAGGTTGAGGCCTAGGGTTGGGGTTTGCATACATGACGTTTGTGTAATCGGACTCCCAACTAGGTTCACTCGGCTCTTCACTATAGTAGGACTCATCATGTTCTGGAGACTGCATGTAGTACGCCTGGGGACTATCAACATGTGTAGAATCAAAGCTATGGTCACTCGGGTCACTTTCAGGAATCAAGGGTGTCACAGGGACTATAGCTCTATTCAGGTTTTCTTCTGCAACAGCATACTTTACCGGAATCACATTAGCTGGGGCAGGGGGTTGTTGAGCTAACACTGGCTGAGGTCTTTGTTGGTTTTGGTATTGTGGTTGATAATTTTGTTGTGGCCTTCCATATGGATGTGGAGGGTACTGGTTCTGGTATCTTCCTTGCTGCGGGTATGGCTGAGGGTAGGGTTGCCTAACTGCCTGCTTGTTGTATGGGCAATCTTGTGCGGTGTGATTGGTGTATCTCCGTTCTATGGTGCAATACTGGCTACTAAGATTTACTTGGGGCTGAGTCATAATGGGGCAGACATTCGCCATGTGGTCACCACCACACGTATAGCACCTTTTCACAGGGGCAAACCTTGGAATTTGTTTGCTAGAGACGCCTAGTTTTTGGGCCACTTTCTCTGCGAGTTCCTCAATTGATGTGGTTTGCGTGGAAGAGTGACTAGAAGCACTATCTGAATCTTTGTAGATTTTGGAAAGCTCTAGTTCTTCCCCTAGGTTATCTTCAATGTCAATGCACATGCGTACACACTCTTCTATAGTCTTAGGGTCCTTCAGATACACATAGGATCTCAATTTCGTACTCAGCAATCCATCCAAGAATAAGGCTACTTGTTTAGCTGGTGTAGGTAGCTCCGAAACAGGGCATCTTTCAAGATATTGCCTAAATCTTCTTCCTGCAAGTCTCACGGTCTCTTGAGGGGTTTGCTTGAAGCTGTGAATCAGTGAGGAGGTATTGTGTCTTATGCCACTCTTAGAGAACTCTACGATGAAAGCCTCTAGGAGTTGGTCTATGCTCCTGAACTGTCGCTCATCCAATGGCTGAAACCATGTAAGTGCTGTGTTCCTAAGGGTTAGACCGAAGGCATTGTACTGCGTGAATAGATCCTCCACTTGTTCAGCTCTCAAGACTTGCTTGAACTCCGCCACATGATCATAGGGATCTCCTGTGCCATCAAAGTAATTCTTCATGGACTTAACTAGCTGGGTCGGTCTCAGAGTTCTTGTGTGCTCTCTAGGTCTCGGCAGAGGGAATCCATCCACATTTCTCTGATTCCGGTGAGCCCTAAGTATCTCTGGTTCTACTCTATTCGTCTCCGTCCTTGTTCTTTCTCTGCCCACGGGGTTGGCAAAGCTTACTTCTGGTCTATCTCTACTTCTGTCTCTTTGAGTTCCATGAGCTTGGGATGTTCCAGCTCCAGGGTGACCATAGGATACATTCGATCTTGGTTGGGAAAAAATGAATTCACCCTTCCAAGTGTAAGCATGCCTATCATTTTCTGTCACCACAAAGATCCTTTCCGAAGTGTGATCTAAGTAGGTCACTCTGCCTGGGCTATCCGGATCCTTAAACTCATAGATCATGATAGTTCCTATATCAGTTGGCTGATTAGATTTATATTTCCAAAAGGCTTCGTCAGTTTCTCGATTGAGGAGAAACTCTATGCTCTTGTTGTCTTGGGGAACCCACTCAGGCGTGATAATCCTAGTGAGAACAGATTTGCCTCGAGGGGTTCTAGGTTTCGCACCCATGTTTCCTTGTTCCAAGTGACCTAAGTCCGCTTCAGAGATTACATTTCCAAATTCATCTGTCCTATCAGGGTGACTGGTGACTACGTATATGGTTCCTTCCTTGTCCAGGTATGCACCGTTTTCAAATTTGACTGCTGGGTGCTCTAGTCCAATGGATTGATCAGGATTCTTAATCTGTACCACAGATCTTCCTAAGCCGTCCTCATAGATGCTAGCACCTAATCGGTTGGTCCTCAGGTATTCCAGCTGTGTTTTGTAAGGGCCTTCTACCCTATACAAGTAAGGCACTCCTGAACTTCCCATAGGTCTGTCCATGCCTTGAGACATCTCTGACTCACTGGTCTCAGAGCTAGGGTAGTACGAGTGGTGGCTCAACTGCTGGGCCCAAGACCTAGCAGTGTGGTTAACACTAGCCTCTGAAGACCTAAGGCTTTGTCTCTCCCTTACAAGATGTCGTCCTGATCTAAGGTTCATATGCCTATCTAAGTAGCCCAATTCTTTGCCCAGAGTACAACCTCGTTTCTGGTTACTTTATATTAGTCACTTGATTCTTTTTATTTATTTCTCGTGTTTACGGTCTTGTCTGATTTTACGTCGTCAGGAACACTTGAATGTTCTTCATGCTTTCAGGTTGATCGTTCCACGTTAGGTTCTTTTCCTTTATGTTATCGACAGTAGAGAGATTAGGTTTTTAGCTTGGACTTGAGTTTTTAGGTAGTCTTCAACTTGATACCTGCCTATCGTCGCCCTGACTTACTCCTACCTCTCGTCGTTCTTAGCCTAAACTATGAATTGACAGAGGGGGTTAAAAGTTTCCAACCTTTTGTTTCCTGCTTGGTTGCCCTTGAGTGCCCAGGAAGTGTGTTCCCAAGCTTACACTTACACTTGCTTAGAACGCCTTGCGATGCTCTCAAAGGATCTGTAAAAGTTCCAAAGTTAGCTTAAAAATTTAAATTCCAAAGCCAGAACCAAGTATTTTCATTCCTGTAGCACAAACACAAACTTGCATAGTGATTTTTTTAAGAAAACAATTCTAAAGACCCCTGACTTTGATCCCCCTGGGTATGGTCAACTTCAAAATACCCTATCTGAAAATCAACGCATTATCTTTACAAAAAACAGTTGAGGGCGTGTAGTAGATGCCCCGAGCTTTCCAACAAGCCCTAGAGCTCAAAAATTTGATTTCGTATGAAGAAGTTATGACTGTTCAGGGTTTAGGGGGTTAGGACAGGATTCAATCTGGCTGACGGATCCTATGATTTTCTCCCAAAACACAAGTGTAGGAACCTCCAATTATGCCAATGGATTGACTATTTGCCCCAAAATTTATCCCAAAGTTTGAACAAAAGCAAACCCTAATTTTTGGCCGAAAAGCCTGTCAATCGCGATCGACAGGTCTGTCAATCGCGACTGACAGAGGTGTCGGTCGTGGCTGTCGATCGCGATCGACGGTATCAATCGCGATCGACAGGGTCCTACGTGGCAGTCTGTCGGTCGCGAGGTCTGTCGATCGCGATTGACAGGGTCTGTCGGTCGCGATTGACAGGGTCTGTCGGTCGCGATTGACAGAGGCTGTCGGTCGCGATTGACAGAAAACCTCAGAATTTTTCTATTGTTTTTAGTGTTTTAGGATGTGCTCCTTGTGCTTGTTCTAGTGGTGCACTCAATTTTGTGAAAAACCAAAAATTTCTGTCAGTCGCGATCGACAGAAGCCTGCGACCGCAAGACAGTTTCGACAAGTTTCGTACCTGCGCAGGAAGCTGGAGGGGATGATGATGATGATACCTGCAAGAAACACAATAAACATGCAAAAAACAGTGCAAGCAATATCGCTCTCTCGCTCTCTCTCACAAGTAGAATGAAGGAAATGAGGTGGAGATGGTGATATGATCAAAACTGAAGATTTTCGCGATGATGGAGATGGAGGTGGGAGATGGTGAAGATGATGATGGCGATAAAGATGGTGAAGAAAAAACAAGAAGATAGATGAAAGTGAAGAAAATACCTACAACTCCAACGCGTCAACTCTACGTCTTACCATCACACGCTCGTCCTCAAAGCTCGATCCCCGGCAACGGCGCCAAAATTTGGTGTAGCTCAGTGATGAGTAGCACCTCCTTTAATGTCAATCCGGGAAGACGTGAGGATGGTATGATGACCTCGAGCAAGTGAAGGCACAAGTGCGTGAGTGAGAAGCACACAAACATGCACACACATACACACACACGCGCACACACAGTAAGACAAAGAGTGAGTAGCAATGGAGTCCTTAGATTACTTTCAAAAAGCTCTTACAAGTTCATTTCAATTACAATGTCACCTCAAAAATGAGCTCTCTAGCTCCTTTTATAGTTTGTGACTAGCTTTGGCCCTGTGCAGACCTAGTGTCCGGCCTAGTTAAAAATTAGGTTCCAGGGCTTATTTGAGGGCTCAAACGAGATCTCAAAAAATACGAAAATTGGCAGGTAGATACTTCTAAAGCTCCTCAAGCTCAAGGACTCCTTGGCTTGCACAAAATGGAGCTACAAAAAGATGAAATGGTATTTACAATGGTGTTTAGTGATGAGAATCACTTTTAATTGGTGTAGAGGTTTTGAAAAATTAAGGTTGCCTTAGTGCTAAATCTGCGTGAATGCTCATACGTACTTCCTCCTGAAGAAAATTATTGGGCTATTTGCCAGATCTTCGTTGACTCCCTTGTCTGCTTGTGCCTTCTCTCCCTTCTGACTCTCTTCTCTGACTGCCATGCCTCGTTAGTCCTTCAGTGCCTTGTCCGCTGCTAACACCTTGCTTTGTGTCTATTTATACTTCCATCTGGATTCCTCTTGATTTTGTATATCCATCGAGATCCAATTACCTTCATAGATGGCTTGTTAGGTACAAGCTCCCAAGTGTCATTCTCCTTCAAGGCTTCCATTTCTTCATCCATTGCATCTCTCCAAGCTTTCTTGCTTTGTGCTTCTTCGAATGTGGTATGTTCTTCATTGGTTGAATCCTTTGCAATGTAGATTGAGTGCTTGGTGACCAAAGAAGTATCATAACCAAACCTCTCAGGTTTCTTCTTCTCCCTTGAAGACCTTCTAAGTGGTTGATGCGAGCTCTCAGGTCCATATGTAGCATCCTGCATCTTTGCTTTACCTTTGCTCTTCCATAGCTTTAGTCTTTCCAAGTCTTCTAGGTCAATCTCCGAATCACTTTCTTCAATCTGCTTTGGCTCCTTTGGTTGAAGTGATGGAAAATCTTCATCCAAGTCATATGGCAGCTTCACTTTGCTATCATCATCAAACCATGATTTGTTTTCATCAAAAATTACATCTCTACTCACAGAAAATCCTTTATTGGTTGGATTGTACAATCTATATCCTTTTTGGTTTTGATCATAACCAATGAATACACACTTCTCTGCCTTGGGATCCAATTTCCCTCTTACTTGAGAAGGAATGTGAGCATAGGCTAAGCATCCAAAGATTTTACAATGCTCTAGACTAGGTCTTCTTCCATTCCACACTTCATATGGAGTTGTTCCATCTAGTGACTTAGATGGAAGTCTATTTATGAGATATGTGGCTGTAGACACAGCCTCTACCCATAGGTAGTTTGGCAATCCCTTTTTGTTGAGCATGGACCTTGCAGCTTCAACAATAGCTATGTTCCTCCTCTCTGCTACACCATTGAGTTCGGGTGTATACCTTGTAGTGACTTCCCTTTTAATGCCTCTTTCATGCAAGAAGGCATCAAATTCAGAAGAGAAGTACTCTCCTCCACCATCTGATCTGAGTCTTTTCAAAGTCCTACCTGTTTGGTTTTCAACAAGAGCAATATACTTCTTAAAGCAATTAAACACTTCATCCTTGTGCTTCATGAAAAACAAAATGGTCCACCTGCTACAATCATCTATGAAAGACACATAATATCTTGAGCCTGATATAGATGGCTCCTTACTTGGACCCCACACATCTGTCTGCACTAGATCCAAAGGATTTTGATACATATATCCTTTCTTATTGAAAGGTTGTCTATGAGCCTTGCCGAGTTGACAAGCTTCACACTTATAAATCATGTGTTGCCTTGTGATATTAGGCAAAACAAGTACACTTTGGTCCCTGCAAATTTGTTTGAGTGTCCTCTCACCAATGTGAGCAAGACTTTTGTGCCATATCTCCAAATGTGTTAAGAGTTTGAGATCCATAGCTAAACAAAGCTATATTCTTTGTATCTTCCACTTCAAAAGTGAAAATCCTTCCTGTCTTTTCTCCTTTGGCAATCCTTCTAAATCCTTGCCTTAGGTCTTCAACATATGCTCCAAATCGGTTGAATCTAACCTACAATCCTTTTTCAACAATCTGTCCAACACTTATTAAATTTTTGGTAATTGTAGGGACATACAAGACTTTGCTTAAGAGGTTCATATTCCTATCTGATGTCTTCACATTACCTATCTTCTCCACTGAGTGCTTTGTGTCATCTCCTGTCTGCACTTCATGCTTGTTATGAGGATCTTCCAAATCAGAAAGTAAAGCCACATTTCCTGCTACATGGTTTGAGCATCCCGAATCAATGTAAAATATGTGATCATCATCCTTACCCTTCTTCACTGATAGATTCATAATCAATAATGAATCTTCTTGACTTTGGTCCTTTGCATAGTTATTGTAGTCTCTCCTTCCTCTATGGCCACTTTGATAGTTGTTATTGTTGTAATTGTTGTTTTAGGAGTTGTTGTTGTTATAGCCTCCATTGTATCTACCTCTAGTTGATCCATAGCCACCTCTATTGAATCCTCTTCCTCTTGAGTTCCTCGGGTTCCTGAAACATTCTTCAGTAGTATGGTTAGATAAGCCACATATATTGCAAGGTTGAGATGATTGGAATCTCCCCCTGCCTTGCTTTCCACCTCTGCCTCTTCCTCTAGCTCTTCCTCTTCCTGCAAAGTTTGCTTGGAAAGAGCTACCTTCATCTTCATTCTTCCTATTCTTTGACTTGTCCTTGACCTTAGCTTTATCAGAATATAAGGCATAAGTTTGATTACATCTTGAGGACTCACCACCTTTGCTAATCTTTGCTTCATGAGTGAAGAGTTGGCCCATGAGTGTGTTGAGGTCGGGTACATGCATATCCATGTATAAATCCATGGCTGTTGTGAATGACTCCCACTTGTCGTCTGCTTTGATTCCATTTATGATTTGTCTAATGATTTTCTCCTCTTCAATTACCTCTCCAATGCTTCCAAGTTGGTGAGAAATCTCCTTCATCTTTGTGACATAATCAGTCACATTTTGCTTTGGGCTTTTCTTCATTGTTGTGAACTCCATCCACAATTGGTTCTTCCTTGCTCGAGTGTTGGAAGAGAAGAAAGAAGCAAGTGCATTCCAGGTCTCTCTTGATGTCTTGCATCCCTTGACATGAGGTAAAAGAAAATCAGAGATTGAGTTTAGAATATAGGACCTTGCAAGTTCATCCTTCGAACACCAATTCGAAAGTCCTTCCACTTCTTCATGTGATGGTTGCCCTTTGTTCCTCATGGTTGGCATTGCTTCATCTCCGGATATGAATCCATATAGATTTCTCCCTTGAAGGTAAGCCTCCATCCTTAGAGACCATGCCGGGTAGTTGTTTCGATCCAATTTTTCAATTGTTGATGGAAATCCATCTCCCATGTTGCTTGACTATGCTCTGATACCACTGTGAAGAGAGATGGTGGATGCAATCCAAAGATGAGTAGATGCTGCTACAACCAGCTTCACAATAGCCAATTGAGACTTTATAGTTGATTAGTAGACCATTTGAGATTCCTTAGTCCACCAAAATATCAGCCAAGTACTTTGGAACATGTATCCCAAAATTTTAAGTCAAGACAGACTAGTTGCGAAATGACTAGCTCCCAAAACTTGTTATTTTTGGACATACACCTGTTGGAAAAAATGAACAGTGCTCTCAACCTAGTAGGAATTAGATACATTCCTTTTGGGCATAGCAAATAGACTTAGCAAGCTTCCCAATCCAAGTTAAAACACTTCAAATGATGGACTGAGCACTAAGAAGAAGATTCATCAATTTCTAGAACATGTCCACCATTCTCGGGGCTCTACAGAGATAGACCAGTGTGTAGTAAAATGCAAATTTCTCCAAAATTTTACATCCAATGACCTTGAAACTTTACATGCGAAAAGAAGACAGTAAGAGCTATCCAACACACATTAAAACACTGAAAAGCATTGAGTAGAACTCGAGATATGACCTTCTGAAGTCACTATTCTGAGTGAGTATAGCAGAGAACAAAACAGAGAAGTAGATAATGACAAATGTATAGATTCACATATGATTACAACCACATTGGCAATGAATGTTTGCACGATGGGAGTAGAATGATAGAGCTATGGAGTAAGCTCTTCAATCTCTACAAAATGACATGAAGTGGTCACGTACAAGGCTTGCTAATCACCTCTTCCTTCTTGCTCTTTCTATAGCTATTCTTGGAGGGAGTTTTGAATTCGAATTCGAATGGCTCCACCTAAAAGTGATCCCCAAAGTTAGGAGATATTCCCTCAGCTCAAAAATTCATGGTTTTAGGTAGTTAGACCCACGAATTTGCTTTTACATCATGGATGAGGTAAGCCATCTTTTTCCTTTTTTTTTTTTCAATTACAAGAGATAAAAATGAACTCTTTTACAAGAGGTGTTCACATGACTACACATGTGACTTACAAATGATCATAATTTTCAAGCATATAAAGCATGTAGGCTTGGTTAAAATGCACCAACATTTGCAAAACTTAGGTGTTACAACCAAAGTCAATCTCAAGGATTACTCTCATAGAGACGCACCGCCTATTCAATGGAATCCCATCCATAGAGCCAAGGATGACACGGAGTCAGTGCACTCCATAGGATGAGGATCCTCATGGATGCATGAAGACACCCACTTGTGGATGTTTAAAGTTGCAGTAGAAGAGGAGAAGAGAGGAAAAGCCAGAGAGATAGGTGTGTTAGTCGGCCACCGGATTGGCGATTGTAAAAACTAAATCTTGTTCGCACGAATGAAAGGTTCTTACACCGATACTTTGTTATCTTTATATAAAGCAATGAAAAAGAGATGCGGAGTGACGTTCGTTGGGATCACCAGACTGTCTGTCTAGGTGATTAAGCGGAACGCTGCTGTAGTGTTTGTTTAGCAATTCTGAGTATACTACTTTTGTTTTGTCTGGTTGTCTATTGATAACGGTTTCTGTTCGTGGGTGACATAGACGTTCAGTTGATCGTTAGACTGTTTGTCTGAGCGAGTTGTTCTGCGGTGTTTCGGTTGCGATTGTTCTGTTGATTAAGCGTATCATGGTGTCGCTCTTTCTTGTAAGGTGTTGTAACTTGTTGGATGAAGTCTGTGTAATTGCAGTAGTGTTCTGAGAACTCCGAGTCGTATTGTATTGTCTTCGGTGTCAAGGTCTGTCCTCATACGGTAAAGATTAGCTACAATAAGGGTCTTTTTTAAGTCGCGTACTGGACCTTCAGTACTGTGTGTCTGAGATTGTTGAGTTCTGCTGTGTCTTCGGTTTTTGTTTGATTGTTTGTATCTATTCGGTGAAGGTTGAATTGCTGATATTGTCTCTAGTGTTACACTATTTTGTATTCGGAACAGTTCTTGAGTTCATCAATTAACTCTGTATCACGATACTGCATAGTCTGGTGAAGCGTGTTCGGCCAACTTTGGGAGAGTTTGGTTGAGTACTGTAAGATTATAAGTGTAACGGAGTCTTGATAGAGTTTTGAGCATCAGTGTATTGTTGTGTGTGAAGTGGTTAGTTTGGGAAACCAAGCATAGGGCCTCTGCCTAGCAGACCCCTTCCACTCCCAAGAACCTAATAAATGTTTAAACGCGCTAACGGAAATCCTCTTCCAAAGGTGATAAATGGTTCAAAGCTGCGGCCGTATCAACAAGCATCGGATCCACACTAAAACGTTCCGCGGATTGGCCGCATCTTTTGCATTTTCTTTTCTTTTCTTTTCTTTTGTTTTTTGCACGCTTAATAAAATAAGTCTATAAATATCCCCGTTTTAATACCTAATTATGCTCAACAGCCACCCGACATTATAGTTCTGCTCATGCATGCACACCGAAGTTATGAAGTTATCATCTCAACGTCGCACGATGATTAGTGATTTTGATTGCTCTCCACTACAACGCATCTACTTAACCTTCTCCGTTTTGCCGAAAATCGCTATTGTGTTTGCGTGATTTGTGTGATTGAGTATACCATGTGCATTTGTGTCTTGCGCTTGCTTTTTTTGTGTGCGCCATGGAAGCTTTGGCAAACTTCGTTGCTTTCCGTGACGGACTTCTTGCCAACGTAGGAGAGTTCCTGCGCACCCGTGGGTTATCCAATTTCACTGAACTGCCTTGGTATTCAGTGGAATCCCACCTGTTCTATGCCCAAATAATTGCCATCATCGCTAACACACCTGCCACCGAGCAGAGTTGGGCGATCACATCCCTACCCTCCCGAACCGTAATCACGTTCCAGGCCTTTTCTGATGCGTTTCGACTCCCTCGGCAAGGTCGGGAAAATGGCCCAAATCTACCGATTGTCACCATGAATCGATTATTCCCTAGGAGCTCATCCAAAGAATACACAATACTCTGTCGCCCTGAACCTAAGAGATCCATGCTACAATTCCTAGTAGCCATTCTTAACCTGCAGAAGCGAACCTATGGAATCTCTCATCCTTTTAACTCCGCTATAGATTTAGCTGCTCGAGAACCAGTAAATTTTGCATCATATTTCTTCTGGCGAATACACAAAGAATGTGTCTCAATTATCAAGCAGGTCAATAAAGGGGATATGCCAAGGTCTAGACTCCCTCACATCATATCCTTTCTATTTCCGACCATTCTAGCAGCACAGCCACCACCCCGAGGACCCATTCTATGCCATGAGGAATCTGCACAAATATTAGAGGACGATGAAGAAGAAGATGAAGAGATATTCCACCTTCTCCGCCGGAAAAGAATCAGGATAAGTTCATCTGATAGTGAAGTACAGGGGTCAGCCGCAAATAACAAGGCAGATGACAAAGCAAAAGAAGCAAACAAAGAAGAAACCTTTCACGACACCGCAACCTCCATGCATCATGAGTCTTCAGCACAATCCTCTTCACAACAACAACAAGAGTAGGAGGCTCCCACCGAATTTGACACAAACTCATCAAAAGAAGCATCTCAGCAACAATTGGAGCAGGAAAAGCAAGGAGATGAAGAACATATAATTAAAGAAGTTTTCGAGGAACTGCTTAAAGCAGTAGAGTCCACAGCTACCGACACCGCTGACACACAACAAACCACAGAAAAGGTAACAGAATCTCACTCTGTTCTTCCCACTCCCCCACCGGAACCTCCACTCAACCCAATTATCCCTACTCCACCCATTCTTCCCGAAGAACCCACTACCTCTTCTTCCTCATCCCCAAACTACTCTCCATCGAACTCCCAGCAGCTACTCACCGCATCCTCATCTCAACCTCGTCCTCATCTTCCACTTCCTTCAACTCCTATGATATTTGAACTTGCAACCATGTGTTAGATGTTGATCCAGCTTTCACAACAACTACCTGCACAAATGAAGCAAATAACAGAGAATATCCGAGATGAATTTCAACACAAAGTGGACGTGCTGGAGGCGGACATTAGTCCTCTACAAGAAGAATTAATAGTAGCTAAAGCCGAAAACCAAGCCTTACAAGAACAACTTAAGGAGTTACAAGCCCGAATGGCCGAACAGGTAGAAGTTACCGCTCAAAGAGATGCAGCACTGGCAGAGATCAGACAAAAAGACGAGTTACTAAATGAGGAAAATACAGAAATCATTCAGTTGAAGCAAGAGATACAGGATAAAGAAGATGCACGAGTAGCCTTAGGGAATCTGCTAGAAGAAACAAGACAGACGCTAGATGAAGTGGTACAGCGAGGCCAAGAACAGCATGATCTAGCTATGAAAACTGCTAAAGAACTCCAGAGATGCAAGACAGATTTATATGAAGTAAACAGTATTCTCAAACGATTATTGACCGAGGAAGCTCAATGAAAAAAAGTAATATCAGATCTTCACAGAGAAAGAGATGCCTACTCCAGAACAATCCAGTTCCAGAATCAGCAGATCGACAGAAAAGATAACCAACTCGACAATCAGAAAGAAAGATTGGCCAAGATGGATAAACAACTTGCAGAGATGAAAGTATCCAGAGATGCAGCCTTATCAAACGAATTTTATTTACAAGAGGCTTTTCTACAGACGCAGACAGAAGTTTTGCTGACCGAAGCCATTTCCTTAAGTTCTGTACGAACAGATGCCCAATTAGTAGAACCAGATACTTTAAAACAGATGTTAGAAGCTTTAAAGAAGAAAAAAGCCCGAACTTTTAGATTAGCCAGATCCATGTACTTAGAAGGTATAGTCGATGAACCATGAGTTTTTACATTTTGATATACATGCGGGGTCGAGTTCACTGTGCGTGCCAGAGTGTTAGTCGGCCGCCGGATTGGCGATTGTGAAAACTCAATCTTGTTCGCACGAACGAAAGGTTGTTACACCGATACTTTGTAATCTTTATATAAAGCGATGAAAAAGAGACGCGGAGTGACATTCGTTGGGATCACCAGACTGTCTGTCTGGGTGATTAAGCGGAACGCTGCTGTAGTGTCTGTTTAGCAATTCTGAGTATACTACTTTTGTTCTGTCTAGTTGTCTATTGATACCGGTTTCTGTTCGTGGGCTACATAGACGTTCAGTTGATCGTTAGACTGTTTGTCTGAGCGAGTTGTTCTGCGGTGTTTCGGTTGCGGTTGTTCTGTTGATTAAGCGTATCATGGTTTCGCTCTTTCTTGTAAGGTGTTGTAACTTGTTGGATGAAGTCTGTGTAATTGTGGTAGTGTTTTGAGAACTCCGAGTCGTATTGTATTGTCTTCGGTGTTGAGGTCTGTCCTCATACGGTAAACATTAGCTACAGTAAGGGTCTTTTTTAAGTCGCGTACTGGACCTTCAGTACTCTGTGTGTGAGATTGTTGAGTTCTGCTGTGTCTTCGGTTTTTGTTTGATTGTTTGTATCTATTCGGTGAAGGTTGAATTACTGATATTGTCTCTAGTGTTACAGTATTTTGTATTCGGAACAGTTCTTGAGTTCATCAAGTAACTCTGTATCACGATACTGCATAGTCTGGTGCAGTGTGTTCGGTCAACTTTGGGAGAGTTTGGTTGAGTATTGTAAGATTGTAAGTGTAATGGAGTCTTGATAGAGTTTTGAGCATCAGTGTATTGCTGTGTGTGAAGTGGTTTGTTTGGGAAACCAAGCATAGGGCCTCTGCCTAGCAGACCCCTTCCACTCCCAAGAACCCAATAAATGTTTAAACGCGCTACTGACAGTTAGTCCCGCGTTTAACATTTAACAGGTGCGAAGGAAACTCATAGATCAGTTCAAGACCCAACCTATGCACCTGTAGTATTTCCTGACGAAGAATTTGAGCCTCACGGCTAGGCAAAAATTTTAGCAACAATGAATGTAGCCATCAATGAAGAATAATGGACACCCCACTGTGACGAGGATGGCTATGACATTTCAGTCTTCTCCATAGAGCCAATCATGGAAGACTCAATTTTAGAAGAATGTGAACCTAGCCTTGATGCATTTGAGGATGCAAGTGACTTTTATCTAGAGTCACTCATTATGGACCCACCTTTTGCATCAGATGAAGAATACTTCTATGAAGTAGAAGTTCACCCTCAGAAACATGGACATCTCACAAATGATGTAAGGTTAACCACACAAGTGACCGCCAGAAGTGAAGGTAGGAAAAGGAAGAAGAGAGAAGTCATACCAGTAGAGGAAGAGTCTTTGTTTGAGGTCCTTGAAAACTTTAAAAAATATGAGATAGACGATAGAAGAGTCATGGTAAGAATGCCTAAACATGAGGCACCTACAGGAGAGGTCTATGATAGCAAGGAAACTACCAAGAAAATAGTTGTAGCCATAGAAGAGGGAGAAGAAAGATGCACCTACATAGGGCATGACCTGACAGAAGAAGAAGAGCAAGAGTTGATAGCTTTGCTAAGAGAGTAGAGAGATGTATTCGCTTGGAGCTACAAGGACCTGAAAGGTGTAGACCCTGACATATGCTCACATACGATCCCCATGACCTCAGATGCCAGACCCTCTAAGCAGAAGCCCTACACATACAATGACAACTACGTTGCCAAGATTAAATAAGAGATAGATCGCTTGGTTGAAGCTGGATTTATCTATGAAATTGAGCACAATGAATGGGTATCCCCCATTGTAGTGGTGCCCAAAAAGAATGGCAAATTATGTGTATGCATTAACTTGAAGAAGGTTAACGCAACCACTATCAGAGATAGTTATCCGCTTCCTATCACTGAGCATCTATTAGAAAGGGTAGCAGGCAAGGAAGTGTACAGCTTCCTGGATGGGTTCTCTGGCTACAATCAAGTAGCCATTGCACCAGAAGATCAGCATAAGATGGCTTTTTCCACACAATGGGGCATATTTGCTTTTCGGGTAATGCCATTTGGACTTACCAATGATCCTGCAAGCTTCCAAAGGTTGATGTGCCATGTATTCAAAGAATTCTTGAGGAAAAATTTGGAAGTCTATGTTGATGATCTTTGCACTCATTCCAACATTAGATAGACCCATATACCTGAACTCAGACAAATCTTTGACAAATGTAGAGAATATCAAGTCTGCCTGAACCTAGAAAAGTGTGTTTTCATGGTCAAGCAAGGCAAGATTCTAGGACACACAGTGTCAAAGAACGGCATATCCACTGACGAAGAGAAAGTGAGAGCCATCGCAGAACTGCCTAGGCCAAAGAACGTCAAGGAAGTACAAGCTTTCATGGGGCATTGTGGTTATTATTGACGCTTCATACACATGTATGCAATCATTGCAAAGCCTCTGTACGGACTTTTGAACAACTTTGAGTGGACCGATGAATGTGAGAATTCCTTCAATGAGCTTAAACGGCGATTGTGTTCAGCACCAATCTTCACTACACCAGATTGGAACAAGCCATTTCATGTCCATGTGGATGCATCCAACTATGCTATTGGATGTGTTCTTGCACAACCTACTGGTGAGGGTAATATGGATCTTCCTATTGCCTATGCTAATAGACAGTTGAACGTAGCTGAACAAAACTACACAACCACTGAACGAGAAGGATTAGGCATGGTGTATGCAGTTAAAAAGTTTAGACACTATTTGCTTGCAAATAATTTTAAATTTTTTATGGATCACCAAGCTCTACTGTACCTGGTAAACAAGCCATGCAATACAGGTAGATTAGTAAGATGGTTCCTCTTACTAATGGAATACGACTTTGAGGTAGTGGTGAGAAAGGGCAAGACTCATTTGAGAGCAGACCATCTCTCTAGGCTCACATCTGGAGAAGCCCCACCAGGACTATCGGATGACCTTCCTGATGCTTACTTGTTTAATTTGGAACTTGTACCATAGTTGGCCAAGCCCTTAGTGCTAGTACTGACATATGGGCCTAAGCATCCAGTAGTAAACACTCAAGATAGGGAGGTAGTAAAAGCCCAAAAGTATCATATCATGGCAAGAAGTATGTACAAGCATACAGATCAAGGGATATTAGCTTGTTGTGTGGAAGAGGATGAGTACGCTAAGTGGTTGCAATTAGCACATGTAGCTGCCTTAGAGCAACATTACTCAAGGTAACGAACCCTACAGACACTAAGGAGACTCGGAGTGCATTGGCCGACTATGGAAGCAGATGTCGATAAGTTGTGTAAAGAATGCCCAGTTTGTCGTATTAAACCACCTGTGGAGCACACTACACTATACCAAGTGTCTTTAGTACCAGATTGGAGTGAACCATTGGTAGCTTTCCTGAGGACGGAAACATCCCCTCAAGATATGACATTGGCCAGACAAAGAAGTCTAGAACAAGAAGCCCTAGATTACTCACTCATTGGAGATAATCTATACAAAAGGGGAAAAGATGGGTATCTTAGACTATGTGTCCATGAGACTGAATATCTGAAGATCTTGGAAACTGCTCACCAAGGTGTAGAAGGAGGAAACTTTGGACCAGATAGAGTGATCAAGGCAGTACTATTTGCAGGACTTTGGTGGCTAACCCTTCACATGGATGCACACACCTATGTGAAGAGGTGCGATGTTTGTCAGCAAACTCAGTATCCTATACGTAAGGATGAGATGCCACTCAAAGCTATGATGAGTGGAAGGGCATTCTCTAAGTGGGGAATAGACTTTGTTGGTCCTATTAATCCCCCAGCTAAGGGTTCACATGTTGAATACATCATCATGGCCACATGCTATCTAACCAAGTGGGTAGAAGGAAAAACCACAACGAAGAACGATGCTCAAACAACAGCAAAGTTCTTATTTGAGAATGTGTTCACAAGATACGGATTGCCAATAGAGTTAGTGAGTGATAGAGGCACGCACTTCTTGAATGAAGTCATAGAAAACCTTATACAAGAATTCCTGGTAATACATAAGAAGTCGGCTCCCTATCATCCACAAGCTAATGGACAAGCCGAGAGCACAAATAAGATTCTATGCAATGTATTGACAAAATTGGTGAATAATAAATGCTCTGACTAGGACAAACAGTTACATCACGCTGTTTGGGCATACAGAGTTTCCTAAAAAATGGTACTCCAAGCCACACCCTTTCAGATGGTATTCAGCCAAAATGCAGTGCTACCATTGGATTTTTTGATACCTACCTTAAAAGAGCATTGCAACATGAGGTTATCGCCCTCCAACAATCTCATGCGGAGCTCGAAGCCAAATATACAGAGACGGGTAAGGTGACTGAAGAACAACTCAAAGATCAACTAGCCCGCAATGCTAGATTACAAAGAAACATGGCCTTACTCTGACGCCACCTAGTAGCTGCCCAAGAAGAGAACAAAAGATTACAACAACAAAATCAAGACAATCTCGAAGCAGCCATAGAAAACACTCCAGGGGCACCTATAGATCCTGCCAAATTCCAAGCTATTCCCTCAGAACACATTCAACAGGTATTGGAAGATTATGCTACCCTCTTGGAAGCACACAACCAACTGGCAGACCACGTAAAGGAACTACAAAGATCCCAAGTGCCCCCACCACACCCAACAGAACCTAAAGAGATGATCAATGCTGCTACTTCACTAGAGCCCGAATCTTCAACGGCCAATGAGGTACTTGAGCTATGCCAACAAGTTGCAGAATTAAAGATTAAGTTGTTACAATACGAACGACCCCCCTCTCCACCCAATCAACCATCAAAGGAAGAAGCAGTAACCATTCCTGTGGAAGAGACCTTTGAAGATAACTATGAGCTTCAACCCCTTCTAGGAGGCAGAATCAATGACGAGGGACAGGACACATACAAGGAACCCCCTCTTGCATGGATGAAGCAGGTAGAAGAGATGGGCCACACTCACAAAGAGCGCATAGCAACTCAGATGATGGCCATGAAAATCATTGAGGAGACCATACTCCAATCTGAATATTTCAAGAACTTGGATACTAGGCGCTTAATAGCCAGTTCAGAGTTACAGTATAAGCCCTACTTTGTGCTATTCGCAGACTACAACGCTGAAATCAAAAGAGTCACCAATAGGTATCCTTCCTTTGCAACACAGTTCCAACCAGAGGACATCTCGGAGGAAGCCAGAAAAGGTGCCATATTCCAACCTATTTGGAGGAAAAAATTACTTGAGACCTATCCGGAGATGCTACGAACATGGGATCAAGCTCCCATGCATTTGAAGTATAACCCTTTCTTTGGGCCAGTAAAACGAAGAAGATCATGGAAGGCATTTGCCATAAAAGTTCAGAACAATACTAATTGCAAACAATGGCTAAATTACCCATCCATTGCACCCCCAACGGGTACACCAACTGTAGCCTACATGATGGCTACTATCAGACACTAGATGCCACGCCTACATCCCTTGCCTGATGTCGCCGCGCAAATGATGCTCAAAATCCTAGACATGATGCAAATAGTGTTCAAGACTTTCCACAATGTACATAACATCCAGCCTCCAATTCTGGGCTTCATAAATGGAAATTATGACTTACTTTATGATATGAGCATGACCCCGAGTATTCGAGTGGCTTATGCATGGCATGCGAGGATCAGATATCTCCCCGCTTGCTACAAGCAAACTTTTGATGACATGTTCACCATGGGGTTTTGGGAATCACACTCAGAAGTGTTCGTGCCATGCCCAACCCATCTGCTACAACTATTCACGTGCGAACAGACAATGCAGTCAGAGCTCTACACCACGTCACAACCTCACATACCTGGCACGGTTAATTGGGATTCCCTTCAAAGAGATCTGGTCAGGGGACTACGGATCAGAGAACAAGAATTGGCAACCGACATACTACAGCACTACATTGATCAATCTGTGGAGCAAAGGTCTGTCAAAGACGAGAGACGCTAGGGGGGGGAGAGTGTTGGCATCATAGAAGAAGAAGCAAGTACGGGCATACATGCAGATCTAGCACTGAGGCAACCCATTAAATTTTTTCAATCCTTACACTATTATAAAAGTGATTCTCATCACTAAAAACCATTGTAAATACCGCTTCACCTTTTTGTAGCTCCATTTTGTGCAAGCGGAGGATTCCTTGAGCTTGAGGATCTTTAGTAGTATTAGCCTACCAAGTTTCATAATTTTCAGAGCTCGTTTGAGCCTCCAAAATAGCTTAGGAACCTAATTTTTAACTAGGCTGGACACTAGGTCTGGACAGCGCCAAAGCTAGTCAAAAACTATAAATAGAGCTAGAGAGCTCATTTTTGAGGCGAGCTTCTTGTACTCTTGCACTTGTAGAACTTGGTTGTAATAGAAGTGATTCCATTGTCTTACTCTCTTTGTTCTTGTCGTGTGTGTGTGTGTGTATGTGTGTGCATGTTGGTATGATTCTCACTCACACATTTGTGCCTTCACTTGCTCGAGGTCTTCATACCATCCTCATGTCTTCCCGGATTGACATTAAAGGAGGTGCTACTCACCACTAAGCTACAATCATGTAATAAAGAGCTATCCAAAATTGGCTGCTAAAGAGGCAAGGAAGAAAGAGGGTAGAATGGTTGTTGTAGAGGCCTCTACACCCAAAACAAAGTCTGCTAATCTTGTGCAAAATGAAGAATGGGTAGTTACCACTGTTTGCACTTATGACCCCTCTTCTCATGAGCATTGAATGTCTACAGTAGACTCAGATCCTTGGTACTTTGATAGTGGTTCGACCAAACATATTACCTCGTAGTGCAGTTTCTTCACTTCACTAATGCCCACCCCTACTGCAAATATTGCTACATGCACCAACAACTCCTCTTATCCTATTAGAGGAGTTGGTAAGATCATTGTGGCTACTACATATGGTAGTTCTTTTACATTGTGAGATGCTTTATTTGTGCTAGAAACAAGAAGAATCTGTTATTAGTTTAAGCCTTAGCCAAGATTGGCTTGGTTGTGAAATTTGTTGATGACAGATGTACAATTCATGATCCGTCAAATGGTGATGTCTTTATTGCTTCTAGCATTTTATGTCATAGGCAGTATAA
Source organism: Ceratopteris richardii (assembly GCA_020310875.1). Taxonomy (NCBI): domain Eukaryota; kingdom Viridiplantae; phylum Streptophyta; class Polypodiopsida; order Polypodiales; family Pteridaceae; genus Ceratopteris; species Ceratopteris richardii. Next base: position 108,697,981 of record CM035441.1, on the reverse strand, counting down.
GCTCATAGACTATGAAAAATTTGTGGATGATTCAAGAGGTGTAGTACATGATTCTCAAGCTTTGTGAGATGCAAAGCTTTGGCATGCAGACGTTGGTCATCTGAATTTTGCTAGTTTGCTACACCTATAGAAATCTGAAATGGTGTTCTCTTTGCTTAAACTTGAGGCACCTGGTAAACATGTTTTTGAAGGCTGTATTTTGGGCAAAACGTAACGTTCCTTGTTCCCAAAATATGGTTAAGTTTGAGCTACTAAAAAATTATAACTTGTTCATAATGATGTATGTGGTCCTATGCAAACACCCTCTTTTGGAAACTATCTTTACTTCGTGAATTTCATTAATGATTTTTCCAAGCATGCATGGGTATATCCATTGAAAGCAAAGTCTGAAGTATTTATGTGCTTCAAACAATTTCTGGTTTTGGCTAAAAATTTGGTAGCATGCAAAATGGTAACCCTCCATTCTGATCGAAGGGGGGATATATGTCTTTATGTGACTTGCCTCCTGGCAAGAAGACCATTGTCACTAAGTGAGTATACAAGCCTGATGGAATAGTTGACAAGTTTAAGGCTAGGCTTATTGCAAAGGGTTATGCATAGGAAAAAGGCATTGCTTTTGATGAGACCTTTGCACGTACATGCCAAATGACTATTGTTCATAGCATTTGTGCACTTGGAACTCATCATAGTTGGAATGTACATCAATTTGACATTAAAACTATATTTCAGAATGATGACTTGCATGAAGAAGTGTATGTTTTTCAGCCCTGTGGCTTTGTGCACAAAGGGCATGAAAACAAAGTGTGCAGGTTGAAGAAGGCATTATATGGTTTAAAGCAAGCACCACACACTTGGTATGAAAATACATGCCTATCTGATTGTACATGGTTTTGAGAATAGTCCAACTAAAAGCACCTTATATGTTAAGCATGCAAATGATGTGCTTCTGATCATTGTCATCTATGTTGATGGCATGCTGCTCACTAGTCCTCATGAGAAGCATATTGCTGATTTTAAGGTTGATTCGCATGCCTCATTTGAGATGTCAAATTTGGGGCATTTGCATCACTATTTGGGCATTCAGTTCATGCAAATTGATGGTGGAATAGCTCTATGTCAAACAAAATATATTGACATTATTGCAGCCTTTTGGCCTTGAAGACTATAAACCTATTGCCACTTCTATGGAGATATGTTTACTATTGAGTCTTCATGATGTTGGAGATGCATTTGATGATGTTCTCTATCAATAGGTTGTTGGATACTTGATTTACTTATGCATTACTCGACCAGATATTCAGTTTGTTGTCTCATAGATGAGTAGGTTTATGCATTGCCTAGGTGTCAAGCATTGTCAGGCAGTTAAGCGCATCTTTCACTATTTGAGTGGTACCCAGCTACTTTGATTGTTTTATCCCAAGGGGGGATCACTATCGCTAGATTTACATGCTTTTTTTTACTCTGATTGAGCTGGTTGCTATGACACTCATGTGTCCACTAGTGGCTTTTACTTCATGCTTGGTAGCTCATGTATATCTTGGTTGAGCAAGAAACCACCTACTATGGCCACTTCCAATTGTGAGGTTGAGTATAGGGCAGCTATTGAGTGTGTGTGGCTCATATGCCTTATGGCTGATTTGGGTGTTGGTCAGTCTTCTGCCACCACAATCTTCACTCATAGTTAGAGTGCATGCAATTGGTAGGAATCCTATGTTCTATGCTCCCACTAAGCACATTGAGGTGCACTATCATTATGTCAGGGAGAGGTTCTTTGCAGGAGGATCAACTTGGCATATGCGCCCACACAGGAGAACATTGTAGACCTTTTCACAAAGGCTCTACCTAGGGAGAAGTTTGAAGCTTTCTGCAAATCTTTGGGATTACTTCCTTTTATGGATTGATTCCACATAGCTTGGCACTTCCTTATACATGAGTGCCAGCTCCTTGTTCACCGCATCACTCACAGGGGGGATTTGTTGATATATTCAGGTAGTCATGTGTGTGAACACTCTAGGACCACCACGGAACTTTTTTCCCTCTTTCGGATGTTTTTTCCCCCTGCTTATATATATGCATATAACCCTAATGGGTCATTGATCCTTGTACATTCTAGTGGTAATACATTCAGTATTGTGTGTTTTGCTCCAAGCTTCTTCTTCTTCGTCCTTGTGTTGTTCGCGTACTTTCATAGACCTCAAACTCCAACAATTCTGGGTAGGAAACATTTATGAACCTAAAAAAAGTATGTTTTCTTTGATGAAAAAGAAAAAATTGAAGGATTTCATACCTATGTTGTTGAAAACTTCAGGCAGTGTTACTATCAATGTTGAGGAGAACTTGTCGGAGGTTACTTTCTTTTTTACTGATTTTTTCTCTAGCTCTCCTAAGTGGTTGGGATTAGATACAGAGATTCAGGGTTTGTATTTCTCTTCAAAGGAAGAAAATGATTCCTAAAAGCTCAACATCTCTTTTGGACATGTCCTTCACTCTCAATGAGCTTAAAAAAACCATAGGTAAATCGGAATCCTAAAAATCACGTAGCCTTGATGGAATTCTTACTAAGATTTCTTGGAACTTAAAGATTTTTTTAATCCTTATATCTTCTTGATCTAGAAATAAGCCATTAGAAAAGGGACTCTCCCTATTGAGTTCAACACTAGAGTTGTCAAGTTGGTGCACAAAAGAGGTCCTAAAGAAAACCTCAATGTTGGAGTTTGAGGTCTGCAAAAGCACACAAGTAGCACAAGGAAGAAGAAGAAGCTTGGAGCAAAACACAACAGTGAATAAAGTACCAAGTGGATGTACAATGATAAGTAACCTATTAGGGTTATATGCACAAATACAAGCTAGGGGAAAAACCCTCCTAAAGAGGGAAAAAAGTGCCCCGATGGTCCTAAGTGTGCTCACTACATCACTATCAAAATATATCATCAAATTCCCCCTTGGAGTGATGTGGTGAACAAGGACCTAGCACACATGTATAAGGAAGTTCCAAGCTATGTGGAAAGAGATCAATCCACAAATAGAAGTAAGCCTAGATCTTTGCAAAAAGCTTAAAAATTCTCCCTAGGTAGAGCTTTTGTGAAAAGGTCTACAATGTTATCTTGTGTGGGCACATATGTCAAATGGATCTCTCTAGTAGACAAGTTCTCCTAACATAATGATAGTGCACCTCAATGTGCTTTGTGCGAGCATAGAACACAAGGTCCCTCAGAACTACCAATGTGCTCTAACTGTCAATGAAGATGGTGGTGGCAAAAGAATCACCAACAACCAAATCATCCAATAGGTGTCTGAGCCACACACACTCAACACTCGCTAAGAAAGATGTCATATACTCTGCCTCACAACTAGAATTGGCAATATCAGACTGCTTCTTGATCAACCAAGATATGCATGATTTAGCAAGCATGAAGTAAAAGCACTATTTGACATGAGTGTCATAGAAACCAGAACACTTTGAATCAAAAAAAGCATGTAAATCTAGCATTTATGGTCCCCCTTGGGATGAAACAATCTGAGTAGTCGGGTACCACTCAACTAGGAAAAGATGTGCTTAATTGCCTATCAATGCTTGACACGAGGGCAACACATAAATGTGCTCATCTGAGAGATTGCAAATTGAATATCAAGCCAATTTATGCATAAGTGGATCAAGCATCCACATCGACATACACAACAATGATTGGAAACACATCATTCACATGCTTACCATATAAGGTGATCTCAATTGGTCTATTATGAAAACCATGTGCAATCAAGTAGGCATGTATCGTTTCATACCAAGCATGTGGTGCTTGCGTCAAACCATATAATGCCTTTTTCAACCTACACAGTTTGTTTTCATGCCTTTTTTGCACAAAAGCATGATGCCAAAATACATACATTTATTCATGTAAGTCACCATTCATAAATGTAGCTTTAATGTCCAATTGATGTACATTCCAACCATGATGAGCTACAAGTACGGAGATTCTACGAATGGTGGTCGTTGAGCATGTGGGTGCAAAGGTCTCATCAAAAGCAATGACTCTCTCTTGAGCATAACCTTTAGCAAAAAGCCTAGCATTATAAATGTCAAATGTTCCATCAAGCTTACATTTCAACTTTTATACCCATTTACTACCATTTGTTTTTTTTCTTGGAGACAAATCACATAAAGACCAGGTACCATTCTTCATAATGGCATCATATTCTAATTGCATAAAAACCATCCAATTTTTTGAATTTTGTGCTTCATCAAAAGAAACATGATCATTCTCATCACAAAGACTAGAGGCAACCATTCCATAAAAATTTGATGCAAAAGAAACACTATGAAAGCCTGAATGATGATGACATGACAGAGGTGCATTTAATTTACTATCTCTCAAAGTCTGCACTAGCCATTTAGGGATAGTTTTTTCCTCCTCTATACAACCCTATTATCAACAAGTGCATCATGTAAAGCTACATCATAAATGGAATTATCTACATCATCATGTGAAACCTATAAAGGCTGAGAAATTACCTCGGTTGGACTGGGACTTGATTGTCCACCTATAGAAAGAGGCAATAAAGTGTCATACACATTTTTGGAGCTAATTAGTGTCTCCTTAGTACATGAAAGTGATGGTTGAATTGCATCTTCCACAAAAAGAAACATCATGGATAACCAAAATGCAATTATTCTGTAGATGATAGAGACGATAGCCTTTGCTTTTAGAACTGTACCCAACAAAGATACATTTCACTACTTTACCATCCAATTTCGTTTGTTTTTATTTAGGCACTAACACATATGCCACACAACAAAAGATAAGTAGATGAGCAACATTGTTGCTTGCAACCATGCCAAGCCTCATATGGAGTTATCGATTCCAATGCTTTGATAAGATAACTATCAAGTACATTTGTTGCACACATACTAGATTCAAGCCAAAAACTATGTGGTAAAGCCTCACTTATAATTTATACACCTCACCATCTCCATAAAAGAAATGTTCTTTCTTTTAACAAATCCATTTTTTTGAGATGTATATGGTAGTATACAGTGATACTTTATCCCATGCTAAGCCAAAAATGCATTAAAATTAGAAGGCATGTATTCCCGCCCTCAATCAGAATGGAGGGGGCTCAATTTATAGGCTGATAGATTTTCATCCATAACTAGAAACTATTTGAAGCAAAAAATCACTTTATACTTTTCTTTTAATGGATACACCCATGTATGTCTAGAGAAATCATCAATTAAATTCACGAAGTAATGGTATTTTCTGAAAGAAGGTGTCTGCATAGGACCATAGACATCATTATGAACAAGCTGCAATTTATTTGTAGCTCAAGATGAACCATCTTTTGGGAAGGACAAACGTTGCATTTTTCCAAAGATGCAAACTTTGTAGACATGTTTATAAGGTGCCCCAAGTTTGGGCAAAGGTCACCATTTTTGAATTTTGCATGCATAGCAAACCAGCAAAATTTAGATGACCAAAGCATGCATGCCAAAGCTTTACATATGATATAGCATGAGAATCTTGAATTGCACATGCTAAATCATTAGAGATTTTGCATAATCTATGAGATTAAGAAGCCCACTACATAAAATGCCAAAAGAAATAATAACATCACCATTTGAGAGATCATGAATTGTACATGAGTCATGAACAAATTTGACAACCAAGCCAATCTTGACTAATGCCGAAACTGACGATAGATTTTTCTTGATCCTTGATACATACAAAACATCTAACAATGTAAAAGAACTACCATCAATAGTAGTTAGAATGATCTTACCAACTCCCATCACAAGATAAGATGAGTTGTTAGCACATGTGATAGTATTCCCAATAGGGGCAGGCTCAAGTGTATTGAAGAAACTATGCTACATGGTAATATGTTTGGTTGTCCCACTATGAAAGCAGCACATGTTTGAGTCTCCTATAGACATACACTACTTATGAGAAGATGGGTCATAGCTGCATATAGTAGTAAACACCCATTCTTTATTCTGAACAAGATTAGCACGCTTCGTTTTAGGTGTAGAGGCCTCTGCAACAACCATTCTAGCCTCTTTCTTCTTTGCCTCTTTTGCAACTAATTTTGGACAACTCTTTATGACATGATCATTTCCATTACATTATTTGCAAAAATATTTCTAGTTTTTTGTTATCTTCTCACCTTTATCTTCCTTCTTTGATAGTGTAGCATTGGAAGATTTTTGCTTACGAGTATATGAGATCCATTTACCTTTGCCCTTCTAACTAGCTAGGAAACCTTCTTTTGCAACACACATAATGGACATGTTCTGCATGGACTGATCTTCCTACAATAAAAAGAATACTAACTCCTAAAATGCTGAGGCATTTGTATTGTTTTTCATCATCAATTGAAGAGTAGAAGAAAAACTTTAGTATGAATTTGGAAGACCATTAAAAGCAGTCTACACAAATGAACTATCTTGAAAGACTTCTTTACTAGAAATCAAATGTTCCTTACAAATATTTGATCTTTGTCAAAAAATTATCCATGGACTCTCCTTCATTCATATATGCTCACTCTCCAATTGTTTTCAAAGGTAAGCAACATGAGCCTCATTTCTTGTCTGGCATAAGGTTATAAGTGTATCCCAAGCATCCTTTCCTATCTTGCAAGAGACAATGTGAGGGATAATGGCATTTTTGATAGACAAAGCTATCAATACATACGGTTGAGCATCTCTGACATCCCAACAAAGTTGCTCTATAGTAGCTGCAGTAGGAACTGCAACATGTACAAGAATTTGAAGAGTTTCATCTCCAATGCCATCTGCATCACATTCAATAATTGTATTTGCTAGTGTAATCGGATGTTTTTCAACACCCTGCACAATATTCCCCATCCTTTTGCTACCAATACATGATGCATCATATATGCCCACAACAGGTAATTAGTACCATCCAATCTATCTTCAATAGCCAACATAAGGATACATCATTGCTTTCAACCATTGCCACTGACTAAAATAAACTGATGTAGAAAAATGGATGTATCTCAAAAAGTTGAACAAAACCACCCTATCAAGCTCTACTAAACCTCTAGCAAACTTTAAAGCGATTGTACTGAAGAATCAAATGGTGCATGCAGAGGTCAAAACGAGCTGAGATCAAAATTTTGATGCCACATAGTGAAGTTGTTGTGAACTTATAATCTTCTAGATTATGCTCATTAATCTTCATGTGATCTTGAGACTATGACCAGAGGGGTGTTGATGACACCACTAGATGAAGCGATGACCTTCTCTGATACCAATTGTTGGAGTTTGAGGTCTGCAAAAGCACACAAACAGCATAAGGTTTATAGGCATATATACAAGCTGGTGGAAAAAACCTCCTCAAGAGGGAAAAAGGCGCCCTAATGGTCCTAAATGTGTTCACACACATCACTACCAAAATATATCAACTCTCAATAATTGGAGATCTATCTCTTATTTGACCACCATTTAAAAGATTTTTTCTTTCAGTCTTACTAAGAGACTCAATCCCATCATGAAAGATATCATTCTTCCTAAGAAGAAAAGTTTTATTAAAGGTAGATTTATCATTGATGATATTATCTCTCTTTGGGAAGGTATTGAATGTGTCAATGATTCAAATCAAAACTTCTATCTCTTCAAGGTTGACTTTGGCCTATGAAAGGATTGAGTGGCACTTTGTTCTTCAATCCCTCCATGACATTGAGGTTGAAAAGCCTTCATTAAGTTTGTTTGTAATCTTTTTGGCAATGCCTTTCTAGGATCCCCATTAATGGTTCCTTAACCAAACCTTTTAGACTTGTTAGGTCCATAAGACAAGGCTTCCCCTTGCCCTCTCTCTGTTTGCTATTGCTAGCGATGCTTTTGGCTGGTTGATTAAAGTTGCTATGGAAAAAAAACCAGTTAAGAGGCTTAGACATCCACAAATCCTCTTCTCCCTTGGGCCTTCAAATGTTTGATGATGAATTTTGATGGTGATTGTGCTAAATTGTTTTTTGAACACCTTTTTCTTGGCAAATGGCTCTAAAATGAATTTAAAAAAAACTTCCTTCAAAGCTTCTAACAACATTATTCCTGAATTTGTTAAAGTTCTTGGTTGTGAGATCTTAAAAGTTTTTAGACTTTTAGGTATTCCTAGAGGCTTTCACCCTACCTTCGAACAATGTTGGGATTGGGTTATGAAAAAATATCATGATAAGCTTTTTAGATGGTATGCTTGCTAGAGCTCTCTATTTAGAGTTTTTGTGCTTAATCGTTATGTCCTTCCTTGTTTGACCTAGTTTTTGGTTTTTTGGTTACCCTCTAAGAAGCAACTCATGCACGTTAGTGTTTTGGCTAGAAGATTCTTGTGGGGTGGTAATTCTTAGGTCAATAGAATCCCCAAAGTTTCTTGGGATGTTTCTTGTCTGCCTAAAAAAGAAGGTGGTTTGGGTATTTTTTTTCTCTTGTCAAAATGGAAAATAATCTTACAGCTAAATAGTTATATATGGCTATTGATTTTGTTGAAATTTGGGCTTGTCTTCTTTAAATAGAGATTTCAAAATTTTATCTAAAAAATTACAAATTCTAGAAAAATTACTACTTATGGGAAATTAGCTTATCCCCTCACACTTTTACACCTATTTGTAGTGATCTTTACTACAAGTATTGTTTTGCTTAGATGGAAGTAAAAAAGTTATGTAATTCTAGTTCTCCTTTTTTTTTTTAAGTTTCACTTACTATTTTATGAAGGAATCCATTTGGACATGCTCGCTCTCATTTTGGAATAATTGTCATCTTGGCATCAAAGATCACCTGTAGGAAAAGATGCTTCAAAAATTGGAAAGTCTTAACCAATAATGGTGAGATTTTAGAAAATGAAATAATCCTATCTTTGAATGATCTTTCTTACCCTTGTAAATAGGTTTTAATCCATCATTGGCTTCCATTGCCTCCTTTGAATCAGCACATCTTTAATCTTATTCTTCCATAGAGCAAAGTTTGTGCCATCTCATTTTTGGATCTCAAAATGGTCTTTTCCCTACAAGTTATAACTCCTTCTAGGAGCGTTGGCATTAGACCCTAATCCACCAAATGTGTGTGAGATCTTTGATGCCATGATGATTGAGAACTGAAAAGAATGATAATGGAGCAAGAAGAGTCAAAACACCACTAAGGCTCACAAAAGGATGACCAAGTGCCAAATTCTAGGGAAAATTAACAGTCTCCCTAGAGAAATGGATTAATGAGAAGTAATGACCAAACAAAAGGATTTTGTGAGAATATATATGCTCAGACCAATAAGTGTATCAAGGAGTAAATCAACCATTGTATAGTTGACAAAACAAAAAATCTGGAAAGAAATTTCCAAAGTCTCCTCTGCAAAATGAGCATATCAATAGTGTGAAATGCTCATAAAATTGCAAGTACTAACATGTAAACCTGCATAGGCAATCACACTCCACTGCCTATAATCAATTATCTCAAAGAAGCCAACTTGGCTTATCAAGAAACTATGAACAACTAGCATACATCACCAAAGAGACCCCGACATTTTGGCATCTCCTAGTTAAGAAAACCTCACCATGACCCTCTTTATCAATCATCAAAGACTTTATGCAAAAATGTAACCACTATATCAATGACCACATGGACGCGAATAAGCGGTATCCACAAAAGCATACATAGTGTGTATGTGCTCAATATATGCAGTAAAATGGCAATGAAAGACTCAATTCACATCCCAAACACTAGCCAACAAAACACCTACGAGTGTCTGTGAACTCTATTCTTTCGGCTCAAAAAACCAGCATAAACTTGTGATGGCTGCTCCCACCACAGCTAAAACCTTTCAAGAAACCTGTAGATTTATCAGTGTGGGTGAACAACACATCCCCAAAGCTGAATATTCATTTTTGGAGAAGTAAAAAGCACTTTTACTGATGTTCTTGAACCTACATAAGGAGAACTATGCACAAAATTACTCCAAAATGGCTCCAAGAATCACCCCAAAATGCTTCAAAATAGGCTTTAAAAGCAAAGAATGAAGCTTTGGACCAAAAAATGTTCAAGGTAATCTTAACCTTAGTCTTTCCCCTTCTTCAAACACCACAAGAGTGTAGCTTAGTGGCAATAGAGCTTTCTGGTTAAGCGGGCTCCGAAGGGAACAAACTGGGATGGGTGACCTCCTAGGAAGTGTTAGGAACCTCCGTCTTCCTTGATCATTGAGGTCCTCTCTTGCATGTAGCCAATAGTGCCAAAGGTGACTTAAGTGACTTAGATGACAAGGTATGCCAAGCTCTATGCCTTGGTCAGTGGCTTTGTTGAAAGCCTTGCTTGGGTGGGCAGGTGCTTGCTTTGCTCGCACAAAAAGAAAATTAATTTGATAGTGATGCACCAGAATGGACTCCCCTTCTTGAGAGCTCCACGATGATACCCTCAGAGTAGAAATTTGAGCTCTAAACACCACACATAGTAGTCCCCATAGAGGCTACAAAATACGCAAAAAATCACGGTACACAAGGAGCATGAAGATAGATTTCGTAGATGTTACAAATGCGATCAAACTTATAGTGTGTGGTTCAATAGGCCACTATAGGTTTTATTAAGGAACATATACAAAGGTGTATCGCAACCATTTGGCCTTTCACATGGACACTAACGATAACACTCCCTAGCACGTGGTGGTTGTAATCCTCATTCTCTTGCATTGGTATCAGATCTTAGGTAGTAGGCTTTTTTGGGGCTTCACTCACTAATTAAGAATAAAGAAATGAAAACATAAGTGGAAGAAGAAGGACAAAAGAATGATGGAACTTGGACACTCAAAAATCATGCCTATGTGAAGGGATAAAATCATACATGTAATATAGTGATGAAATTAGGATTAAAAAAATCTAGCGCTTTCATATTCACGAGTTTGAGAAATAGGAGCATAGAAAATAAATGTATATAATTTAGTTTGATGTATAGAAATGTATAACAACTTTATTATAAGTCCTAAGATAGAAGAGAGGTAGTCAGGATTTTTTCTCAAAGCGATTGTGATGAGAGATCATTCATTGAAGAAGATCTTTCTATGGATATGAGCAGAATGAGGCCAAGCCATTTTTTACACATCTTATCTAATAGTAAACACATGTCTGCATAGAAGGAATTGAGTACATCCTCATTGTGTGGAGAAATCAAAGTGATTTCATAATTGTATGAATGACATTTAGAAGTGACGAGTTTTCTGGCATAGATTTTCTTGAACTTCTAAGAGTGAGATCTTAGAGTATAGTGTAAAGTTTTATGAGTAATAGTTCATTTGAAAGCTATCATTCTTAACTACAATCAGTCAAAAGATATATGGAAAATGGGACATGTACTCAGAGAAATAAGCTTATCAGTGAAGGAATGTCAAATTGATGAAGGTAAATTTTAGATTTCAGATAGTGAACACTACAAAGTCAAGGAAAGCATCTTTGTGGGTAGAGTTTACCACATTCAAGAAGAAGGCCTCTCAAACCATTTCTGATTATGTAACAAGGATGAAGGACATTGCAGATGCATTAGGAGTAGTTGATGAAGATAAATTCGTAAGGCAAATCCTCATAGGTTTGAGAGGAGATGAGAAATGGAAGCCATTCATTTTTTCTACTGAATTGTCACTAGATCATTTCACTCTTGATTCAAATCAGTTGCTAGGACACATGCTAACTTTTGAGCAGGATGTCAAAAGTGATGGTGATAAGAGTGCAAGTCAAGCAATGTATTTAGAGGATAAGAAGAAAAATAGCAAAGGCAAGCAACAAGCAAATGAACAAGAAGGTACAATTAGCCAAGCCAACTTCCTAAGAGGAAGAGGAGGTGGCAAAGGAAGAGGAAGAGGCAAAAGCAATAAAGATGGAGCCAAAGCTTGTTGGATTTGTGGTAAGACAAATCATTTAGCTCATGATTGTTGGCATAATAATCAGAATAATGGAGGATATAATAAGAATTTTAATTCAAGAGGAAGAGGTGGCAGAAACCAAAGAGGTAATTTTAGAGGTAGAGCTAGTAGAGATTACTTTGGAAGAAATGCAGGTAGAGGATTCCAAAGTCAATCCTACAATAATACCTACTATAATTATGCTTCAGATCAGAAGGAGGATTCAAGCTTGATTATGAATGCAACTTGTGAACAGCAAAGTGAAGATCAAAGAGTCTACATTGACTCAGGGTGTAGCAATCACCTCAGTGGTAATATAGCTTTGATGATTGATTTCGAGAATAAGGTAACTAATCATGTAGTTCAAACAGGTGATAATACAAAGCACAATGTGAAGTCAATTCGATCAATGAAGGTCAAGGATGGAAGTACTCTCCTAAGTAAGGTCTTGTATGTTCCTAAAATTCTAAAGAATCTGATAAGTGTAGGGCAAATTGTTGAAAAAGGTTATGAAGTAAGGTTCACTAATGATGGAGTTTTTATGGAAGACCCTAGCAATGGGTATCAACAAATTGTTTCAGGGAAGAAAGAAGGAATACTCTTTACATTGAAGATTCAAGGTAATGTTGGTCATGCCTTGTTTACTTATGGAGGACATAAGATCTCTAAGTTAGACCTTTGGCATAAAAGGCTTGGACATTTCAATGAAAGAGGTATTAAAGATATGGTTAACAATGGTTCACTGCTTGGATTGCCTAATGTTGCAGGTCAACATATGACATACAGATGTGAGGCATGTCAATTAGGTAAGGCTCATAAGCAATCATATTCTAAGCATGGTTTCATGTATTCAGAAAAGCTTGAATTGGTACACACAGATGTGTGGGGACCATCAAAGGATTTCAATATAAATGGTTCAAGATAATATGTGATGTTGATGATGCTACCAGGTGGATCACTATATATGTGATCAAAGATAAATCAGAGGTATTCAATACATTTAAACATTATCATGTGTATGCAGAAAGAATTACAGGTCAAAAGTTGAAGAGACTAAGGTCAGATGGAGGGGAAGAGTATTTCTCTAATGAGTTTAGTGGTTACTTATGGAATGTAGGTATAAAAAAGGAAGTTACCTACAGGTATTCTCCTCAACAAAATGGTGTAGCAGAAAGGAGAAATAGAACTCTTGTTGAGTTTGCAAGATCAATGATGAAGAAGAAAAACTATCCAAATTATTTGTGGGCTGAGGCTGTAAATATAGCTACATACTTGGTTAATAGGTTACCATGTAAAGCTTTGTAGGGTATGACACCATACGAAGCTTGGTGGGGTAAGAGACCTACCTTAGATCATCGCAAAGTGTTTGGATGTTTGGCTTATGCATATGTGCCATCTCATTTGAGACATAAATTGGAACCTAAAGTTGAAAAGTATGTGTTCATTGGATATGATGATAAGCAGATAGGATATAGGTTGTGGAGTCCATTTTGGCTTATGCATATGTGCCATCTCATTTGAGACATAAATTGGAACCTAAAGTTGAAGAGTATGTGTTCATTGGATATGATGATAAGCAGATAGGATATAGGTTGTGGAGTCCATCCACAAAGCAATTCCTTGTATCAAAGGATATTACATTTGATAAGCAAGGTACTTGGTATGCAGGTACAATCAATAATCATGCAGGTGATGAAGAAGTTTTGAATCAGAAGAAAGGTAAATGAAAGGTTCAGATATTTGATGAAGAATAAAGCAATGAAGTACAAGTTGAAGTTGAAGAAGTGCCAAGGTTTGATACAGAATGTGATGAACCAGAAACTTCAAGAAATGGAGAACTCAGAAGGTCATCAAGACACAAATGGCAACCTACAAGGTATAGCTATGACACTTCTTTTTTGACTACCAAAGATTATCCTTAGATGATGAAAGCAGATGAAGATCCTTCTACATATGAAGAGGCAAAAGGTAAGGAAAATTGGGAGAAAGCTATGCAGGAAGAGTATGATGCATTGATGGAAAATGAGACATGGGATTTGGTTCCTAAAACAAATAGTCAGAAGATCATTGGATGCAAATGGGTCTACAAGACAAAGAGGTATGCCGATGGAAGTGTGTCTACGTATAAATCTAGACTTGTTGTGAAAGGGTATGCTCAGACATATGGTATAGATTATGATAAGACCTATAGTCCTGTGGCAAAGATGACAATCATCAAGACACTCATAGCCATTGCTGCATGTAAAGGTTGGAGATTATGGCAATTAGATGTGAATAATGCTTTTCTTAATGGTTATATTTGAGATGATGTCTTCATGGAGCAACCACAAGGGTTCAAAGATAAAAGGTATTCAAAATATGTATGTAAGCTCAAGAGAGCTTTGTATGGTTTGAAGCAGGCCCCAAGGGCATGGAACTATAGACTTGTTAAGTTCTTGAAAGAACTTGGTTTTCAAGTATATAAAGCTAATAGTAGCTTGCTTGTCAAAGCAAGTGATGATGGGTTCATTTACATGTGCATATATGTTGATGACATAATTCTTACAGGTACAGATGAGAAGGGAATTCAAACCCTCAGGAAGCAAATGGAGAAAGAGTTCAAGATTAGTGACTCGAGAGACTTTTCATATTTCTTGGGCATGGAGATCTCATATACTCAACATGGAGTGTATGTAACTCAAGAAAGCATTTGAAGAACTTGCTGATCAAATTTAAAATGGAAGATTGCAGGTGGCACCTACTCCAATGGAGGTGAATCACAAATTGAGTAGATATGGAGGAGAAGCATTCAAGGATATGAAACTTTATCAAAGTCTTGTTGGTAGTCTAATTTATGCTACATTAACTAGACCTGATTTTTCATATGCAGGTGGAGTGTTGTCTCAATTCATACATTGTCCTAGAAAAGAACATTGGGTTGTAGGACAAAGAGTGTTGAGATACATTAAGGGTACACTCAAGGAAGGTTTGTATTATGGTTTTACATCAGATACAAACATCAAGATATATAGTGATACAGATTGGGCATGTAATCCTGGTGATAGGAGATCAACATATGGATACTTGTGTTATGTGGGAGATAAGTTAATCTCTTGGTGTTATAAGAAGCAACACACAGTTGTTTTATCATCTACAAAAGCAGAGTATAAAGGTATGGTTGAAGTTGCAAAGGAAGTCATATGGTTGAAGACTCTCATGAAGAGTTTTGACATCATTCAGAGTACACCCACTATTCATGGAGATAATATGAGTTCATTGTATCTAGCTGTTAACCCTGTTTTTCATGCCAGGACTAAACACATTGAGATTCAGTATCACTTCTTAAGAGAGAAGGTGATTGATAAGGAGATTGAAGTCATACATACTTCAACAAAAGATCATATTGCAGATATGCTAACCAAAAGCTTGGATGGACCAAAGCTACAAAGATTTAAAGACATGGCAGGTATAAAGAAGATAGAGAAAACCTCAATTGATGATTGAGGGGGATCTGTTGGTGCAAGTCAACCACCAATTGATGTTTTAGATAAGACTTGAAGTGAAAGGATGAAGAAAAGATCAACAATTGAAGATTGAAGATAGAGTATGTTCAGGAAATGAAGACTTGTATACATATGTACATTAATTTGTAGTTAGCTCACTTATACCTTTTGTATGGTCATGAGCTTGTACATATATGCCTATATAGACAAGCAAAAAGTCGGGGTAACTATGAGAGAGCATGAGATGAGAAGAATTAGAAGTTGTAATAGTCATTAGACACTTGAGAAGTGTAGAAGATCACTCTCATCATTCAGATGTAAAAATTTTTCAGAGAAGAAGACAAATTGCACCCGATCTTTTGCTGAATATTCCTTCTATGTTTAATCTTTTGTGAAATGCTTTTGTAAAAGTCTAAGTCTATAGTTGATTGACCTCTGTACAATTTTTCAGATCCTAATAGTAATCAGGCTAAGAGATCTGAGAGTATGAACATTTACATGTGTAAATGTGAAGAAGTGAAGTTGCAACAGGTGCAAAATTTGATGATAATGTTTTGGTCAGTTCTCCTTCCACAGTGTAAAGTTTTGAGGAACCAAGCATTCATTGTCTAAGTTGGAAGGTAAGCTACATATGGCTAAAATCATTTGATTAAACGGGTTCTACTTTGGGAGAACCATGCTTTAGAAGTTGTAGGTGTTAAAGTCGACTACACAGGAGAATAGTTTGAGAAATAGGTGAACTGTTTAAATCATTTCTCAAGATCTACTGAATCTTTTTAATTGATTTAACTTGGAGAAGATGTGCAATATATAGACAACACCTTGCACAAAGTTTCACTAGAAAATTTACACATTTGGTCAGTCAATGAGTGAGTTATGTGCAGCAGGCTTTTCTGAGTAGTGACTCTCTTCACAGTTAGCTCAAAATTTTGATAATCTGGTATTGATCCTCCAAATTGGTAAAGTTTTTGAGTTATTCTTGATATATAAGTGTTCTAACATCAAGGATAGCTTGTTCTCTTTGAGATTAACACTCTCCATTCAAGTGTGTATGTATATGTGTTTGTATGTGTGTATGTATGTGTGTTTGTATATGTGTGTATATATGTATATATGTATATATGTATGTATATGTATGTGTATATGTGTATGTGTGTGTGTATATATGTGTTTATGTATTTGTGTATATGTGTGTGTGTATGTATGTATGTATGTATATATGTGTGTGTATTGTTGGGAAAGATGGATGGATGCTCCAAGAGATTGAGTAGGTACTGCCAAACCTGCTTTGTACCAGCCCCCTAATGCTTCAGACTTGATAAGTGGACCTCCTTAGCTTTCCAATGACACCATAAAATGACTTATGTACTTTGGAAGTGATGTGTGTAATGATTGAGGCAAAACAGATAACTTTGAAACTCACAATCTCAAGAAAAACCTTCTATTTATGTCTTGACACCTGCTGGATCTTTTGCTCAAGAAAAAGTGAAAAGTCTACCTGATTTTTCTCCTTTAGCAGTCCTCTTGAACCCATGCCTTGGATCCTCTACAAATGCTCCATATTGGTTGAATCTAACCTGCAAACCTTTCTCCATAATTTGTCCAACACTCATCAGATTTTTGGTAATGGTTGGTACATAGAGTACACTGCTCAACAAGTTCTGATTTCCATTACAAGTCTTAACATTTCCAACTTTAACTACTGAGTACTTGGTGTCATCACTTGTTTGTACTTTGGTGCTTACCTTTTGGTTCCTCAAGATCAGAGAGTAGTGCTACATTGCCAGCCACGTGATTTGAGCATCCTGAGTCAATGTAGAATAGGTGGTCATCATTTGTACCTAGTTTTGAAATCATGTTCATGATTAGAAGAGAATCATCTTGCTCTTCTGTGTAGTTGTTGTAGTCCTTTCTAGATTTGAAACCTCCTTGGTAGTTGCCATTGTAATTGTTATTGTAATTGTTTTTGTAGTTGTTGTTGTAACCTTGGTGATGGTTGAATCTACCTCTTGACTGTGAGTATCCACCTCTTTGGTATCCTCTTCCTCTCTGATTTTTGTAATTCCTGAAACACTCATCTCTAGTATGATTTGATAAACCACAAATGTTGCATGGTGAGGAGTTAAAGGATCTCCCCTTACCTTGCTTACCTCCTCTGCCCCTTCCTCTTGATGACCTACCTCTCCCTGCATAGTTGGCTTGGGAGGTAGAGCCTTCATCTTCCACCTTCTTGGTCTTGCCTTTATCTTTAGACTTTTTATCTGTATATAGGGCAGAAGAGTTATTACTTTTGGATGTATCTCCATTCTTGTTGAGCTTTGCTTCGTGAGTGAACAATTGTCCCATGAGAATTGTAAGATCTGGAATTTGCATGTCCATGTAAAGGTCCATGGCAGTGGTGAAGCTTTCCCATTTGTCATCAGCCTTGATCCCATTGATCACTTGCCTTACAATCTGCTCTTCTTCAATCTCTTCTCCTATGCTTGCTAACTGATCTGCTACATCTTTAATCTTGGTCACAAATTCTGAAATAGCTTGCTTAGTTGCTTCCTTAATGTTGTGAATTCAATCCACAACTGAATTTTTCTTGCTCTTGTGTTGGAGGAAAAATAAGATGACAAGGTTTCCCAAGTCTCTTGGGATGTCTTACGATTCCTAATATGTGGCAAAAGAAAATCAGAAATGGAGTTGAGTAAATAAGACCTTGCCAATGCATCCTTAGCACACCATGTGTTGAGCTTTTCATGTTCCTCCTTTGTTGTTAATCCTCTTGTTTTGAATGAGGGCAATTCCTCATCTCTTGAGATGTACCCAAAGAAACTCCTTCCTTGTAGGTAGGTCTTCATCCTTAGAGACCATTCCTGATAGTTGTACTGTCTAATATATCAATAAATGAAGGAAAACCATCTCCCATTTTTCCTTAGTTTGCTCTGATACCACTGTTGGGAAAGATGGATGGATGCTCCAAGAGATTGAGTAGGTACTACCAAACCTGCTTTGTACCAGCCCCCTAATGCTTCTGACTTTATAAGTGGACCTCCTTAGCTTTCCAATGACACCATAAAATGACCTATGTACTGATGGACTATGTTAATCTCCAAAAGAACAACCTACTCTTGTAATTAGAGCACCTCTATATCAAGAGTAAGTCAAAACCTTTACCAATTTGGGGGATCAACATTCAATTATAAGGATTCTAGAAAATCTGTGAAAAGGATGATTCTACATAAAGTCTGTTGCACATATCTTTCTCATTGACTTATCAAATGTGTAAAGTTTTTTATAAAACTTTTAGGTGTCGCCTAAAGATTGCGCACCTCCTCCAAGTCGAATCACTCCAAAAGATTCAGTAGATTTTGAGAAATCAACTTGACAAGTCACCTATGTCTAAAACTATACTTCTGAGAAGTCGATTTAGACACCTATAACTTCTAAGACATGGTTCTCCAAGAATAGATCCCGTTTAAGCAAATGCTTTTAGCCACAAGTAGCTTACCTTCCAACTTAAATATTAAGTGCTTACTTGCTCAAAACTTTAAACTGTGGAAGGAGAACTGATCAAAACATTGACTTCGAATTTTGCGCCTATTTCAGGAACCAGTAAACACTTCTTCACATGCAAATGTTCCTACTTATAATTGGAAGCTAAAAAATTGTACAGAGGTCAATCACCTATAGACTTAGACTTGTACAAAAGCATTTCACAAAAGATCTAACACAGAAGGAGAAAACTCAGAAACATCGGTCGCAACATTTTCTTCATTTCTAAGAATTTTACATCTAGTGATGAGAGAGACTTAACTCACTTCTAGGATGGCTAAAAAACTCATACAACTTCTGATTGCTCTATTCTCATGCTCTCTCATACTTGCCCCGACATTTTCCATAGTATTTATAGGGAAATATTTACAAACTTATGACTAATCAAAAGTATGTGTACATTTCTTTCAACTCCTGAATGTAAACTTCTTCTATGCTTCAAAACTTGATCTTGTCTTCATTCTTTGACTTCCAAAACTTCAATTTTTGATTGCTCTGCACCAACAGCTCCGCCTCAATCATCAATTGAGGTTTTCTCTATTTTCTTTATTGCTGCCATGTCTTTGAATCTCTGTAGCTTTGGTCCATCCAAGCTTTTGGTAAGCATATCAGCTATCTGATCTTTAGTTGAAGTATGTATGACTTCAATCTCTTTGTCCATCACCTTCTCTCTTAGAAAGTCATACTAAATCTCAATGTGTTTGGTCCTGGCATGAAAAACAAGGTTAGCAGCTAGATACAATGAACTCATGTTATCTCCATGAATAGTAGGAGTACTCTGAATGATATCAAAACTCTTCATCAGAGTCTTAAGCCATATCACTTCCTTTGCAGCTTCAACCATGCCTTTGTACTCAGCTTATGTAGATGATAAAGCAACTGTTTGTTGCTTCTTTGAACACCAAGAGATTAACTTATCTCCCACATAACACATGTATCCATAGGTTGACCTTCTATCATCAGGATTACCTGCCCAATCTGCATCACTATATATTTTGATATTTGTATCTGATGTAAAACCATAATACAAACCCTCTTTGAGTGTACCCTTAATGTACCTCAACACTCTTTGACCTGCAATCCAATGTTCTTTTCTAGGACAATGCATGAATTGAGACAAAACCCCAACTGCATATGATAAATCAGTCCTAGTTAATGTAGCATAGATAAGACTACCAACCAAACTCTGATATAACTTCATATCCTTGAATTCTTCTCCACCATATCTGCTCAATTTGTGATTCACCTCCATTGGAGTAGGTTCTACCCTGCAATCATTCATTTTAAACTTGATTAACAAGTTCTTCAAATACCTTTCTTGAGTCACATACACTCCATGTTGAGTGTATGAAATCTCCATGCCCAAGAAATATGACAAATCTCCCAAATCACTGATTTTAAATTCTTTCTCCATTTGCTTCTTTAGACTTTGAATGCCTTTCTCATCTGTACCTGTAAGAAATATATCATCAACATATATACACATGTAAATGAACCCATCATCACTTGATTTAACAAGCAAGCTACTATCTGCATTAGATACTTGAAATCCAAGTTCTTTCAAGAACTTCACAAGTCTATAATTCCATGCCCTTGGGGCCTGCTTCAACCCATACAAAGCTCTCTTGAGCTTACACACATGATCTGGATACCTCCCATCTCTGAAACCTTGAGGTTGCTCCATGAAAACATCGTCTGAAATGTAACCATTTAAAAAAGCATTTTTCACATCTAATTGACATAATTTCCAACCTTTACATGCAGCAATGGCTATGAGTGTCCTGATGGTTGTCATCTTTGCCATAGGACTATAGGTCTCATCATAATCAATACCATATGTTTGAGCAAACCCTTTGACAACAAGTCTAGCTTTGTACCTAGACACACTTCCATCTGCAAATCTCTTTGTTTTGTAAACCCACTTGCATCCAATGATCTTCTGGCTATTTGGTTTAGGAACCAAATCCCATGTCTGATTCTCCAATAATGCATCATATTCTTCCTGCATAGATTTCTCCCAATTTTCCTTACCTTTTGCCTCTTCATATGTAGAAGGGTCTTCATCTGCCTTTATCATATAAGCATAATCTTTGGTAGCCAAAAAAGAAGTATCATAGCTGTACCTTGTAGGTTGCCACTTGTGTCTTGATGACCTTCTGAGTTCTCCACTGCTTGAGGTTTCTGGTTCTTCACACTCAGGACCAAATCTTGGCATTTCTTCAACTTCAACCTGCACTTCATTATTCTCTTATTCATCAAATATCTGAACCTTTGATTTACCTTTCTTTTGACTCACAATTTCTTCATCATCTGTATTAATGTTGATAGTACCTACATACCAAGTACCTTGCTCATCAAATGTAACATCCTTAGATACAATGAATTGCTTTGTGGATGGACTCCACAATCTATAACCCATCTGCTTGTCATCATAACCAATAAACACATACTTTTCAGCTTTAGGTTCTAATTTGTGTCTTAATTGTGATGGCACATTTGCATATGACAAACATCCAAATACTTTGCAATGGTCTAATGTAGGTCTCTTACCTCACCATGCCTCATATGGTGTCATATCCTGCAAGGCTTTACATGGCAACCTATTGAACAAATAAGTAGCTGTATTTACAGCCTCAGCCCACAAATAATTTGGGCAATTTTTCTCCTTCATCATGGATCTTGCAAACTCAACAAGAGTTCTGTTCCTCCTCTCTGCTACACCATTTTGTTGAGGGGAGTATCTGCAAGTGATTTCCCTTTTTATACCTGCATTCCACAAGTAATCACTGAACTCATTAGAGAAATACTCTCCCCCTCCATTTGACCTTAATCTCTTCAACTTATGACCTGTAATTCTCTCTGCATATGCATGATAGTGTTTAAATGTATTAAACACTTCTTATTTATCTTTGATCACATAGATAGTGATCCATCTGGTAGCATCATCAACATAAATCACATAGTATCTTGAACCATTGATACTGAAATCCTTTGATGGTCCCCACACATCTGTGTGTACCAACTCAAGCTTCTCTGAATACATAAAACCATGCTTGGAGTAAGATTACTTATGAGTCTTACCTAATTGACATGCCTCACATATGTATGTCATATGTTGACCTGCAACATTAGGCAATCCAAGCACTGAACCATTGTTAATCATATCTTTGATACCTCTTTCATTGAAATGTCCAAGCCTCTTGTGCCAAAGATCTAACTCAGAGATCTTATGTCCTCCATAAGTGAACAAGGCATGACCAACATTACCTGGAATCTTCAATGTGAACAATCTTCCTTCTTTCTTCCCTGAAACAATTTGTTTATACCCATTGCTAGGGTCTTCCACAAATACTCCTTCATTAGTGAATCTCACTTCATAACCTTTCTCAACAATTTGTCCTACACTTATTAGATTCTTAGGAATTGTAGGAACATACAAGACCTTACTCAATAAGGTGCTACCATCCTTAGCCTTCACTGATCCAATTGACTTCACATTGTGCTTTGTATTGTCACTTGTTTGAACAACATGATTAGATACCTTATTTTCTAAATCAATCATCAATGCTATGTTACCACTCAGGTGATTGCTACACCCTAAGTCAATGTAGAAGACTCTTTGGTCCTCACTTTGCCTTTCACAAGTTGCATTCATTATCAATGTTGAATCCTCCTTCTGATCTGAAGCATAATTGTAGTAGGTATTGTTGTATTGTTGACTTTGGAATCCTCTACCTGCATTTCTTCCAAAATAACCCCTACTACCTCTACTTCTGAAATTACCTCTTTGGTTTCTGCCACCTCTGCCTCTTGAATTAAAATTCTGATTATATCCACCATTACTCTGATTATTATGCCAACAATCATTAGCTAAATGATTTGTCTTACCACAAATCCAGCAAGCTTTGACTCCATCTTTGTTATTCCTGCCTCTTCCTTTACCTTTGCCACCTCCTCTTCCTCTTAGGAAGTTGGCTTGACTAGTTGTGCCTTCATCTTCATTTGCTTGTTGCTTTCCTTTGCTAATTTTCTTCTTATCCTTTGAGTACATTGCATGACCTGTACTCTTATCACCTTCATCTTTGACATCCTACTCAAAGGTTAACATATGTCCTAGCAACTGATTTAAGCCAGGAGTAAAATGATCAAGTGATAATTCAGTAGACAAAATGAATGGCTTCCATTTGTCATCACCTCTCAAACCTGTAAGGATTTGCCTTACCAATTTATCCTCCTCAATGTCTTCATCAACAGCTCCTAATGCATCTGCAATGTCCTTCATTCTGGTTACATAATCTGAGATGGATTGAGAGGCCTTCTTCTTGAATGTAGTAAATTCGGCCCACAAAGATGCCTTCCTTGACTTTGTAGTATTTTGGAAATGCTCCTCCAAAGCATTCCATATATCACTTTCACTTTCAAGACCTCTAATGTGAGGTAGCAAGTAGTCATTGACTGCCATATAGATAATGCTCCTATCTTGAGCATCTCTCTTCATCCAATTCTTCAAATCTAACAATTCCTCCCTAGTTGGAACACCAGGATGTCTGCATTGAGGCTTTTCTTCTTCACCTGTAATATAACCTATCAAATCTTTGCTCATTAGATGAGCTTCCATCCTCATTGACCATGCTGGATAGTTCTCTCTATCCAATTTCTCTATCTGAAGAGAATCTCCCATCCTTTCTTGTCCTGTGTATTGAATTCTTTAAACTTTATGAGTAACAGATGTACCTTTACTTCGAATAATACTCCTTCTGGCTTCCTTGGTGTCGTATGACCTCCTTCTCAAGCTTTGCTCTCAAGCTTTCACCTTTTGAACCTTCAGATGTTGAATTCTTTGCACCTGCAACAGTCGGGATCCTCCTTCCTTCAATTCTGATGCTTCCTGCTCTGATACCACTGATGGAGAGTGTTAATCTCCAAAAGAACAACCTACTCTTGTAATTAGAGCACCTCTATATCAAGAGTAAGTCAAAACCTTTACCAATTTGGAGGATCAACATTCAATTATAAGGATTCTGGAAAATCTATGAAAAGGATGATTCTACAGAAAGTCTGTTGCACATATCTTTCTCATTGACTTATCAAATGTGTAAATTTTTTGATAAAACTTTGCACAAGGTGTTGCCTAAAGATTGCGCACCTCCTCCAAGTCGAATCACTCCAAAAGATTCAGTAGATTTTGAGAAATCAACTTGACAAGTCACCTATGTCTAAAACTCTACTTTTGAGAAGTCGATTTAGACACCTATAACTTCTAAGAGATGGTTCTCCAAGAATAGATCCCGTTTAAGCAAATGCTTTTAGCCACAAGTAGCTTACCTTCCAACTTAAAGATTAAGTGCTTACTTGCTCAAAACTTTAAACTGTGGATGGAGAACTGATCAAAACATTGACTTCAAAGTTTGCACCTATTTCAGGAACCAGTAAACACTTCTTCACATGCAAATGTTCCTACACATAATTCTCTCAGCCTGATCACAATTGGAAGCTAAAAATTTGTACAGAGGTCAATCACCTATAGACTTAGACTTTTACAAAAGCATTTCACGAAAGATCTAACACAGAAGGAGAAAACTCAGAAACATCGGGCGCAACATTTTCTTCATTTCTGAGAATTTTACATCTAGTGATGAGAGAGACTTAACTCACTTCTAGGATGGCTAAAAAACTCATACAACTTTTGATTACTCTATTCTCATGCTCTCTCATACTTGCCCCGACATTTTCCATAGTATTTATAGGCAAATATTTACAAACTTATGACTAATCAAAAGTATAAGTGACCTATATCTGAACTAATGTACATATGTGTACATTTCTTTCAACTCCTGAATGTAAACTTCTTTTATGCTTCAAAACATGATCTTGTCTTCATTCTTTGACTTCCAAAACTTCAATTGTGATTGCTCTGCACCAACATGTACTTTGGAAGTGATGTGTGTAATGATTGAGTCAAAACACATAACTTTGAAACTCACAATCTCAAGAAAACCTTCTATTTATGTCTTGACACCTGCTGGATCTTTTGCTCAGTATGACCAGCACAGTAGGAATTGGAAAATTTCCTTTTAGAAGTATTTAATTAGCTTAGCAAGCTAACTATATCAAGTGGAATGATGTAAAAAGAAAAACTATGCTAAGAGAAATCAATTTAGCAAGTAAAGCTGTATCCCTGATCTTTTAGGACTGTAGCAGACATTGACCAGTGATCACCTCGATGCAAATTTCTCTGAATTGGCTGAATAGAATCTCCTCAAATTTTGGGAGCATGTAGATAACTTCAATATGAATCCAAAAAGCTTTAGATCATTGAATTTGGTGAATATTTGACCAAGATATGCACTTCACAAGTTGACAGACTTTCAAGGAGTATAACAGAGAACTCAGAAATGAACAATGTGAATGTATGTATTAATGAACACTTGTATACAAATCCATTGGCATGAAAATCATTGCCTAATGGTGTAGATAGGTGTGGGCTAGAGTGTAGGCCTCACACACACTCAGAATTAGTAATGAGAAGCTCAGGAGTGATGAGTTCTAACTGTGACTTTTTCATGACCTCTTTTATAGAGAGTGAGTAAGAATTTGAACTCAAATTCAAACTTTTGGCTGCCTATGATTAAGCTCCTATATCCTAGGAGATATTCCTTCAATCAAAGAGCTAACTTTTTCCATGAATCCTTTTGGTAGGTGTTTACAAAGATTCCAAGTCAATTTGACTTTTACAAAGAGATAAAGTGGTAATTAACCACTAGCACTAGTTCCTATGCTTCTCCATATGTGTATGGACTTCAATGTATCTATCAAGCCAAATGTGTAGGCTTGTGAATTACACCAACTTGTATATGTGTATATACATGTATATGTGTGTGTATATGTGTGTGTATATGTGTGTATATATGTGTATATATGTGTGTGTATGTACATGTGTGTATATGTGTGTATGTTTGTGTGTGTATATGTGTGTGTATATATGTGTATGTATATGTGTGTATATATGTGTGTGTGTTATGTATGTATGTATGTGTATATGTGTGTATGTTGTGTATATGCGTGTATGTATGTGTATATATATGTGTGTATGTGTATATATGTGTAGGTATGTGTGTGTATGCATATGTGTGTATGCATGTGTGTGTATGCATGCGTGTGTATTCTTGTGTGTGTATGCATATGTGTATGTGTGTATATGTGTATATATGTGTATGTATGTGTCTGTATGCATATGTGTGCATGTGTGAATGCATATGTGTGTGTATGTATGTGTGTGTATATGTGTGTACCTACCTCGCGAATCACTTGCAATCGGCACGCTCACTCTTAGTTGCTCTTCGTCTTCATTTGCTTGCTCGATCCGGGCACAAATGTGTTGGGAAAAAGCTATTTTTTTTTTCAACTCTTACACCGTTGCTTATGCGACACCCAAGCATCACAGATAGTTTGCCTACATTGCTAGGAGCGTCACTAGGCTTTGATACTCTTAGTGACACTAGAGCCTAGTGTCGCATAAACCATGCTGACCGTCACATACGCGACTACCCGGATTTATTTTTTGGTTTTTTTTTCTTGAATGTCTCTTATTTGATGCTTTTTTAAAGAAGCATCACATAAGCGATGATACCCACTTTTTTTGAATTGGGGATGTCACTATGCCCCCGTTATTCTTGTAGTGAATGTTTCCTTCTGATACTTCTTATATTACTCAAAAAATCTATGCTTATATATTGGTCAAACAAGATGAAGAACCTGAGAACTATGATGAAGCAAAAGGCAAGAAACAATGGGAAGAACTAATGAAGGAAGAATTCAATGCACTTGAGGAGAACAAGACATGGGAATTGGTTCTTCACTTGATTGGAAATAAATGGGCTTATAAAGTGAAGAAGCTTGCATATGGTGGAATAGCCAGATATAAAGCTACATTGGTGGTCAAAGACTATGCCCAAACTCGTGGCATAGATTATGATGAGACATTCAGTCCTATGGCAAAGATATCAACCATAAGGAAAATTATTACCATTGTAGTATCAAAAGGATGGACCCTTAGTCAATTGGATATAAAGAATGCATTTCTGAATGGATACATATCTGATGAAGTATACATGGAGCAACCTCAAGGGTTTGCAAATTCTGGGTATCCAAATTCTGTTTGCAGATTAAGAACACTTTGTGGGTTGAAACAAGCTTCAAGAGCTTGGAATTATAGGCTTCTGAAGTATCTCAATGATCTTGGATATCAAAGTTCAAAGGTGGATGCAAGTCTACTTATCAAAAGAACAGAAAAAGTATAATCTACATTTGTATTTATGTAGATGTCGTAGTATAATCATAGATACTTCAAATGAAGGAATGAAAGAAGTATTAAAGAGTGTTCACAGTTTTTTGAAACAGGTGCATTTTTTATGGTCAATGATTTGATCATTTCTCACTGCACAGATTAAAGTTTTGCATGACTGAGGACTCAAAATCTAAGTTGAGAGGTAAGCCATCTATGGCTAAAAGCATTTGCTTAAACGGGTTCTAGTTTTGGAGAACCATGTCTTAGAAGTTGCAGGTGTCAAAGTCGACTATACAGAGAGACAGTTTCAGACATAGGTAGATTGTTTGAATCATTTCTCAGAATCTACTCAAGCTTTTGAAGTGTTTTAACTTGGAGGAGGTGTGCAATCACTAGGCGAAACATTCTACAAAGTTTTATCAAAAACTTTACACGAATGATTAGTCAATGAGTGATGCAGCAGACAAATACTTCTAGGTATGAGAGGAGATGAGAATGGAAGCCTTTCATATTGTCCATAGAATTGTCATTAGATCACTTTACTCCTGATCTTAATCAATTGCTACGACACATGCTAACTTTTGAGCAGGACATTAAGGGAGATAATGATAGGAGTGCAAGTCAAGCTATGTAATCCAAGGATAAGAAAAAGAATGGCAAAGGGAAGCAGTCAACTGATGACAAAGGACCTTCAAGCCAAGCTAACTTCACAAGAGGAAAGATGAATTTTAGAGGTAAAGGAAGAGGAGGTAAGAACAAAGATAAGACTAGAGCTTGTTGGATTTGTGGCAGAACAAATCATTTGGCAAATGATTGTTGGTATAACAATCAAAATGGTGGAAGCCATAATACGAGTTTCAATCAAAGAGGTAGAGGAGGCAGAAATCAAAGATGTAACTTCAGAGGAAGAGGTGGTGGGACCTCATATGCTAGAGGAGGTGGAAGAAACTTTCAATCTCAGCCATACAACAACAACTATTATAATTATGCATCAGATAAGAAGGATGACATGACTCTCATCTTGAATGCAACACATGAAGCAATAGGAGAAGATCAAAGGGTGTTCTATATTAACTCAGGATGTAGCAATCGTCTGAGTGGCAACATATCATTGATGACTGATATGGAAGCAAAGGTAAATCGACATACAGTTCAAACAGGAGATAATACCAAGCATAAAGTGGAAAGCATTGGATCAGTGAAGACAAAGAGTGGAATTACACTCTTAAGCAAGGTACTTTATGTTCCTACTATTCCTAAAAACTTGATAAGTGTAGGAAAAATTGTGGAGAAAGGATATGAAGTTAGATTCACAAATGATGGTGTTTATGTGCAAGATCCAAATCAGGGATATAGAAGCATCATTGCAGGTAAAAAAGAAGGAAGGCTTTTTACTCTCAAGGTCCAAGGTAATGTGGGACATGCATTGTTTACTTATGGAAGTCAAAAGATGTCTCAGTTAGACATATGGCATAAAAGGTTAGGTCATTTCAATGAGAGAGCTATAAAGGAAATGTCAAAGATTGATGTAGTGCTTGGATTGCCAAATATTGAAGGTCAACACATGGTGTACAAGTGTGAAGCTTGTCAATTAGGTAAAGCACACAAAAGTTCATACAATAAATCAACATGCAAGTACTCAAACATGCTTGAGTTGGTTCATACATATGTGTGGGGTCCTTCAAGGGACTATAGCATAAATGGATCCAGATATTATGTGTTGTTTGTTGATGATGCAACAAGATGGATTACACTCTATGTAATCAAGGACAAATCAGAAGTGTTCAAGACATTCAAGCATTATCATGCTTATGTAGAAAGGATTATAGGACAAAAGTTGAAGAGGTTGAGATCAGATGGAGGGGAAGAATATTTTTCTAAAGAGTTTGATGATTATTTGTGGAATGCAGGTATAAAAAGAGAAGTAACCTGCAGGTACTCCGCTCAACAAAATGGAGTTCCAGAAAGAAGAAATAGAACTCTTGTAGAGTTTGCAAGATCAATGATGCAAGAGAAGAATTGTCCAAACTATTTACGGGCATAAGCTATCAACATTGCAACATACCTTGTGAATAGGTTACCATGTAAAGCTTTGGATGGTAGAACACCTTATGAAGCATGGTGGGGTAAGAAACCTACTCTTGATCATTGTAAGGTATTTGGATGTTTGGCATATGCTTATGTTCCTTCTCAATTAAGACATAAGCTAGAACCCAAAGCAGAGAAGTATGTGTTTATTGGGTATGATGATAGATAGATGGGTTACATATTGTGGAGTTCATCTACAAAGAAATTTCTTGTTACAAAAGATGTTACATTTGATGAGCAAAGTACATGGTATACAAGGTCAACAAATGATTATGCAGATGTTGAAGAAGTTCAAAGGAAAGGGAAGACCAAAGTAAAGGTGTATGAAGAAGATATTGATGATGTTGATTGTAAAAGTAAATTGCAGGGAAATGATGAAGATAGGTCAAGATTTGATCCAGAATCAAATGTGGCTGAGACTTCAAGCAGTGCCGAAGTCAAAAGATCTTTGATAGAAAGAAAAGAACCTATACCTGATAGGTATAGCTATGATACATCTTTCTTAACAACGAAAGATTATGCTTACATTGTGAAGACAGAAGAAGATCCAACCACATATGAAGAAGCTAAATAGAATTGGGAGAAGGCAATGCAAGAAGAGTATGATGCTCTACTTGAGAATGAGACATGGGAATTGGTGCCAAGACCAAAGAACTAGAAGGTAATTGGATATAAGTGGGTGTACAAAACAAAGAGATTTGCAAATGGTGAGGTGTCTAGATACAAAGCGCCACAGGAACAGATGCTCAAGGAATCAAGGAGCTTAAGGAACAAATAGAGAAGGACTTTAAGATAAGTGATTTGGGAAACTTGTCTTATTTCTTAGGAATGCAGATTGTGTATACTCAACATGGAGTATATGTTACACAAGAGAGATACTTGAAGAATCTTTTGGTCAAGTTCAACATGGAAGATTGCAAGCCCTCAACCACACTGTTGGAGGTAAATCATAAATTGAGTAGATATGGAGGTGAAGAATTTAATGACATGAAGAAATATCAGAGTTTGGTAGGTAGTTTGATCTATGCTACCTTGACAAGACCAGACCTATCATATGCAATTGGTGTTTTATCACAATTTATGCATTGTCCAAAGAAAACTCATTGGATTGCAGCTCAAAGGGTACTCAGATATATCAAGGGAACTTTGAGTGAAGGTTTGTATTATGGTTTTACTTCTGACACAAGAATCAAAGTGTTTAGTGATGCAGATTGGGTAGGAAATTCAGATGATAGAAGATCTACTCATGGTCATCTCTGTTATATTGGAGATAAGTTAGTTTCTTGGTGCTCAAAGAAGCAACATATAGTTGCTTTGTCATCCACAGAAGCTGAGTATAAAGGATTGGTAGATGCTGCAAAAGAAGTGATATGGTTAAAGACCTTATTCAAAAGTTTTGGAACTGATCAAAGTACTCCAATTATTTTTGGAGACAACATGAGTTTGTTATATTTGGCAGCTAATCCTATTTTTCATGCCAAGACTAAACACATAGAGATTCAGTATCATTTCTTGAGAGAAAAGGTACTTGATAAAGAGATTGAAGTATTGTATACTTCAACAAAAGAGCAAGTTGCAGATATGTTGATAAAAAGTTTACATGGACCTAAGTTACAGAAGTTCAAAGAGATGGCAGGAATAAAGAAGAATGGAATAATCACAATTAGTAATTGAGGGGGAGCTGTTGGAACAAAGCGATCCCAAATTGATGATTATGAAGAACTTGAAGCAAGTCAAGAATCAGAATGAAGTAAAAGAAGTCATCTGAAAAAGTGAAGAGATCTCATAAATGTAGCTTGCATACATATGTACATTATTAGTTGAGAATTCTTGTATAATGGATATAGATGATCCTGAGGATAATAAGGAATAATGTAATAGATGCGGGATGAGTCTAGAATCATATGTATATAAGTCAATGATGTAAAGAAATATGAGTGAGAGTCATTAGAAGCCAATTGTCAATGAGCTATATGTCTAAAGAGTCATCTTTATGAGTTAGCATCGAGTCTTTCTCTAATTTCTCTCAGCCTGATCATGTGGATCAAGAAATATTTTGTAGACATCTAATCTAGAAGCTAATAAAGCTATGTTCAAATTTTCATAGTCTAATTCCTTTCAGGTTGTGTGTATGATCAATAGGAACATGTGTATGTAAAGTCTGCAGTTAGAACTCTCAAAGTCGTGCATATTTTCGTGTCAATGTTTTGCTTGGATCTCAATGCACAGTGTAAAGTTTTTATGAATGAGCATTGAAAAACTAAGTTAGAAGGTAAGGAAGCTATGGCTAAAAGCATTTGGCAAAATGGGAATTGTGCTTTGAGAAATCAATCTTAGAAGTTGACTATGTCAAAGTCGGTTGTTCAGGAAGATAGTTTCTGACGTACTTTTGATCTTAAGGATCAAATTAAAGTTTTAATGATTTTTTTGAATGTATAATTGTTGATATGTTTGCACAAAGATAGCATGGAGGTCTGTATATCATTAGATTGAAGAAATTTGAAGATATGTGCAGGTAATGAAGTCAATCTTTGAAGGAGACTTCTTGAAGATGAAGAAATTTCACTCAGAGAAGTGATTGTTAATGATTCGATAAATCAAGGTGACATTTGTGTAAAGTTTGGTCTATAATTGATATAGAGACGTTCTTAAATCAGTATAGATCAAGTCCTTGGAGATTAAGAGGTCTCCAACAATTGAGGCATGTAAGATATCGTGGAAAGCTCTCAAAACCAGCTTTCCAAATCTAATGAGCAAGCTTGCAAATTTGAAGTCCTTGGGATAAAAGATTCAAGAAACTATGCAAGGTTGAGGACATCAATTCAAGGGTACAAAGGGAGTTCAAGAACTCATCACCGAGGCTAGAGGAATACATAAGTAGATCATTTAGGACAATGATCAACTAAGAGGGGAAGAATGTAATAAAGTGATATGTAGGAGATGGTTGAACCACACCCTTGAAAGATGGAAGATGGTTGAATTACACCATAAGAGGGAGGATTAGAAAGTAATGGTCAACCATGGTTTTTGGGGCAAGTGGTTAGACCATCACATTCCTAACCAAGAGCTTGTGAGATCAAATCTCCTATAGTTTGTTAAAGAGTCATTTTCAGACTTCTTGGTATTCCTATGGGTTTTAATGTTACTTTAGATTAGAGATGGAGTTGGGTAATCAATAAGTTTAGAAACAAAGTTTTTTAATGGATAAATACACGTCATAATCATTCACGCTGAATTTTTGTTCTAAACCATTATGTGCTTCCATCTATCTTTTATTTCTTATTTTGTTGGTTACCTACTAGGAAGTAGCTCATGTAGGTCATTGCACTATCGAGGAGGTTTCTTTGGGGGGGGGGGGTGCAACACTAGTATTCCTAAAGTGGCTTGGAAGGTTTTTTGCATGAAGAAAGAGGAAGGAGGTTTAGGAATTCTTTGTCTTGTGAAAATGGCTAAAAACTTGTGTACAAAATGGATAAAAGATATATTTCTTCTAAAGACTTTTGGGGTTGCCTCATTAAAATAGATTATCATAGATTCTCTTTAAAAACTTGTAAATCTTGACCTTGATTTATGGACTATTATTTCTTCTCCTCATGAATTTATTCCTTATGGTAGCGGACTAACTTGTAACTTCTGGAATGCTTGGATGGAGGTGAAGAAAAGTTTTGTTCTTGATTCTTCCTACTCTAGTAGTCTTCTTTTGTGCTTCAGGACTCTATTTGGCTTGGATGGATTGTGCACTATGAAAATTGGGAAATAAATATTAGGAAGAACAAATGTAGAAAAAGTGGTTTTGTCAAATGGAGCTCATTGTATCCCAACAGTGAGTTGATTGATGAAATGGAGATTCATAGTCTGACTAGCCTTTCTTCTAACTATAAACAGGTTGTTGTTGATCATAAAGGTTTCATGATCAATTTGGAAGATTGCACCAGTCATAAATAGGTGGACCTTGCTTCTATGGTTGTTGATATGTACATGTAGTACAAGAAGCAAACTATGATGCTTAATCAAATCATTGCTAAGCTCAATCAAAGATGGAAAACTACATGGACTTGCGCCCAATGGAATTATAGATTCAAAGCTATTTGGGCCTTTTCCAAGAATACCAGAAACTTTGTTTTGTAATGTCTTATCATCCACAAAGGGATACAGACAAGAGACAAATATAAGAAGTTCAACATCAATAATGGACAATGTACTTTTTGTGACAAAGCGAAGGATTTTGCCCACCTTTTCCTCAATTGTTGGCATGCTTATAACTTTTGGAAGTTGCTTGAACCCTATTGCCATTCTATGGGGATTAAAAGTCTTGGCTATAGCAAAGTCCTACTTGGAATTTGCAATAGGATGGACATTGTCCTCTAGCAATTCTAGTGATCCCAGATTCTTTGGTCCATTTGGGTGAGCAGGAACCACAAACTTTACAACAAAGACCAAAGAAATTTTGTTCTCGCATGTTTGGTTAAGCTCAAGAATACCTCTAAGATGAACATCTAGGAAGTTAAAGATGCTGTTGTGAATGATGTTATATTATAGGACACTCTAAGAAGTACCAAGTTTAGTAGATGGAGGGAAGTGCTCCCTCCCCTTTACTTTGAAGCAAGGTTTGTGATATCTTTCTCTATTATTTAGAGTTTCTTGAGTGTTTGCTACCCTGCTATTGTTTTTTTTTTTACAGAACTAGAAAGATTAATATTGAAAAGATAAAAAAAGCATAGTTCATCCCCCAGTAAAGAACACGTCAAGCCGTCTGAAAGGCCAGGTTACATCAGGGCATTAAGGATCAAGCCGACTGATAGGCCAGGTTACATCAGGGCATTAAGGAGGGTGCACATATGACTCCTTTTCCTAGAATACAAATTAAGCAAGAGATGTTTCCATTTCCTGTAGTTGTTCCTCCTTAGGACATCATGAGTATTAGTGACTCTATCAGTAGCATCGGTCACAGAGGAGTTACATAAATACATAATTTTATGGATACCAATGTTACAATAGTATCTGAAATCTTTGGGTTTGCTGGAAAAGACTTTAGCGCATCTATTCTTCCAAATCGACCACAAAATGTGGTTTCTAATCAAATGCCAAAGCAACACGTCCATCTTAAAGCACACCCCAAGGAGTATTTCCCTGTAGCCAAGCTGGGGGAGGCCATTGCTCATACAGTAAAGATTGATTGCTGCCCATAAGTTCTGAGCCGGCTGACAGTTGATAAACTGATGAGCCAAGTCTTCAAAACGGCCACAGTGGGAACATTTACCATATTCAATATTAATCTTGCTAGCTCTCTCTCCGGTCCACAGCCCCTTGTGCACAATGAGCCACTGGAGACAAGACTGCTTAACGGAGGGGGGAAACGCCCAAATACACAGGAATCTGAACTTCCACTGTGATGAGGACCATTGCACTTTCCAATTCCTGTTCAGCTTAGGAGTGATCTTGGAGATGGGAGTAATAGAGTTACTTTTGAAGAATCTGAACATGTCCGATGCAACAGCACCAGCCTCTTACCCATTCAGAGATTTCATGTTATGGTTCGTAATGACCTTACACATGTTGTTGTATCTGTCTAGACTCTTTCTTCTTGATCAGAAGAGTACCATCTGATGTGTATGCTTGAGGTGGGGGCCTGCCCCTTGTATATATAGTCTGTACATTTTCCATTAATATTACTTCTTATCTTTTGTTGTCTCAAAAAAAAATGAAGGACATGCTAACGCATCATGAGTAAAGAATAGTTCATTATGTGGACGAGGGCATCAAATTCTGATAATGTCTTCCAGAAAAACGATAAAACAAAGCCATAGATTCTAGAAACGCGTAGAGTAGTCATCATTGCTTCATAAATGTGAGAACATGATCGTTGGTTGGTCCAACTATGCAATTACAGAGCAGATCAATGTCCATCGACCTGCAGGCTGCAATTGTGACAGGAGGCGGCTTGGTCAGGATGCATGCAGTCATCATGCAAGAAAAGAGGGCGAAACAAAGAAAAAAAAGAAAAATTGATAGGAAGATTGATACTTTCTTTTTCAAAGTGGATTTTGACAAAGCTTATGACCGTATGGAATGGGACTTTATTCTTCAGTCTCTCTATGACATTGGAGCTGGTAGAAGATTTATCAAGTATACTAGTACGCTTTTTGGGAATGCTAATTCCAGAATTGCTATGAATGGTAGTCTATCTGAACCCTTTCATCTGGCTAGATCTGTTAGACAGGGTTGTCCCCTTGCCCCTCTCTTGTTTGCTATTACTAGTGATTCTCTGGGATGGCTGATAAGAGATTGCATGGGGAAAGGTGACATTAAAGGGCTGAACATTCCAAGTTGCCCTTCCCCTCTTGGTCTTCAGATGTTTGCAGATGACACCAATATGATCACTTTGGCTGATAGTGTGTCTGCTAAAAATTTCTTGAATTGCCTTCAATTGTTCTGTACTACTAGTGGGTCTATTGTCAACCATATGAAAATCGGTTTCTATTCCTCTAATAAAGTGATTCCTGAATGTATAAAGGCTAATAAATGTGACCTCATTATGGAAGGCTCTATTTTTAGACTTCTGGGCATCCCTATGGGATTTGGGGTTTCTCCTGAGCAGAGGTGGAACTGGATGTTTGACAAGTTTAGAGCTAAAGTGTTTCACTGGATGAACTTTCAGCAAACTCTTTCTCAAAGAGCTTTTGTTTTAAAACATTATGTCCTGCCTGTTCTTACTTATTTCTTTGCCTGTTGGATGCCCAACAAAAGACACCTAGCCTAGGTCATTGGCTTGTCCAGAAGATTCTTATGGGGAGGGTCTCTGCAAAATAGTAAAACAGCCAAAGTTGCTTGGAGCACCTGTTGTCTTAAAAAAGATGAGGGAGGGTTGGGTATTGTGTGTCCAACTAAGATGGCCACTCAAATGGCTGGCAAGTGGATTCTTAGGGCCACTAACTCTACTGATTTCTGGTCTGCTCTCATTAAAAGGAATGTTGCTGAGTTTTCTGTTGCAGGGTACAAAAGCTGGACCAACCTTAAATGGTGGGATGTCATCACCTCTCCTCTCCAAGTCATTCCCAAGGGGAGTAAACTTCTTTGTTCTTTCTGGAAAGCCTGGAATGTTATTAAAAGTACCTACCATCTGCCTTTATATTATTACAAAAATTCTTCTTTTGTCTTACAAAATTCTATCTGGATTGGCTGGTTTTCTGGTTCTTGTCCTTTAGAACTAACTATTAGGATGAATAAGTGCAGGAAAGCGGGCTTTGATTCCTGGAACTCGCTTTGGGATGGCAGGCAAGTTTGTGATATTAATTTTATCCAAGGAAATGATACCTTGTCTGCTGCCTGTAAACAGGAATTGTTGAAGAAAAGGACTTGGCTGATAGATAAATTGGAGGATTACAGTTATCATAAAAATATTGGAGTTGCTGAAGCTGCAAGAGATATCTTCAAAAATTTCAAATTATCTGGTCACAATGACACTTGGGTCACTAACAAGTTAAACGACAAGTGGAAGGTTCAATGGTGTAGATCCCAATGGAAGTACAGATTCAGGACTGTCTGGGCTTTTGCTAACACCTCAAGACAAGCTCTCCTGCTGTGGCTGATTATCCACCAGGGTGTGTGGACTGGAAGCAGAGCCAGGAAGGCTAAAATTAGTGCAGGAAATTGTCCCTTTTGTGGACAGTTTGAGGACATTAGTCATCTTTTTGTCCACTGTAAAAATGCTCAAAAGTTCTGGTATTACCTAAATTTGTATTGTTCTGCTGAGGGTCTTCCTCAGCTGGGAGTCAATGAGATTTTGCTTGGAGAAAGTAAAAGAATGGATATAGCCCTTTGGCAGATGGTTAGAGCCCATACTCTGTGGTACATTTGGAAAAATAGGAATGAGAAAATGTTCTCCCACAAGCCTAGGGATCTTCTTTTCACCTGCAATAATGGTGTCTTGAAATTGCTTCAACTTTGTAAAACCACCCTCTGTGATGCCTCCAATTGTAATTTTGACCAACACCACATTATGAGAGTGAATAGACCTAGCAGATGGAAGGCCTCTCTGCTTAAAATGTATTCTCCAGCCAGGCTATCCTTGATTCAGTTTTTGGAAGCCCTTAGTACTTGATTCTCCCCTGGGGCTAAGCCCCTTGATGTAATTTTTCTTTTCCTGCACTAATTTTATCTTTCCTGTTCTATCAAAAAAAAAAAAAAGAAAAAAAAAAAAAATTCTTCTTCTACATTTATCAGCGTCTTTGTCTACTTTCTATCCAGTGCACGTCAGGAGTTGTTCGTACATGCTGGAAGCTTGCGAACGCAGACATGCCCTGGATGAGGACTAAGTGTGAGCACTAAGTGTGAGCACTGACCATGTACATTCGCATTACTATCTGAAACTTATGAGTCATTCATCGCCATGAGTGACAGGATTTCTGCTCGACATCCTCCAATGGACCTCCATCCGCAAAGCATCTATCCAGAGACGCGAATGAGCAGTCGACATACACGTGAAGCGGAAGGCTTACAACTGGCTTCCAGCGGAACTTGGCGTCAACGACAGACTACAGTGCGCGGAAAGGCATACATGATACAGATTATGCCGTGATGGCTCATGTGTGTGTACTCTCTCTCTGCCCCTATGCCTGCGTTTGGTTCCGAGGAAGGTAAGGGGGCACGCCAGCGCCACCACTGGATTCACGACTCTGAACTCTGCAGCCTCTCTGCGAGGAGGCTCGAAAAACACCAGTGGGCTCCGTCTGCTTCGTGCTCACTTTTAAGTCCTCCTCAGCGCCTGCCTGGTGCTTCGTTAGATTTTCGGAAGAAGAAGGCTGCAGTATGGAAGCTTTTCAATTGTGCGGGGCCTGCCTGGAAGGCGATGATGACTCTGCGCGTGCAGGCCATATTCTGTGACCAGTGAGTCATGACTCATGACCACTGACCCCTCTCTCTCTCTCTCTCCCCTTGTGTTTGAACGGTGGGCGATGGGCCGCATGGGCGTTCTTGCGCGACGCTTGTGCTTCACTGCCGACAGTGCCGAGTCGCGTCGACTGCAGTTTGCCAGGCCATATTCATCTCCTTCAGTCTGCGTGTACTTGTACTCCTGGTCCCCTGCTTTTGTCTTTACGCTCAGATAGGGTAATACGGCTAAGAGGGTGTCAGAGTTGCTTGGCTGCCTTCTGCTTCTTTACAGAGAGAGAGGCTGCTGATTCCTAAAGCCTTGAGGAACGAAATACAATATATATATATTTTTTTTAAGAAAACAGGAAAGTTATATTAATGAAGGGATGTACAAACTGTGCCTTGGGCAGGAGACACCACTGTCAGATAGGTTACAAATCCAAAGTCATAGGAATCCTTATACAAGAATACTGAGCAGAGATGAGATCTCTCCACTTGGCAGGACAATTCTCAGCCATGATCTTGAAGATGTCACTAGTCGAGCTAGGGGCTGAATTCATTTTTCTAATACAAACTAGAGAAACCTTTTTCAGCTTTTTCTGAAGGGGGAAGAGGAAATTCTTTCTCCCCCTACCAAGGGTATATTCATTTCTACTAATCCAGATGCACCAAAGAATGTGTCCTTTCCATATATTCCACAACAAAATGTCGAGATTTTTGCAGCAGCCGAGAATAACCTCCAACTTGCTAAGTTGAGGAAGATTATGTTTCTGCAAGTAATCTTCCACAAGAGCCCAGAACTTTTTAGCATGCTGGCACTCAAAAAACAGGTGTGAAACATCCTCCACAAGGCCACAGAAGGTACAGATCCCCCGCATTCCTAATAACTTTCCTGACTTTGTGTCCTATCCAGAGCCCATGGTGAAGCATTAACCATTGCAGGAAGGAGTGTTTACTACAGTCTGGAAAGGCTCACAAAGTTTTAAATCTGTAAGTCCATTGGTGAGCAGACCAATTGACATTCCATCTTGAGTTCAGTTTAAGAAAGATCTGATTCCCAGTCCCTTTGTGCTTTTTGAATTCTCTGAATATGAGAGCAGCAGTGTCCAGCAAGCTCTGCTTTTTCCTGTGCCAACTTCCAAGATTGTCCAGCAGTAGCTCTCTTTGACTATGCAGAACCTGCAAACAGGACCTAGAAAATTCAGAAATTAAGTTATTTTGCTGATTATTACTCACCCTATCAGTGCCCATCAAATCACTCCAGGTGGTGACCCCAGCTTTATGACATTTGTGCTGTTTGATAGCAGCTCTTTTATTATTGTTGAAAGCCAACCATCCTATCCATGGAGATTCTTGCATGAAAAACTCATACGAAAGCATGAGATCAGGGGGAGGGGTGAAAGACTGTTTAGCATTAAACCAAGCCTGCCTCATTCTACACACCAAGGGACTTCCATAAGGGGTTATAGCATGAGGGGAAACCACAATGTCCCAAATATTAATATTTTTCCAAGCTTTGTAATCCGTCAGACAGAATCTATCCACATTTCTTTTTATCAAGCAAGACCAAACATCATTATAGAAGAGGCTTCTCAGAATCCATTTAGTAGCCAAATTATCAGCCATTTTCTTAAGATTTATTATCCCTAATCCTCCCTGAGACTTAGGGAGACAACAAGTTTTCCAAGCCACCTTGGGGATTTTATTGTGATCATGTTTACTTCCCCATAGAAAGTCCCTAGCCAGAGAAACAACCTGCCCAATTTGTTTGTTAGTAGGAGTCCAACAGGCCAAAAAGTAAACAATTTTAGGGAGGATGTAGTGGTTTAGGACAAAAGTTCTATGGGGGAGGGAGCTATTAATATCATACCAAAATAACATATGCTTTTTAAACTTATCAATCACCCACTCCCATCTTTGAGCAAAAGTAACCTGGAACCCCATAGGATCCCCAGTAATCTGAAAATTTCACCATTTTTTATAATGCTGCAGCCAAGTCTTTCAACACAAGCAGGCAAGTTATCATTAGAAGCTTTAAATCTAGTTTTAGAGTGATTTACTTTAGATCCACTGGCAAGACAAAAAATATCCAGACATTCCAGAAATTTACACATAGAAAGATCAACAGCATTCAGAACAACATTAGTGTCATCAGCAAACATTTGAAGACCAAGAGGGGACTGGGAATTATGAACTTTAATACCTTTTATTGTACCACAGCTCATAGCATCTTTCACCAACCACCCCAGGGCATCACTAGCAATGGCAAATAATAAGGGGGCAAGAGGACACCCCTGCCTTATGGATCTTTTGAGTCTAAAGGGGTCAGAAATATGCCCATTAATAGAAACTCTAGAACAAGCATTCCCAAACAAAGTGCTAACATACTTGATAAGCTTTTTCCCGGCTCCTAAGTCATGTAAGGATTGGAGGATGAAATCCCACTCAATCCTGTCATAAGCCTTGTCAAAATCAATTTTGAAAAAATAAAAATTTTGGTCATTGTCCTTGGCATTTTCCATACCTTCCCAAAGAGAGATGATGGCATCAAGAATGTATCTACCTTTGATAAACCCTTTTTGCTCGGGGAGAATGAAGAGGTTCATCAAGGGGCTAAGCCTTCTAGCTATAGTGGAAGCAATAATTTTGTATATGGTGTTAAGACAAGAAATGGGTCTCCAGTTATTAAGGTCATCTTTATTCCCCTTTTTATGGATAAGTCTAATAACCCCTGTGTTGATGTGGCAAGGGAGAAATCCTTTACTAGAAGCCTCTTCCCAAACCAAAAGAATGTAAGGAGTGAGAAAATCACAAAGCATCATGAAGAATTAATTAGGCAGACCATCAAAACCAGGGGACTTACAGGGTTTCAATTTATAGATGGTTTCTTTGATCTCACCGGCAGTGAGGAGCAGGTCCAGAATGGGAACCAGGCTTTCAGGAATCATTTTTTTCCTTTTCAAAGCAATGGTAGCTCTGGCCCTCTGGATGTCCTCCCCCCACTTGGGAGAACCAGAGAAAACATCCATAAAGAAGCTTTTAGCCTCCTATAAAGTCTCCTCAATATTCATAGTGTGCCCACCATCCTTTTTCTTTAAATTAGGGATGAAATCCCTGACTTTGTTTTTTTTAAGAAGAGAAAACATGTACTTGTTGTTCCTGTCAATCTTCCCACTCCAGAATTCTTTAGATGAGGCAAGAGAGTAGCTAGCTTCAAGATAACTTTCCTTGCACATCCTCAAATGCAAATTGTGGTACTCAGGGGAGGTGATGTCAAGGTCTTTCATCTTCTCCAAAATCTTAGATCTTCTCTTGGCTCTAGCCTCTCTGGCTTGCTTCTTAAAATAGGAGAATAACTTTTGAATATCTTTAACCGACTTTTCCCAGGCTATGCAAGGCGAGCTATTGTTCCTAAAGTGGTGAGAGAAAATTCTTTTGGTCTCGACCTCCATACAAGGGAGCTTAAGGAGGTTGACATCAATATGAGGCCAACCAGCCCTGAAAGAGGGGCTACCCCACTTAAGGGTGATACTCAAGGGTTTATGGTCAGAAACAAGAAGGGAGTTGTCAACATTCACACTCACGTCCCAACTCTTCTGAAGAACAAAATTACTGACATAACATCTATCTAACCTAGCAGCAGTAAAGGCTTTACCTGTTTGTTTATTGGTCCAAGTGATACCAGAGTTTTTGGAAATATCAGTCAAATCATACAAACTACACAGATCATTCCAAGCATGCTTTTCAGAACCATTGAGGATGTTTCCCTTGCACTCACATCTATCTTTAATGGTGGTGACCATATTAAAATCACCAATCAGAATGACTTGACCCTGGTTTTGAGAGAGCTCTTCCCAACAGCTTTTTCTAGACAAACTATTATTGGAAGCATAAACAGAGATGACAGAGAGGTTATAGGGGTTACCCATTATGATCTTACACCATTGGTTAGTGATACCAGAAGAAAAACCAGCAACAACATGAGTCAGAGTTTTAGCAATCCCAATGACAGCACCTCCTTTGCCATCCTGATGGTTAGTGTAAAACCACTTAAAACAATTAGAAACCAGATTGAGATTATGCTCTAACAGAGTACCACCTATTTTCACTTCCTGTAAGCAAAGGATATCGGGGAATCTATGAAGGGAGCGCAACCACCTGTTCACCATCTTAGGTCTTACAGGGTATGTAAGACCCTTAACATTTAAAGAAATAATGGAGAGACGAGACATAAAAACAAAAAAAAAATTATTTCCTACTATTCTTGGTAGGCCTGAAAGTTGAGATGGAGGATCTCACTGTCTCTTTTCTCTTAGACTTGAATGTGCTTGCCAAATGTCTTGGCACCTCATCATCCTGTGACATAGGCACAATTTCATTACTGAAAGGATCACTATCCATATGGTCAAGTTTATCTTGGTCCATGGCTTCTAGTTCCTGAGAAAACATTTCAGTAGACACATTCAAAACTTCAATGGACTTAGAGTCTTGAATAGAATTAGTGCTAACCTTTTCTCCTTGGACCTTCAAAATAGTTGTGTTAACAACTTTGTTTTTCTTACCTACCACAGACCATTCGAAGAGCTTCATGTCTTGTTGCTTCTTGGGACCTCCTTCTACAGATTTGCTAGTACCTGCAAAAACTTCATTAGGATGTATGTTCTCTTTCGGATACATGGGTTCACCGACATCTGGTCTGGTGGGGCAATCATCGACAGGGTTTTGCACATCTTCAAGCAAAACACCAAACATGTTATCAGTTTTGAAATTTTTTGTTCCTACTTTTTAACAACGTTTTCTTTACCTGAGGATTTGGGGGGGGGGGGTTGTTAACTTGATTACCTTTGACTTCCTCTTTAATCTGCTTTGTTGATTCTTGTTCCTTTTGGACCTAGAGCAAAGGACAGTCCCTGATGATATGCCCTTGTTTATAACAATTGTAGCAGGTGTTCAGGATGTTTCTATATAACACCTTTTGGGTGTGAAGTTTTTTGCCACAAGAGTCTTTAATGACAATATTTGGTTTGATTTCTTTAGCTAAATCCACTTCTATTAACAATTGGGGATCCCACTTGGGATTGATATTATTGCTCCTAGCTTTTTGACCAAGGACTTTCCCCGCCATCTTCACCAGACTTTCCACCCAAGGGTAATAGTCAATAGGGAGTTCAGGGAATTCTACCCAAACAGGAATCTTGGTGGGTTTGGGTCCTTTAGGGTTAAACCCTATGAACCATTTGAAAAAGGAAACAGGGATACTTCTGATTAGCCATTGTCCTTCACTTATGACCTGTAGGGCACTATTAGCATTTTCAAAGAAAAACATAAAGTAATTGTTGGGGCAATATTGGATATGTTTAACCATAAGACCTCTGGATTCCCAATGGGTTTTGATCCAAGCTTTC
This sequence comes from Ceratopteris richardii, assembly GCA_020310875.1. Taxonomy (NCBI): domain Eukaryota; kingdom Viridiplantae; phylum Streptophyta; class Polypodiopsida; order Polypodiales; family Pteridaceae; genus Ceratopteris; species Ceratopteris richardii. Next base: position 108,654,426 of record CM035441.1, on the reverse strand, counting down.
AATGCTTCTTGTGATGGCCTAGGACCATGACGGAGACCTATAACAACTCTGTCACTCAAATGATCCTGCCAACTATCAAGAGAGGATTTATCAATGATTAAAGCCTCTTCATCTTCGTCACTGGGAACATTATCGCACACAAGTTCATGGGGGTTATCATATACTTTGGCCTTACCTTTATTGGGTGATACTGGGTTGTAATTGATACCTACAAACCGCTGTATGTCGTAAAAAGCATCCTCATGAGCGCCATTAGCTCTGGTTTGATCCGCATAAGATTTCTTTGGCGAGGGACCTGCCGATCGACACTGAACCGGACCAGAGGAATCTTTGCCAGCATTTTCTCCAGGTTCTACTCTGTGACACCGATCATCAGCAGGAGCATTTGGGTTGTCATGCACAATGGGGACGTAGCCAAGCTGCATGTTGCTATGCTCTTCACCAAGAACAGATATGCCATTTCTTAATGCTTCGAAGAGAGCCATTGACACAGAAAAGGGCCAGACGCACACACATGGGAACCACCCTCCCCCTCCAGGGAGGAGGAGGAAGGACAGAGAGAGCTCGCTCCTCCGTACTCATGCCAGAGCAGGCGGGTAGTTGAATGGTCCCATGCTAAACACCTGTTTTGGAAAAGGTGAAATACAATATTTAGACGTGTACTCTTGAGAAAGAAAGAGGTGTACTAAACCCTCAACGTTGGGTACGGATGTAGCCTAGGATTGGCCATACACTTGAAAACCATATCCTAGAGGCTACAGCTGAACGATAGCCCATTCGGCTCTTTTTTTTTTTGAGAGAAACAGAAATTTAAAATTGATACAGGTCAAAAGAAAAGTACAACCAGACCTCCGCAGAGGGAAAACAAGCCAAATTTAGGCCAAAGGGGAAAATGGACCCGTCATCGCATCAGCATTTCAACATATCCACTTAAAAAAGTGAGCATATTAAATCTATCCTGATACCGAATATTCAGCAACCTCCTTCTCCACGAGTTAAAGTGGTAGTGTTTTATGATAGCCCATTCTGCTCTTGTCTTCATGTTTGCCCATGGATTGTTTAATTTGCTTCTTGTCCACAGCAGCTAAGACTCACTAGCACTCTCTAGCAGTCGTGCAGATTTTTTTTTTATTTTTTCAAGATAATAGAAAATATGATTAAAAATTAAAAGAGAAGTGTACATCAGTTTAGGGGGCAGGATCCCCAAACAAAAAATACAAAGGAGGAGCCCTGGAAAAGGGTCTTAAACACAGGTATGCATAATGCACCATATAGGATCTCCTATGGGAATACAGAGACGGTAAGGTTTCCCTCCATTTCATCATAGGGAGGGAGGCACTCAGGAAGTATATCTTTAACTTTTTCCAAAGATTGCAGACCAATTCTTTTGAAACCTTGGTAAAAAAAGAACAAGAAATTTATTTCTCTCTCGGTTGAACAACTGATGATTTTTGCTTCTCCAAATGAACCAAAGGATGTAAGACCTCCATAAATTCCAAAGGACAATGTCCATGTTCTTGCAGCAGCCAAGGAGGATTTCTTCGTACCTAAGATTCACCCCAACAAGAAGACAATAGGGTTGTAGGTATTGCCAGAATTGAAGGCATGATTACAATTCATAAAGAGGTGGGATAAATCCTCCACCCTATCGTAAAATGTACACAAACGTTCCTAAATATTAATCATCTTCACTCTGTTGCCACACAAGATACCATTATGAATTATGAGCCAAAGAAGAATTGAGTGTTTAGAGCTATTGGGGAAAGCCTAAATACAGTGAAGCCTGTAGTGCCATTGTTTAGGGCTCTAGTTCACTTTCCATCTATTGTTTAACTTATTGATAATTTGATGAATAGAACCTCTCTGAGTCTTGAATCTTTTCAATATGTCCTTGGAAATGTCTTCTAAACTGGCAAAATTATTGGAGTGATAGTCTTGAAGGTGTGTTTGTAGCATGTGTTTCTAGTTTAGTAGCACCTTCATGCAGCTAGAAGATAGATTAGAGATGGATTGTATATGATCATCAATCATTACTTTAACATTGAGAGTCAAACCCCTCCAACAAGAAAATTCTAGCTTTTGCATTTGTGTTCCCTTATATCAATTTGAAAATTGTTGAGAATGGACAACCACCCAAACCAAATTTAGTCTTGGAAAATGAAATCAACATTAAAAAGCAAGGATGAGTTCAAAGAGTAAGAGTTGTTTTTACTTGAAGCCAACTTTTCCACATCTTGCAACATAGCAGGCTTCTAGAGGGATTAAAACTTTGAGGAGAACTCAACACATCCCACATAGAAAGGTTTTTCTAGGAAGGATAATTAGGAAGACCAAAATTCTTAATGTTTCTTCTAAGAAGTCATGCCCATATATCAGAAGAGGAGATGGACCTCGCCAAATTTTGGGCCATTTTTAAAGGGGAAAGGATACCCAGGCCACCTTCTACCTTAGGAAGGCAAGAGATGTGCCAAGCAACTTTAAGGACTTTGCACTTTTGATTATCTCCCCCAACAAGAATCTTCTGGCTAAAGCAATGACCTACATAAAGTTTTTTCTTCGAAGCCATCCAAGAGGAAAGAAAGTAAGACAAGGAAGAATATACTTATTAAAAACAAAGACCCTATGAGATAGAGAGCCTTGGCAAGCATCCAACTTAAGCAATTTATCTCTAAATTTATTGAGAACCCAATCCCACCTTTGATTAAGGGAAATATGAAAGCCCGTGGGAATTCCTAGAAGTCTAAAGATCTCACCTTCTTCAATAATTTTGCAACCCATCCTATTGATACATTCACGAACATAGTTGTTAGAGGATCTCAATGGGGTATTTTGTGATTCATTTTAGAGCCAATGGCCAAACAATAAATATCGAAACACTTTAAAAACTTCTCAGTGGAATTAGTATTAGCTTTCGTAACCATGTTGGTGTCATCAGCAAAAGATTGAAGGCATAATGGAGAAAGTGAGTTAGGGACAGTCACACCTAAAATTTCTTGTTTGTCAATGAGCTCCTTAGTAATCCAACCAAGGGCATCATTAGAGATAGCAAAGAGCAGGGGGCAAGGGGGTAGCCTTGCCTAATGGATCTGACAAGTTTGAAGGGCTTAGTCAAGGATCCATTAATGGAGACCCTGGGATAAGTGTTTGCAAAAAAGAACACTAAAAAATCTAATAGATTGTTCCCAAAACCAACATCATGCAAGGATTAGAGGACAAATTCCCACTCAATCCTATCATATGCCTTATCAAAATCAATTTTGAAAGAATACTAGTCTTGTTTGGTCTCTTTAATGTGCTCAAAGCCTTGTCAAATGGATATGATAGAGTCAAGCATGTATTTGCCCTTAATAATGCCTTTTTTCTCAGGAAGAATAATGTTCTTCATAATAGTACTAGTTCTCCTAGCAAGGGAAGAAGCGAAGGTTTAAAAATAGTGGTGAGACAAGAGATAGGTCTCCAATTATTAAGATCTTCTTTTGTCCCTTTTTTATGAATCAATTTTATCACTCCAAAGTTGATGTTCATAGAAAGAGCACATCTTCTAGTAGATTCCTTCCAAATCAAAAGAATATATCGAGTAAAAAATCCTTCAAAACCTAGAAGAACTCATTAGTCAAACCATCAAGACCAGGGGACTTGTAGGGCTTCAATTTCCTAATGGTTTCTTTAACCTCACCGACAATGAGGGCCAAGTTCAGAATGGAAGTCAGGTGAGCAGGAAACATTTTTTTTTCCTTTTAAGAGAAATGTGAGCTCTAGCCCTCTAGATGTTCTCCCCCCACTTGGGAATGCTAGAGAAAACATTGGTAAAAAATATATTAGCCTCGTGCAAGTTCTCATAAATATTGATAGCCAAACCACTAGAATTCAATCTCAAAATAGACACAAAATCCTTGAATTTTTTCTTTTTGTCAAAGAGAACATAATTTTGTTAGGCTTATCAAACTTTTTAGTTCAAAATTCTCTTGACCATGCGAGGATACTACTAACCTCAAGATAATCTTCATCCTTAAGTCTTTTCTGATGGAGAGTGTTAATCTCCAAAAGAACAAGTTATCCTTGATGTTAGAGAACCTCTATATCAAGAATAACTCAAAACCTCAACCAATTTTGGAAGACTAATACCAGATTATCAATCTTTGCACTAACTGTGGAGAGAGTGAATATTTAGAAAAGTCTGCTACACTTAACTCACCCATTGAGTGATCAAATGTGTAAAGTTTCCAATGAAACTATGAGGTGTTGCCTAATGTTTGCACACCTTCTCCAAGTTAAACTTTCTGAAAATATTTAGTAGATCTTGAGATATGATCCAAACAATTCACCTATGTCTAAAACTGTACTTCTATACAGTCGACTTTGATACCTATAACTTCTAATGTATAGTTCTCTCAAACTAGAGCCGTTTATTCAAATGCTTTTGAGCAATAGGTATCTTACATTCCAACTTAAAGAATGAGTGTTTGCTTGCTCAAAACTTTACAGTGTAGAAGGAGAACTGACCAAAATGTTATCATCAAATTTGCACCTGTTGTAGTCTTCTCTTCTTCACATTTACACAACTATAGAGGTCACTCAACTATAGACTTAGACATTTACAAAAAGCATTTCACAAGATGATAAACATAGAAGGAGCACTGAGCAAAATATCAGGTGCAATTTTTCTTCTATTCAAGAAAACATTACATCTAATTGATGAGCTATACTCTCATCACTTCGAAAGTGTCTAATGACTCTTACAACTTGTCTTTCATCATCTCTCTCACATTCCCCGACTTTCTACTTGTGTATATAGGCATATATGTAGAAACTCGTGACCATTACAAAGGTATATGTGAGTTAATTATAAGTTTAGTGTACATATATATACAAGTCTTCATTCTCTGATCAAGCACTAACTTCAAGATTCATATATTTGTCTTTGCTTCATCGATTGACTTCAAAACTTTGTCCAAATCATCAATTGATGATTGTCGTGCACCAATAGCTGCCCTTAGTCATCAATTGTGATTTTCTCCATCTTCTTTATGCTTGTCATGTCGTTGAATCTCTGTAACTTTGGTCCATCCAAACTTTTGGTTAACATGTCTACAATCTGATCTTTTGTTGAAGTATGTATGACTTTAATCTCTTTATCAATCACCTTCTCTCTTAAGAAGTGATATTGGATCTCAATGTGTTTAGTCCTGGCATGAAATACAGGGTTAGCAACTAGATACAATGAACTCATATTATCTCCATGAATAGTGGGTGTACTCTGAATAATGTCAAAACTCTTCATAAGAGTTTTCAACCATATGACCTCCTTTGCAACTTCAACCATACCTTTATACTCTGCTTTTGTGGATGACAAAGCAACTGTATGTTTCTTCTTAGAACACCAAGAGATTATCTTATCTCCCACATAACATAAATATCCATAGGTTGATCTCCTATCATCGAGATTACCTGCCCAATCTGTATCACTATATATCTTGATGTTTGTATCTAATGTACGTCCATAGTACAAACCTTCTTTGAGTGTACCCTTAATGTATCTTAATACCCTTTGTCCTGCAACCCAATGTTCTTTCCTAGGTCAATGCATGAATTGAGATAACACTCCAATTGCATATGACAAATCAGGCCTAGTTAATGTGGCATAGATTAAACTACCAACCAAACTTTGATATAGCTTCATGTCCTTGAATTCTTCTCCTCCATATTTTCTCAATTTATGGTTCACCTCCATTGGAGTAGGTGCCACCCTGCAATCTTCCATTTTCAACTTGATTAGCAAGTTTTTCAAATATCTTTCTTGAGCTACATATACTCCTTGTTGAGTATATCAAATCCCCATGCCCAAAAAATATGACAAGTCTCCCAAGTCACTGATCTTGAATTCTTTCTCCGTTTTCTTCATAAGGCTTTGTATGCCCTTCTCATCTATACCTGTAAGAATTATGTCATCAACATATATGCACATGTAAATGAATCCATCATCACTTGCTTTAACAAGCAAGCTACTATTTGTTTTAGTTACTTGGAAACCAAGTTCTTTCAAGAACTTCACAAGTCTATAATTGCATGCCTTTGGGGCCTGCTTCAAACCATACAAAGCTCTCTTGAGCTTACATACATACTCTGGATACCGTTTATCCTTGAAACCTTCTGGTTGCTCCATGAAAACATCATCTGAAATGTAACCATTTAGAAAAGCATTCTTCACATCTAGTTGATATATCTTCCAACTTTTACATGCAACAATAGCTATGAGAGTCCTTATAGTTGTCATCTTTGCCACAGGACTATAAGTCTCATCATAATCTATACCATATGACTGAGCATACCCTTTCACAACAACTCTAGCTTTATATCTAGACACACTTCCATCTGCATACCTCTTTGTTTTGTAGACCCATTTGCATCCAACGATCTTCTGACTATTTGGTTTTGGAACCAAATCCCATGTCTCATTCTCCATCAATGCATCATATTCTTCCTGCATAGCTTTTCCCCAATTTTCCTTACCTTTTGCCTCTTCATATGTAGAAGGGTCTTCCTCTACTTTCACCATGTAAGCATAATCTTTAGTAGTAAAAAAAGAAGTGTCATAGCTATACCTTGTAGGTTTCCATTTATGCCTTGATGACCTTCTGAGTTCTCCACTTCTTGAAGTTTTTGGTTCATCACATTCTGGATCAAACCTTGGCATTTCTTCAACTTCAACTTGTGCTTCATTGTTCTCTTCTTCATCACATATTTGAATCTTTGATTTACCTTTCTTCTGCTTCAATGTTTCTTCATCACCTGCATTAATATTAATTGTACCTGCATACCAAGTACCTTGCTCATCAAATGTAACATCCTTTGACACAAGAAATCGCTTTGTGGATGGACTCCACAACCTATAACCCATCTGCTTATCATCATAACCAATGAACACATACTTTTCAGCTTTAGGTTCCAATTTATGCCTCAACTAAGATGACACATATGCATAAGCCAAACATCAAAACACTTTGCAATGATTTAAGGTACGTCTCTTACCCCACCAAGCTTCATATGGTGTCATACCCTGCAAAGCTTTACATGGTAACCTATTAACCAAGTATGTGGCTATATTTACAGCCTCAACCAACAAATAATTAGGACAATTTTTCTCCTTCATCATTGACCTTGCAAACTCAACAAGAGTTCTATTCCTCCTTTCTGCTACACCATTTTGTTGAGGAGAGTATCTTCAAGTAACTTCCCTTTTCATACCTGCATTCCACAAGTGATCATTGATTTCATTAGGGAAATACTCTCCCCCTCCATCTGACCTTAGTCTCTTCAATTTTTATCCTAAAACTCTTTTTGCATACACATGATAATGTTTAAATGTATTAAACACCTCTGATATATCTTTGATCACATATATGGTGATCCACCTAGTAACATCATCAACATAAATCACCTAATATCTTGAACCATTAATGCTAAAGTCCTTTGATGGTCCCCACATATCTGTATGCACCAACTCAAGCTTCTCTGAATACATGAAACCATGCTTATTATATGATTGCTTGTTGAGCCTTAATTAACTAACATGCCTCACATTTGTATGTCATGTGTTGATTTGCAACATTAGGCAATCCAAGCACTGAACCATTGTTAACCATACCCTTAATACCTATTTCATTGAAATGTCCAAGCCTTTTATGCCAAAGACCTAACTGAGAGATCTTATGTCCTCCATAAGTGAACAAGGCATGACCAACATTGCCTTGAATTTTCAATGTTAAGAGCCTTACTTCTTTCTTCCCTGAAACAATTTATACCCATTGCTAGGGTCTTCCACAAAAACTCCATCATTAGTGAACCTTACTTCATAATCTTTCTCTACAATTTGTCCTAGACTTATCAGATTCTTTGGGATTGTAGGAACATACAGAACCTTACTCAAAAGAGTGCTCCCATCCTTGGCTTTTACTGATCTGATTGACTTCACATTATGTTTTGTGTTATCACCTGTTTGAACCACATGATTAATCACCTTATTCTCCAAATCAGTCATCAAAGCAATGTTGTCACTCAGGTGATTGCTACACCCTGAGTCAATGTAGAAGACTCTTTGATCTTCACTTTGTCTTTCACAAGATGCATTCATGATTAAGGTTGAATCCTCCTTTTGATCTGAAGCATAGTTGTAGTAGGTATTATTCTAGGATTGACTTTGGAAACCTCTACCTGCATTTCTTCCAAAGTAACCTCTACTACCTCTACCTCTGAAGTTACCTCTTTGACTTCTATTACCTCTTCCTCTTGAATTAAAATTCTGATTATATCCTCCACCATTTTGATTATTATGCCAAAATTCATGAGATAAGTGATTAGTCTTACCGGAAATCTAGCAAGTTTTGACACCATCTTTATTGCTTCTGCCTCTTCCTCTTCCTTTGCCACCACCTCTTCCTCTTAGGAAGTTAGCTTGGCTAGTTGCACCTTCTTCTTCATTCAATTGTTGCTTGCCTTTGTTAATCTTCTTCTTGTCCTTTGAATACATTGCTTGACTTGTACTTTTATCAACATCACCTTTGACATCCTGCTCAAAGGTTAGCATATGTCCTAGCAACTGATTCAAATCAGGACTAAAATGATCTAGTGACAATTCAATAGACAAAATGAATGGCTTCAATTTCTCATCTCCTCTCAAACCTGTGAGGATTTGCCTTACCAATTTATCCTCTTCAATGTCTTCATCAACTGCTCCTAGTGCATCTGCAATATCCTTCATCCTTGCTACATAATCACAAATGGATTGAGAAGCCTTCTTCTTGAATGTGGTAAACTCTGCCCATAAATATTCCTTCCTTGACTTTGTAGTATTTTGAAAATGCTCCTCCAAAGCATTCCATATGTCACTTGCACTTTCAAGTCCTCTAATGTGAGGTAGCAAATAGTCATTGAGTCCCATGTAAATAATGCTCCCAGCTTGAGCATCCTTCTTCATCCATGTCTTTAAATCTAAGAGTTCATCCCTAGTTGGAACACTAGGATCTCTGAATTATGGTTTTTCTTCTTCACCTGTAATGTATTCTATCAAGTCTTTGCTCATAAGATGAGCTTCCATCCTCATAGACTAAGTAGGATAGTTTTCTCTATCCAATTTCTCTATCTAAAGAGAATCTCCCATTCTTTCTTCACCTGTGTATTAAATTCTTCAAAGTTCGTGAGGAATAAGTGTAATTTTACTTCAAATTTAGTTCCTTTTGATCTTCTTGATAGCTTCAAGCTTCCTTCTCTAGCTTTCACTTCAAACTTTCACCTTTTGAATCTTCAAAGGTTGATTTCTGTATAACTGCAACAGTTCGGATCCTCCTTTCTTCAATTTTGATAATTATTGCTCTGATACCACTGAGGGAGAGCATTAATCTCCAAAAGAACAAGTTATCCTTGATGTTAGAGCACCTCTATATCAAGAACAACTCAAAACCTCAACCAATTTTGGAAGCCTAATACCAAATTATCAATCTTTGCACTAACTGTGAAGAGAGTGACTATTCAGAAAAGTCTCCTGCACTTAACTCACTCATTGAGTGATCAAATGTGTAAAGTTTCCAATGAAACTTTGAATAAGGCGTTGACTAATGTATGTGCACCTTCTGCAACTTAAGCTCTCTCAAAAGATTCTTGAGATATGATCCAAACAATTCACCTATGTCTATACAGTCGACTTTGACACTTGTAACTTCTTATGCAGAGTTCTCTCAAACTAGAGCCCGTTTATTCAAATGCTTTTTAGCAACTTAAAGAATGAGTGCTTGATTGCTCAAAACTTTACACTGTGGAAGGAGAACTGACCAAAACATTATCATCAAATTTGCACCTACTGCAGTCTTCTCTTCTTCTCATTTACACATGTAAATGTTCCTACTCTCAATTCTCTCAGCCTGATCAGAATTAGGCTCTGAAAATTTGTATAGAGGTCACTCAACTATAGACTTAGACTTGTACAAAGGCATTTCACAAGATGATAAACACAAAAGGAGCACTAAGCAAAATATCGGGCATAATTTAAATGGTATCAAAATTGCTAGGATTATTAACAAGGTTGGAAGAGGGAAGTTCAATCTCTTTAACGAGTCCCTTTCTATTCTCAGTTCTCATGAGTTTTCTAATGTTCTTGTAATAGTTAAATTGAGATTGAATGTCCTTCACAACCTTGGACTAAGCAACAAAGGGGTTGATACCACTATTAAGGTGATGAATGATAATATTCTTGGTTTTCTCAATAATCAAGGGAAGATTGAGAATGGAGGAGTCAAGATAAGGCCATCCAAACTTGAAAGAAGGGTAGGCATTAGAAAGTCTAACAAGGAGAGCTTTGTGATCAAAGACCATGAGGGAGGAGTCGAGCTGGTTTGGAACATCAAAAAACTTTTGGAGGTAAGGAATGTTACAATAACATCTATCAAGTTTGGCAACTGCATGGGAAATTATCTTATGTCTCTTATTCGAAGAGAAACTAGAGCTTTGAGACAAATCAAAAAGTTCATGGGCGGTGGAAAGATTAAACCAGAACTTCTTCTCATTTCTCGAGATAATGTTACCTTTATCATCCAGACACTCATTAATAGAAGTGACCATCTTGAAGTCACCAAGGATGATAAGAGGACCTTTTAAGGAAAGCAACTCCTCCAAGCAAGTAATACATCTATCAGCCTTATTAGAAGAATAGATACTCATTATTGTCTAGCCTTCATTTTCATCAACACCATGCTGCTTGTGTTTAGTACCATCTTGAACTCGAGGCTTGAAAACATAAGGCTCAATGTTCTTATTGTGGTCACAGCCTTCATCTTTCAAAATCTCACCATCAAAAGGATTAAAAAACTCTTCTTATAACACCTCCTAATTGTTGCTCCATCTAGTGTTGCTTTTCTTTTTAGCTTTATTTATAGGTTCCTTACCTGATGGAGTTGATTGCTAATTCTTAACATTGTTGGGCACTTAGGTATTTTCTTGACTCTCATCATTTTTAGGTTTAAGTTTTTGAGCTAGCATAGGGCAATCCTTTATTAAGTGTCCTTGTTTGTAGCAATTGAAACAAGCATTAGTAAGTTCTTATAGGTCACTTTTTGCTCATGTAGAGATCTACCTTTAATCTTGACACTGGTTCTAATGGGTTTGGAAATATCTGTTTCCACCATGTCTTGGGGTTCCCACTTTGGGTTAATGTTACCCCTTGGTTTTTGACCTAGAACTCTACCTGATAAGCCACATAGACCATCAATCCATGGGTAGAACTCCACAGGGAGATCTAGGAATTCAACCCACAAAGGAACTTTCCTGGATTTAGGTCCCTTAGGATTAAAACCTATATGCCCTTTGAAAAAAGATACTTGGATGTGCCTAATTAGCCATTGTCCTTCTGTTATCACCTTTAGAGCACTATTGGAGTCTTTAAAAAAAAAGAAAGTAGCTATTAGGAAGATATTGAATATGCTTGACATAGAGGCCCTTGATCTCCCAATTATTCTTTATCCAGTGTCTTAATATTTCTTGAGATGATCTAGGACCACGGCATAAGCCTATCCCAACCATGTCGCTAAGTTGATTTTGCCATAGGTCTAACAAATTTCGATCTATTGTCAAGGTAGAATCTTTAGTTCCTCAACATTACGGTCAACATTTAAATCATGCATATTAGTCCCTTGGTTAGCCTTCTCGTTACCCTTATTTAGAAACCTAAAAGGGTAGAAAAAAACTTGTAGAAGGCCCATAATTGAAATGAGGGTTGAAGGAACCACTTCCAACTTTAATGGCTTCCACAAAGGACTTAAGGGGGGAAGAGGTCCCTTCTCAAGAATTGGCAATATTGGACATACCTTTCCAAGGAACCAAGTTGAACATGGAGGAAGCACCTTGGTAACCAATGTTTATCCCATTCTGAAGAGTAGTCTCTACAGTTGTATCAACACGAACAATAGAGCTTGATGAAGAGCCAAGCCATCCTTCATGGGGGATCCCATAATTGAAATGAGGGTTGAAGGAACCACTTCTAGCTTTAATGGCTTCCACAAAGGACGTAAGGGGGGAAGAGTTTCCTTCTCGAGAATCGACAATATTAGACATACCTTTCCAATGAACCAAGTTGAACATGGAGGAAGCACCTTGGTAACCAATGTTTACCCCATTCTGAAGAGTAGTCTCTATAGTTGTATCAACACGAACAACAAAGTTTGATGAAGAGCCAAGCCATCCTTCATGGTGGAGCTCCGTGCAAGGCTTGGAGAAGTTAGTTGTTGCTGTTCAGTCAGAGATTCCCATTCGAGAATCGATTTGCATGTAAATCTCCACTCTGTTCCATCTTTCTTGACCATATTGCTTGGAAGATCTCAGTAAATATGCTAAGCATCCAAGTTGGGGTAGTCCATGAATTGTAGTGTTTGTATCCCCACACTTGGAAGAGCTCTGAATCAAAACATTTTGAAAGGCTTCATGGATCACCATTGAAAATACACATGGTAGAATAATTAGCACAAATGAGTTAAAAGCGAGGGCTAAACCTCACAGAGGCAACGACGTCAATACTCCAATTGGGGCAAAGCCCCAATTATAGAAATGGGCTCGAGAGGAAACAAACCCCTAACCCTTTGCCATTGTTTCACTTGTTAAGCCAATCAATCAATAGTCTAGCAGATTGAAAAGTGGCATGAGCTATGGTAGGTAAACACTTTTATGGCCTTCAAATGTGGTACAATGGGATAAGAGGGTAGTCCAAGAGCGCTAGCTTCCTGATTAGAGTTCTTGCCTCTTTTGGTTAGGGGCAAGGTTCAACCTTGTAGGTCGAGAGCTGGACATAGTACTATGGGACCCTTCGAATCTCACAATGCAAGGGTTAGACATCTAGCAACTAGTAAGATATATAGCTTGAAGTTTCGCTAATGTAGACACTTGAAAGCGACGACCCTAAGGGAAAATAGGATTCTTCAATCAACTTACCATTCACATAGAGAGAATTCCATGATTCAAAAACAAATCTTTTAAATTTTTTTTCTAATGCTGGATTTGCTAGACTTAGATCCAAGTTGGATCATTTATTAGTGTGTGTTGAAACAAGAACATGAGTTTCTAAGGTTCCTAGCTCGGGGCTTTATCCTAAGGTTCCACCTTAGAAAGTAGAGTGAGTGTGCATGATGGCCACATGTCACACTAGAGCACTCTAGAATCTTTCTAATCTTGGAGCAAGAGGATAAATAGGATGGGAGGAGAGTAGCACATATGCCATTTTCAAATCTCATTGAGAAAGTTCTCACATTTGGTATCAAAGCACATTTGATCTTGAACGTGTGGAGCTCCAAGAGAGAGAGTTCTTCTTCTAATTTGGGAATTTTTCTTCATGATTCACTCATTTTCTCTCATGTGTGCTTTTGTTGTTTTGTGTCAAGCTTCAACTTCTTCCTGCTCATGGATGGCGGCATGCAAGTTAAGGAATTCTTGTTGTAGATGGGATCAAAAATATGGATTTTCCAGCCCCTCAAAGAGCTTCAGAAGCTCTTGAAGGAGTCCATTCATGCATGATGGCACATCATGGAGGAATGATAGCCTACGGATGCTCGTGAGCACATCATCCCACCCACACACGCAATAGCTGGAGGGAGTACTCCATAGTCTCCTTGTCAATTTTGTAGAAGCTATGTGTTCCAATTCTTTATACAGGCTCATATTGCACTAAGAAAGAGATGTGTGGGGTTATGTCTCAGCCATGCATGCTATTCTGAAAGGCCCATTAGGCGTGGAGCTTGGAGATTCCATTCTCTTCATTGAGGAGCTAATTTGCAGCACCCCCTCTCACTCTTTTGACCATAACTCTCTCCATGCTTATCCGAATTGGATAATTCAAGTTTGTATAGAAAGTAGCCTTCACAAGATCTCAATAAATGACTGGAACCCATCATTTATTCATTAAAAATCATTTATACAAAGCATTAATTCTCTACATACCTCTTCAAGGAGAGGCATTGCACATCCACCTAGCTCCATTGTTTTGGCCATAACCTCCTCATGGAAGGCCCAAATCACAAAATTAAAAGTTGTTCTAGATTTGAAACCTTCAGAAGTTTCTTTTGAATTTTTAGATGCCATATTTTGACCATTGTAAGCCATATCTACACAAGCTTTTCGATGGCTATTGACTGGCAAGAAACCCTTTTTGAGTAAATTAAGTGTCCAATTATGCTAATTAGGAGTTTCTGATCATATTTAGCACCATTTGGGATAGGAATGCATTAAGTTTTATACTTTTTCATTATAATTTCACTCTCAAGAACATTCATTTGGATAGTTTTGCATCATAATTTATAATTTTGCATTGTTTTCTCTTCAAATCTTATGAAAGTAACATTGGAATGTGCATCAAAGTTATTTTTGATATGACTTCATCTCTGCACATGAAGTTACCTTATTTTGGTTCATATGCACAAGTTTTTGTTGTGTTTTTAAGATCTTTTTGCACGTATTGGAGCGAGAAAAGACATTGTTATGAGGGCAGGTAGTGCCCAACAACACATATTGGAAAAGTTTTTTGTTTGTAGGTTTCTGGAGTAAAGAAAGTGGTTTACCCATCACTAGGATGATGCCTATCATTGTATCATGATTATTTTTTTCACGCTTCATTTTCCTAGGGAAATGTTATCCAAATTTTTGTAGATACACAGTGTTATATGCCATGAGAAAACTAGAGAGATATTGTGTTGTAAGAGAGAGGAAGTCTCATGTGTGAAAATTAATTATAAAGCTTGTAAACTCATTGAAGCAGTGAAGAAGATGCATGAGCAGATGTATGCATACATAGATTGTATGATTTCGAGAAAGGTAAGGTGCATGATGCATTTTTTGTCTATAGAAGACCATTTTATCTATCACCAAGATGAGTTAGAGTGAACATAAAGTATGTGATAAAAGTACCATGAATAGCTAAGTTTTCTTTTAGAAAGTAAATGAAAATTATAGATGTCTTTCTCATTTTCATTCAGATTGGGAATGGTTGGAGGATGGAGTACTTAGAGTAACCAAGATTTCCTTCAACCGAACTTCTAGTTGAAGTAGCTAGATACTAGAAGCTATGTCTAAGAGAGACAAAGGAATAAGTTTAGAACATCTAATTATGATTGATGGAAAAGAAATACTCATCTTGAAAAATTCCATAAGAGTTCATGATCTAAGTCAGCATACTAACTTTAAGATTCTATACTTCAGATATTTTTTAGAGTAAAGGAATAAGAGAGCAAGTTTGTGTCTAGTTTTTGGACACACAAGAAACTAAATATAAAAATAATAACTCTAAAGTTAGAGTAGAGTTGGATTGTCTAAAGAGATAAAATTAAAATGAGTTAAAAAGCTTAACTTATTCATCAAGGCTTGCAATTGAGAACTTTGGAAAAGATCTAGAACACTTCAAGTAAGGACGAGGTAAGATATAAAAGATCATAGATTTCCAAAATAATTCTTGACGTGAAAGAAAACGCAATAGTGCTCATAGTTTTTCTTTCAAGACATTGTAAGCATGTATGAGTTGATTCAGGCATACTCTTATGATTAGAGCAATGGCTAAACAAGGACAAAGTAATGCCAAAGTTAAGAAATAAGAAAATCAAGAGGTATGGGTCCTAAGAGCTTATGATTATGCAGTGAATCAATAGATCTTAGAAGGGACCTTAAGATTCCTATAGACAAAGAATTTGAGGTGAAAGTTCTAAGATCTTAGGACTCAATGAGTCAACAAGATCTTAGAAAGAACTCTAGAGCACCGAAAGCTATATGATGTAAAATGAATGGTGATCAAGATGAATTATTAGTAATTTTGATCAAAGAAAAGTACAAGTTTGTGAATATCATAGTAAAATAGTAGATAATACATGTATGGTATCATTGAATGGATTTCTTAGTTTAAGAAAATTAATTCAAGAATAAGGCCAAGTAGTTTCTTAAGACAAGGGCAAGTGCTAAGAATTATGGGGTGTCTAGTTAGAACCTAGAATAGAAGATGCTTCATCCTCAAAGATTCCATGATCTAGAAGAATACAAAAAGCATTTTGATTAAAATGAATAAAAGATAGTTATTTTAAAATAATACATCTAGAAAGAGATGAAAAACCTCAAATAAGTTCAGTAAACAAGATTGCCCTATTGGAAAAAGGACAAATTGAGACAAGGGCTAGTTTTACCAAGGTCTCATGAACTAGAAATTTAGAGGTCAAAGGTCTCAAGGTATTTTGAAACCTTAGAAGAGAACTCTAAAAATACCTATAAGTTTAGGATACTAGTAAATGGAGTATTTAGCTCAGAGATAGTTACCATAACTACATAACCATGAGTACTAGTGCACATTTCTATGTGTATAGAATAAAGAAATTTATTCCACAAGAAGTTTAGACTTTAGATTTTTGGACAAGTTTGATTAGAATGCCATAGATAGAAATAGTAAAATTAAAGTCATGTAAGAGCTTCTTAGATTTGGAAGTTGAGACATAGACTTCAAAGTTACTAGCTCTATAGAAGGAATCATATCTTGAATCCATACTATTTTAAAATGGATAGATGAGATAGTTCCATCCATCTCTCGACCTACGAATGAAGAATAAAGATCCTAGGTGGACTCATCTTCATTAAGCAAGCAAGGCAAGTCTGCAAGCCAAGTACTCAAGAGAGGATGGCCAAGATACACAAAAAGGCAAGGTTTTCGGAGAGCAAACAAGGCAAGTTCTATAGGTCAAATACTCAAGAGAGAATGGCTAAGATATATAGAAAGACAAGGTTTGCAAAAAGCAAGGCAAGGCTATACTCTAAATCCCTAGCAGGGAGAGGCAAGGTTAAATAGCAAAGCAAGGTTTGCATTAAATAGATAATGCAAGGTTTTGGTCAAGATTCTCAATAAAGAGTGATTACACAACAAGGCAAGGTTTTCATTTACTAGACAAGGCAAGGTTGTTCTCCAGAAAAATAAATATACAACAATGCAAGGTCAATGAGCAAGAATCTTAGTTCCAAATGGAAAACAACTTAAGAAACAAGTTTGATATTTCTATCCATAGGACATCATAAAAAGGTGACCAAGTAGGTAATAGAGAAAAAAGTGTTCAAGTGGACCAAATTTGTATGTTTAAGTATAGAAAGGGTGAAAAGTACCAAGTTTGTTAGAAGTTTAGATAGAAAGGGTATACACACTAAGTTCAAAAATTAATTATAGTAGATTTACAAGTTTAGAGACATAACTAATGAATCTATTGAAGGAAAGAAAAATGATTTTACCTCTGTAGCTCAAGCATAAGCACCACCTCCTTTACTTGTCAATCCGCGGAGACGTGAGGACCTGTATGAAGACCACGATCAAGTGAAGGCACAAGTGCGTGAGTGAAAGCACACAAACATGCACACACATACACACACACGTGCACAAGGTAAGATCAAAAGAGTGGTACAATGGAAAGCTTCAATTGCAAAAGAGTTCTCTTACAAAAGCTCTATTCTCTAACAAGCTAACCCCAAAAATGAGCTCTCTAGCTCTTTTTATAGTTTTTTGACTAGTTTTGGCCCTGTCCAGACCTAGTGTCCGACCTAGTTAAAAATTAGGTTCCAGGGCTTATTTGAGGGCTCAAATGAAGTCTAAAAATTATGAAAATTGGTAGAATGATACTTCTAATACTCCTCAAGCTCGAGGACTCCTCGGCTTGAACAAAATGGAGTTACAAAAATAGAAAATGGTATTTACAATGGATTTTAGTGATGAAAATCACTATTTTTAATGGGATTTCTTCTGAAAATTTGACATACACTTCTTGGAGCTCCCTACTTGCTCCTTCTTCTTGGGTGTCCACCTCTTTGATGTGCTCCTGTGCTTTGTCCTTGACCTTCAGCTTCAACACTCCCCCCCTCTCGAGTCTGTCATCCCTGACAGACCCTTGTTGTAATGGTTGTTCCATGTAGTGCTTTGAGAGGTAGTGTTTGTTCGGTAGGAACAAGAGCCGTTGACCTTCCAAATGTGGCAAGGTTGGTTGTCCGGTTCTTCATTTGTCACTAAAAACCTTTCGAAGTTGTTGACCCTTGGTATGCGCTCCTTCCTTGGATTCCAGCATGATTGTGTCGTTGTGAGTCACCATTGATGGCCTCTAGATCTTCTTAAGATGATGTTCATAGTAATCACGCCAAGTACTAATAACCCATAATCAATGATGGGCAAGTGTGTTCGTGCATGGGTTGAGGAAAATATGTGCCTTGTGCACGGCCTTGTAATGTAGCCCTATACATGCGTACTTGGAAAATGCATTGGAAGAAGTATGATGCGAAAATTGGGGTCTTGAGCTAAGTGCTCAAGGGTATGCCGATGAAGAGGTTTCCTAATCTATCATGGTTATGGTGTTGCCAAGGTAAAAGATACTTACCATGATGAAGCATCAATCGATGTTTATCTCGTCCTATTGTGCTCCCGGCATTTGTGATGGACATTGTTGATGAATGTCCGTGTTGAGGATCCACTGATGAAATTCTTTGAGTGCTTGGACCTGTCTGATCTCTTCAAAGCAACATTTGCCAAATACGGAGAATTGAATTTCTTTATATTCCTTGACAAACGACATTGGGTAACTACACCAAGCTTAGTTTCACATCTTCTCGTTAGCTCACCATAAGCAGGAATCTTCTCATCCAGTATACATACAAGGATTTGCATGGTATCAAAACTATCCCTTGCAGATATCTCCTTGGATGCTCTTGTACATATAGTAGTTAAGCATCTCTCAAGTTGCAGACCTTCAAGCTCTTCACTCCTACCATGGTAAGAGGGAACCATAGTTGTGGATGCCATGTTCATGCCAAGTTCTTGACATCTACCAGATAAGACAACAATTATATCATCTGCTAGTTGAGACACACTTCTATCCAAAATGATAAATGCCCAGTAATCGATGGTTCAATCTTCAACTAAGCATGACTCATTCATGTTCCATGAGCGAAACCTGGGAACAAGTTCTTTCTCTCCTTTATTTTTTGGAACAATGTCACAAAACAAGAAGACAAAGTTTAGTATCAAAAAATGGTTTACATGTGTCAATGTGCTCTCGTGCATGGGACTCTCAATTGTGTCTATGCACGGCCATGTAATGTGGCCCTATATTAATGCATACTTTGTAAATGCATGACCTGAATGGTGCAAAAGACAAGGTTGTGCAAGGAGCACATGGCTGTCACTCGTCGAGGCTTTCGATGTTATTTGTGGATGTTGATGCCGGCTTTGGTGGAGATATCCATTGGGTCTCGAATTGATGTAATCCTCCTTATTGGAGTCCATTTTAGAACAACATTTGGCACTGTAGAGATCCCTTTAGGCGTCTTCCTCTTTGGATGCTTTTTGAACTGTGGTATCCAATGTGGTTGGCGCTTTGGTTCGGTGGAGGCTACTTGTACTTTTGGATTCCAAACCCATACCCTTTTTACACGTCTTCCTACTATTGTTGAAGAGGTGATTTGATCTTCTTTCAATCTCTGTATGCGGTTCTTACCCTTTTCTCTTTGTGGCTTCTTTGTTGAGACCTTTCGCATGTGGGAGAACATAGGTTGTTGTGGATGTAAGAGCTTCTTAGGTACCCACATCTCTAATCGCCCTTGTTGAGCTGCAGCTAATTTCTTAGGCACCCAAACTTGTCGGATATCTTGTGGTTGAGCTTGTCCAAGCTTCTTCCTTCGTCTTCTGGCCTAGTTGGCTTGCTTGGATGGGATTTGTGGGGGCAACGCTGGTGGTTGCTCTCCTTTGCGTACCTAGATTTGCTTCATGCTCGGAACTGATATAGCAGTTGTCTTGAATTGTTGTGCTTGCTTCTGAGGTTGAACTACTGTGGATGATTTACTCTTCAAAAAAGGAGGGTTTTCTTGCCTTTGCGACTCTCCTTCCATGATTGAGTCCTTCTGGATCATAAAGCTTTTGACACATGTAACATCTTCTTCCAGATGATTAGTCTTAGAAGAACTAAGAGAATGTGGGACATCTGGATTTGTGAGCATGCACTTCTCTAATTCTAATGTAATGCATTATTCCTATACCCAAACTTGAAGAATTCGACTTCTTAGGTTTAAGTTAACTGCATGGTCATAGATCCAATCTTGACCCAAGACAAGTGGTTCTGTAAGGTTCTCATCTTGCCATACTAGCATTTTGACTTTCATTGGAACATCTTGAAGGTAGATGGGAAGTTCCACCTCGCCCAAACAAGGGGTTTCCACACCTCCCAATCCTATGAGATAAGCTTCTATGGGATTGATGTTCAACTGCAAGTCTTGGCAGTAGGATAGTCTAACTGCACTACTTGCTGCACCTGAGTCAATCAATGCTTTCACAGTCCTTGCACCCTTTCCTTGTCCTATCTCTATGGTCACAAAGGGACGTCGGTCAATTACTTGAGAAGTAATTATGCCTAATTTTTGGCACATATCCATGTGATATTTTGGGGCTTTTGAGTTGACATCTAGGCCTAGTCACCTTAACTTATTTCGCCTAATACGTTCTCTGGCCTCTGCCTGTGCTTCTTCCCTCACCCTTAACTCCTCTTCTTTTCGCTTCTTAGCAGTGTTGAGTCTCGTAAGCATATCCTCTGTAAGAGGTTCTTGGTATAACTTGACTCTACATTCACTAATATAGTTTGGAAAGATATCTCCTTCTAGAGTGGCCAACTGAAATGCACCGCTAGTGGAAATTCTATTAATGATCATGGGTCTGTATCCTCTTTTTTCCAACTTATGGGCATGTTGCTTTAGTGTATAAACCAGCACTAGGTCTCCCTCTTTCAATCCTTTATCTTTGATGTGTGCATCGAAGTATGCCTTTTGCCTTTTCTTTGCAGCGTAGATACCTGCTGCCGCTCATGTATTTCTTTGTCCATGCTAGGCCAATACACTCCTGGATGACAACTCATGTCCATTCCACTCATGGTCTTGTGCTACTTTTAAAGTTGGGATTAGGAAATCTAATGGTAGCACAACATTCTGTCCGAAGACCATTTGAAATGGGGTGGCATTGAGGACCGTTTTGGAAGCAACTCGGTAAGCCCAAACAGCATGATGAAGCTGTTTGTCCCAATCAGAGTGTTTATTATTTACCAATTTAGTCAAGACATTACATAGGATCTTATTTGTGCTCTCGGCTTGTCCGTTAGCTTGGGGATGATAGGGGCCATAATTCTTATGTATCACCAAGAATTCTTGGAGAAGATTTTCAATGACTTCATTTAAGAAGTGTGTGCCTCTATCACTCACTAACTCTATCGGTAATCCATATCTAGTGAACCCATTCTCAAATAAGAACTTAGCTGTAGTCTGAGCATCATTCTTTGTTGTGGCTTTGACTTCTACCCACTTTGTAAGATAATCTGTGGCTACAATAATGTATTCTGCATGGGAGTTTCTAGCTGGGGGGTTAATAGGACCTATGAAGTCTATGCCCCACTTCGAAAATGTACGCCCTCCCATCATTGGCCTCAAAGGCATCTTGTCTTTTCTAACTGGATATTGTGCACGTTGGCATGTGTCACATTTCTTCACATAGGTATGAGCATCCATATGAAGAGTGGGCCACCAAAGTCCTGAGAATAGAATGGTCTTGATTATTCGATCAGGACCGAAGTGTCCACCTGCAACACCGCTGTGTGCAATTTCCAAGACTTTCAAATAGTCTGATTCGTGAATGCACAATCTTAGATAACCATCCTTGCCTCTTCGATATAAGTTGTCTCCAACTAAAGCATAGTCCTGAGACTCTTGGTCCATGCTTCGTCTTCTTGCTAGACTAGCCTCTTTGGGTAAGGTTCTTGATCTCATAAACTCTACCAATGGAACACTCCAATCTGGAATTAAAGACATTTGATAAAGGGTGGCATGCTCCACTGGGGGTCTCTCTTTGCAGATTGGACAATTCTTAATCCACTCATGTATTTCTTTGTCCATGCTAGGCCAATACACTCCTAAACGCTTCAGATTCTGCAATGTTCGTTGTTTAGAATAATGATTTCCTAACAATCCTTCATGAGCTTGTTGCAACCAACTACTATGTTCATCGTCCTCAACACAACAAGCTAATACACCCTCAGTATCTTGTTTGTACATGCTTCCTGCCAATATGTGATATTTTTGTGATTTTACAATTTCTTCTTGTGACGTTTTCACATTCTTATTTGCAGGGCCGAAGGTTAGGACCGGTACCAACTTATTTTCCCATTTAGGAACAACTTCTAAATTGAACAGATAAGCATCAGGTAATTCATCAGACACTCCTTGCGGTGACTGTCCTGAAGTGATGCGAGAAAGGTGATCTGCCCGAAGGTGGGTTCTACCTTTCCTGACAACAACTTCAAAGTCATATTCCATTAGTAAGAGGAACCATCTTACTAAGCGTCCAATATTGCAAGGTTTATTGACCAAATATAACAAAGCTTGATGATCACTGAAAAACTTGAAATTGTTGGCCAATAAATAGTGTCTGAACTTCTTCACAACATATACCATGCCTAAGCCCTCTCGCTCAGTTGTGGTATAGTTTCGTTCAGCTGCGGTGAGCTGTCTACTAGCGTATGCTATGGGCAAATATAAGTTTCCTTCACCTGTGGGTTGTGCTAGCACACATCCTTTGGCGTGATTGGATGCATCCACATGGACATGGAATGGTTTATTCCAATCAAGAGTGGTCAATATTAGTGTTGTGCACAAACATTTCTTCAGTTCATTGAAAGAATTCTCGCATTGGTCGTTCCACTCAAAATTAGACAACAAGGCATAAAGGGGTCTAGCTATGATTGTGTATATGTGGATAAACCTGCGGTAATATCCATAATGGCCCATAAAGGTTGTACCTCTTTAACATTCCTTGGCCTTGGCAACTCCACTATGGCTCGTACCTTATCTTCATCTTTTGAGATTCCATTCTTAGAAACAATATGACCTAAGATTTTACCTTGACGCACCATGAACACACACTTTTCTGGGTTCAGACACACTCGATATTCTCTATACTTGTTGAAGATTTGTCTGAGCTCAGGGATGTGAAATCTTCTTTCTTGGGAATGAGCACATAAATCATCCACATACACTTCTAAGCTCTTTCGCAAGAACTCTTTGAAGACATGACACATGAGCCTTTGGAATGTTGCAGGTGCATTGGTGAGCCCAAATGGCATCACACAAAATGCAAAGATTCCCCACTCTGTGGCAAAAGCTGTTTTGTGTTGATCTTTTGGGGCAATGGCTACTTGATTGTAACCTGAAAATCCATCAAGGAAGCTATAAACTTCCTTGCCTGCAACACGCTCCAATAGGTGTTCCGTGATTGGAAGTGGATAACTATCTCTGATCATAGCGGCATTAACTTTTTTAAGGTTAATACACACTTGCAATTTCCCATTCTTCTTGGGCACCACTACAATAGGGGACACCCATTCAGTATGCTCAATCTCATAGATGAATCCAGCTTCAATCAGTCTATCAATTTCTTCTTTTATTTTGGCTGCATATGTATCATTATATGTGTAGGGCTTCTGTTTGGTGGGCTTGCCATCAGCAGTCATGGGAATAGTATGAGAGCAAATTCTTGGATCTACCCCTTTCAAGTCTCTATAGTGCCATGCAAACACATCCCTATATTCCCTTAATAGAGCTATGGGCTCCATTTCTTCTCTTGCACTTAGGTCATCTCCTATATATGTGCATCTCTCTTCGTTCTCTTCAATGGTCACTACAATTTTCTTGGTCTTTTCTTTATTATCATATGATTCTCCTATGATGGCCTCTCTCTTAGGCATTCATACCAAAATTTTGCGGTCTTCATATTTCTTGAAGTTTTCTGGTACTTCAAACAATGATTCCTCCTCTTCTTGTTTCACTGCTTTTCTTTTCTTCTTCTTTTCACTGCTCTCTCTTCCATCCTTTGAATTTACCATTTTAATACTTGTGAGAGGTTCTTCTTCTTTCTGGGTGAACACTCCTATATCTTCTAGATAGTGCTGCTCTGAGTTAAAGCAACTATCCATCACAATGGACTCTATATCATCGTCATTCTCTTCTTCTTCTATGACATCACTAGGGTCACATTCTTCTAGCAAGGGCTGACACATGAACACTGAAATATCGTAACCCTCCTCATCATAATGAGGTGTCCATTGTTCTTCATTGATAGCAATGTCCATGGTGGCTAAGATTTTTGGCCAGCCATGAGGCTCAAATTCCTCATCTGGAAAGATCATCGGTGTGTAGGTTGGGTCTCTAACTGGTCTACCTCCTGGCGAAGTTCCTTCTTCTCTTGCCTTTAAACATTTTTCCTCTTCCTCTGCGACCTTGCACATCCACAAATGAGTATCTTCATGCAGCCATGATGGATCAGGTGAACTTTCAGAATGCATAGAGATGGAATCTTCTTTCGCTTTGTGGATAGGATTCCACTGTAGGGCTGGTACATCTCTGAAGGAGTAATCCTTCAAATTGACCTTGATGGTGACCCCTAAGTGCTGTAAGTACAAGGAGTTGGTTCCCCAATCCTGTACTATTTGCAATTGTCGTAGGAAGGGTCTTCCTAGGATCATCTCATAGACATTATTTTTCTCAAAGTCACATATAGCAAATGTATGTTCAAACTCTACACCACAGGTGGTTAGAGTTATCCCTTCTAGCAATCCTAGAGGTCTTTCAAAATGACCGTTTGCCATCTGAAGCTTCATTTTAGTTGGTCTTAATGTGGGTTTTTCCCATTGCTTCCACAAGGAGGTGGTCGCAATAGCAACATCAGCACCTAAATCTATGATTGCTTTGGTTGTGTAACCTTGGTAGGTTATTGGAAGATAAGTATTACCTTCTTCACCCTCACACATGTCCCCTATTTTGTCTAGAGGTATCTCTGGTACTTTTTGCTTAGGGCCGCCTTTTGGCACATTGGAATCAAGTTCTGGGACCTGATCCTTCACATGGTTCCATAGCTCGGGTTTTGCTTTGAGCAGCTCTTCTACAGTGAGATGACATTGAACCTTAGTGTTCTTCACAACATCAGTGTTCCTTGGGACCACTGAGTCATGTCTGACCAGTATTGTGGGAGCTCTGATCTGAAGAGATTCAGATTCCCATGGGCCTGGAAATTGAGGCAGTTCTTCTAAGGTATTAGATTCAAAATCTAATCTTTCGTCTTCTTATTGTTCTACTTTATCTCCATAAATAAATGGAATGTCTTGGGGAAATTGATTATGAAGGTCATCAATCTCACGAATAGGAGGGGAATTACCCTTCTCCTTGGCCCATTTCTCCTCTTGTATTTCCCGCAAGAACTCTTGAGAGTGCTCCTGAATTGAAGGAGGTATTCTAGCACCCGTGGAATTAGGAACATAAATAAATGGAATGTCTTGGGGAAATTGATTATGAAGGTCATCAATCTCACGAATAGGAGGGGAATTACCCTTCTCCTTGGCCCATTTCTCCTCTTGTATTTCCCGTAAGAACTCTTGAGAGTGCTCCTGAATTGAAGGAGGTATTCTAGCACCCGTGGAATTGAAGGAGGTATTCTAGCTCCCATTGGTGGTGAGCTTCTTCTCTCAATAACTGGTTGAGCCTGTGGAGGTAAAGAAACTTGTGGTTTGTTTACCAATTGCTCTAATCTTTCTAGTAAGCCCTAGAAATGAAAATCCGGTTTGACAGAATTTGTCTGATTGAACTTTTGAGTAGTCTCGAGTATAGCTTGAGCTTGTTCTACCATTTTCATGCACATTTTCATCCTTTCAATCTCTAAGTCCGCTCTAGGGTAACTCTTGTCTAGGTTTGCATCTGTAGGCCCTTCTTGAAGTCGAGCCTGGTAGGCCTTGAACATCATGTCCAAGCCTTCTGGGGTTGGATCTGCAAGAACAGACCCTGGTTGCGGCCTATTTACAATGGGTGGTGGGGTGGGATGAGATGGAGTGGATGGAGTTTTGGCATGCGAGGGGTTTTGAGATGCAATGTCTTCTATTTTTGTTTTTGCATCTTTCAAGATTTCTTCTAGTTCCGATAACTTTTTATTCCACATGCGATTGGCCTTCTCTCTAGTATCTTTCCATGTTCTTGTTTTCCTCTTACTAGGATCTCCTGATTCACTCGACTCCGATTGTTCTGCTGGTTTATCTTGTTTTAATGCTTGTGCCCTAGTAACTGCCTGTACAGGAGCCACATTGAATCTGCCACTAAGCCTACCACATTAATGGGTGTAATCTTGGGTGCACTGGAGGGGTTTCTTGGACAATCTCTGGGAAGATGGTCTTTGCCACATTCAGGACAAAAAGCTTGTATTGTGATAGCCTGACCTTGACTCAGAGATGGTGGGTGGGGACAATCACGAATGAAATGGTCACCTTGACATCTGAAACAAGATCCTCTAGGGGCTTGTGGTCTCATTTGTCTCAATTGGGGCGTAGGGTTAGGATTTGTGTACATGACATTGGAGTATTTTGGCTCCCAATTTTGCTCCATACGTGGTGCCTCATATTGATATGAGTAAATCTCACTATGCTCAGGCGACTCAGTGTAACATGCATGTGGACTGCCTTCATGGGAGTAGTTTGAACTCTGAGCATGATGTTCATTCTCTAAGACCAGAGAGGTCACTGGCACCAATGCTCTATTAGGGTTCTCTTCTGCTATTGCATACTTAACTGGGATCACATTGGCAGGAGCTGGTGGTTGGTTTCCTAGGACTGGTTGTGGCCTATATGGTGCTTGATATTACTGTTGTGGTCTATAGTATGGCTGTTGGTATTGGTTCTGATACCTACCCTATGGGTATGGTTGCTGATAGTTCTGTCTCACAGCCTGCCTATTGTAGGGACAATCTTGAGCCATGTGGTTTGTGTATTTTCTCTCAATAGTGCAATATGGAGCATTCCTTTCTCTAATATTTTGGTTTTGCATTGGGCATACATTGGCCATGTGGTCCCCTTCGTAGGTATAACATTGGTTCAATGAGGTGACTCTCTATGTTTGTCTATTTTGGACTCCCAACTTCTTGGCAACTTGCTCAACTATCTCATCTATTTCCGTGGAGATTTTCGAAGTATGACTAGTAGAACTATCAGAATCCTTATAGAGTTTGGACAATCCTAACTCCTCACCCAAGTTATCTTCTATGTCAATGCACGTCCGCACACACTCTTCTATGGATCTAGGCTCTTTCAGGTACACATATGATCTTAACTTTGTGCTCAGTAAGCCATCTAAGAACAAAGCCACTTGTTTGGCTGGTGTGGGTAACTCTGGAGCAGGGCATCTTTCTAGGTATTGTCTGAACCTTCTACCTGCTAGTCGCACTGTTTCTTGGGGTGTCTGCTTGAAATTGTGGATCAAAGATGATGTGTTATGCCCGATACCACTCTTGCAAAATTCTACAATGAATTCATCTAGCAGCTGACCTATATCGCGATAGTTGTGACTACTCAATGGTTGAAACCAATGTTGGAAACAATGTCCAATTAGTCCAAAAGGCCTCAGTCTTTACAAAAACTGTAACTTTCACTATTAGTCCTTCAAGGAAAGCGCCTAGCGCTCGTGGATACATCATCGACCTCCCAAAGGATCCACCCCAAAGGAGCCCGTCCGCAGCGCGTTACAGCATCTGTAGATGTCCTGTTTGTTCCTCATGTAACAAAGGACGATGGGCGCAGTGGATAAGGCATCGTCCTCTTATCCCACCCGCCTGGGTTCAAATCCCGCGACGGCAACACGGAGATATACAATCCTTTTATTACCATGCTTTTCAAATAGCGAACTCAAAACAGCGAGCGCATGTATTTTTTGAATATGAAAAAACGATCAAGCGATCATATGATTTTTGCGATCGTAGAGTTTTATGGAAGCGATTGCTTTATTATTTAGAAGCTTTTGGAGGATACACAAAGCTATATAAGAGACTATGTGGGATCACTTGAATTATCCTTCACCTAGGATCAACACAAGCTTGGAGCTTGGACCTCAGTAGAGGTGGTGTTTCTTCTAGCACATGGGGCAGCCATGGTGCTAACTTGAAGCATGTTGAGGAGCAGCTATGGAGTTCTTCTTGGTGATTCTTCTTGGAGAAGATGAAGGGTGTGCTCACACACTAGCTCATGGAGAGGAGGTCATCTCTTGTTCATGGCAAGAAGACTTGATTATTAGCAGCTTGATGGTGAGGATCGCCCATCTACATGATGTATTTGAAGATTGTCTTCTACAGGAAGATATTAGGTTGAAGATTATCTTCTACAAGAAGATGTCTGGCTACTTCAAAGACATTAGATGGAGATTAACATAAGATTCACATCTTATGTTAAGTATTCAGGTACATATTCTCTTTATGCACACAGGTACTACTTGAAGTTTATGGAGGCTGTGGCGTTCATATCAGGAGGAGTCCTATTCGGCATAGGTACAAGAGAAACAGTACGTATATGCTTTATGCATATTTTATGAGGTGTTTGAGAAGGTGTGTTCACATGAGTTTGAGGATTTCCGTTCACACTGATCCTTCCTCTTTCAGTCACTCATATTCACTCTTCTATAACCTATAAGGTCACACATCTCATGTATATTCAGATTACTGCCCATACATCTGAATATGTTTGTTACATTGTACATTCACTCACTCATCTATTTCTCATCACATAGAGTGGTTGAGAGTTTTGCTCCCACATTGTATATTGAACATTGGTATATATGATACTATGAGTAAGCGATGGCTTACGTAACACCTTACACATGTTGTCTATTCTTTCTCTATCTTTATCTCATCATTTTTATGATTAAGTTGTGGTATGTTCATGTTTTGTCAATATGGAAGATTGCTGGAATTAATGTTGTATATAACTGGAACTATGGAACCATGGACCTGTGACATGAGCCTAAGGGCCTACCTCACTTCCAACATTTGGTATCAGAGCTTTAGGGATTTGGTATCAGAGCACTAAGGTTTTGGTTACAGAACTTTAGATCTTTGGCATCAATGCATTAAGGCTCATTGATATCCCAGGTTCCTAGAATTCCAGATTTACAACATATAATTTAAAGGCATCTTCTAATATTTGACATTTGACATACACACCTGATCTAGATGAGTAGAGATTTGAGAATTAGACATTTCAGTTACATGTGTATTTATCAGTGTGGAGTATGAAGTTGATGATCTATTAACACCGAATATTTTTGGAAAGAGTATGCAAATACTTTACAAAAGTATTGTTTGAAGACCAAGACTTGATGAAGAGAAGACTACTTCAAATTCAAGGAAGAACAACAGTTTAGAGAAGATGAAGGAATCAGATCGACATCAAATCGCAGGTATCAGTTTCTACTATCAGATTATCATTTGCAGGTCATATCTTAGAAGAGCACTTATGAAGAGATTTGAAGAAATTCAAGGATTGCTTTTATACACTTTCATCATTTGAAAGTTAAAGGCTACATCGAAACAGGTATCTAGAGGTTTTTCTAGAGAGTTTTGAGAAATCTCTTTCATGGCAAGAAAGTTCATCTAAGAAGACAAGTGCAGAGATGAGATGAGTTTTTTCAGCCAATTTTCTGTTGTAAGTTGGTTGGATATCAAGGTACAAATGTATCTAGAGAAGGTAACTCTAGAAGGGCAATTCATCATTCAGACAACGATTGGTGAATTTAGTCATTTCAGACATTTGAAGCAGAATTTTGATATGATGATAAAACATGATTCTATATTCACTTCCATTTGTATACTATGTTTGTTTTATCTCTTACTCTTACATTAGAGGAAGAGAAAAATTCAGTTGAAGAAATCAAGAGTGTTTGCTACTTCAAGATGAAGAGAACAAAAGGTATGGAAGAGAAGTTTGAAAATGTTGACATCATCAGGTGGAAGAAAGATGCAGAAGAAGAAAGTCCATCATTTCCAAAAGAAAAGTAAGGCTTCCTTTTCTCATATATTTTCCATATACTTTTCCTATTTTATCCTCTACATCCAAAGACAAGTCTACGAGAACATCCTGTTTAAAGAAGAAGCAGTTTCTTGTTTTGCATTACACTTGGTCATGGTTTAGTAGATTTGACAAAGAATTGCATTAAGAGAAAGAAAAGCAGCAGATATATGGTTTAACTCATATATGTATGAGTTATGTTTTAGTTGAAGCTTTTAAGCGGGCAGCTTATATGTTCCCTCAAAGAATTCTTGGAGTGTCAATACAGAGCTACTTGGTATATGACAAGTTGCAGAGAAGTATATTTCTTCTTTATCTAACTCTTGAGGTAAAAGAGTTTTTTGTAGCAGATGTTGAAGACTTGGGTTGAGGTTTTATGTTTGGAAAAGGTTACCTCATATTCAATATTTTCAGAAAACTTTAGAAAATTCAGAATCTTGTTGATGTACCGGTCATTTGAAGAATCTACTTTCTATGATTGTCTAGATTTTTGGATACATGCTTTGTATTAAAAAATGTGTTCCATCAGATCCTATCACTTGATTGAAAAGTGGAGTTAACCAAAAGAAAGTCAAGCAGGTACTGTCACATTTCACCCGGGTAAAATATGAAAGTTATGAAGTATCAACTTGCAGCTTTTGGAGTTCTCAAGGTGAGAAGTTTGTCCACTTATGTTTCAAGTAGGAAATGCAGATTCCTTGAAGGATTTGTTTGAAGAAAAGTTTTACAACTTTGGAAGAAGCATGGACACTTGGAGACATTCAGGTAACAAATCAAACATTCATTCATGAAGGATTGATGAGAGCAGATTCTACACAGGAGAGATCATTGATCTTGGATAGATCTTGTATGATCTTGAGTATTTATGATTCAATTGTCTATCCTTTGTTTGATAAGCTTCTTAGCATTGGAAGAAGTAAGTCAAAGATTCAGATTCTATCAGATTTGTGTTGCAAAGAAAAAGAAGATACTTGTTATGTTACAGAAAAATATGGATCCTAAAACTTTTGTTTCAGATACAAGTATTGATCACTAAAGATCAGATTTATTGAAAGAAGGAAGACGTTCCACATTTCATAAAGTCTGATATATTTGAAGAATACTGGATACTAGTGTTAAGTCATCCAGGGGGGTGATGAAACATGAAGACTTATTTTCAAGCCATATGTAAAAGAATGCAGAGTCATACCTACAGGTATTCCTATTTCAGGTATTCCTATATTTCCTTTGTCAGGTTCTCTTTATGTTCCAGCTTTGAAAGAAGAAGGAAGAAGAAGAATATTTGGAGAAAGTTCCTGTTAGGATGTTCCTGTTCAGGAGAAGGTTCCAGAGTTCTATTGAAGAGAAGCTTGATATTTCAGAAAGGTATATTTCAGACGTGCGCACATATATGTTTATACCAAGTTCTGAAGGAAAGAGGTATGAAGGATTTAAAGGATGAAGACATGATGACATCATAGATTTTTTGACTCATATTGAGTTGAGTACAGTCAGAGATGAACCAGCAGTGTTCATAATACACTAAGTTGTGAGTTGATAGTCACAGGTTCCAGGATTCAGTTCCTGATTTTGTTTAGTGTATTTACATGACGCAACAAGAAGTACGTTGAGAAACCTTTTTGGAAGGTAAATGCAAATATATGGATCCTAGTGTATGTTTTTAGGTTTTTGAAGACAAGAGATAGCAGGTTCAGGAGACAGTTCATGCTATATTTGTTGTCAAGCAGTGATTGCTTGATGTGTACACTATTGGATATCTAGTTTGCATATTTTCTCAAGTATTATGGTTCATATTCAGCAAGTTCAGGTTTTTTGAAGGAAAGTCAAATTCAGGTTTGAAGGTCAGTGCGGGAGTACAAGCTTGAAGCTTATAATAGTTTGCAGCTTATGAAGTTTGCAGATTCAGTCCAGGTTGTACCAATATGACATTGCAGGGGGGATTGTTGGAAACAATGTCCAATTAGTCCAAAAGGCCTCAGTCTTTACAAAAACTGTAACTTTCACTATTAGTCCTTCAAGGAAAGCGCCTAGCGCTCGTGGATACATCATCGACCTCCCAAAGGATCCACCCCAAAGGAGCCCGTCCGCAGCGCGTTACAGCATCTGTAGATGTCCTGTTTGTTCCTCATGTAACAAAGGACGATGGGCGCAGTGGATAAGGCATCGTCCTCTTATCCCACCCGCCTGGGTTCAAATCCCGCGACGGCAACACGGAGATATACAATCCTTTTATTACCATGCTTTTCAAATAGCAAACTCAAAACAGCGAGCGCATGTATTTTTTGAATATGAAAAAACGATCAAGCGATCATATGATTTTTGCGATCGTAGAGTTTTATGGAAGCGATTGCTTTATTATTTAGAAGCTTTTGGAGGATACACAAAGCTATATAAGAGACTATGTGGGATCACTTGAATTATCCTTCACCTAGGATCAACACAAGCTTGGAGCTTGGACCTCAGTAGAGGTGGTGTTTCTTCTAGCACATGGGGCAGCCATGGTGCTAACTTGAAGCATGTTGAGGAGCAGCTATGGAGTTCTTCTTGGTGATTCTTCTTGGAGAAGATGAAGGGTGTGCTCACACACTAGCTCATGGAGAGGAGGTCATCTCTTGTTCATGGCAAGAAGACTTGATTATTAGCAGCTTGATGGTGAGGATCGCCCATCTACATGATGTATTTGAAGATTGTCTTCTACAGGAAGATATTAGGTTGAAGATTATCTTCTACAAGAAGATGTCTGGCTACTTCAAAGACATTAGATGGAGATTAACATAAGATTCACATCTTATGTTAAGTATTCAGGTACATATTCTCTTTATGCACACAGGTACTACTTGAAGTTTATGGAGGCTGTGGCGTTCATATCAGGAGGAGTCCTATTCGGCATAGGTACAAGAGAAACAGTACGTATATGCTTTATGCATATTTTATGAGGTGTTTGAGAAGGTGTGTTCACATGAGTTTGAGGATTTCCGTTCACACTGATCCTTCCTCTTTCAGTCACTCATATTCACTCTTCTATAACCTATAAGGTCACACATCTCATGTATATTCAGATTACTGCCCATACATCTGAATATGTTTGTTACATTGTACATTCACTCACTCATCTATTTCTCATCACATAGAGTGGTTGAGAGTTTTGCTCCCACATTGTATATTGAACATTGGTATATATGATACTATGAGTAAGCGATGGCTTACGTAACACCTTACACATGTTGTCTATTCTTTCTCTATCTTTATCTCATCATTTTTATGATTAAGTTGTGGTATGTTCATGTTTTGTCAATATGGAAGATTGCTGGAATTAATGTTGTATATAACTGGAACTATGGAACCATGGACCTGTGACATGAGCCTAAGGGCCTACCTCACTTCCAACAACCAAGCTAAGGCAGTGCCCTTAAGAGTCAAACCAAATGCCTCGTACTAGGTGAACAAATCCTCAACCTGTTCAGCTCTTAACACTTGTGTGAACTCGGCCACATGATCATAAGGATATTCTGTCCCGTCAAAATAATTCTTCATTGCCTTGATAACTTGAGTGGGTCTAAGGGTTCTTGTGTGCTCTCGGGGTCTAGGCAATGGAAAATCTTGTTCATCTCTTTGTTGCCTATGTGCTTGATATCTCTCTCTTTCAGGTCTTTCACTTTCAACTCCTGATCTACTCCTACCCACAGGGTGTGCAAAACTTACCTCAGGTCTCTCTCTAGTTCTTTCTCTCTAGGCTTCATAAGCGTGGGATGATCCTACTCCTTGGAGGCCATGGGAAACATTGGATCTTGGTGGAGGGAAAATCAATTCATTCTTCCAAGTATATGCATATCTATCATGTTCTGTTACCAAGAATATTTTCTTTGATGTGTTATCCAGGTAGAAAACTTTGATTGGTATCTCTAGATCCTTGAACTCGTAGATGATGATTATGCCCAATTGGCTAGGTTGATCTGGCTTGAATCTCCAAAAGGCTTCCTCTGTTTCTCTACTCAAGAATAGTTCTATGCTTTTGTTGTCTTGAGGGATCCAATCTAGAGTGATCACTCTGGTCAAAACTGACTAACCTCTAGGAGTTTGGGGTCCTTGTCCTACATTTCCTTGTTCTAGGTCTCCTATCTCATTCTCATGAATGATATTTCCAAACTCATTGGTCCTATCTGGTAGGTTGGTGACCACATACATGGTTCCTTCCTTATCAATGTATGAACCCTCTTCGAATTTGACCAGCGGGTGTTCACGTCCAAAGGGTTGATCTGGATTTTTGAGTTGGACAACTGATCGCCTCAGGCCATCCTCATAGATGCGAGCACCTAATCGGTTGGTCCGAATATATTCCAATTGTGTCTTATAGGGACCTTCTGGTGTTTGTAGATGGGCAGCTCGTGAGCCACCTGCAGGTTTCCCCATGCTAAAAGACATTTCTGAGTCACTTGTGTCAGAGTTGAGTACGTACGGACAACCACTTAGTTGTTGTGCCCAAGACTTAGTTGTATGGTTGACACTAGACTGAGAAGATCTAATGCTTTGTCTATCCTTGCCTAGGTGTCTACCAGATCTCAGGCTCATAAGCTTTGGTTAAGAGTCCAAAATTTCCCCTTGGTATGGTTCAAAATCCTTTGGAGTCCCCTTGGTTCCTTGTCTCACCAGATAGTCAACTTCAATTTAGCCTATCTGAAAATCAATGCATTATTCTTATAAAAAATAGTTGAGACTGTGTAGCATTCAAAATGAGCTTTTTGATGAGCTATAGAGCTAAAAAAAATGGACTTTGGATGAAAAAATTATGTCAATCAGGCTCCTGGGGGTCAAAACAGGCAAACAGGCACTTATGGAAAAATCACGATTTTGTATGAAAATCGCGATTTTGTGAAATCAAGAGAATCATGATGCTGTGAATTCAAGAGAATCGCGATGCTGTGAAATCAAGAGAATTGCGATGCTGTGAAATCAAGAGAATCGCGATGCTGTGAAATCAAGAGAATCGCGATGCTGTGAAATCAAGAGAATCGCGATGCTATGAATTCAAGAGAATCGTGATGCTGTGAATTCAAGAGAATTGCGATGCTGTGAATTCAAGAGAATCGCGATGCTATGAATTCAAGAGAATCGCGATGCCGTGAATTCAAGAGAATCACAATTTTATGAAATCAAGAGAATCGCGATGCTATGAATTCAAGAGAATCGTGATGCTATGAATTCAAGAGAATTGCGATGCTGTGAAATCAAGAGAATCGCGATGCTGTGAAATCAAGAGAATCGCGATGCTGTGAATTCAAGAGAATCGCGATGCTGTGAAATCAAGAGAATTGCGATGCTGTGAAATCAAGAGAATCGCGATGCTGTGAAATCAAGAGAATCGCGATGCTGTGAATTCAAGAGAATCGCGATTTTGTGAAATCCAGAGAATCGCGATGCTATGAAATCCAGAGAATCACGATTTTGTGAAATCTAGAGAATTGCGATTTTGTGAAATCTAGATCACAATTTTGTGAAATCTAGAGAATCGCGATGTTGTACCTTGGATGAAAATCGTGTTTTTTAAAAATCGTGTTCTGAAATCGCGATTTTGAGCACCATAGAATCGCGATTCTGAGAATGACCCCTAGAATTGTGTTCTTTTCAAAAGGCTTTTAGGCGGGAAATAGAGAATCGTGATTTTTAAAGAAATTTTAATTTTTCACAGAATCGCGATTTTCATCACAGAATCGTGTTTTTTGGTGGGAACTTCGAATTTTTGAGCGCCGAGCAATGGCGAGCTCCGTATGTGCAGAAAATCGTGAAAAAACACAGGCGCTTGCTCTCTCTTGCACTTCCTAACTCCTTCCCATACAATAATGCATGAAAGATTGTATGAAAATGGTGAAAATGCACTAAAAAACAAGAAATTTCTATTAAGAAGAAGATGGAAGAAGATGGAGATGGTGATGATGATGAAGACGAAGAAGAAAAATTAGAAAATGAACAAAAATGATAGTTTTTTTACCTTCCAACGTTGCAAATCTACGATCTTACCATCACAATGCTCGTCCTCGAAGCTCTCTCCCCGGCAACGGCGCCAAAATTTGGTGTAGCTCAAGCATAAGCACCACCTCCTTTACTTGTCAATCCGCAGAGACGTGAGGACCGGTATGAAGACCACGAGCAAGTGAAGGCACAAGTGTGGGAGTGAAAGCACACAAACATGCACACACATACACACACACGCACACAAGGTAAGATCAAAAGAGTGGAACAATAGAAAGCTTCAATTGCAAAAGAGTTCTCTTACAAAAGCTCTATTCTCTAACAAGCTAACCCCAAAAATGAGCTCTCTAGCTCTTTTTATAGTTTTTTGACTAGTTTTGGCCCTGTCCAGACCTAGTGTCTAGCCTAGTTAAAAATAAAGTTCCATGGCTTATTTGAGGGCTCAAATGAAGTCTAAAAATTATGAAAATTGGTAGAATGATACTTCTAATACTCCTCAAGCTCGAGGACTCCTCGGCTTGAACAAAATGGAGTTACAAAAATAGAAAATGGTATTTACAATGGTTTTTAGTGATGGAAATCACTATTTTTATCGGGATTTCTTCTGAAAATTTGACATACACTTCTTGGAGCTCCCTACTTGCTCCTTCTTCTTGGGTGTTTACCTCTTTGATGTGCTCCTGTGCTTTGTCCTTGACCTTCAGCTTCAACAACCCTCTAAAGCAAACAAGTCAAGTGAATTTTCCAATACAGATTGGAAAAGATAAAATGGAAAGGAAAGGTTTGCAAGCAAGATATTTCAAGAAATTGAATAGTAAACATGATTGACAAGGACACAAGTTAGTAAGAAGAATTTTAGGAATTCATAAGTATGGCTTTGTTTGTCTCAAGGTAAAAAAGAAAAAAGAAGGAATTAAGACATAGTGTGTCTCAAGATTCAAACGAATCAAGAATAGAAAAGATTAAAAGGGATAACTTCTATTTATCAAGAAGGTAATAGAAGATCCACTAGATGTCATATGTAGAAGATAATGGAACACTTACAATAAAGTAAGAGGTTCACATTCATTATTTTTAAATTACATGAGATATTCAGATTCAAATACATATAGTAACATTATAATATATGGATAGAGTATCAAACCCATAAGATTAATAAGATTTTAGAGGATATATTAAGGGAAAATATGTAGAGGAGAAGATAGAATGTGATAGATGTATTCTTTGCTCATGCAACATATCTTCCATGCCACTTTGCAGACTTTGGAGTAAGCAAGATTGCCACCCCAAAGAAACCTTCTAGCCAAAGCATAACCTACAATAATTATTTCTTAGTAGGCATCCAACATGATAGAAATTAAATGATAGAAGGCAAAATATACTAATTGAGAATGAACACTCTATGAGTTAAGGAATGCTAAAGAGACATCCACTTAAAATTTTATTTCTTAATTTGTTCATTACCCAATCCCATCTTTGCTCAAAAGTGATAGTTAAACCCATAGGTATGCCAAGAAATCTGAAAACAATTCCTTCTTGAGTGATATCACAACCATTATTAATAATACAAGTAGGCACATTATTGTTGGAAGACTTGAAAGAAGTTCTTTTGTGGTTAATCTTAGAGCCACTAGCAAGATGAGAGATATCCAGACACTTCAAAAAGAATTCTTCATACAAATCATTAGCTTTAGTGAACATATTAGTGTCATTAGAAAAAATTTGAAGGACAAGCTTAGTGGGGGCATTAGGGATATTTAATCCTTGATTAAGACAATCTTTGAAAAGCCACCCAAGAGCATCACTAGTGATAACAAAAAGAGGAGGGCAAAGAGGCAACCTTTTCTAATAGATCTATGAATTCTAAAGGGATTACATACATTACATTCATAGATACTCTAGAGTAAGCATTGCCAAAGAGAATACTCACAAATTTAATGAACTTTCTACTAGCCCCAATGTAATGAAGAGACTAAAGAATGAAGTTCCAATCCATCTATCATATGCTCTATCAAAATCAAAATTAAGGAAACAGAAGTCTTGCTTAGAATCTTTAGCATATTCAATCCCATCCTATATGGAGGTGATAGCACCAAGAATGAATCTCCCTCTAATGGATCCCTTTTACACTGAGGGACACCAAATACTTTGTTGGCTCTCACATTATTCAATATCCTCGAAAGGAGAGTTTTCCACAGCACAAACACTTTTTTATTTTTGTTAAAGGGTTTCAAACTCTCTAAGCTTGAATTCCCATCTTGACCAAGTCAAATTGGTGCATTATTTTTGTTAAGGATCCGAGGAACTTCTAATTTTTTCTTGATTTGTTTCTTTTTGTTGCATGGACTGAATCAAGCACTAATCCAAAAAATAAAGTCTCAGTCAATATTCTTGAATTTGAGTCACCCTTTTTTATTTTTGATTAAATAATATTTCCACTTGCAAAAACCTTTAAACCAGATTTTCTTGGCCCTTTAGAGGTTCTCTTTCTCAACAGACGTGATGCCTTTGATCTAGAACATATTGAATTATTCTACTTGGTGCCAATTTCCCACTTGTAATCATTGTTAATAGAACAGTGAGGGATTTAACTTATTATAGGCTTTCAATATATAAATAACCAAATTGGAGTCTTTGGGAATCACAAGAATGTGGGAAAAAGAAGTGTGATTTGTCCAAGTTATACCATCTAAGAGCTCTCAAGAGTGATAAAGAATGGTTGTTGTGGAAATACGTTAGATTCTCTTTTCTTGATCCGAGGCCTTAACCATCCATTTTTCAAGAAATTTATTAGCCATCATTGTCAGACATTGATCCACAGGGATCATGACTTTGGTCCATAGGGATCAGCCCATGTGTGTAAGGGACAAGGGCTAGTTAGCCAAGGTCCCAATCTCACGAGATACCCTAAGATACTAAGTAGTAATGGGAATAAGTGTTGCATGATGGCCACATGTTGACCCTAGATTATTCTAGAACATTTCTATTTTTAGAGTACAAGAGGATATATATGGATGGGAGGAGAGTCACACACATATCATTCAAGTCTTTTTCTTACAATTGGTATCAGAGCATGGTTGATTTTTGGGAGTGTTTTTTTCTTCATCAACATGCATGTTTGGTTCCAGTGATGTTTTTGAGCTTTTTGATGGCCATCCATTTGGTCTTCATCGCCGTCCGGTTGCTTTTGGAGGAGGTAGTAGGGAGCCCACTTGACCCCGCGCCTCTGAAGAGAATCAAGCATAGAGGATCAATCATGTGGAGAGCTATGCAAACTTATCATCATTTGTAGATTGCTGCCCGATGTCCATCCCATCATCTGAGGCACTATCCATGGCATTGTATTCATGAGAGCACGTGAGAGAAGTCTTTCCTTCTCTCTTGGACTTGAACAAAGCAAAGGGATCACACCTTATTTGAAGGCACCTACAGTGGTGTTTGCTCTGCATATGGGATATATGCCCTGATTTGGGCTCCTTTGAGGCTGAGAGGAGAAGTTCACACTATGCATTTCCTGAAGAAAAGAGCAATTTTGAGTTTTTTTTTTGTTGATGCCATAGCTCAAAGCTTGCTTTTCCTAGCCAATTTTAACCATTCTCTTCCACATATTTAGCCATATCTTGAGCATCCAACGTATAACTTCTGAGTTTTTTGTTGTTATGGCAAGCTCTCTTAGAGCTCTTTCCAATGAGTGGCCAGAAGCCATAGTTTGGTTTCAGTCTCAATTATTTTGAGGGCTTCAACTTTGATCCTTCACCTTCAGCAACCCTCTTTCGAGCATCGTTTTGAAGCACAACCTATCGGGAGAGACTTGGAAAGCTATTCCGATGGATTGTGGACCATTATCAGCACCTACACACACCTACAAATTACCTTTTGAACCTCTAGATAAGTCTCTTGTCAATTTATATGCATTGTTGCTTTCTTTTTGCATCATATTGCATATAGGACATGCAAATTTT
The DNA here is from genome assembly GCA_020310875.1 of Ceratopteris richardii. Taxonomy (NCBI): domain Eukaryota; kingdom Viridiplantae; phylum Streptophyta; class Polypodiopsida; order Polypodiales; family Pteridaceae; genus Ceratopteris; species Ceratopteris richardii. The sequence continues at coordinate 108,614,570 of CM035441.1, read as the reverse complement.
GCATAGTACCTAGAGTATACACATAGTTAAGACGTGGATTCGTATTGTATGGTGCATGTATTCTTCTTTGTAGGGAGATGTAAGTATTTTCTTGCAGGTTAACAAGGAAAGAAATCTAAACTTGTCAGGGTGTGTAATTCCCTTTTGGTCTATTTGTAGTTAGATCGTTCTTGTCAGCACTGTTAGTGTGGAAATTGCTTGATGATTTCTTGGTACAATTTTTACGATTTTCAAAATTAGGCCATTATGTTGCCAACATTTTTAGAAATTTAGTATGCATATGCATTCAAGAACTCAAAACATACTGAAAGTTTATTGTTTCTTTATTTTCCATTGAGAAAAGGCTTGTGATTTATTTCTTTTCCGCTTCCACTAATTTACTTAGGTTTACATACATACTATTCTAAAACTAGAAAATATAGAAAAAAATGATTGACTATCACCATCACCTGTCACAGCCTGTTTTTCTATCCAGCCCTTTTCAGTGCTTGGGGGGTATGCCCTGTGGCACCAAATTGTGCGCAGCTATGAGGGGTACTAGTACTCCTCATACCAAGCTCTCATTGCCTTCTTCAACACGAGTTGCTAATCGAATATAAACGTGTTTTGGCAATCTTCTTGGTGTCCCTTGTGTTGGCTCATGCATTTTGTGGGTTTGAACGTCTCAAGTGGTATCAAAGCAACGACCCTAGGGGAAGCCTCTGGACGGGCGGACTGTCACACCAGTGCTGGCAGCGCCATCTAATGTCCCGGGCCCATCCGTGGGAAATTCTTTGACGTTGCAAGAGGTATTTTGCCCTCCCTCCCTCCCTCAAGCAAGGCACCCCCTTGCCCCCCCCCCCCCCCCCCCCCTTCAAGCAAGGCAACCCCTTGCCTCTCCCCCCCCTTCAAGCAAGGCACTCCCTTGCCCCCCCCCCAAGCAAGGCAACCCCTTGCCCTCCCGCCGTCCCCGCGCTATCCGCCGTCGGTCCCCGCCGTACCCGTCACGCAACTCCGAACCCCCGTTTAACCGGTGAACCTCTCCCTCGCTGCTAGGTGCCCGCGTGCCCCAGACTCCCTCCTCCTAGGCTCCCTCTTCCTTCCGAGTTGCCGCCGGTTGGCTACACGCCACCATGGCCAGCGAACACGACGTTGGCACGGCCGGTCTAACTTCGGGGACGGAACGCGCCAAGAACGTGACTGAACGGCGCCGCCGTCACAAGGCCCAACGGGCTGCCTTAGAAGAGGAACTCAACCGCCTTCTCTTGGTGAACGCCGAGCTACATGAACGGCTCCAGGAGGCCGAACTCAACGCCGACATCCACACCCAACCCGAATCCGACCAAGCTCCACCACATCCTGACCCCGTCCACGATCACATAGATAGACTCGAAGACACCCTCTCTAGATTAACTACCCTAGTAGAATCCCATCTCTTAGCCAAGGACCAATCTCAACCCCAACCACAACCGCAGTCAAGCACCCAACCAGCTCCCCAACCCACTCCGACCCATACATCCCAACAACCACCAACTCCTTTAAATCCAACCCCGATCATTCAAATGCAACCGGTGGACATCGACGACCCGGACTCCTTCGGCTTCTTCAAACCGAACCCCCCCGACAAGTACCGAGGCGGCCGAAGCTCCATTGCCGTCAACCGATGGATCGAAGGTATGGAAAGCTACCTCCAGATGCTCCGGGTTGGCCGCAACCATTGGACGCGCATCGCCGGCCAATTCTTACAAGACGAAGCCTCAGCATGGTACATGGTGGAACACAAGAAGCAAGCCTGGCCCTCATGGGATCATTTTACGGCGGCCATCGTCGACTACTTTGTACCTCGCAACGAAGCGTTCCAAGCACGTGACGAATGGCGCAACCTCCGTCAAGACAAGTTCATCGGGCCTTATGTATCACAATATCGCAGGCTCATGCTTCGCATCAACGACATGGCTGAAATTGATCGCTTACACGGCTTCCTTTATGGGTGCTCCCCGTACTACCGCAAAGAAGTGGAGAAGCAAGACCCCCAGACTTGGGAGGACGCAGTCCGCATTGCAGAACGGCTCAATGACGCTTACTCCAACCGGCTGGCTTGTTCAACCGACGGAAGCCAAGCTCCCCGCAAAGACTCAACCTCGAACAAAGAGCAAACCTCCACATACCGCAGATCAACCGAACAACAACGTGGTCAAGGTTTCAAAGCCCTCCCGGCCCCAACAGACAACCGTTCAGGGTCCCCGAACCGAAACAACCAAACCCGGCGCGACCCCCGTCCGGTCTGCAAGCATTGCCAAGGCAGTCACCCCACTGAGAAATGCTGGCGGAAACGAACCGACACTAGGGTGCAAGCAACGAAGATCGAAGAGGCATCCACATCCGGCCCGAAAATCACCGAGATTCACAGCGACGAATCAGACGACTCCTCCCCCCGCGGACCGTCCACATCAAAGGGCAAGGCTCAGTGCCATTCAGTTGCATTACCCATCATACACCAAGTGTTCATTATGGGAGAAGTCACATGCGAACGCATGCCGGTGATGCTGGACACGGGTGCAACCCACAACTTCATGACTCCGCAGTGTGCTCAACGCCTTGGACTCAAGATCAGTAAACGGCTCCGCATGTCCGTGGTCTTTGCTCAGGGAGAGGCCAGTCATGTGCGTTACGCCGACGGTGTCCCGGTCATGTTAGGCCAATGGTTTGGTCACCTGAACTTCCTGATTATACCGATGGAAACATTCGAAGTCATCCTAGGCCTCGAGTTTATGGATAAACACATGATCTCCTTTTTCGGCAAAGGGGTAGACAAAGTTCTTCTCGATCAGAGTGGGCAGGCCATCGTCGTCGACTGCAATCGAGTCCAGGCTCCTCGTACGGACGAACCTTCTGACAGTGAACCAAGGGAATCTAAGCAGAAACATACGAGCAAAGAGAAAGCACAAGCTCGAACGTCAACCTCCACACACACGCCATCACCATTATCACACAAGCAATTTCGACGAGCAGTCTATCAAGGGGGGATCACACACTTATGCGTTCTCAGACCGGTCGCAGAGGAGACGGGACCACGGCCGATCGACGTCTCAAAGATTGGGCACCCAAGTTTCCAGATGCTAATGGAAGAATTTTCAGATGTTCTCACGGATACCCTTCCACCCGGTCTTCCCCCTTTACGTAATGTCCAGCATCGGATCGACACGCTCCCGGACCACCCACCACCGTCGCGAGCGCCATACAGGATGAATGAGGCCGACCTTCAGGAGCTGAAGAGGCAATTACAGGAACTTGAAGTGCAAGGATACATCCGACCAAGTAGCTCCCCATATGGAGCCCTGGTCCTTTTTGTGAAGAAGAAAGACGGCTCCCTACGCCTATGCATCGACTACCGAGCACTCAACAAAGGCACAATCAAGAGCAAATACCCCGTGCCCATGATGGAGGAACTTCTAGATCGCCTGGGCAAGGCACGATACTTCACGCGCATAGACCTCCGATCCGGGTACCATCAAATCAGGGTGGCCCAAGAACACATCGAGAAGACGGCCTTCCGCACACGCTACGGCAGCTATGAGTGGCTCGTCATGCCATTCGGGCTTACAGGTGCACCGGCTACCTTCTGTCGAGAGATGAATGATGGCTTTCGAGACATGCTCGACCTCTTTCTCATCATCTACATTGACGACCTACTGATCTATAGCCGAACATTAGAAGAACATTATGAGCACGTTCGGGCGGTCTTGTCACGACTACGGCAACGTCGGCTCTTCACCAAACCAAGCAAGTGCGAGTTCTGCATGAAGAAGGTGGAATTCTTGGGGTTCATCGTTTCTGAACTGGGCCTCCACGCCGACCCCCAGAAAGTCGAAGCAGTACTCAAGTGGGCCCCCCCGAAGACCATCAAAGAGGTGCGAGAATTCATCGGCTTTTGCCAATTTCTCCGCCGTTTCATCCAAGGTTTCAGCAAGATCGCGGCCCCGCTCTTGGAGTTGGTCAAAGAAAAGGAGCCCTTCAAGTGGGGAGCAGACGAAGAAGACGCCTTCGAAGCATTGAAGGTTGCTATGTGCAATGCCCCGGTTCTCAAACTTCCAGAATTCGACAAACCTTTTGAAGTTCACACAGATGCATCAGGCTCAGCCATCGGCGGCGTCCTCGTACAAGACGGACAACCCATTGCCTACGAGTCGCATAAACTCACCGGCCCCGAGCTCAGATGGAGCACACATGAGCAAGAAATGTTAGCCGTTATCCACTGCCTACGCAAGTGGCGGCACTACATTCTGGACAAGCACACAAAGGTCATCACGGACAACATCTCCTTGAGGTACTTTACATCTCAACCCAAGTTAAGCCCAAAGCAAGCAAGATGGCAGGATTTTCTTGCCGAATTCGATATCGAGATCATTCACAAGCCGGGCAAACAGAACGTGATGCCAGATGCACTTAGTCGAAGACCCGAGCTCCAAGCGATATCCACCGTATCTTCAGATCTCAGAGGCAAAATTCAACAAGCACAAGCACAGGATGCCCAAGTTCAAGAACTACTTCAGGTAATGCAAACGGCTCAAGCCCCGCAGCGCTACACACTACAAGAAGGCCTTCTCCACCGCAAAGGAAAAATTTATGTCCCGAACGACTTAGAGCTACACAAAGAACTACTGTGGGAGGCACATGATTGCAAAGTGGCCGGCCATGGAGGTCAAAACCGCAGCTATGAGACGCTCCACAAACACTTTTATTGGCCCCGCATGAAGGCACAGGTCCAGGAATATGTAGAAACATGCCCAACATGTCAGTTAGTCCGTCAAGATAGGGTAAAACCCGCCGGCCTTCTGCAACCACTCCCGATTCCCAACCGACCGTGGGACATGATTAGCATGGACTTCATCACTGAACTCCCACCGTCTTCGGGGTTCAACACCATCTTCGTTGTGGTGGACTACTTCACCAAACAAGCACACTTTATCCCGGCCAAACCCCCGCTCAACGCCAAGGCCGTGGCTCAGCTTTTCTTCACACACATCGTGAAGTATCACGGGTTGCCTCTCGCCATAGTGTCGGACCGGGACGGCCGTTTCCTAAGTCGGCTATGGACGGAGCTTTTCCGCATCTTGGGGACGCAACTTAGGTTCTCCTCATCTTATCACCCACAAACAGATGGGCAAACCGAACGGGTCAATGAGACGATCGAAGATTACATCCGGAACTATGTTAGAACGGACCAAAAGGATTGGGCGAAGCACTTAGACATTCTAGAGTTTCACTACAATGCTTCCGTCCACTCAAGCACGAAGATGACCCCATTCGAGTTGGCGACCGGCAAAGAGGTAATCACGCCCTTGGCTCTCACGCAAGACTCCATACTTGCAACAAATGACCCCGATTGCGGCGCTTTTTTGGATCAGTGGAAGACAAAGTTAGAAGAAGCAAAGTCCAGCTTGCAAAGAAGCAAAGAACGCATGGCTCGCTACGCAAACAAGAAACGACGACCCGGCGAAGAATTTCAAGTCGGTGACCTTGTCCTCCTCAGCGCACGAAATATCACTCTCCCAAAGAACATCACGCAGAAGTTCAACCATCGCTACTACGGACCATACAAAGTGGAGAAGCGGATCAATGAAGTCACTTATAGCTTGGAGCTTCCCGACAACGTGCAATTTCACAACGCCTTTCACGTCAGCCTCCTGAAGCGATTCAAACCCGACTCCAAGTACGGACGCGAGATCCCGGTGCTGCACGACGGAGAGAACCAGTTCGAGGCAGAAGCTATCTTACGCGACCGGATCACTCGCGATGGTCCCCAGTTCCTCATTAAATTCAAAGGACGACCCTTAGTCGATTCGGACTGGCTTCCGGCCAACACCTTTGGGCCCGACCATCCATTAGTTCGCAAGTATTATCGCCACACTTAAGCCCCATGTAATGTTCCCAAATTTTGTAATCACACCAACTTTTGTAAGACCCGAACCCGCTTGTTGAGGACACCAAGCTCTTCAAGCCGGGGGAGGATGTCACAGCCTGTTTTTCTATCCAGCCCTTTTCAGTGCTTGGGGGGTATGCCCTGTGGCGCCAAATTGTGCGCAACTATGAGGGGTACTAGTACTCCTCATACCAAGCTCTCATTGCCTTCTTCAACACGAGTTGCTAATCGAATATAAACGTGTTTTGGCAATCTTCTTGGTGTCCCTTGTGTTGGCTCATGCATTTTGTGGGTTTGAACGTCTCATCACCTAGTATGGATTCAGGACCATCATCCCCTTCTAGGAGAGATACACTCATGCAAGAGAATCCTATAGATCCCATGTAGACCATGAGTAATAGGATAACCAGTTTAGAAAGCACACTTCGTGATATCTTGGTACACATTAGTGGGTCCAAGAAAGAGGAAGCTATGCTAGAGCCTGATTTGCCAGGGATGGATGTAGATACTCCAGATGAGCATCAAACTCCAGAAATCCCTAGAGATAGCATCCTAGTTAGAGAAGCCAGATGGTAGCTTAAGGATCTTAAGCCGCCTAGATATCATGGCTCTACTAGTGCTAGGACTGTTGATGTTGTTGAGTAGTGGCTCAGTAAGTGGGAGCAGTGCTTCCGATTGTGTCATATCATAGACGATAGAAACAAGATCCAGTATGCCATGTATAAACGGCGATAGGCGGTGGTGTAAGATCAAACAAGATAAGAAGGAGCCCAAGACTTGGGATCAGTTCAAGATCTTTCTTGTTCTATAATAATTTTGTACAAGCTGATGAGAGTTCTAGAGCACCAGACACCTGGTTCTTCATTACTTAGAAGAATCAGACAGTTTAGGAGTACGAAGATAAGCATAGAGAGGTGCTTCTTAAAGTACTTGATAATATCGTAGAGTTTCTCTAAGTCCACAAGTTCATCTTGGGATTTAGGAAAACTATTAGACAAGTGGTGAGGAAGGAGAGATATCAGTCCTTGGCGCAGGCCACAGAGATGGCTTTAGTCTATGAGGATGGATATAGGGGCACATGCTTCCAAGGTCAGAGGTCCTCATGGCCTAAGGTCAATCGATCCTTCCACACACCTACTCTTGGTTCGATCAGTACACAGCCTTCTAGAGAGGATATTGTATCAAATGAGCTTTACAGTTCTAGAAAGCCCATTTCTTCTAGAGATAAAGGAAGCACATGTGGAAGATCCACATTTGTTATAACTTATTAGAGCCATCAATGATGACTCTATTATAGGAGATGAGATAGTTCCAACCATTTCTTCCCCTAACAGAGCGAACAAGTCCATTCCATATTCCAATTTCTCACAAGAGAATGAAATAATCAAATGGAAAGGAAAGGTTTGCATACCAGATTCTTGGGATTTTAGAAGAAAATTCATGCATGACAACCATAATGTGCCTTACATCCTGGTGTTGACAAGACAATATAGGTTGTTAAAAGAACATTTTGGTGGCCTTGATTAGCCAGAGATGTCCACTCTTATGTTCAACAATGCTTTATGTGTCAAGTCAACAAAGCAAAAAGGGTAAAGAAACTAAGTCTTTTGCATCCTTTACAGATTCCAGATTATAACTGGGATAGTGTATCCATGGACTTCATAGTTGGGTTACCACAGACCCAAAGGAAGCAGGATACTATCCTAATTGTGATAGACAGATTAAGCAAGATGGCTCATTTCATACCCATGCAAGAGATGATAGAAGCTCCACAAGTAGCGGAGTTTTTTATCCCACATGTCTTTAGATTCGATGGATTATCGACATCCATAGTTTTAGATATGGATGTCAGATTCACAAGACACTTTGGAAGTTTGTATTTGACAAACTGAAGGTGTCATTAAAGATGATTAGTGGTGATTATTCTCAGACAGATGGTCAGAGTGAGAGGGTTAACCACATTCTAGAGGACATGTTGAGGGCATATGTGTCTGAGAGATATATAGATTGGGATAGTTATTTGCCACTAGTTGAGTTTGCTTATAACAATAGGCCTCACAAGGTGACAGGTATGTCTTGTTTTGAGATGAACTATGGCATGAATCCCAATGCTCCTAGTAGCATAGGCATTCCAAAGAAATGTCCTAGTGCTTCAGAGTTCTTAGTGAACCTCCAAGGAAATTTAGAAATAGCTAAAGCCAAGATGCAGCAAGCCACTGGTTAAGTGAAGTTGCATACCGATTAGAGCTTCCTCCAAATTGCAGAGTTCATCCAGTGTTTCATGTCAATAAAATTTGGAAGTATATTTCTAGGGAGGATAATCTAATAGAAGGTATTGAGTGATAGCACAGATCATTCTCCAGACATGATACTAGATTGGAGACAGAAGCAATTGAGGAATCTTGTCATCTAGGAGTATCTAGTAGCCTCAAGAGGATTACCACTTACTGACTCTACTTGGGAATCAGAAGCTCTGGTTCATAAGTACTTTCCCTCATTGATCATTAAAGACAATGATATTTAGAAGGGGGAGAGAGTGTCAGACATTTGATCCACAGCGATCATGAATTTGGTCCATAGGGATCAATCCATGTGTGTGAGCGACAAGGGCTAGTTAGCCAAGGTTCCAAGCTCGGGGGATACCCTAAGGTACTTGGTAGTAATGGGAATAAGTGTTGCATGATGGCCACATGTTGATACTAGATTATTCCAGAATATTTCTATTTTTAGAGTACAAGAGGGTATATATGGATGGGAGGACAATCACACACACATCATCCAAGTCTTTTCCTTACAATCACGCCCATGAAGAGAATGCTTGGCTCCCCCAAATCCTTTAGATTAGAGCAAAGCTCCCACTTGATTTTAAGAGCTCCATATTGCTTGGGATCTCCCATCTAGAGGAAGTTCTTGCAAACTCTTACCAACTTCTTTAGCTCAACATCATTTCAACATCCATCAACCAAGGTTATAGAAAAGGTGATAGATGATTGAGGAGATTAGGAAGGTATTGAACCATAGCTTTCCAAACCAAATTCAATTTCATCTCCTTCCATTATAGAGGCTTTTTTTAGTCTATTGAGCACCAAATCCCATTTCTAACTCATCATGGTGTCAAATTCCAAAGGAATATCGAGGAGGTAAAAAAATTTCCCATTGGCCAACACTTTGCATCCATGATCCAATATAAGATTTAGTGAGGGGATGTCAAAATGGCTTAAAGATATCATTTCATGATTAAATTTGGATCCATATGCAATGCAAAAATATCAATGCATCTTTGAAAATTTGTAGACACAACTCTCCTCATTGGGGAGGAACATATTTGTATCATTAGAAAAAAGCCTACCAATTGCTTAACATCTTGCAGGAGAGAAAGGCTCTTAAGGAGGCCTTATTGCACAATGGACTAAATCAAGGAGCTTAACTCTTATGCAACATGTTGATATATTTAGGTAGTGATGTGTGTGAACACACTTACTTATCTTTGTACATTCTCTAGTAATACATTTAGTATTATGTGCTTGTGCTCCAAGCTTCTTCTTCTTCCTTGTGCTGTTCACGTGCTTCCGCAGACATCTAACTCCAACAATTGGTATCAGAGCAGGTCATCGCTTCATCTAGGGCACCGTCAACACTCCTCCGTTTGCAGTCTCAGAATCGCATGAATTTTGGTGAGCATATACTCCTCCGAACGCACTATCATAGCGCTTGTGCAGGCTATTTCGTCTTTTTGTGCCAAAGGTATATACCAATTTCTGTTCGCTAGTTTAAGCGTCTGGAAGTCTGCTACAGGTCTAGCAGAACTCGTCTGGGCAGTTCTATTCAACTTTTTGAGATACAGTCAATTTTCTGCATCAAGGTATTTTAGTCACTAGCCATGGCTAAAAGTAGTGATGTATTCCATATGTTGGCTGTTGAGGACAAGTTGGATGGTACCAACTACCCATTATGGGCTTATATGATGCGACATGTACTGGTTGCAAAAGGATTGTGGAACATTGTGCAGGGTGTTGAAAAACGTCCTGTTACACCTCTGACTACAGGTACTGCAAATACAGGTGCTGGAGCTGATGAAGATGGTGTCGAAGATGATATTCCGCAGATTCCTGTTTGTGCTGTTGTTTCTGTTGCACCTACTGCAGAGCAGATTCGCTCGGATGGCAGAGATGCCCAGGCACATGCATTGATAGCTTTGTCTATCAAACATGCCATTATTCCTCACATTCGCTCTTGTAGAACAACTAAGGATGCTTGGGATACACTTACCACATTGTACCAAGCTAGGAATGAGGCTCGTGTTGCTTACCTCCGAAAACAGTTGGAGAGTGAGCACATGAATGAAGGTGATTCTATGGAGAGTTTCCTAACGAAGATCAAAGACTTGAAGGAACAATTGATTTCTACTGATGAGGTTATACCAGATAGCTCACTTGTGCAGGCCATACTGAATGGTCTTCCTGATTCATATGAGAGTTTTGCTTCTACTCTTCGTTTGATGATGAAAGGCAATCTGAATGCCTTATCATTTGAGGAGTTAGTCTCTGTTTTGTTGCAGGAAGATCACTCCAGGCAGAACAGGTCCATTATGCGAGTTGCAGATCAAGCTTTCCCAGCTAGTCAGAAGGGCAAAGGAAAATGGAGCTCTTCAACTAGTAAGCAAAAATCTGCTAATTCTGCATATTCGAAGAAGGAAGATAAAGATGAGAAGAAATCAGAAAAGCAGAAATTGTTTTGTAAGTATTGTAAAGGGAATGATCATATCATAAAGAACTGTCCAAAACTAGCTGCTAAAGAGGCAAAGAAGAAAGAGGCTGGAATGGTTGTTGCAGAGGCCTCTACACCAAAAACAGAGTCTGCAAATCTTGTGCAGGAAGAAGAATGGGTGTTTACTACTGTATGCAGTTTTGACCCATCTTCTCATGAGTAGTGCATGTCTGTAGTAGACTCAGATGTTTGGTATTTTGACAATGGGGTGACCAAACATATTACCTCGCAGCGCAGTTTCTTCTCTTCACTTGAGCCTGCCCCTACAGGAAATACTGTTACATGCGCCAATAACTCCTCTTATCCTGTTATGGGAGTTGGTAAGATCATTTTGACTACTACTGATGGTAGTTCTTTCACTTTGTCAGATGCTTTATTTGTGCCAGGGATAAAAAAGAACCTGTTATCAGTTTCTGCATTAGCCAAGATTGGCTTGGTTGTGAAATTTGTTGATGATAGGTGTACAGTTCATGATCTGTCAAATGGCGATGTGATTATTGCTTCTGGCATTTTATATCGTGGGCTATATAACCTCATAGACTATGAAAGATCTGAAAATGATTTGGCATGTGCAGTAAATGATTCTCAGGCTATGTCAGATGCAAAGCTTTGGCATGCACGCTTTGGCCATCTGAATTTTGCTAGTTTGCTATGCCTGCAGAAATCTGAAATGGTGTCCTCTTTGCCCAAACTTGAGGCACCTGGAAAACATGTTTGTGAAGGCTGTATTTTGGGCAAAATGCAGCATTCCTCCTTTCCAAAAGATGGTTCAGTTCGGGCTACACAAAAATTGCAACTTGTACATAGTGATGTCTATGGTCCTATGCAGACACCCTCTTTTGGAAATTACCTTTAATTCGTGACTTTCATTGATGATTTTTCTAGGCATGCATGGGTATATCCACTCAAAGCAAAGTCCAAAGTGTTCATATGCTTTAAACAGTTTTTGGTTTTGGCTGAAAATCTGTCAGCATGTAAAATGGGCACCCTCCGTTTTGATCGAGGGGGGGAATATATGTCTTCTGATTTTAATGCATTTCTGGCTGAACGTGGGATAAAACACCAGTGTACAGTGCCATATACACCTCAACAGAATGGAGTTGCTGAACAAAAGAACAGGTCACTCATGGACATGGCGAGGTGCATGGTCAAAAGTCAGGCTTTACCACATAGTTTCTGGCTTGAGGCTGTCATGTGTGCAGCATATGTATTGAACAAGTGTCCCACTAAAGCGCTGCAGTCTATCACTCCATATGAGGCTTGGCATGACCGCAAGCCATCTATTGCTCATCTGTGTGTGTTTGGTTGTTTGGCATATGCACTAGTGCCTGAACAACATCGCAGAAAATTGGATGATAAGGCAGTAAAATGTATTTTTGTTGGGTACAGTTCTAAAAGTAAAGGCTATCGTCTGTTGAAGCTTTCCGCAAAGCATTGTGTGTTTGTGCTCCAAGCTTCTTCTTCTTCCTTGTGTTGTTCGCGTGCTTCCGCAGACATCTAACTCCAACACAACCATATCAAAGAGAATCGGGACAAGTAGACAACCTTGCCTAATGGACATTTTGAGGACAATGGGGGATGATAGCTACCCACTGATATTGATACAAGCCAAGGTATTCCCCAAGAGTGTGGACATCATCTTAATGAACTTTGCACCAGAACCCAAAGAGATTGAAGAATGGAGTCCCACTCTAATATGTCATATGCATTATCAAAATTAGTCTTAAGAAAGAGAAGATTTTGATTTGAATCTTTTGCATATTCAAGGTCTTGTCAAAAATCAATGATACATTCTAATGTTGATTTACCTCTAATAAAAGTCTTTTTTTATCGACATGGGTGCAAGAGTGGAGGATATGAGAGATGTTATAATCAAGGGCTTTGTCTAAGATCTTGTAACCACTCTCAATCATGGTAATAGGTCTCCTATTCTCAATGATGATCTTATTGGCTTTCTTGTGAATGAGCTTGACAACCCCTTCATTCAAGCATTCAAAAAAGACACCAAAACTCAAGGCCTCTATCCAAATGGCATTCAAGGGGCCCACAAGGGGATCTTGAAAAGTTTTGAAGAATTCATTCATGAGAGTATCCAAATCTCATCTTTTGTCTTTTGAGAGGAAATCTATGGCCTCTTTTATTTCTCCATTAGTGAGAGCGTTGTCAAGTCTACATGACATATCTTGGAGATCTTCTCTTTCCTAACTTTGGAGATGAGAGCCATATAATCATGTCATTGGGGGAGAGCAACGAAGAGACCCCGAGAGAATTAGCAAAGTGGTTCACAATGAGATACTAGTTCTCTTTGACTATCACACGTTCATGCCCAACCTTGTTTATCATATTGGGCATGAAGTCCTTAACTTGTCCTCTTTAAGAGTCTACACATTCTTTTAGTTGGCTTATCCACCTTACCAGTCCACCACTCTTTGAAGAAATATTGTAGCTTCTTTTTTTTAGTTTCCTCTTTGTATCTAATCTTTCTTCTAATCTTTAGTAGACCATTTTGAAGATGCACTTTCCCATTGTTCAAATCAATCTCAATGGAAGGAAGCATGTAATATAGCGTCTCCCTTCTTCCTCTCCGAATTCTTTATATTTCTTGTTTTTGTAATGTAACAAGATCTTATGAGTGGATTTTATAACATTGAACCAAAAATACATTGGGGAAGCATCCTCCTAGAAGGCAAGCTGCCAAGCATGCACAATCTCCTAATTAATTGAAGGAAGAGTGAAGATCAGGGATCTACTCGGAACCATGAAGCCATTTTCCCTTGATAGTTGGTGAAAAGGAGCTAAAAATCGGCAAGGATCTCGCACAAAAATGTTAGTTCAAAGGGAGAGCACGGGGAGGGACTAGTGATCAATGACTTTTTGAGACACAACACCTTTCGAGTCTCATTTTTTGAAGTTATGAGCCCAATTGGAGGTTCAAGCAAGAGAAGCCCCTAGTGTCCTTCAATTCATTTAAGTTCAAGTGAAGCTTGAGGTGATCTAAAGAGATTTTTGAGTTCTATCAAAAAACCATCCTTTTTGCTCCCCACTATACAACATCATTTCCAGTGTATTAAAATCTTCGAAAAGTATCATCTCAAGAGGGAGTGCATCGAGAGAGTCCTAGTTCAGTTCTCCAATATTTGAGTTTGGGGTGTAGATGAAAATGATAAAAAGGGGGAAAAAACCACCAAAAGTTACCACTACCCATCTATGCAAGTTGCCACAAGCAAATCGACTAAACTTTGAGGACCAAAACTAGCTCAAAATCACCACCACTCCTCCATTACCATGAACATGGTTTATGGTGATACCAAGAAGATGGTTTATGGTGGACCAACATTCGTATGTGGAGATCATCTTGAACCTTTTCAACATGCCAGGTCCTTCCAATTTAACCTCTTAAGGTAAATAAAATCAGGGTTATTCCTATTTTCTTTTAGCCATTGTCGTATTGCCATGGCCCAAGAAGACTATGTTAGCCCCCTAACATTGAATGAAGTATAATAATTTACGATTAGCACCCTTCTTCCAACCCAAGGTTTTGTCTATGTTCTTCTTTATTTTCTCTTCTTCCTTATGTTTGGTCAGTAATTCTTTAAACATTGGACATTTACCTCTGATGGGACACTTGCAAGGGAACTCAAGTGGATCCTTAATTTTAGAATCGTCCTATTTGGCATATGTGTCTAGAACCGCACAAGAAATTATTGAGAATTTGCTTTTTAAATTGTCTTCTTTACTCATCACACATTCCTCTTGAGTTTTTCCATCATCAATTTGTTCAATTTGGTTGCAACCTCCTAGATAACCGAATTGGCATATCTTTTTCTCTAGGAACAAGGGACTCTTCATGAGAGACACACCAATTTCTTGAAGCTTGACAAAGCTTCTCACTTTCTTCCTTAGGGATTCAATGAATCCATTCAAAGAGGGTTTTATAGGACCTAGAGTCTTACTAGTCTAAGACAATCAAGGTTTCTTTTGTGTCCTTATCAAAGATATGAATCATAGAACACTAGTCTTGGAGAGACGTAGTATCAAAGGTAGGGTTGGACCTTCCATCTCACAACGTTTACCTTTCTCAGTTTCTTTTTTCAATGGGTAATCTCTAATCTTGTGTCCCTACCTTCCACAATGGTAATAAGCATTCCTAAGTTTCTTGTGGATAATATGTTGCTATAGAAGGGACACTTCCCCAATGTGAATGTTGATCGAGTATGACAACTCTAGATTGACATCTACCTTAATGCATGTCTGAGGATGCCATTGAACATTGGAGTGGGTGGAACCCTTGTAAATAGGCCCCTTGAATCTCCTTTCTTCACAATGAGCTTTCGAACTAGGGCAACAATTTCCTTGATAAAGCTAGAATGATAAAGAGCTAAAATTGGAAGCTCTATCCATAGACGATACTTGAAGAGCTTTTCCTTATTATGTGTGAAATCTAAGAACCATTTTAATAGACATATGTTAGATATTTGAACCAATTGCATGCCCATATTGAAAGCTTGGAGAGCCATATCTTCCTTTTGAAAATGAGGAGAATGTGGTTCACTAGCAAGAATTGGCATTTAGAAATAATTATCCCATGGGAGAACCACTCACTCCAAGTCCCAAAAGCTTAAACGATTTGTCTTGGTCCAGAAATTTGACCATTTAGACATGTCTTCTTCAGATCTTCTTGCTTCTTTGACACTTAGGCTTTGAACGAAGCCAACGTTGTTGGTTTACTATGAATAGGGGAAGGGCGTCCCATTGCCCACAAGCCTTTGAACGACATGCTCGGCAACGTTTCTTACCACGAGCAAAGAAGGAGCCATAGCACTACCGAGAGAGAGAGAGAGAGAGAGAGAGAGAGAGAGAGAGAGAGAGAGAGAGAGAGAGAGAGAGAGAGAGAGAGAGAGAGAGAGAGAGAGAGAGAGAGAGAGCTCCATCAGCGTGGAACTCGACAGCTTCTATTGACGTTGATGGACTAAGACATGGAGATGAAAATTAAGGCTTGTTATTTCCTCAGGCCATAAAAGGGGGTATGTCTAATGGTAACTCTTCTTTCAAAATAGTCGAATCACCTCGTAAGCTTGATTATACTCCTGGTACATTGAATAAAGGGAAAGAGAAAATGTTTTATGACCTTGAAGCTCATAAGATAAAGCTTGACTCTGATGCGGATGAGGGTGAGGAAACAACTCTGGTCATTGATTGTAATGTGCTTGAATCTTGGTATTCACAACTCTCCGACATAGTTTGTTATTCATCTTTGCCATAGGCCAAGACCTGCCCAAGAAGAGCTTAGACAATGGATAAGAATAAATTGGGAAAGCAAAGGTTCAAATATCAAGCAAATCCAGTATTTAGCCGAATAGCTATTTTTTTGTATTTCTTTGAAGATTTAACAGTGCTCTCAAGGTCATTATTTAGGGTCAATGGCTTATTAAGAATAAACCTGTGAACTTGTTTAAATCGTTTGTTGGTTCTAATCCTAGGGGGTCAAAACCTACCAAAGTCTTAGTGTGGGTTGAATATCTAGACTTCCCTGTGGAATTTTATCCTTGGATACATAATCTTATTGGGCTACTAGGAAAAGTACTTCGACAAAGAGCAAGGGGGAACATAAACCCAAAATGGGATCCTCAAGTGATGGTACAAATTGATATAGCAAGACCCATTAGGAAAACTCTCATGATTAAGGATTCTAATGGTAGGTCTCTACATGAACAAAAGGTAATATATAGAAATCTACATAGTGCATGTTTTAACTATTACAAACAGGTACACCTCATTAAGGATTGGCCCTTGTTCAGAAAAATGGTGATGAAGTCATAGATAATTCTCATGATATGGGGAATCATGGTAAGGCTAACATTAACTCTTCAAAGTTAACATAGAAAAGACTATCGAAGCTCAAAAAAAGGAAAACAACAAATGGAGTAATTCCTATGAGGTGTTGCTAGAGAAAGTCTTCAATCCCTATGAAGAAATCTTGGGTTTGTATAAGGAGGATATTGAGAGTGAACTTCAGCAAAATAATAATCCTAATGTGGCGAATGTCAATAAGTAGGAAGAGATGCAATAGCATATTGATCAGACTTAGGAGAATGTCAATAATGGAGCTTGTACTCATGTAGTCAACAAGAAAAAAAACCTGTCAATCACTATGGTAACTCTGAATTTTCTTCTCATTGTTCAGAACATAATGAATAGTCTAATATTTTATTCTCTAAAGAAAATCAATAAATATGATCAAAATAAGATTAACGAGCACCAGCATAAAGCTCCTATTGATGAGGATATAAATATGGAATCTAATGAGGAGTCTTTTGAGGAAACTAAAAACCCTAAAACTAAGAGGAAAGAAACTATTAGGATTGCAGCTTCTATGTCTAAACCTTCAAAGAACTCATGAAAATGATTCTCTTTTTTTTATTGTTGATGATTACTAATTTGACTCCCTTTGATATTCTTATTCAACAAGCTTCTACTTTTTACTACCTTTGTTTATTGAATGGAACAAACCAAGTTTTTGAGAAGCTCCTAAATACATCTATTTGGAAAGCCTCACATGTATCAATATTGTTTTTAAAATCTTGTTTGTTATTATTTAATGGATTTACTAAAAATTACTTCCTCAATATCAAAGGATTAATATATCTTGTTAAGGTTAAAGTGGTTAACCATTGGATGAAAGACTTGAAGTATTTCGATGGCGATGCACCATGGCGTGCTCTCCTTCTTGAGAGCTCCATGACAATATGCTCAAAGTAGAAAACCGAGCTCCTAAGGTTGCACACAGTACTCTGCACAAAGGCTGTAGAATACGTAGAAAACCACAGTACACAGGGAGCATGAAGACAGACTTCTTAGGTCTTACAAATGCGGTCGAACTTACAGTCTGTGATTGACCAGGCCACTATGTTTTATTAAAGAACATATATAAGAAGTTTCCGGTGGCCATTTGAACTTTCACATGGACACTAAGGGTAACAATCTCCCACTAAAGGCCATTATGGCCAAAGTAACTATGGGAGAAAAAATAAAGAATGGTAAAGAATACCTGAGTGTAAGTATACAAACTATATCTCCCACCTGATGGGCATGTTACACAGTATACAAGTGACTGTGTAAGATCATGAATCAAGTAACCCCCATCAAGTGACAACAATGTCGAAAGCTCTCATATGGTAGAGCTTTAGTCAGAGCATATGCATCATTATCTCGCGTGTGAAACTCCTCAAGAATAATGTGCTCAATGGCTAATCAATCTCTAATGAAGTGGTACGTCACTTCAATGTGCTTGGTCTTTGCATGATAGACCAGATTCTTAGCCAAAGCAATCGCACTCTAACTATCACTGAGCAAACGAGGTACATGCTGAGGTAAACCCATATCACAAGCAAGATGAGAAAGCCACAATGCTTCCTTACATGCCTCACTTGCTGCAACATACTCTGCTTCTGTGGTGGAAACAACTGTACATTCTTGAAGATGATATCTCCAAGAGATAGCACCTCCAGCAAAATGAAAAATGTACCCCGATGTAGACTTACGATTGTCTACACAACCAGCATAGTCAGAATCTGTGTAACCAATAATGGATGATTTCTCTCTACCTAAGCATAGATACTTGTCCTTAGTGCCACTGAGATATCTCAAAATTATCTTGACCACTTCCCAATGTTTCTTGCCAAGATTAGATATATATCTGCTCACAACTCCCACTGCAAATGCAATGTCTAGTCTCGTAGCTACCATAGCATACATGAGACTACCAACAGCACATTGAGAGGGAAGTTTGGTCATGAACTCCTTTTCCTCATCTGATTTGTGGAAATCATCCTTGTTCAATTTCACATATGTGGCTAAAGGTGTGTACTCAATGCCTTTCCACCCTGCATATTGAACCTGTGAAGTACTTTGGATATGTACTCACTTTCAGACAACTATATGCATCTTTTACTCCTATCACTAGTAATGCGCATGCCAAGAATATGTTTGGCATCCCCCAAATCCTTCATATAAAATGTCTGACTCAATTTCTTTTTCAGAAGTGACAAGTCATAAGAGGACTTCCCAACAATCAACATATCATGGACATAAAGTATCGAACATATCAAGTTGCCATCTAAGCATCTCTTTGTGTAGGCTTTGACAATAGCCTTGAGACTTCATAAAAGCATCAAACTTTTGGTACCATTGTCTAGGGGATTGTTTAAGTCCATACGAGCTCTTCTTGAGCTTACAAACTAGACTTTCCTTGCGAGGAACTACATAACCCTCTGGTTGTTCCATATAGATCTCATCTATAAGATCTCCATGCAAGAAAGCAGTTTTCACATCCATTTGGACTAGCTCTAAGTCATTGCAATGAATCCAAGCAACATGTGTAGGGTAGTCAGCTTGACCACTCGAGAGAAGATTTCCTCGAAGTCAACACCATGTTGTTGCTTAAAACCCTTTGCAACAAGTCATCCTTTATACTTTGGAGAAGCACTATCTGATGTGAATTTCAGCATATATATCCATTTACATGGTAAAGCTTTCTTGCCATTTGGCAAAGGTACTAAATCCCAAGTACCATTCTTGTGAATAGAATCCATCTCACTCTTCATGGCATGCTCTCACTTGACATGATCCTTTGTCTGCATAGCCTCTTTGTAACAGGAGGGCTCACCGACATCTATTAGCATAACAAAATCTAAACCTGGAACATATATATCAGGTGGATGTGAGACACGTGTAGAGCATCTCAATGGTTGCTGAATAAGAACATGTGTAGATTGATCTGATTAGACATTCTCTTGAACATCCCTATGTGCATCATTTTTATGCATGCTAACTGGAGGAATAGTATCCTCAAACACCACTCTTTTCACTTCAACCTCCTTAATGGGTTGTTTATGCATCTTAGACTCATTGAAAATGACATCACTAGTTCTAATCACTGATCGTGTTTGAGGATCCCATAAGCGATATCCAAATTGTCTTTCTCGGCCATATGCAAGAAAAATGCATTTCTTTGACTTATGGTCCAACTTTTTTCTAAGACTCTTGGGTATATGAACATATGATTCACACTTGAAAACTCAAAGATGATCATAATATGGTGGCTTCCAAGTCCATAACTCTTATGCCACTTTCAGACTTTTGGCAGTACTAGATGAAAGGTTAATCACATGAACTGCAATCAATACTGCTTCTGCCCAAACGCCTTGTGAGAGGTTTGCATGATGCAACATAGAAACTACTCTATCTTGAATAGTTCTATTCATCCTTTTAGTTACACCATTTTGTACTGGGGTATAAGGAGTTGTAAACTCTCTACGAATCCCTCTAGATTGAGAGAAAAGGCTGAATTCATGTGAGGTATACTCACCCCATTACTTGAATGTAAAGCCTTAAGCTTAGTTCCTTTTCTAGTTTCAACTGAAGCAAGCCATTTTTTTGAAAGTAGGAATACCTCATCCTTCGATTTGATAGGATATACCCAGCATTTTCTAGTAGCATCATCTATGAAAGTGACAAATTAAGGAGAACCACCTAAGGACCTAGTGGGCATAGGACCACACACATCTGTATGAACGAGATCTAAAGGCTGAATTGAAGAGTCAATGTGCATTTTATGCACATTTCTGGTTTGCTTTCCATATTGACAATGCTCACAAAATGAAAAATCAGAGAAAGATAACTTAGGTAAGTAGCGAGAATGAGAAAGATTTTCCATTCCACTACAAGATATATGGCCCAAACAACCATGCCAAATACAGGCCATAGGTTGTTTAGTAACAGCTAACAAGTGTTCTTTTTGTGATACAAATAAAGGATAAAGTGAGCCAACTTTTCTTTCTTTTGCAATAACCATATTGCCCTTTGATATACGAAAGGGCCGAGCATAGAAGAGCACCTTGTAACCAAGGTCATCAAGTTGACCAACTGACAGCAAACTCCATGTTAACTGAGGTACATGGCATACATTATGCATAGTAAATTTTGAACCATCATGAACTGCACAACCACATCTCCAATCCCCACAACGTCACACTAATAAGAGTCACCAAGTCTCATCATAGCAAGAGACTTTGTTGCATCATTAGAGAACCATTTTCTATGTGGTGTCACATGGAAAGAAGCACCAGAATCTAGCAGCCATGTGTGGGAAAGAGAATCAACCATAAGAGCCTGAGTTGGCACAGTACTATCAAGTGTCAACACATCAACATCATCAAAAATAGCATTAATTTCTTCAATCTTCACAGTCGAAGTAGATGGTGCAAGTAACTATTTAACATGCCCATTAACATTTTGTCCTTTACCTTTAGCATTCTTTAATGCATAACAATCTTTCTTCATATGTCCTTTCTTATGACAATAATGGCATTTGATATCCCTCTTCCTTGATTTACTTCTACTCATTTCGTTGACCATTCTTTTCCTTGTTCTTGCTCCTGCCACATTGTTGATTCTTTCCTTGGTAAGAATCATGAACATTATATGCATCTCCACTCTGAGTGCCAACCATACATTTTCTACGAATCTCCTCACTCAAGAGTGCTCCACATATGTCATCATAGATGAGTTTACCACCAGGTGTAGTATTTCTAATAGGTGTGCAAAACATATCCCATGATGATGGCAAGGTGCATAATAGCAATAATGCTTTCATTTCATTATTCATATCCATTTTTTGAGCCTGTAATTGGGAGAATATAACATCAAACTCATTTAGATGAGCAACAACACTATCTGTGTTCTTCATGAAAAGTTCATATAATTTCTCATCAAATACATTTTATTTAATGCCATCTCTTTTTCGTATGTATTGCATAACTTCTTCCAAAGCTCCTCTGCACTTTCACAGTCTAATACTGTAAAGTAAACATTATCTGCCAAGTGCAAGCGAATGGTAGACCTGGCCATTTCATCTAACTCATCCCAATCATCTTCATCTATGTCAACATGCTTCTTTGAAATTCCATTTATTGGCTTCCATTGCCTCCTTTGAATCAACAAATCTTTAATCTGATTCTTGCATAGAGAAAATTTTGTGCCATCAAATTTTTGGATCTCAAAATGGTCTTTGCCTTGCAAGTTATAGCTCCTCCTCAGAACACTGGCACTAGACCTTGATCCACCATATGTTCCTGAGACCTCTCATGCCATGATGGTAGAAAACTGAATAGAATAATAATGGAGCTAGAAGTCCAAACACCAACGAATAAGTATATCAAGGAGTAAATCGACCACTATATAGTTGACTAAACCAAAAATCTAGAAAAATTTTGCTAGAGTATCCTCTGCAAAATGAGCATATGACCAGTGTCAAAATATCATAAAATTGTAAGTATTGACATGTTTACCTGTATAGTGAATCACTGACTCCACTGCATATAATTAGTTACCCAATAGAAGCCAACTAGGCTTATCGAGCACCTATGAACAACTATCATACATCTCCTATGGCAAGGCAGGGTGAGTTTTCCATCTACATCACCGAAGAGACCCCAACATCTAGGTTTCTCCTAGTTAAGAAAACCTCACAATGACCCTCTTTATCAAACGTAAGAGGCTTTATGCAAAAATGTAACCGCTATATCAATGACCACATGCACATACATAAGCGGTATCCACAAAAGCATACATGGTGTGTATGTGCTCAATATATGGAGTAAAATGACACTAAAAGGATGCACAACCCAAAAACTAGCCAACACATGCAAGTGTCTATCAACTTTGATGTTTTAGGATCAAAATCCTGCATAAATTTGCAGTGGCTGCTCCCACCAAAACTGAAAAACCTTTTGAGAAACCTGTAGTTTTATGAGTGCAGATGAAAACACAGCCCCAAAGGTTGATATTTATTGTTGGAGAAGTACAAAGAACACTCTTCTTGATGTTCTTGGACCTATGTGAAGAGAACTCTGTGCGAAAGTACTCCAAAATGGCTCCAAAAGACACCCCAAAATTGCTTCAAAGACAAGCTTTGAAAGCAAAGAATAAAGCTTTGAGGGAACAAAACATGTTCAAGGTAATGTTAACCTTAGTCTTACCCCTTCCTCAGACACCACAAGAGTGTGGCTTAGTGGCAAGAGATTGCCATGGTTAAGCGAGCTTTGGGGGGAACAGTACTGGGATGGGTGACCTCTCGAGAAGTACCGAGGGCCTCTATCTTCCTTGATCATTGAGGTCCTCCCTCGCGTACAGCCAACGGTGCCAATGGTGACTTTGATGACTCAGATCAAAAGGTATGCCAAGGTCTGAGTCATCAAAGTCACCATTGGCACCGTTGGCTGTACGCGAGGGAGGACCTCAATGATCAAGGAAGATAGAGGCCCTCGGTACTTCTCGAGAGGTCACCCATCCCAGTAAGCACAATAGAGGTAAGGATGGTGCAAATATTGAGATTGCTGCCTACATTAGTCATCTGAGTGGGCATACCTCCAACGGTGCCAATGGTGACTTTGATGACTCAGATGAAAAGGTATGCCTACTAAGCACAATATCTCCAACCATAATTGGCATGTTACTAAGCACAATAGAGGTAAGGATGGTGCAAATATTGAGATTGCTGCCTACATTAGTCATCTTGTTAATAAGATAATCTATAGTCCTACTAATCAATGGGTTGGTCTTAAATGTATCTTCTCTTTGGATTATAGTTTTATCATTCTTTATGCTTCCAATAACATGTTTGAAAGAACTAGTTGTAGGAATGAATCAGATAGTCTTGAAGGGGATTTAATCCTCATGGGGGATTCTAATACGGTTATTGATTATAAAGATAAAATTGGGAATAAAAACAATACTGTTTATGGTAGAGAAAAAGATGTTTGGTTTGACTTGATGAATACTAAAAACTTGGTTGATTTCTCTTCTATTACTAGTAATACTTTAGCAATAGAAGTAAAACCAATCTCTTGGTTGCTAGATGGAGAGAGCTTACGTCAAAATCAATAGGATGCAAGGGCTTTGGCAAATCAATTGTACATATGATCCCTCCCTTTCAATTTGTAAGAATATTTCTTTAATTACTAAGATGAATAGAAATTGTTTGAGCTACAAGGCTCGATAACCCTATTTAGATGCCTCCTTGCTTAATGTTCCTTGTCTTGTTGATAAAACCATGAATATCTTTAGATTTCACTTCAGTGCTGGTATCTCCCCCCTGTGTTGCTTGGGAAAGATCTATTCTTGATGTGCAAAAAATGTTTACTAACTACAACTCCTTGGCCAAGCAAATTAGATTTAAAAGAAGAATGATGATTAGTAAAGAAATAGAGAAAATATGGATTTCTCATCCTAGTGACTCCTGTATCAGCCAAAGGGTTCTTGAGCTTCAAGAGGGATTGAGATGTGAAGATTAACTTCTTGCTTACTATGCCCTTACTGCCTCAAGAGAATTTTGGGCTATTAAAATGGATCGACCTAGCAAACATTTGTTCAAGTTGATGAAAAATAAGAAAGCTAAAGATTTGATACCTATGTTAAAGAGGGACTCAAGTAGGCATGCTATCAACATCATGGATAACTTGAAAGAGGCTGTCAGCTTCTTTACCAATGTTTCCTCTATGCCTCCCAAGTGGGGGGAGGATATCCAAAGAGCGAGGGCCTTTATTTCCCTTAGAAGAAAGAAAATAATTCCTGATGGTCTAGCTTCCATCTTGGGCATGCCCCTCACTGTCGGTGGGTTTAAAGAAACCATTAGTTATTTCAAACCCTGCAAATCTCTTGGACTTGATGGGATACCAAATGAATTCTTCTTGAAACTTAAGGCTTTTTTGAATCTCTTTATTCTCTTGGTTTGACAAGAAGCTGTGAGAAGAGGTTCCCTTCTTACCTTTATCAACTCTAGGTTTATTGAACTTGTGCATAAAGAAGGACCCCAGGATGACCTTAACAATTGGAGACCTATTTATTGTCTGACTTCTATATATAAAATCTTCTCTTCTACTTTTGCAAGAAGACTTAGTCCTATAATGGACAAGATCCTCTTCCTTGAGAAAAAAGGGTTTATTAGAGGTAGGTACATTCTTAATGCTATCATTTCTTTGTGGGAAGGTATTGAGTATGCTAATGATTCTTATCAAGACTTTATTTCTTCAAAGTGGATTTTGACAAAGATTATGATAGGATGGATTGGAATTTCATCTTTCAATCTCTTCATGATGTGGGTCCTGGTAAGATCTTGATTAAAAATATTTTCAGTATACTTTTCGGCAATGCTTATTCTAGAGTCACCATGAATGTTCATATGTCCAAGCCTTTTTGACTTGAGAGATCCATTGGACAAGGTTTTCCCCTTGCCCCCTCCTTTTTGCTATTACTAGCGATGCTCTTGGTTGGCTTATCAAAGATTGCATAAATCACATATCTATCAAAGGTATTGAGATTCCCAATGCCTCTTCCTAGTTGACCCTTCAATCCTTTGTTGATAATACTAATATGCTCACTAAGACTGATGATTCTTGTGTTGAGAATTTCTTAACTTGTCTAGGCTTGTTTTCTCTTGCTAGTGGCTCTAAAATCAATCACAAAAAAACTTTTTATAAGTCTTCCAATAATTCTATCCCCATTTATATTACTAGACTAGGCTAAGAAATCATTCAAGATGGTGAAGTTTTTAGACGGTTGGGGATTCCTATGGGATTCACTGTGACCTTTGACCAAAGATGGAATTAAGTGCCTAAAAAAGTTAGACAATGAGTTTTCAAATGGATGTCTCTTCAAAGTAATCTCACTCATAGAGTGTTTTTACTCAATCACTATATCCTCCTTCCATTATCTATTTCTTTTCTTGTTGGAGGCGTACTAAGAAATAGTTGAACCAAATTAATTATCCATCTCATAGATTCCTTTGGGGAGGTCTTGCTAATAGTTCTCATATTCCCAAAGTTGCTTAAAACATTTGTTGCATGAATAAATAGAAAGGTGCGGTGGGGATCCTTTGTCATATTAAAATGGCTACAAGTATATCTGCTAAACGGATTCTTAGATCTACTAACTTCCAAGACTTCTAGTCATGCTTATTAAAAGCAATTGCTTCAAGTTTTATCTTAAATATTTTAAATCGTGGACTAATTTTAGTTTTTGGGATGTTGTTAGTTCTCCTCAAATTTTTGTGCCAACAGGAAGTAGGTTGGTCTATAACATGTGGTAGGGATAGATGCAAGAAAAGGGCAGTTACATATTGAGAAAAAACTTCTCTAATAACTCTTTTTTTGTTTTTCAAGATTCAATTTGGTCTAATTGGATCTACCATTTTGAAAAGAGAGAGCTGAATATCAAGAAAAACAAGTGTAGGAGAGCTGGTTTTGGTTCTTTGAAAGACCTTCTCCAAGATCGTGAGATGTTGGAAAACATTGTTTTAGCAGTTCTAACTGATTTATTTGTTGCCTATATCCAGGACTTGACTGAACATAAAAGTGTGCCTAAGGATTATTTGGATAGCTACACTCAGCATAAGGAGATAGCCCCGTATAATGTTGTTGCTGATATGTATGCTCAATTCAAGAAAAGGAAGACCCCCATTAAGGATATTTTTTATAAGCTCAATAAAAGACAGATGCTCCAGTGGAGCCCCAAACAATGTAAATATAGGTTCAAAGTCATTTAGGCTTTCCCTATGGCATTAAAGAAATCTGACCTTCAATGGCTTATCATACACAAAGGGGTTTGGACTAGCAATAGAGCCAAGAAGATGAATGTCAGTATAGGGGCTTGTTATTTATGTGGCAAGGATGAAGATATTTATCACATGTTCATGAACTATTGTCATTCTCAAAACTTATGGAATTTACTCAAGAGGGTTTGTAGATATGCTGGAATCTCGAACCTGCATTAGCAAGATTAATCTTGCTTGGAGTTTGCAAAAGGATGGAGATCTCAAATGATTTGGCATATCTAGATTAGTAGAAGGGTAGGAACTCTTCGTGCTGTTAGCATGGTAGAAATTCCTAATGGAAAAGTTGGACGGCCACAAATTACACTACACATATTTAGTAAATTATCTTCAAATGAATTAGAGCTCTCATATGAATTAGGGGGTAGTGTTCTCATTTTTTTTCTTTGTAGGTTTATCTTCCAAAGGATAATAATAGTTGGATAGGTTAGTTTGGCAGCTTCATCCCTCACCACCTTTAAACGTAAACACTTTCGTAATGAGTTTGGGGCAATATATTCATTCAGATATCGCTTTACTTCGTGAACCTCAATAATGCTATCGCCCATCTCTCTTGTCCCTATTTGTTGTGAGTCGCCTTCAAGATGTTTTCTAAATTCTTGTGGAGTTCTTTCTTTTTTTGTTGTTTACTTGCTCTGTCAGCTGTTTTTCTTCAAGTGCCTCATATGTGTTCATATCAGCTTTATTGAAGCGCTTTTTATCAACTTTATTGCCTACATCCTTGTTGACGTTTTGAGGATCTGATTTTTGTGAAGAAGCTGCTTGGTAGTGGCCATTTTGGTCCTTCCGCTGAAGAAGAGGACAACGTTTTACAAGGTGGCCTTCCCCACATGGATTGGAATAGGAGTTTGGCAAGTCCTTGTACAATATCTGGAGTTAAAGAAGAACAGAACCATCATGTAAACTTTGGTTGGCCACCCTGGGTGGAAGGACTTAGGTATTCTCACGCTTTTGTTCTCCCCCCACCCGGTCTTCCCTAAAGGCTCTAGCCTCGTATGGTCCTTATGGAAGAATTGGAACAAGGTCAAACAATTCATCAGAATCAGTGATGAGTGGAAGTGGGCGGCTGGCATAAGACAAAATGATTCTATTTGGTTCCCGATCAGTGGCATTCGGGGGGTGGAGTCTTGGAACCTCCAAACTGCAAGGCGGTTATGGAACAAGGGGTTCAAACAGTGGAAACAACTCTGGAAACAAGAGACCAGCCAGTGGATCAGGTTCGAAGAATTGGACCCGAGACTTAGAGTTACCTTTGAGGAATGGACTCTTCTTCAAAGCAGGTGTTTAGCCTGGGACCGCTCAACTACCCGCCTTCTCTGCGGTCAGGATCTTCCTTGCTTGGAGGGCCTCAAATGGAGCAATGGTAAGAAGATTTCCAAAATCCCCAACTTCAAAGTGGATTTGGATGTTCACCACACCCTTAACAAGAGATGGTGCCTTTCTTGGACCAAACTTCGGTGGGAGCTAAAATTCATGTCTATTTGGCACCCCCTAATTGAGGTCAAAAAGTCCGTTCTCATGTGGCAGATCTTGCATAAAGGTATCTGGACCAATGCAAGGGCTAACAAAATCTGTGGTGTGCCGCCTTGGTGCAAACGTTGCCATCGGTGCATCGAAGATTTAGCTCACTTGTTCTTCGACTGCCCCAAGTCCCGAGTTATCTGGCATCACGTGACCCGGGTTTTGAGACTCACGAGTCAAATCAACTGGCAACAAGTGATGTTGGGTGAGGCGATCGGTTGCTCATCGAGGCTGTGGAATGCCATCAGAGGTGAGGCGCTCTGGAAGATTTGGAGGGAGCGTTGTGCTGTCAATTTTGACCAAACCCCTAAGGAATGGTCGATCGAGAAATCCTTGTTTCTCCTTGGTAAAAGAATCTCCCGAGTCAAGAGATCGCCGCCGTTTAGACATCACTGTATTTATCTCCTCGAAAACAACAAGTTGAAACCCAAATGGGTCCCACATGTGGGTGATGATAATTTTATCCACCTCATTTGTAATGCCCTTTAGCTTGCCATACTCCTCCCCTGCATTGTGGGATTTGGGGGGTCCCATGGGCACTAGTCCCATTCACTTGTAACTTTTTCTCATTATTATAATTAAAGTCCGAGAGATTAGGCTAAGGCCGAACTTCCTTTATTTAAAAAAAAAAAAAAACTTTGTATGATTGTGTGTCTTCTTTAGGATTCATTCTCCCTTTTGGCTTTCGGAAAGGCCCTTTTAGTAGCTTAGCTTTTGCTAGCTCACTCAATTACAAACGAGGGTTGCCACCATTCCTCCACTTGATCTGCGTCCCCTCATGTTCCTCTCATCATCAAGAGCAGCTTCAAGTCGTATGAAATGAGAGAACAGCTGTAGCGTGTGTCATTGACTTCTTCGCTTGTGTAGTAAGAAGGGGGACGGTAGTTGTCAGAAGAACCAAATGTGCTACTGGTGTAATGGCTTTCTCTCCACAACGTCACATCGGCCATCGGATGCTTTTTGTCATTCACGTTTTGATGGAGATCATCACGCGGCCACTTCTTCCAAAATACGCGCAAACGTATGCGACATCTGACGGAGGACGGACGATTCGGGAATCGACATCTGCCCAATAATCACACTATCACTTTAATGATAATTCAGACCCATTCAATTTTCCGTTTTGAAAAGGCGGTCGTTGTCCTGGTGTGTGCTTATTGCCTCTTGAAGCGGCAACGACTGGGGTTGGGCTTCTTGCCTCTTGAAGCAAGGGCGAGGGTTCAACCTCTGTTGGCAGCACTTGTGAGGGACATCTATACTTGGAGTGGCTGATGTGCCACCACCTATTTTATCCTGCGGGAGTTGTGACAGTCGTTTAACCCAGCTATGTAAACCTTTGTTCTTGTGGGATAAGCGGGGTCCCATGGGTATTATGCCCTTCCTTGTACAATTGCAATTTTAAAGTTAAAGCCCAAGGGAGTAGGCCTCGGCCGAACCTCCATTAAAAAAAAAAATGTGGTCGTCCAAAACATAAATCAACTGTTTTTCTTCTCGAGAATAACAAGATTAAAACCAAGTGAGCTCCCCATGAGGAAACAAAGGGGTTATCAACTTCCTTTGTAAAACGCTCTAGCTCAATATGTTCTTCCCCTGCTTTGTGGGGTTCGGGAGGTCCCATGAGTGCTACACCCATTCATTAGCACCTGTTCATCTGTACTATTGTTTTCTTTTATTTTAATTAAAATGCAAGTAGGCTAATACCGAACTTCCTCTTTAACAAAAACATAAATCCAGATGTTCGAATCCCTTGCATCGTTCACAGTAGGCACATTTCGGTGAACCGAAGCACACATTTTCTGCTCATCCAAAACGATTTACAAGCCACATGTTCTAAAGCTTCTGTTACTGTAGCCACGGAAGATGTGCTCTCAACTTCGGTGACTCCCCCAAGGAGTGGTCAATTGAGAAATCATTATTCCTCCTTGGCAAAAGGATTGTTAGCTATAAGAAATCCCCCCCCTTCAGGCATCATCAAGTTCTCCTTTTGATCAATAACAAGCTTAAACCCAAGTGGGCCCCGCATGAGGGTGATGAGAGGGTGATTAACCTTCTTTGTAATGCCATCTAAGCTCTGTAAAAGCTTCCCCTGCTTTGTGGGATTTGGGGGGTCCTGTGGGCACTAGTCCCCTTCTCTTGTACTTTTCTTTCTTTATTTAATTCAAGTCCGGGAGAGTAGGTTAATGTCGAACTTCCTTTATATTAAAAAAAAGAGTTATACGAATTTAAATACATTCCTCTGACAGTTTTTTTCTTCTTTTTGGAAAGGAAATTGAGCTACAATCTACTCTCCCAAGCTTTAATTATTAGAAAGAACAACCTCACAAATGAATGGGCATGACACCCATAGGACCCCCGAATCCCACAATGCAGGGGTAGCTAAAAAACAACTTGTTAGAATTAAAGAATATTACAAAGAAGGTTAATAACCCTTTCATCCCACTCACGGTGTTGCTCTCAAGGAAGAACAATCTATGATGTCTAAATGGCAGGGATTTCTTAGAGTTGAAAAAGTTATTTTGCCTAAAAGGAAAAGAGATTTTTTGCTTGACCTTTCTTTACGAGGGTTGTCAACGTTGGCAACACATTTCTCTTTCTAGATCCTCTAGAGGGCCTGCGTCTTATAACATTCCACAATGCTACAAAACAATCGATCGCTTCACCCAGAACTACTTGCTTTCAATCGATTTGTCCCTATGGCAACAAGATTCTTCCAAGGGCCCGCAAGATCAACACTGACTTGGGGCATGAAAAGAACAGGGTTCCCAAGTCCTCATTGCCATGTACGGAATGTTTCCACCAAGGAGGAGCACCACAAATTTTTTTAGCTTTTACCTTGGTCCAAATTCCCTGATGGAAGATTTGCCACATAAGAAATCATTTTCTTATCTCAATGAGAGCATGCCAAAGGGATTGGAACTTAAAATCCTACCTTAAAACCCGAACAATTCAGATACCTCCTCCTATTGCATGTGCTATGAAAAGCCACATTCTTCTTGAATCTCATAATATTTTCAAGATTGTTGCCATTATGCCATCTTACACCCTCCCAATAAGGAGGTGAGTCTTTGAGTGATCCCAAGCATTGAATCTGCTTTGCAACAGGCACGAATCTTCATAGTCCACTAACCTAGCTGAGTGAATGTCCTCAAATCTAATACATTGGCTTGTTTCTTGATTCCAAAGGTGCTTCCATGAATAGAACCCTTTGCTTTGAAGCTTCTTAGATTTTTGGAATGACTCAACCCCTCTTATGCCTTTTCTTAGATAGCCAAAATGATTTATGAAAAAATAGATATTTCTATAATTTTAGTGAACAATCACTAATTGAAAAGGTAGTGACTATACAACATGTCACTTTTTGGTTAATAAAATAGAAGGATGTACGAGGGCTGCTGAGTGAGGAAGATTTGGGTTGCATGCCAAAAAAATTCACCTACTAGTGGTGCTTCGAGCACACCATTTCTTCATATTCTGTTGTTATTGTTCTTTTGTCTCAATTATGTTTGCATCTCATTCAAGTCTATTATTGAAGAAGTTATGTAGCACTGTTTTCCATTTGATAAAGTAGGTTATAATAGAAGTCTTTGTTTGTATTCGATAAGGAAGTAGCAAGATTGCAATGAAGTGATTGTCTGTCATTCCATAAGGAAGTATTGCAATGGTGTGGAAGTGTTAATTCTGTTATGATGGAGACCTCTAAACCTCCAAATGCTTGATCTATGCTGATTTAAGAACACTTCTATATCAATCATAGACCAAACTTTACACAAATGTTATCATGATTTACAAAATCATTCACAAACACTTCTCTCTGTGAAGTATCTTCTTCTTCAAAGAGTCTGCTTCAGACATTAACTTCATTACCTACAAACATCTTCAAATTTCTTCAATCTAATGATGCACATACCTCCATGCTACCTTTGCGCAATCATAACATTCATTAGATCTTCAAAAGAATCATTAAAACTTTGATTTGATTATTAAGATCAAATGTATGTAAAAAATTGTTTCTCTAAACAAGCAACTTTGACATAGTCAACTTCTCAAGTTGATTTCTCATAGCAAAAGTGCCCTTTTGCTAAATGCTTTTAGCCATAGCTTCCTTACCTTCTAACTCAAATTTTGAATGCTCACTTATCAAAAACTTTACACTGTGCATTGAGATCTAAGCAAAACTCTGACACATAAAAGTGCACGACTCCGAGAGCTTTATCTGCAAACTTTACATATACATGTTCCTATTGATCATACATACAACCTGAAAGGTGTTGGAGTTAGACATTTGCAAAAGCACACGAACAACACAAGGAAGAAGAAGAAGCTTGGAGCACAACACACAATACTGAATGTAGTACCACTGGAATGTACAAAGATGCGTAGCCCATTTGAAGGGCAATAGGCGTATATACAAGCCGGGGGAGAAAAACCTCCTAGAGAGGGAAAAAAGTGCCCCCGTGGTCCTAGAGTGTTCACACACATCACTTCCTAAATATATCAACAAATACCCCCTAGGAGTGATGCGGTGAACAAGTAGCTGGCACTCATGTATAAGGAAGTGCCAAGCTAGGTGGAAATCACCCCACAAAAGGAAGTAAGCCCAAAGCTTTGCGGAAAGCTTCAAACTTCTCCCTAGCTAGAGCCTTTGTGAAAAGGTCTGCAATGTTCTCCTGCGTGGGCACATATGCCAAGCTGATCTCCCGATTAGAGAACATCTCCCTAACATAATGATAATGCACCTCAATGTGCTTAGTGCGAGCATGGAACACAGGGTTCCTCGCAATTCCAATGTGCGTTGACTATCAGTGAAGATGGTGGTGGTAGAAGACTGACCAACACCCAAATTAGCCATAAGGTGTATGAGCCACACACACTCAACAGTCGTTGTGAAAGCTGCCCTATACTCAGCCTCACAACTAGAAGTGGCCACAATAGGCTGCTTCTTGCTCAACCAATATATACATGATCTACCAAGCATGAAGCAAAAGCCACTAGTGGACACACGAGTGTCATAGCAACCAGCCTAGTCTGAGTCAGAAAAAGCCTCACTCTTGACCATACACCTCACCATCTCCACGAGTGACCTGTTCTTTTGTTCAGCAACTCCATTTTATTGAGGTAAAGCCTGACTCTTGACCATACACCTCACCATCTCCATGAGTGACCTATTGTTTCATTCAACAACTCCATTTTGTTGCACTGTACACTGGTGTTTTATTCCATGTTCAGCCAAATATGCATTAAAATCAGAAGACATATGTTCCCCCCCTCCCAATCAGAATGGAGGATGCCCATTTTACATGCTGACAAATTTTCAGCCAAAACCAAAAACTTTTTGAAGCACATGAACACTTCGGACTTTGCCTTGAATGGATATACCCATGCATGCATGGAAAAATCATCGATGAAAGTCACGAAGTGAATATAATTTCCAAAAGAAGGTGTCTGCATAGGACCACAGACATCACTATGTACAAGCTGCATTTTTGTAGTAGCCCAAACTGAACCATCTTTTGGAAAGGAGGAATGCTGCATTTTGCCCAAAATACAGCCTTCACAAACATGTTTTTCGGGTGCCTCAAGTTTGGGCAAAGAGGACACCATTTTAGATTTCTATAGGCATAGTAAACTAGAAAAATTCAGATGACCAAAGCGTGCATGCCAAAGCTTTGCATCTGACATAACCTGAGAATCATGTACTGCACATGCCAAATCATTTACAGATCTTTCATAGTCTATAAGCTTATACAACCCACGACATAAAATGCCAGAAGCAATAATCACGTCGCCATTTGACAGATCATGAACTGTATATCTGTCATCAACAAATTTCATAACCAAGCCAATCCTGGCTAATGCAGAAACTGATAACAGATTTTTCTTGATCCGTGGCACAAACAAAGCATCTGATAAAGTGAAAGAACTACCATTAGCAGTAGTCAAAATGATCTTACCAATTCCCATATCCATGGTTGGGAGGATGTTCCCCTTTGCTCCTTGTGACGTTGGCCATTGTTGCCATTGCTCCATGAGCATGGGTGAACCTCTCCTCTCATTCTTTGCCCCAACTTGGAGAAACTGCTCACTTCCATGTGAGGCGGCTAGGGTTTGTTGTTCCCCACACATTAGTGTGTACAAGCTCTGAATAGTCTTCATGAATGTATCCTTTCCAATTGAATGGTTTCCTATGATCTTTGCCAAATTGGCATGCTTCACATTTGTATATCATATGTTGCTTGGTCACATTGGGAATGCCAAGAAAACTTTGATCCCTACATATTTGCTTTAGATTTCTTTCTCTTATGCGTCCTAGCCTTTTGTGCTATATTTCTAACTCAGATAAGGTTTGATCTCTATAATTGAATAGTGCTATGTTCCTTGTGTCTTCAATCTCAAATGTAAATAATCTACCAGACTTCTCACCTTTAGCAATCCTTTTGAAGCCTTGTTGGGGGTCTTCCACATATTCTCCAAGCTTAGTGAATCTGACATGTAAACCTTTCTCAACAATCTGCCCAACACTAATTAGGTTTTTGGTTACAGTTGGCACATACAAAACTTTACTCAAAAGGTTCATGCTACCATCAGATGTTTTGACATTTCTAATTGCTTGATTGAGTGTTTAGTATCATCACCTGTTTGTACTTCATGCTTCACTTTAGGTTCTTCAAGATGAGATAATAGAGCTACATTTCCAACCACATGATTGGAACAATCCGAATCAATATAAAAAAGATGTTCATCATCTTTACCTTGCTTGGATGTCATGTTCATGATGAGTAATGACTCTTCTTGGTCTTTAGTATAGTTGCTGTAGTCCCTTCTTCCTCTAAAACCTTCTTGATAATAGCCTTGATTGTAGTTATGGTTGTAGTTGCCTCCACCAATGTTGTATCTGCCTCTTGATTGTCCATAGCTACCTCTACGGAAGTCTCTTCCCCTTTGATTCCTTGTATTCTTGAAGCATTCTTCTGTTTTGTGGTTTTTAAGACCACAAATGTTGCAAGATGAGTTGTTATAGGGTCCACCCCTGCCTTGCCTTCCTCCTCTGCCCCTTCCTCTAGCACCTCTTCCTCTTATTGCATAATTAGCTTGAGAGGTACTAGCCTCTTCTTCATGATTCTTGCTTTTACCTTTATCCTTATCTTTATTCTTATCTTTATAAAGGGCACAAGGTTGGTTACCTCTAGAGTTGTCACCATTCTTGTTGAGCTTTGTCTCATGGGTGAAGAGTTGCCCCATCAAGGTGTTAAGATCAGGTATTTTCATATCCATGTAGAGGTCCATTGCTGTGGTGAAGGACTCCCACTTGTCATCAGCCTTGATTCCATTAATGATCTGCCTCACTTTGTGTTCTTCTTCTATCTCCTCTCCAATGCTTGCAAGCTGGTCAGCCACATCTTTCATTTTGGTTAAAAATTCATCCATTCCTTGTTTTGGTTGTTTCTTTAGAGTTGTAAATTCCATCCATAATTGATTCTTCATAGCTCTTGTATTTGAGGAGAAATATGATGAGAGTACTTCCCAAGTCTCTTGGGAAGTCTTGCAATTCCTAACATGTTGTAACAAGAAATCAGAGATTTAGTTTAGTAGATAAGACTTGGCAAGAGCATCCTTTGCACACTAGGTGATCAACCTTTCTCGCTTTTCCCTTGTAGGTTGTTGCTTGCTCTTGAAGATCGGCATTTCTTCATCTCTTGAGATGTATCCATATAGACTTGTCCCTTGAAGGTAGGCTTGCATCCTAAGTGACCATGCGAAGTAGTTGTTCCTATCCACTTTGTCAATGAAGGATGGAAATCCATCTCCCATGTTGCTTGTTGTTGCTCTGATACCACTGTTGGAGCAGATGGTGGATAGTCACAAGATATGGTGTTGTTGCTAGATCGTGCTTCACAACTACTAAGAATGATGGTTGGAGAGTGTAGTGGGCCTCTTTAGCTTGTTAATGAATGCAAATACTCACATATGTTGCTTGTAAGATGATCCACTAATTCATGGATCAAAGTAGATATGTTGGAGTTGATCCAAGAACTAAAAACTTGCTATTTTTATTCTTATGTGTCACTCTAGCACAATGGCAAGTACCAACTTGAGGAGATACACCTCATAAATGTCAATCCACGGAGACGTGAGGACCGGTATGAAGACCAAGAGCAAGTGAAGTGCACGTGCATGAGTGAAAACATACAAGCATGCACACACATACACACACGTGCACAAGGTAAGAACAAAGATTGGAACAATGGAAGGACTTCGATTACACAAGAGCTCTCTTACAAAGCTGAAACTTACAACAAGCTCACCCCAAAAATGAGCTCTCTAGCTCTTTTTATAGTTTTTTGAGTAGTTTTGGCCTTGTCCAGACCTAGTGTCCGGCCTAGTTAGAAAATAGGTTCCAAGGCTTATTGGGGGGCTCAAACGGAGTCTAAAAATTATGAAAACAGGTAGGATGATACTTCTAATACTTCTCAAGCTCAAGAACTCCTTGGCTTGAACAAAATGGAGTTACAAAAATGGAAAATGGTATTTACAATGGTTTTTAGTGATAAAAAATCACTATTTTTATAGGGATTTCTTTTGAAAATTTGGCATGTGCTTCTTAGAGCTCCCTACATGCTCCTTCTTCTTGTGTGTCCTCTTCATTGATGTGCTTCCATGCTTGTGTGTGACCTTGACTGTCAACACTCCCCCCCCCTCTAGAGTCTGTCATCCCTGAGAGACCCTTGTTGTAGTGGTTTTTCCGTGTAGTGATTGGAGAGATAGTGTCCATCATGTATCCACAAGAGCGGTCCATCTTCCAATTGTAGCTTGGGCAGTTATCTGGTTCCTCATTTTGTCACTGCTACCTTTGTATGATGTCTTCCTTGTATTCCCGCTTGATGGTGTCATTGTGAGCTTTCAAAAATTGTGAGCTACTCGAAAGAGGTTGTCAATGTTGGGTATGAGCAACTCTCGTGGTGGATTGCTTCCTTGCTCTTGTTGCTGTCCCCTTGATGTCCTCTGGTTCTTCCAAAGACGGCTTTCCTCGTTTTCATGTCAAGTACTTGTAACCCATAATGGATGATGGGTCACTGCATTAGTGCATGGGTTGGACAAGATATGTGCCTTGTGCATGGCCTTGTAATATAGCCCTATGCATGCATACTTGGGAAATGCATTGGAAAAGTTATGGTGCAAGAAGTTGGGTCTTGAGCTAGGTGCTCAAGGGTATGCCGATGAAGAGGTTTCCTAATCGACCACGATTATGTTGTTGTTGAAGCATACAATTCTTACCATGGTGAAAGTTCCGTCGATTGTCACTCTTCATGTTGTATGCCCATCGTGATGATTGACCACTGGCTTGTCTCTCGTGATGATGGATATCCGTGTTGATGGTTCCATCAGAGATTGTTCAAGCGTGCACTCCTGTCCTGTTGCTCTCTTTGTTTCTTTTTCTTTTCTTTTTTTTGTTGGAACAATGGAATAAAACAAGAAGAAAGGTGTTAGCATCGATAAAATATTTTACATATGTCAGATGTGTATCATGTGCCTGAGATTCTCAATTGTGTCTATGCACGGCCGTGTAAGGAAGCCCTATATTAATGCATACTTTGGAAATGCATGACCTAAATGGTGCAAAAGACAAGGTTATGCGAAAGGCACATGGTTGTTGCTGGTCGAGGCTTTTGATGTTACTTGTAGACTTGATGCAATCTTTGTTTGGAGGTGTCGATTGAATCTTGCAATGATGTAATCCTCCTTATAGGGATCCATTTCAGAATGGTATGTGGTCCTGTGGAGATCACTTTTGGCCCTTTCATCTTTGGATGGTTTCTTAAATTTGATATCCACCGTGGTCGGCTCCTTGGTGTTGTGGAAGCTGCTGGTACTTTTGGCTTCCAAACCCATATCCTTTGTGGTTGTCTTTTTAACACCGGCCAGGAGATGAATTCATCTTCTTTTGGTCTCTACCCTTGGTTTTGACTCTTGCTTCTCCGTGGTGTTTTTGCTGAGATTTTTCTCGTGAGGGAGATCATATGGTTTTGTGCATGTAAGAGTGCCTTGGGTACCCACATTTGTAATTGCCCTTGTTGAGCTGCAGCTAATTTCTTTGGCACCCAAATTTGTACGTTAGTATTGTTGGCCTTCATTGATTGCTTTGGTACCCAACTTTGTCGAAGACCATGGGATTGAGCTGGCCCTTGTTTCTTGGTGCTGCTTTTAGCATGGTTGGCTTGTCTCACTGGGAAGGGTTGTGGCAAAGCTGGTGGTTTTTCTCCTTTTCGTACCCAAATCTGCTTCATGCCTTGAGCTTCTTTCTTCTTGAATTCTGTCTGTCTAGTTGATATAGCAGATGTCTTTTTTGCTTGCCTCTTTGGTCGAGTTACACTTGCATTAGTATGTGAAGAAGAAGAGAGGTTTGCTGGCCTTTGAGCTTGTGCTTCCATGATTGAGTCCTTTTGCTTCGTAGGGTTTTTGACACACACAACATTTTCTTTACGAAGATTAGTTTTGGAAGAACTAGGAGAATGTGTGACCTCTGGATTTGTGAGCATGCAATTGTCTAATTTTAATGTAATACATTGTTCATGTGCCCAAACTTGAAGGGTTTGACTTCTTAGGTTCAAGTTGACTGCATGATCGTAAATCCAATCTTGACCCAGGACAAGTGGATCTATAATGTCCTCATCATGACATACTAGCATTTTGACTTTCATTGGAACATCTTGAAGGTAGATGGGAAGTTCCACCTCGCCCAAACAAGGGGTTTCCACACCTCCCAATCCTATGAGATAGGCTTCAATGGAATTTATGTTCAATTGTAGATCTTGGTAGTATGAAAGTCTAACTGCACTAGTTGCTGCACCTGAGTCAATCAATGCTCTCACAATCCTTGCA
The DNA here is from genome assembly GCA_020310875.1 of Ceratopteris richardii. Classification (NCBI taxonomy): domain Eukaryota; kingdom Viridiplantae; phylum Streptophyta; class Polypodiopsida; order Polypodiales; family Pteridaceae; genus Ceratopteris; species Ceratopteris richardii. The sequence goes on along the minus strand of CM035441.1, from coordinate 108,575,835 downwards.
ATCTTCCCTTGTCCTACCGTTATGTTCACAAATGGACGTCGATCAATTATTTGAGAAGCAATTGCACTTGATGTTTGACACATGGCCATGTGGTATCTTGGGGCCTCAAGATTGACATCTAGGCCTAGGCGTCTTAACTTATTTCTCCTAATGCATTCTCTATCTTGTGGATGACAGGGGGCAGACTTCTTATGTACCACCAAGAATTCTTGGAGAAGATTTTCAATGACTTCATTCAAAAAGTGTGTGCCTCTATCACTTACTAACTCTATGGTAATCTGTATCTCGTGAACACATTCTCAAATAGGAACTTTGCCGTTGTTTGAGCATCATTCTTCATTGTGGCTTTGACTTCTACCCACTTTGTAACGTAATCTGTGGCTACAATAATGTACTCTGCATGGGAGTTTCTAGCTGGGGGGTTGATAGGACCTACAAAATCTATTCCCCATTTCGAAAATGCACGTCCTCCCATCATTGGCCTCAAAGGCATCTCATCTTTTCTAATTGGGTACTGGGCATGTTGGCATGTGTCACATTTCTTCACATAGGTATGTGCATCCATATGAAGAGTGGGCCACCAAAGTCCTGAGAATAGAATAGTCTTAATTACTCGATCAGGACCAAAATGTCCACTGACCACACTGTTATGGGCAGTTTCTAAGATTTTCAAATAGTCTGATTCATGAACGCACAATCTTAAGTAACCATCTTTGCCTCTTTTATATAAGTCTTGAGCTTCTTGCTCTATGCTTCGTTTCCTTGCTAGACTAGCCTCATTGGGTAATGTTCCTGATCTCATGAATTCTACCAATGGAGCACTCCAATCTGGAATTAATGATACGTGATAAAGAGTCGCATGCTCCACCGGGGGTCTCTCCTGGCACAATGGAAAATTCTTAATCCACTCATGAATTTCTTTATCCATACTAGGCCAATACACTCCTAAACGTTTTAGATTTTTTAGTGTTCGTAGTTTAGAATAGTGATTTCCTAGAAATCCTTCATGGGCTTGTTGCAACCAACTACCTCGACACATGTTAGAAGAAGTATTTTTTGTAGTATTTCTTGATGAGAAACAATTGTGAAATGTCTTCCTTATGTAGAATAGAATCTTATGTAATTTTTCTAGAATTTTTGGAAACTCCTAGATAGCATATTTTTAGAATAATAGAGGAAAGGACCAAAATTCAAGTGTGAAAAGGGACACTTGAGAATGTATATAAGACAATTTCCTCTATTATGAGGGGGTTGGTTGATTATTTGTTTACATGCTATCCAAGTGAAGAGAGAGTTTCCTGCTGAAAATCATGTTTTTCTCCTCTTTGTGTGATTTCTTTGAGTTGTGAGTCTATTCTTTGTGTATCCATGGAGATTTGTGAGCTTCTACTGTGTGATTCTGTTGAATATGTATGAAGAGAGTTGATTGCTCATGTATTGAGCGAGAATTGATGAAAAATGGTGTGAAAATCGTCTGTTTGTACAGAATCACGATTGTCTCGTCTGGATGGTACAGGTAACATTTTTGAGTTTTGACTTCATGATTGTGTTTTGATGAAGAAATAACATGCTTTAGACACCAAGATTGTGGAAAATGATGGAGATTTGCTCAAGATAATCCAAACCCTAGAAATTCCTCTTCATCTTCATTATTCTCAGAAATTCAGCCATTTACCTCTTATTTCTTGGATTCTATCATCTAGAAGGGGCTGTGGTCTCTTGAATACTTCCAGGATTGACAAAATATAGATGTATTGTTAATTCTTTATGCTAAATGATTGGAGAGGACAACTCCAAAGATCAATAACAAACATTTTTTGGTGCCATTGCTGGGGAGTATATCAAAAGCTTCATTGAAGTTGGACCTTGCTGGATCTTCTATTGTTGATGGTATTGCACACATGGAAAAGGTAATACTCCTTAATCAAGAAATGTAAAACATGAAAAAGTAGATTTTCTTTGTTTGTCTTTTGGGAAAAGAAAGCATTACATAATCTTTTGAGAATAAGAAGTGTTGAAATTTTTGCAAATTGATAGTTGCTCATGACATTTTCTTGAAGTAAAGTGCAGGTGTGTGAAAAACTGAATCAAGAAAGCTGATGATAAGGTAAAATGTGTCTATTCTTGCATTTGTAGATTGCTTTTTGATCAAGTACTAAACAAAATTGTTGATCTTGGGAAGATGACAAGATTGCATTAAGGAAAATTCAAGTTAAGTAGCTAGATGCAAGTAGATAAGATTCATTTGCAGCCAAGTCAAAGTTATAATCTTGAGAAAAGTTGAATTGCATCTTGAAAAGAGAAATGTTTGAGTTTATCTTTTCAAAAATTGACATTTGCATTTCTTAACATAATTTTCTTTGGGAAATTTTGCTCATTAACTGTTTTGATAGCCAAAGCATAGGAGAGTATAACCAATCAAGGAACACAAGATCAATAGATCACCAAACAAGAAACCCTAAGTGAAGTGTTTACCTTAATTTAGGGCAAAATACTAAAAAAAAATTCATAAATTCATCAAAATTAATCAAACAAATTTCTTTTCTCCTTAGGAAGTTGGATTGAAGTTTTGTTGACAAGAGTAATAGGGACCAAGTGAAAGGAAAGCAAAAATTTTTTTTAAAAAACTAGAAAACTCAAAAAACACGATTCTCTACACAGGATCGCGATTTTCTAAATAATTATGTGGTTATGATGTAAAATTACAGGTGACTGTTGAATTGGAATTGGTAAAGGGTACTGAAGGGAAACAAGAGAAAAGAATACTCAAATTTGCACAAAATAGGAAGTACAGAAAAAACACGATTCTCTGCACAAAATCACGATTTTCTGTAAGAGAAAAATTTTCTAGAATTTTTAGCATATTTGGGTTTTTGGAGAAGGGTAATTGCAAGAGATTTCATTAATATTGAGAAAGTGAGGGAAGTTAAATTTTAAAGAATCAGGAAAGACTGAGTATCAAGTGGGGGAAGTGGAAAAGTACAAAATCGCGATTTTCACCAATAGCTAATGAGAAGTGATTAATCATGAAAAATTAAGAATTGAGTATTCAAACCATAAAGTTGTTGAAGAATGAAATTGGTCAAGTGAAAAAGTGGAAATCAGTGGAAATTGCACAAGATCGCGATTTTCTGGACACTATAAAATCCTGGAATTGCAAGAGAAACTCATTTGAGTGAGAGAGAGAGAGAGCAGGCAAAAAATCGCGACTTTTTGCAGCAAAGCGTTTTGGAGAGTGTTTGAATCAAACAAGCAAGGTAAGGGGCTCAATACCATATTTTTTGTATTTCCTTAAATTCACAAGATGTTTAAGCACAAAAAATACACAAAATAACCAAAATCACAAAATCGCGATATTCTGAATCTTTTCAATTTTCAGTGGAAAAAATATTATTTTGAGTTAGTTTTTTCATTGCATGTTAAAAACTAGATAAGGCGATTCTATAGAAGAAAGAAAATTCTAAAAATCAATACCTGGAAAATTTTCAAAAAATTGGACAAAATCGCGATTCTGTAGACAGACACAAAATCGCGATTCTGTGAAACTACTAACAAAATCGCGATTCCCAGAACACGATTTTCATAAGAAAATCGTGTTATTTTCGATTGTGAGCAATCACGATCGTCTGGGAACAAAATCGTGAAAAACACGATTTTGACAAGAAAATCGTGGAAAACACGATTCTAGCCAGAAAATCGTGAAAAACACGATTTCGACAAGAAAATCGTGGAAAACACGATTTTTAGCCTCAGAATCGTGAAAAACACGATTTTGACAAGAAAATCGTGGAAAACACGATTTTAGCCTCAGAATCGTGAAAAACACGATTTTGACAAGAAAATCGTGGAAAACACGATTTTAGCCTCAGAATCGTGAAAAACACGATTTTGACAAGAAAATCGTGGAAAACACGATTTTAGCAAGAAAATCGTGGAAAACACGATTTAAGCCAGAAAATCGTGGAAAACACAATTTTAGCCAGAAAATCATGAAAAAAACACGATTTTGACTAGAAAATTGTGGAAAACACGATTTTAGCCTCAGAATCGTGAAAATTAATTGAATGATCCTTAGGTCTGGAAACAAATTATACACACATTCCAAGCAAGACTTGGGAAGGAAGGAAATAGAGCAAGAGGAGGGGGAAGTGCAAGAAAGAAATTTGGGGCAAGAAAACAACATGGAAAATTTAAATGAAACAAATGAGCCCATTGAAACTGGGGATTATAGAAATATCCTCAAATATATGTACACAAATAGGTTTGGAACCTATGTATATCAGGATGGAATGCATAAGTTTCTCATTAGACTGAGAAACTTAGAAGTTCCCCTGAACATAACACCAGTAGCTCAATTCAAAGATGGTAGATATGAGGATAGACAAGGATGTGTATACATCTTCTCACAAGACCCAGAAAATTCAAATGACTTAGGGCAATGTGCTGACAAGAGACCTTGGGAACAGAACCTAGGGCAATCAGACTTGCCAAGGCCACATGAAATTCACAGTAATGGTGAGCAACAACAAGGTAGAAGAACACATACTTTTCCAAATCCTTTTGAAAAGGAACCAGAAGCATTTAATGATTTTCCTCTAAGGAGAAGACATCATTGGCAAAATCAGGGTAGAATGCTTAGACCATATCAGGTAGCCAAATGCATGAAAAATCAGTATGAAGGATATTCTGATCCTCATGCTCATGCTGTAGAATTTAGGCAACTGATTAGAGCTGAAGAGGTGGAGGATTATAAAGTCCAATTTGAGGCATTTGGTCTAACCCTAACAGGACCTGCATTATCTTGGTTCATTCCTTTGAGAAAGGAAATGTACCTAGATATTGAATCCTTCCTAGAAGCCTTCATTGGGGAATTTTCAAAGACTGGAATAAAACATAGCAAATCCACATTGATACATAGCTTTAAACAACAAAAAGATGAAAATGTTAGGGAGGTAGCCAGGAGATTCAAGCAGTACATTGACAGATGTCCCAGAGAGGAAGTACCTTCCATGGCAAGACAGGTATCCCTATTCATAGAAGGATTAAGAAGTGCCCAATTAAGAACCCTAGTGTATTATAGGAGGTGCTCTGACCTAGGAGCTTGTGTAAAAGAAGCAACTGATTTGGAAGATAATAGAGGCCAAGACCTGTTAGCATTTGATCAACTTAGAACAAATGAAGATGAAATCCCACCAGCAGAGGAATTGGCTCAAGCCATTGTTAAAGCCCTAGAAGTAAGCACCAAAACCAATTTGATAAACTTTAGGATAAACACAAATAAAAAATGCTACAATTGTGGAGAAAATCATTTGGTACAACAATGCCCATATCAAAAGCCACCACATTTGCAGGATAGGAAAACACTCAAATATTGTACACTAGAGAGAAAATGGACAAATCATACCCGGGAGGAATGCTTCTATAATAAACAACCAATAAAAGAGAGAGATTATGTGAGTCAACGAGAATCAGGATATATTGAGCAACCAAGACCTGTACTTGGGCAACAACCTCCTGTTCCAACAAATGTGGTACCAATTAAATACACACCAATAGAGGAGGGAAACTCAAAAACAAGATCACCATACAAGGAAGATTATCAATGGAATGAAGGATATCAAGAACAATGGGAAGGATATGAATTGAGAGAACCAGAACTACAAGCCCTAGACTTGGGAAATGGGAGAATTGAGATGGATACAGCCACATTCATGTATATATGTCCAATCAAAAACCTCAGTTCAAAGGGGGACCAAAGATAACTTGTTATAGGTGTGGGGGAGAACATTTCATTAGAGACTGTCCACAACCTCCTGTAAGACAATAGTTACGCAATATAACACAGGAGCAAAAGCAGAGAAGATAACAGATATAAGAGAATCTCAACAATTTTCTACTAGCAGCAAGTACAAAGATGATGGCGTTGTCCACCCGTGCGCTCTCAAGGTAGAGCTTAAATGGTGATCTAGACAACTCTAGATAGGGAGATACAAGGTAGAGGTATGCTGGCTCAACTCGGGTGTCTTAGGTAGTGCAGAAGTCATGTATATATAGGATCATGGGTGTCCTGCCATGGACGGCAATACATGGGCGGTAGAGCGTGGGCGGCCACCGCCCGCGTAATTGCCATACACGGCTTAGACTGGTTGAACCGACCTAACAAATATAAATGATTTCTGACTCCGACAGGGAATATTCCATGGAATATTCCCTTTACCGTCGCGCCGGGGGCGCTGCCCCCGGACCCCCACCAGGGGGCCCGCTGGCCCCCTGGGACCCCCCAGCCAGGGGGCCCGCTGGCCCCCTTGGACCCCCCAGCCGGGGCTGCTCACCGCTGCCCCGGACCCCACAATTGGGGACCCTGGTAACTCCCTTTCCTTATAATATCTTGCATGGTCCAATATGACCTTCATCCAACATTCAAGTTGGGATTCCCATCAATTGGGTAATGCACGCTTGGCTTCTCCTCATAAAGGGGGCCTTACAAAATGTGCATACAATCATGAGGGGTAGACATTGATCATATACTAACACCCCCCCTCAATGTTTACCGATGATAAATCAAGTAGGTCTCGGTCCTATGCCCATATGTTGAAGATGCTTGTTGAGCTGCTCTCTTCCAAGTGCTTTAGTGAATATGTCAGCACAATTTGCCTCTGTTGGGCAATATTCTAGCTCCACAAGTTCATCTTCAATTAGCTCACGAATGTAATGGTACTGTACTTCTATGTGCTTGGTGCGAGCATGAAATACTGGGTTCTTTGCAATAGCCATACAGCTTTGATTATCACACTTGAGTACAGTTGGCATATTTGATGGAAAGCCTAGATCTGCAAGAATTCTCCTTAACCAGACTGCCTCACAAGAAGCAAAACAAGCTGCTTTGTACTCTGCTTCGGTGGAGGAGAGTGCGAGAGTTGGTTGCTTCCTACTTACCCAAGAAAATATTCCTGAACCAAGTGAGAAACAATATCCAGAAACTGATTTTCTAGAATCACAATCTCCAGCCCAATCTGAATCACAATATCCTTGGAGTGTATCACCTGTGGTATACAAAATACCAAAATCCAAGGTTCCTGCAATGTACCTTAGAATTCGCATTCCAGCATTCCAGTGACTCTCCTTAGGTTTGTTGGAAAACCTGCTTAACACTCCAACAGCATAGCAAATGTCTGGTCTAGTGTTGCACAGAAAAATAAGACTTCCAACGAGCTTCCTATACTTCTTAGCATCTACATCAGGCATGTTATCATCCATAGATAGCTTATGATTTACCTCCATAGGTGTGCTAGTTGGTTTGCAGTCCATCATTCCAAATGCCTTGAGAATTTCTTTGGAATATTTTTGTTGTGAGATGAAAATGCCATCCTTCCTTTGCCATACTTCAATTCCCAGACAAAAATGGAGTAGACCTAAGTCTGTCATTTCAAACTCAGTTCCCAAGCTGATCCGAGTTTGATTGATGAGTTCCTGATGATCTCCTGTAATGATCAAATCATCTACATATACAATGACAACAACTAGCTTGTTATCCCTTTTCGTTACATACAAGTTAGCGTCAGAAGTACTTCTTTCAAAACCCATATTTTTGAAAAAATGATCTATTCGTTGGTACCAAGCCCGTGGAGCTTGCTTAAGTCCATACAAAGCTTTCTTCAACCTGCAAACTTTATTTTCTGAATTGGACACCTCAAAACCTGGTGGTTGAGATACATATACCTCCTCCTTGAGGTGACCATTCAAAAATGCAGATTTGACATCCATCTGGAAAATAGGCCAAGACTTTTGTGCAGCTACTGCAAGTACCGTTCGAATAGTTGTCATGCGTGCTGTTGGTGCAAAAGTTTCTTGAACATCAAATCCTTCAATCTGTGAAAAACCCTGTGCAACTAATCGTGCCTTATACTTTTCTAATGTTCCATCAGCTTTATACTTAGCTTTCCAAATCCATTTAGTACCTATTACCTTCTTCTTTGGCGGCAAGTCGACTAGATCCCATGTATCATTTTTGAGTATACTATCATACTCAGACTGCATTGCCGCTCTCCAATCTGGATCATCAATGGCTTCTTCAATGGTGGTAGGTTCCTTTATCGAACCCATGATATCTGCCATTAGAGCCATGTTAACAATGTGTTCTGAGGCTCTTCTTTGCTCCTCTATTCTCTTTGATCTTCGTAATCCATCCGATGATGATTCTGGTACATCTACATGTGGATTGTGATCATCAAAGAGCTGTTGTGCCCACTTCGGTAGTGGCTTACGCAGTGCAGCTACAACTGGTTGGCTTTTTATTGAGGAAATTTCTCCATCAGATGTTTCCTCCTCCTCAACTTTAACCTGTCTTTTGATAGGCACAAGGTGAGATATTTCTCCGCTTGATGAGATAGTAGATTTACCTTTATCTTCTACTAAGTGTGGTCGTTCATCAAACACCACATCTCGGCTGACAAAAATCTTCCTTGCCTCAGGATCCCATAACCTGTATGCTTTAGACTCTTCACTATATCCTAGGAAGACACACTTTTTGCTTTTTGAATCCAACTTTGATCTTGTTGAATCAGGAATATGTGCATAACAGAAACAACCAAAAATTCTGAAATGCAAAACTGAAGGCTTTTTACCAGAATATGCTTCTTGAGGAGTCATCCCCTTCAGTGCTTTTGTGTAGCTTCGATTGAGAATGTAGACTGCTGTATTGACTGCTTCTGCCCAGAATGAATCAGGCATGTCTTGAGCCTTCAACATACAACGAGCCATTTCAACTACTGTCCTGTTCCTGCGCTCAACAACGCCATTTTGTTGGGGTGTATGAGCTGTGGTAAGTTGCCTTTTCACACCATGCTCCTTACAGTAATTGTTGAATTCTGTTGACAAGAATTCACCTCCTCTATCTGTTCTAAATTTCTTTAGTTTCCTTCCTGATTCATTTTCTACATACTTATGCCACGTTTTAAATTTTTCAAAAGCATCAGCCTTCTCTCGAATGAAATAAACCCACATCTTTCTACTATAATCGTCGACTAACAGCAAGAAGTAGAAAGATCCTCCTAAAGCAGGTGTAGACATTTTACCACAGAGATCAGCATGTACCAACTCTAGAGGAGCTTGAGATCGATTACTGGTCTCTCTTGGAAATGCCTTTCGATGTTGCTTGCCCATCATACAAGCTTCACAAGGTTCCTGCAACTCTGAAAATGCAGGCATATGAGCAACCATCCCTGTTCGTTGCATCTCCTTCAAAACTGCAAATCCGAGATGCCCAAATCGTTGGTGCCATAACCTGCTTACATCTTTATCTTCTGTAGCAGTTAAAGCACTTAACTCATACAAGTTATCCCGTCGTATGCCTTTACCTACAACATTACCTGATGAATCCATGATTTCCGCACCACTCTTATTGAAGTGAACTTCGAGTCCACGATCTGTTATTGCAGAAACTGACAACAAATTTCTTTTGAGTGTAGGTACATAGAGAACATCGGATAACTTTTTCTCAACACCTGGAGAAGTGATAAAAGAGATGGTTCCAGTTCCTTCAGCTGGACACTTGGAGTCATTTCCCACCACTACATTGATGGATTCCCGCAGAGGCACTAGGGAACTATACCAATCCTTTTTACTAGTCATATGGCGAGAAGCTCCACTATCTAAAATCCATGGCTCATCAACACGAGCTTGAGCAGATGAACATACCTCTTCAATAGCTACCCAAAGTTCCAGCTCTGTGTTGTTTGCAGACTCTTTGTTCTTCCATGATGATTTTACAGTCCCATTCCGTTCATCAGCTTGCTTCTTTCTGCAATCCTTGATGGCATGGCCTTTCTTTTCACAATAGAAGCAACTTCCTGTGAACTTTTTCTTCTTTGGCTTCTTCTTTGATCCCTCTGAAGAGCCTTTACCTTTTGCATTTGCTGAGAATGCAGCATCAGTTGTACTTTGCCGATTCTTCAGCCGCATCTCTTCTTCTAAAAGCATGGCACAAAACTCTTCAAATGTAAGAGGAGTTGGCCTTACCTGAGTGTTAAGGGCTGTTACTAATCCATCATACTTTGCTGGAAGAACACGTATAGATCTTCGAGCCAGCTCTTCTGGTGTTATAACAACACCAACTGCAGCCAATTGATCTTGAAGATGCTTTATCCGTTTGATAAAATCTTCAGCACTAGTGACAATCGCACATAATGCATCAGCATTCCGCCTCTTCCAAGCTCGTAGAAGATCTGGATCTGGCTGAATCATCAATCTTGAATTTGCTGGATCTTCAACTGGTATAGGCTCTGGATCCAATCCCATCGGTCCCATGACAGTGTCAAGTAATTCATAGGAGTCCAAAATTGCAGAAATTTTGAACTTCCAGAGTGTATAGTTGGTTCCATCCAGCTTCCCTTCAGTGAATGCAGGTGGACGAATTCGAATAGGTGCAGCATTAACATTAGCTAAAGCACCAAGACTACTGTTCGACGATGAAGCCATCATGTAATCACTCGAATAATCTATTGATATTCTAGTCTGCTAGTAGGCTAAAATAATGATACTTCTCAAGCTATTCGAACCTTACAGCTCTGATACCATGTAAGACAATAGTTACGCAATATAACACAGGAGCAAAAGCAGAGAAGATAACAGATATAAGAGAATCTCAACAATTTTCTACTAGCAGCAAGTACAAAGATGATGGCGTTGTCCACCCGTGCGCTCTCAAGGTAGAGCTTAAATGGTGATCTAGACAACTCTAGATAGGGAGATACAAGGTAGAGGTATGCTGGCTCAACTCGGGTGTCTTAGGTAGTGCAGAAGTCATGTATATATAGGATCATGGGTGTCCTGCCATGGACGGCAATACATGGGCGGTAGAGCGTGGGCGGCCACCGCCCGCGTAATTGCCATACACGGCTTAGACTGGTTGAACCGACCTAACAAATATAAATGATTTCTGACTCCGACAGGGAATATTCCATGGAATATTCCCTTTACCGTCGCGCCGGGGGCGCTGCCCCCGGACCCCCACCAGGGGGCCCGCTGGCCCCCTGGGACCCCCCAGCCAGGGGGCCCGCTGGCCCCCTTGGACCCCCCAGCCGGGGCTGCTCACCGCTGCCCCGGACCCCACAATTGGGGACCCTGGTAACTCCCTTTCCTTATAATATCTTGCATGGTCCAATATGACCTTCATCCAACATTCAAGTTGGGATTCCCATCAATTGGGTAATGCACGCTTGGCTTCTCCTCATAAAGGGGGCCTTACAAAATGTGCATACAATCATGAGGGGTAGACATTGATCATATACTAACACCTCCTACATTAAGAATCGAGGGAGCTTATTGTAAGGATTGTGGCAGGGATCATTTAATAAAGGATTGTCCAAAAAATCCTCAAAAACCACAAAACACACCTAATAACATACCATTGAAAACAGTCAACATCATGGAACAAGGAGAATTGAGTGACATTGACCAAGTAAATGTAAATGCTATAACAAGGGCACAAGCTAAACAACAAGAAATGACTAGGGAACAAAATGAAGGTTCAGTCTCAAAGGGGAAGAAAAATAGACAAAAAGGGAAATGGGAAAGGAAAAAAAGAATGGGTAAAAATTTGGAAGAAGAGAATAGGGAACAATCAAACAGAACTCCTTCTTAGACGACACAAACCCAGTCTGAGAAAGGAAATTCACAGAGTCTAGAAACATTGATCAAAGCATATAAGGGAAGAATTCAAGAGGGACCAAATCCTACAGACCATGGAATGGCTTATCCTATGCCAGACTTAGAACATGAAAGGATGCAGAAGTGTAAACAAATCATACAGGAAGCACAACTCAAACTGGGGGAAGTAGACAATTCTCAAAAAACAGTTGAGGAATCTGAGACAACAAGACCAAAAGGAAATATGAATCAGAAAGAAAACCCACAAATAACATTCCAGGTGAATATAGATAAACAATGCACAATTCTATATCACACCACATTGGAAGAATTGATAAAATAGAATCCTCACTTACAAAACAGAATGAAAAAATGGGAACCTATACCAGAAAATATTCATCCACAACTATGAGATTTGGAGGAGTTGTGGTATATTCCCATTGATAAGATAGGAGGATATTGTGAAGGAGAAGAAGGAAACTCAACACTAAAAAAACAATTTGGTAAAAACCATGCCAAAGCCATTCTAGATAGTGGATCAGGAGTGGCCGTCATGACTAAACAAACTTGGGAAAAATGGGGAAAAAGTGAATTATTACCCACCAAAATGAGATTGCAACTTGCAGATGGACACATAGAAAAACCCCTAGGAATGGGAGAAAGTGATTGTGGACATATGTGGAATAGAGATAGAACATACTTTTGCCATAGTTGAGTTCCCACAATCTACTTCATATGAAATTATCCTAGGAAGGCCATTTATGAGACAAATGCAAATTGTGCAAGATTGGGGTAATGATTGCTTATACCTTCAGAGCAAAGGAAGAATAACCAGAGTAAATCTAAGAAATGGGCACTACTGTGACATATCTCCTCAAGAATGGTATAAAATACATCAAAGTCAAGAATTAAGTGAAGAATCAGAGATGGAAGACCAGGATGAAATTGAATCATAAATATGGAAGTGCAATATGATAAGAAACCTCACCAATAGAAAAAGGAGATTGAGAAGAGAAGATTGTGTGGAAGGAAGAAAGTTACAAGATGAGAACTATGTACCACAACAATTCAAAGATGAGGAATTTGAGCCCTATGGGTGGAACCAAATATTGGCTACCATGGATCTAGCCAGTGATGAGTATGTAGGAGTGGAGTTTCAAAATGAAGAAGGGTATGATGTTTTTCACATTGGAGTATAAATGATAAAAGTATCAAAAATAGAAGAGGAACAGAAAGGAGAAATGATATTAGAAAAAGGGAAAACACAATTTTTGGAAGAAGTAAAAGCTGAAGTAGGCAATTGAATCTAGTAGAGAAAAATTACACAACCACTGAGAGAGAAGGGTTGGGCATGATATTTGTTGTAAAGAAATATAGACATTACCTTTTGGCCAACAAGTTTAAGTTCTTTGTGGACCATCAAGCTTTACTATATTTGGTAAATAAACCTTCTCACACTGGTAGAATAGTCAGATGGTTTCTTTTACTAATGGAATTTGAGTTTGAAGTGGTGGTCAGACAAGGAAAAACACACTTAAGAGCAGATCATTTATCTAGAATCCAGTCTAAAGAACCCATTTCACCTTTAGATGATGACCTGCCAGATACTTATTTGGTCAAAGTAGAAAGAGTTCCTGAGTGGGCCATGACTTTAGTACCATTATTAACCATGGGACCTTGCAGAACAATTGGAAACAATACACACTTAGTATTACAAAGCAGAAATTTTATGCTGCTAGCTGGGCACTTGTATCACCTCAACCATATAGGCATATTGGAATATTGTACTCCTGAAGAAGAGCAACAGAAATATCTGAAAAGAGCTCATTGTTGAAACCCTTGCACTCATGCTTCCAGGGTAGTCACCCTAAGTAATCTCAATAGGATGGGGGTACATTGGCCTAATAAGATTCAAGATGTAACAAAATACATTGCTAATTGCTGGAAGTGCCAATCATTGTAAGATTCAGAATTCATAACTCTATATTGGTTTCAGAAAAATCCAAAATGGAGTGAAAATATTATTGAAGAGTTGAAAAGGGAGAAGAAAGGAAAACAAGTAATAGCCGGTGCAGATTCAAAAAATCTATAGGTAATCTCTGAAGAATATCAGTTGATAGGAGACCAATTGTATAAAAGAGGGATGGATGGATACTTAAGATTTTGTGTTCCTGAGGATAAATATCTGGACATGTTGGAAATGGCACATTTTGGAGTAGCAGGAGGACATTTTTCAAGTGACTAACAACTAAACTCATATTATATTCTAGCTTTTGGTGGCCAACCCTATTTCTTGATGCAAGAACTTATGTAAAAAGATGTGACATCTGTCAGAGGGTGAGTCAACCAAATAGAAGAGACAATATGCCATTAGTTCCATTAATTTCAGCCAGAGCCTTTAGTAAATGGGGTTTAGATTTTATTGGACCTATACATCCTCCAGCAAGACAATCACATGCTGAATACATAATTGTGGCTACAGATTATCTGACAAAGTGGGCTGAGGCCAAAGCCACAAGAAGGAATGATGCTCATACTACAGCTAGATTCCTTTATGAAAACATCATCACCAGATTTGGACTTCCAATTGAATTGGTAAGCGATAGGGGGACCCATTTTGTAAACCAAATCATAGAAAACATCACTGAATATTTCCTGATCAGTCATAGAAAGTCAGCCCCATATCACCCACAAGCAAATGGGCTAGCAGAAAGTACTAATAAAGTACTTTGCATTGTACTGTCAAAATTAGTAAACACAAACAGGAATGATTGGGATTTACAACTTAATCATGTCCTATGGGCTTATAGAGTGGCTTATAAGACTGCAATAGGAAACACACCATTCAATCTAGTATATGGACAAAATGCAGTTCTACCTATGGAATTCCTCATTCCAACATTAAAAGTAGGTAGTCACTACAATTGGACTGGACATGAACTTTTAGAGAGAGTAATAGAATTGGAAAAATTGGGAGCTTCTAGACTCCAAGCCATTATGAGTTTATATGTGGACAAGAAAAGGCAAAAGGCCTATCATGATGTTCATATAAAAGAAAAAGATCTACAAGAGGGAGATCTAGTTTTGGCTTACACAGTCAAAGAACATCAAAAAAAGTTTCAGAAAAAAGCACATGGGCCATATATTATATATCAGATAAGTAACAGTGGAGCTATCCAATTAGCTAACATAGATGGAGAGATCATGCCAAATTTCATAAGTGCATGTAGAGTTAAAAGATATGATCTCCCATTAACTGCTTCTGAATGGAGAAGATTGCAACAAGCTCAAAACAGGAAAAAGAAGAAGAAAACATGAGAAAAGAGGCTCAACAGGAAGCAAAGGAGAGGATAAGAAAAACCAAAAATCATAGGGAGGTTTGCTTGTGTGAAACACCTCTAAGACAAAAAGAACATTTTCCTGTGATAATAATGGATTATCAAAATGAAAAAATTAGGGTTTTGATAGATTCTGGAGCTCAAGTGAATCTGATTAGTTCAGCTTTGGTAAATAAATTTAGACTAAAAAGAACTAAAAGTAGAACCTTTATCAAAACTCTGGAAGGACAAATGATACAAAGCATGTCTTCACTATCTATTAAAGTTAGGATCAATGATGAATATATGAAAATAGATTGTGAAGAATGGCCAGATTATTTGATGACTGAAAAATTGATTTTGGGACAACCATGGCTCAAACAAGGTAAAGTAATTTTGAATTTTGAAAAAATGAAGCTTAACTTGATCATAAATGACAAAAGGTTTTTAATATTTTTATTGAGTAATGAAGAACAGGAAGGTAATCAGGATGTTCATGACCCAGACATGGAAGAATTTATTTTTCCAATAAAAGACATACAGACATTACCAATACAAACACCAAATGATCAAGCCTCATTTAATCAAAATCTACAAAAAATTGAGAAGGCAAAGGAGGATGGACACCAAGAAGCAAGGTGGCAACCATGGTATAATATGAAGCATCAAAGCATTAGAACAAGAAGTATATGGAACCAAAGCATACCCAAGGTCTGCTCATCAAAACAAAATTCAAGAACAAAATGGATATGGAGGCCAAAACATTCTAAAAAGTACTTATGAGAAGGAGATGATTTCTTCCTGAAACAAGGGCAACTAAGGTTAAATATTATTGGGTAAAGAAATCAGAGTTGATTCAATGGAAAAAGACCATCTGTACTTGATCTGGAGTTTTGTCAAAATCAGATCAGAAGGTTAGACAAAAGAAAATCACAACATAGTGGAAATTAGAACAAAATCCTTTTACCCTATTCTTTTTCTAAAAAGAGAATTAGGAGGGGAAGAAAGGGAATAGAGGAAAAGGAAATTAAATAAAAAAAAAAAGAAAAATTGTGAAAAAAGAAAAATTGAGAAAAAATTGTCGATTTTTTCCTTTTATAAATTTATATAGCACAAAGCAAGATATAGGAAGTAGGGTAGCAGATCCCTATTTATTACTTTTTGTATTGTCTATTCTATTTTTTATGATTTTTTATTGGTTGTAATTCTTTATTGTTGTTTATTTTCCATTTCAATCTTTTTCTTCTAAAAACATCTTCCTCCTGGATAAGAACTGTTAGAAGAGGGAAGTGCACTAGACATCTTGCTACACATGTAATGGTCACTTTAATTGAGTTTTCTAAAGAAGTCAGAGTATAAATTCCTTCTTCATTTCATCTCAAAATAACTATTATTTTCTGATTTTATGTGACTCATGTGGGTGGAGTTCTTTTCTTTTTTATGTGTTATATTTACTCCAGAATGGTGAATGCAAAGGACCTGCCTATTCATGATTTCAAAGCAGAATCAGTCACCTTGTCAAGGGGACATTGGTTCCTGGATAGTGAAGCTGTGGTAGAGAAAGTAGACCTGGAGTTAGATGAAGAGCCAGAGATTCCAGAGGCAGAAAAGGTGGTGAAGGAGCTCAAAGAAACCCTAAGCATAATAGGACAACATATATTCACAGTGGGAGTAGGGGGTTACAAATATACAATGCTGTGTCAGGAGTTCTACGGATTTCAAAGAGTAGCAGTCAATCAGAAAAGATGGAAGGCAGTAGGGTTGCATAAATTACTAGAAGAACCCATCTTTTTCATAGACTTTGAGAGAGTGGCACAAGTAATGAACAGTTTGTTGGAAGTAGGAAAAGGTAATGATGCTTATTTCCGGTGCAAAGTCAAGAACAAAGATAATCAGGAGGTGAATATCACTATTAAAGCAGAGCATATCAGAGCAGCTTTGCAATTCTACCCAATGGGAACCAAGCTTGACTATAGCTTTGTGAAGAAAAATAAGGATACCTATACAGGATATTCAAAATTTCCTGACTTCAAGGGGAGAGAGAATGAGGAATATGCCATTAGGATGTTTCTACAATATTTCTGTTTCCCAAAACTACCAAGGTATACCATGCCTCATAAATCTATTACACTACTTATGTTTAACAATAAGGACATAACTAAGCCCTTCGGAGTCATGGATGTAACTCCATACATACATGAATAGCTGAAAGAAGTAGCTAAACACTGGGAACAGAAAAAATATATGAATGGAGCCCAGTTTCTCACCAGGATCATATATCATGTATTGGGAATGGAAGATCAATTGAAGTTGGCTCCAGAGGCACAATATTTCAGAAGCCTTATGACAGGAATCAAGAGTCCTCCCCAGGAAGATGTCTGTGAGAGAAGTAGAAGGACAAACCAGCATGAGGGGGTCAAGAATGAAAAGGAAAGTAATCTCAGAGGAAGTAATCCCTGTAAAGAAAAGGAGGTTGGATCCAAGGAAGGTTGAATTGGAGTAGGATGAAGCAACCAAAGAGGAGCATGAAGCTGCTCAGAAACAGGTCCAATCTTCTAGTGATCCTCATCCACCTCAAACAAGCAAAGAGCAGTTATATACTTATCTGACTCAAGGTAATAACAAAAGAGCAATATATGAGGCACAATATCAAAAGATGTTGGAAGATTATTCTTGCAAGGCAACAGATTGGGTGCAGGAGGAAGTAGAGCATTATGAAGAGCTTCATGATCAAATGATGGCAGCCGAGACAGAGGAAGTATTTGTTAAGAAAGAAGTAGAACTACTAGCATACTTCAAAGAACTGCAAGGACCTCTAGAAACCAGAACCACAGTGGTAGCTAAAAGGAAAGTTCAAAAGAAACCAGTACAAAAGAAGAAGTTGACCAAGAAGGGGAAGGGAAAATCAGTAGTTGAATCTGTAACCTCATATCCTTTTTCCACAATTTGACCTACACTGATTAAATTCTTTGGAATTGTGGGAACATAAAGAACCTTACTCAGAAGAGTGCTCCCATCCTTAGCTTTGACTGAACCAATGGACTTTACCTTATGCTTTGTATTATCACCTGTCTGAACTGTATGATTAATTGCATTATGATCTAGATCAGTCATCAAAGCAATATTTCCACTTAAATGATTACTACATCCTGAATCAATGTAGAACACTCTCATGTCCTCATGTGAAGTTTCACAAGTTGCATTCATAATGAGAGTCGAATCCTCCTTTTGATCTGATGCATAGTTGTAGTAGGTGTTATTATAGGATTGATTTTGGAAGCTTCTTCCTCCACCTCTTCCAAAAGAATTCCTACCACCTCTACCTCTGAAATTTCCTCTCTGAAATCTACCACCTCTTGCTCTTTGATTAAAGTTCTGATAATTGCCATTGTTCTGATTATTATGCCAACAATCATGAGATAGATGATTGGTCTTACCACATATCCAACAAGCTCTTATATTATCCTTGTTGTTTCTGCCTCTTCCTCTACTTCTGCCATTTCCTTTTCCTCTTATGAAGTTTGCTTGATTTGAAGTACCTTCTTCTTCACCTGATTGTTGCTTTCCTTTGTTAGCTTTCTTCTTGTCCTTAGAGTACATTGCATGACCTGCACTCTTATCAACATCTCCTTTGATATCATTCTCAAAAGTTAGCATATGACCTAACAATTGATTCAAATCAGGAGTAAAGTGATCTAGTGAAAGTTCTGTAGACAAAATAAAAGGCTTCCACTTCTCATCTCCTCTTAGCCCTGTGAGAATTTGTCTTACCAATTTATCTTCTTCAATATCTTCATCCACTGCACCTAAAGAATCTGCAATGTCCTTCATCTTTGTCACATAATCAGAGATTGATTGTGAGGCCTTCTTCTTGAAAGTAGTAAATTCTGCCCATAGTGAAGCCTTCCTTGACTTGGTTGTGTTTTGGAAATGCTCTTCCAAAGCATTCCAAATGTCACATGCACTTTCAAGTCCTCTAATGTGAGGAAGCAGGTAATCATTGACTGCCATGTAAATTATGCTCCTTGCTTGGGCATCCTTCTTCATCCAATTCTTCATGTCTGCAAGCTCCTCTCTAGTTGGAACACTAGAGTCTCTAAATTCTGGCTTTTCTTCCTCTCCTGTGATGTATCCCATCAGATCTTTGCTCATCAGATGAGCTTCCATCCTCATAGACCAAGCTGGATAGTTCTCTCTATCCAACTTTTCAATTTGGAGACTATCTCCCATCCTTGCTTCACCTGTAGTCTCAAAGCTTTAACCTTTACAAGAAATAAATGTACCTTGACTTCGAATCTTACTCCTTCTGATCCTTTTGATAGCTTCAATGTGTCTACCTTCAACTTTTCTTCAACCTTTATCCTTTTGCAACTTCGAGATGTAAAGATTTGTGTTTCTGCAGTAGTCGGAGTCTTCTTCACTTCAATTTTGACACAACCTGCTCTGATACCACTGATGGAGAGTGTTAATCTCCAAAAGAATAAGTTGTTCTTGAATTTAGAACTCCTCTATATCAAGAACAACATCTGACTCCACTTAATTTAGAAAACAAACACCAAATTATCAGAAATTTGGCTAACTGTTGAAAACTGAGAACTTCCTGAAAGTCTGCTGCAGATTAATCACTCATTGATTAATCAATCCTGTAACGTTTTTTATAAAACTTTGTAGGTTGCTTCACCTTAAGGTTGCGCACCTCCTCCAACTTAAATCTCTGCAAATGATTCAGTGTACTCTGAGAAATCATATAAACAAGTTACCTGTGTATAAAACACCTTCTCTGCAGTGCCGAGTTTGACACCTATAACTTCTTAGTTATAGTTCTCCCAATGTCGAACCCGTTTGATCAAGATCTTTTAGCCATAGATGGCTTATCTTCCAACTTAAATTTTAAGCCCTCACTTGTGTAAAACTTTACACCACACACTGAGCAATGTACATTTTTCTGAACATGAAATCTGCGCCAGTTTTGTCGACTCTCAGGACATCATTACATATGAATGTTCCTATGCAAAATTCACCTAACCTGATGACAATTAGACTCTCAAATTCTAGCCATAGATGGATTAGCTATGGACTTAGATACGTGCAGAAGGATTTCACAAAAGATTAAACACAAAAGGAGAATGGGAGAGAAGATCGACGCGCCATATCTGAAACTTTCACTTTTCTCTATATTTCATACATCTGATGGATGGTTTGTACAATGTACATACTAACTCATCTCATACACTCTTCTCTATGTCTCAAGGCTACATGTCCAGATATTTCCAACATATTCATAGTCAAATATATACAAGCTTATGACTAATCATAAGTATAAGTCACCTATATTTGAACTAATGTACATATGTGTTCATATCTCTGAATTTCTAAGTATGTCCTTCCTTCAAACTTCTGAATTTGTTCTCTTCTTGACTTCTTGACTTTATTTCTTCATAAACCATCAATTGATGATTGTCATGCACCAACAGAACACACAATTTTCAGGGTTCAAACACACTCGATATTCTCTACACTTGTTGAAGATCTATCTCAGCTCATGAATGTGGCATTTTCTTTGTTGGGAATGAGCACATAAATCATCCACATATACTTCTAAGCTCTTTTGCAAGAACTCTTTGAAGACATGACACATGAGCCTTTGGAATGTTGCACGTGCATTGGTGAGCCCAAATGGCATCAAACGAAATGCAAAGACTCCCCACTCTATGGCAAAGGCCATTTTATGTTGATCTTCTGTGGCAATGGCTACTTGGTTGTAACCCGAAAATCCATCAAGGAAGCTATAAACTTCCTTGCCTGCAACACGCTCCAATAAATGATCAGTGATTGGAAGTGGATAACTATCTCTTACTGTGGCAACATTAACTTTTTTAAGGTTAATACATACATGCAACTTTCCATTCTTCTTGGGTACCACTACAATGGGAGACACCCATTCTATATGCTCAATCTCATAGATAAATCTAGCTTCAATCAATCTATCAATTTCTTCTTTTATTTTGGCTGCATAAGTGTCATTATATGTGTAGGGCTTTTGTTTGGTGGGCTTGGCATCAGCGGTCATGGGGATCGTATGAGAGCAAATTTTTGGATCTACTCCCTTCAAGTCTCTATAGTGCCATGCAAACACGTCCCTATATTCCCTTAACAAAGCTACCAAGTCTGCTTCCTGTTCTTTACTTAGGTTATCTCCTATGTATGAACATCTCTCTTCATTTTCTTCAATGGTGACTACGACTTTTTTGATATTTTCTTTGTTATCATACGCTTCTCCTGTGGTGGCCTCTCTCTTAGGCATTCGTACCAAAATTTTTCAGTCCTCAAGTTTGTATTTCTTGAAATGCTCTGGTACTTCGAACAATGATTCCTTCTCTTCTTGTTTCACTCCTTGTCTTTTCTTTCTCTTTTGACCTCCTTCACTTCCATCCTTTGAATTGACAGGTTTAATGCTTGTGAGAGGTTCTTCTTCCTTTTGGGTAAATACTCCTATGTCTTCTAGATAGTGCTCCTCTGAAATAAAGCAACTATCCATCACAATGGACTCTAGGTCGTCATTGTTCTCTTCTTTTTCTATGAAGTCACTATGGTCACATTCTTCTAGCAAGGGCTGACACATGAACACTGAGATATCATAACCCTCCTCATCACAATGAGGTGTCCATTGTCCTTCATTCACTGCAATGTCCATGGTGGCTAAGATTTGTGCCCAACCATATGGCTCAAATTCCTCATCTGGAAAGATCATCGGTGTATAGGCTGGGTCTCTAATTGGTCTATAGAAGTTCCTTTTTCTCTCGCTTTTAGGCATTTCTCCTCTTCCTTTGCGACCTTGCACATCCACAAATGAGTATCTTCATGCATCTAGGATGTCTCAGATGAACTTTTAGAATGCATAGAGATCGAATCTTCTTGCTCCTTGTGGATAGAATTCCACTGTAGGGGTGGTATATCTCTGAAGGTGTAATCCTTCAAATTTACCTTGGTTGTGACCCCTAAGTGTTGCAAGTATAAGGAGTTGGTTCCCCAATCCTATACAACTTGCAATTGTTGTAGGAAGGGCATTCCTAGGATCATTTCGTAGGTAGTAGTTTTATTAAAGTCACATATAACAAAGATGTGCTAAAACTCTACACCACACGTGGTTAGAGTTATCCCTTCTAGCAATCCTAGAGGTCTTTCAACATGGCCGTCAGCCATCTGAAGCTTCATTCTAGTTGGTCTTAATGCAGGTTTACCCCATTTCTTCCACAATGAAGTGGTCGCAATAACAACACCAACACAAGAATCTATGATCGCTTTGGTTGTGTAACCTTGGTAGGTGATCGCAAGATAAGTATTACCTTCCTCACCTTCGCTCATGTCCCCAATTTTGTCTAGAGGTATCTCTGGAACTTTCTACTTAGAGTCTACTTTTGGCATATTGGAATCACGTTCTGGGACCTGAGTCGCCTCCTGTTTCCATAACTCAGGTTTTACTTTGAGCAGCTCTTCTACAGTGAGATGACACTGAACCTTAGTGTTCTTCACGACATCAGTGTTCCTTGGAACCACTGAGTCTTCATTTCTTACCAATATTGTGGGAGCTCTGACCTGAAGAGATTCAGATTCCCATGGACCTGTGAACTGTGGCAACTCTTGTATAAAATTGGATTCAAATCTTGAACTTTCTTTTTCTTGTTGCTCTACTTGGTCTCCATAAATAGATGGAATTTCTTGTGGGAATTGATCATGACGGTCATCAATTTCAAGAATAGGAGGGGAAACATCCTTCTCCTTGGCCCATTTCTCTTCTTGTATTTCCTGCAAGAACTTTTGAGTGTGTTGTTGAAGTGAAAGAGGTTCTCCGTCATCTATGGAGTCAGGAACATAGACTTTCTTTGGTGATGAGCTTTCTCTTTCAATAGTTGGTTGAGCCTGTGGAGGTAAAAAAACTTGAGGTCTATTTACCAACTGCTCTAATATGTCTATTAAGCCTTGGAAGTGCAAACCCGGTGTAATAGCATTCGTCTGATTGAACGATTGATTGGCCTCAAACATAGCTTGAGCTAGTTCCACCATTTTTATGCACATTTTTGTCCGTTCAGTCTCTAAATCTGCTCTAGGGTAGCTCTTGTCTAGGTTCGCCAGTGTTGGTTCTTCTTGAAGTCGAGCCTGGTAGGCCTTGAACATCATGTCCAAGCCTTCTAGGGTTGGATCTGCAAGAACAGATCCTGGTTGGGGTTTATTTACAATGGTTGGTGGGTGGGGATGAGGTGGTGTGGATGGAGTTTCGAGATGCGAGGAGCTTTGAGAGGCAATATCTTCTATTTTTGTTTTTGCATCTTTCAGGCTTTCTTCTAGTTCAGATAACTTTTTGGTCCACTTACGATTGGCCTTCTCTCTAGTATCCTTCCATGTTCTTGTTTTTCTCTTACTAGGCTTTCCAGACTCACTTGGCTCTGATTGTTTAGCTAGTTTAGCTTTTTGTAATGCTTGTGCCCTAGTAACTGCATGTATGGGAGCCACATTATCGCTACTAGAACTTGAGTCCCCTACTAGGCCTAGCACATTAACTGGTGTAACCTTTGGTGCACTAAAGGGATGTCCGGGAAAATCTCTCAGGAGTTGTTCTTTGCCACACTCAAGACAAACGACTTGTATTGTGATGTTCTACCCTTGATTCAAAGCTAGTGGGTGGAGTGGTTGTTGTCCTGGTATAGGTTAAGGTTGGCTATATCCTCCATGTTCATACGGTCTAGTTGCTCCTCGTGGTCCTAGACATGGGTTATACCTAGGAACTTGTTTGCCTTGTTCTCTAGGAGGGTACCCTTATGGTCTACATTGGGGTGGTACAAATGGTCGTGGTTGTCTATCTATTCATTGGATAGTTTTCAGTGTTGTAGTTGATGTACTTTTTCTCACTATAAGAGTACATGTTAGGCTCTTGAGTTGATGGTCTATGATAAGGGTAAGGTTATGATAACCCAAGTCCTTCTCTGGAGCAAACATGAGATGGATGATCTCCACCGCAAAGTGTACAACTTCCTAATGTTCGCACTCTCAAGGAGGAGTTCTGGTAGTTCCTTTGTCCTTGTACCCCTAATTTCTTGGCCACTAACTCTGCCACTTCGTCCACATAACTCGAATTAGAAGTCTCAGTGATCCTTGTACCCTTTTGGTAGGATCTTGTGTGATTTTGAGATCCTCAGCTAAGTTGTCTTCCAAATCTATGCATTCTTGAAGACACTCACTGAGGGTCTGCAATCGTTTCACGTACACTAAGATTCTCAATGTTCCATTTGTTAGATCTTCTAAAAATAAGGATATCATTTTCTGCTGAGAAGGTCTCTCTGTCACAGGGCATCGGTCTACATATTGATTAGATCTTCGTGCTGCATTTTTTACTCTCTCGTTAGGAGCTTGTTTGAAACTATGTAGTAAGGATGACGAATTGTGCTTGATCCCTTTCTTAGTGAATTCCCAAATAAATTCTTGGAAGAATGGTTCGATATTGCCAAAGGAATTTGGATCCAAGGATTGAAACCAAGTTAAGTCTATTCCCATGAGGGTTAGCCCAAAGGATTCATATTGCATGAAAAAGTCATCCACTTGCTCCGCTCGCAACACGTGCTGGAATTCTACAATGTGGTCATAGGGCTCTCCTGTGCCATCGTAACGATTTCACATACATTTGGCCAGTTGGATTGGTCTTAGTCTTCTGTGGGGCTTTGGGGATCGAATTATGATGGGGACACCTTGGGGAAGTTCTGTCCTAAAGGTTGGTCTATTCATATTTCCCATTCTTTGGCTAGTGTGTCCATGGGGGTTAATTCCTGGCATGGTGAATTGCTCATGTGGTCTATCGCGTATACTACCTTGGCTCATTTGTCCTAACATCACATTTTCTATTCTTTGCTGGGTCTGGAATGGGTTTTGTGAGGTAGTTACATGATCTCGAGCTAACTCTCCTCTTTCATTAATCTGATCAAGGTTTTCAGTTACTACATAGATCTGGCCCATCTTGTCCATGTAGACTCCATCTTCGTACTTGACAGTTGGTCTTGGAACTATTTCTAATTCAGTAGTGTTTCTCATTCTTGCTACTGACCTATATAGACCATTGAGGTAGATGGGTATTCCTTGCAGGTTAGTGGATACGTATTGAAGAGACATCCTATATTCCCCTTCCACTGTAGACATAAGACCTTCCCTAGGTATGGATCTATGCATGCCTTCAGAAGCCAAGAGTCTCTCCCAGTTAAATGATATTTTTGACTCACTTGTCTATGAACTCAACACGTAGTGTTAACCATTGAGTTGTGAGCCCCTGACTTAGTTGTGTGGTTGACCTTAGTTTCAAGTGATTTGGTACTTTATCTCTCTCTTCCTAAGTATCATATTGAGCTTAGGTTCATAAGCCTTGTCTACAAGTCCAAAGTTGTCCTTTGAATTGCTCAAAATCTTGTGGAACCCCTTGCTTCCTAGTCCAACATGAGGGTTAACTTCAAAATACCCTATCTAATAATTTGCATCTTAATTTTACCATAAGTAGTGGAAATTTTGGTAGCACTCCCCACAAGCTTTCCAACGAACCAAAGATCACTCCGAACGGATTTCGTATGAGAAAGTTATGCCAGTTCAGGGTTCTGGGGGTTAAAACAGGAAAACAGGATCCCTCAGGGAGTGCCTCAGGACAGGCGATACGATACCAGATTTTCACAACACGATACCACTATGGATGATACCACCTTTAGATGATACGATACCCCTAGGAAAACCAAGATCGCGATACCAAATTCCACGATACGATACTGCTATCCACACGATACGATACTGGACATGGTCATGATACGATACCAAAATTTACACGATACGATACCTCTGCATTCGATGATAGGATACCAAGTTAGTGGATGATACGGTACTTGATCACTACACGATACGATATCAGATTGCTCACGATACGATACCAAAATAATCGACGATATGATACTTGGCCTATCGACGATACGATATCAACAATCACATGATACGATACCAGATAGACGATACGATACCAACAATTCACAATACGATACTGGAAATCTCACGATACGATACAGGAAATATGGACAATACGATACCACATTTTTGCACTATACGATACGAACATCTTAGGCGATACGATACCACCGTCATGCGCGATACGATACCACTCGGTCAACGATATGATACCACTGGGGCGACCATGATCGCGATACCAACACTTGACCATACGATACCAAAATGGTATCGCGATACCTCAAGTGGGCGTGCATGATACGATACCTCGACAAGTATCGTAATACTCTGGAATTCTGGTATCGCAATACCAAAACTCAACCGGACATGATACTTGGAGATTTTGGAGTCCAAATTCAAAAATTTTTGCACAAATGTGTACCTTAGGTTCTCCTTTTCACTCCTATCAGCCTGTAGATGCGAAACCACCCTTCAAAGTCGCGATACGACACTCATGATACCAAACACAGCTCTTGTCACTACGCAATACTATCGCTCAATTTTTTGAAGTTTTAACTGCAGGATTCTTTGTATTTCTTCCACGCTCCAGATCAGAACACTCTCTAAACTCCTTGCACACCAAGAATGAAGAAGAAGAGGCGAAAATCGGGAATGTATAGGCAAAAAATCAGAAAAAACAGAGAAAGTGAAGATGGAAGAGATGATAGTGATTGTTGGTGCATTTTGCCCAAGCCTACATGCTTGATATGCTTGATATTATCCTCATTTGTAAGTCACATGAGTAGTCATGTGAACACCTCTTGTAAAAGAGTTCATTTTTATCTCTTGTAATTGAAAAAAGAAAAAGGAAAAGGATGGCTTACCTCATGCATGATGTAAAAGCAATTTCGTGGCTCTAAATACCAAAACCCATGACTTTTTGAGCTGAGGGAATATCTCCTAACTTTGGGGATCACTTTTAGGTGGAGCCATTCGAATTCGAATTCAAAACTCCCTCCAAGAATAGCTATAAAAGGAGCAAGAAGGAAGAGGCGATTAGCAAGCCTTGTACATGACAACTTCATGTCATTTTGTAGAGATTGAAGAGCTTACTCCATAGCTCTATCATTCTACTCCCATTGTGCAAAGATTCATTGCCAATGTGGTTGTAATCATATATGAATTTATACATTTATCATCATTCACTTCTCTATTTTGTTCTCTGCTATACTCACTCAGAGCAGTACCTTCAGAAGGTCATATCTCTAGTTGTACTGATCTTTTTTCAGTGATTTAACATGCATTGGATAGCTCTTATTGTCTAGTTTTTGGATATCAATTTTCAAGGTCATTGAATTTATAGTTTTGGAGATATCTGCATTTTACTACTCACTGGTCTATCTGTGCAGAGCCCCAAGAATGGTGGGCATGTTCTAGAAATTGATAAATCTTGTTCTCAGTGCTCAGTTCATCATTTGAAGTGTTTTAACTTGGATTGGGAAGCTTGCTAAGTCTATTTGCTATGCCCAAAAGGAATGTTTCTAATTCCTACCAGGTTGAGAGCACTGTTTATTTTTTCCAGCAGGTGTATGTCCAAAAATAGCAAGTTTTGGGAGCTAGTCATTTCGCAACAAGTCTGTCTTGACTTAAACTTTTGGGATACATGTTCCAAAGTACTTGGCTGATATTTTGGTGGATTTAGGAAGCTTAAAGGGTCTACTAATCAACTCTGAAGTCTCAGTTGGCTGGTGTGAAGCTGGTTGTAGCAGCACCTACTCATCTTTGGATTGCATCCACCATCTCTCTTCACAGTGGTATCAGAGCATAGTCAAGCAACATGGGAGATGGATTTCCATCAACAATTGATAAATTGGATCGAAACAACTACCCGGCATGGTCTCTAAGGATGGAGGCTTACCTTCAAGGGAGGAATCTATATGGATTCATATCCGGAGATGAAGCAATGCCAACCATGAGGAACAAAGGGCAACCATCACATGAAGAAGTGGAAGGACTTTCGAACTGGTGTTCGAAGGATGCACTTGCAAGGTCCTATATTCTAAACTCAATCTCTGATTTTCTTTTACCTCATGTCAAGGGATGCAAGACATCAAGAGAGACCTGGGATGCACTTGCTTCTTTCTTCTCTTCCAACACTCGAGCAAGGAAGAACCAATTGTGGATGGAGTTCACAACAATGAAGAAAAGCCTGAAGCAAAATGTGACTGATTATGTCACAAAGATGAAGGAGATTTCCGACCAACTTGGAAGCATTGGAGAGGTAATTGAAGAGGAGAAAATCATAAGACAAATCATGAATGGAATCAAAGCAGACGACAAGTGGGAGTCATTCAGAACAGCCATGGATTTATACATGGATATGCATGTACCCGACCTCAACACACTCATGGGCCAACTCTTCACTCATGAAGCAAAGATTAGAAAAGGTGGTGAGTCCTTAAGAGGTAATCAAACTTCTACCTTATATTCTGATAAAGCTAAGGTCAAGGACAAGTCAAAGAATAGGAAGAATGAAGATGAAGGAAGCTCTTTCCAAGCAAACTTTGCAGGTAGAGGAAGAGCTAGAGGAAGAGGCAGAGGTGGAAAGAAAGGCAGGGAGAGATTCCAATCATCTCAACCTTGCAACATATGTGGCTTATCTAACCATACTACTGAAGAATGTTTCAGGAACCCGAGGAACTCAAGAGGAAGAGGATTCAATAGAGGTGGCTATGGATCAAATAGAGGTAGATACAATGGAGGCTACAACAACAACAACTACTACAACAACAATTACAACAACAACAACAACTATCAAAGTGGCCATAGAGGAAGAAGAGATTACAATAACTATGCGGAGGACCAAAGTCAAGAAGATTCATTATTGATTATGAATCTATCAACGAAGAAGGGTAAGGATGATGATCTATTATGATTCGGGATGCTCGAACCATGTAGCAGGAAATGTGGCTTTACTTTCTGATTTGGAAGATCCTCATAACAAGCATGAAGTGCAGACAGGAGATGACACAAAGCACTCAGTGGAGAAGATAGGTAATGTGAAGACATCAGATGGGAATATGAACCTCTTAAGCAAAGTCTTGTATGTCCCTACAATTACCAAAAATTTAATAAGTGTTGGACAGATTGTTGAAAAAGGATTGAAGGTTAGATTCAATCGATTTGGAGCATATGTTGAAGACCCAAGGCAAGGCTTTCGAAGGATTTCCAAAGGAGAAAAGACAGGAAGGCTTTTCACTTTTGAAGTGGAAGATACAAATAACATAGCTTTGTTTAGCTATGGATCTCAAACTCTAACAGAGTTGGAGATATGGCACAAAAGGCTTGCTCACATTGGTGAGAGGACACTCAAACAGATTTGCAAGGACCAAAGTGTACTTGGTTTGCCTAATATCACAAGGCAACACATGATTTATAAGTGTGAAGCTTGTCAACTCGGCAAGGCTCATAGACAACCTTTCAATAAGAAAGGATATATGTATCAAAATCCTTTGGATCTAGTGCATACAGATGTGTGGGGTCCAAGTAAGGAGCCATCTATATCAGGCTCAAGATATTATGTGTCTTTCATGGATGATTATAGCAGGTGGACCATTCTGTTTTTCATGAAGCACAAGGATGAAGTGTTTAATTGCTTTAAGAAGTATATTGCTCTTGTTGAAAACCAAACAGGTAGGACTTTGAAACGACTCAGATCAGATGGTGGAGGAGAATACTTCTCTTCTGAATTTGATGCCTTCTTGCATGAGAGAGGCATTAAAAGGGAAGTCACTACAAGGTATACACCCGAACTCAATGGTGTAGCAGAGAGGAGGAACAGAGCTATTGTCGAAGCTGCAAGGTCCATGCTCAACGAAAAGGGATTGCCAAACTACCTATGGGTAGAGGCTGTGTCTACAGCCACATATCTCATAAATAGACTTCCATCTAAGTCACTAGATGGAACCACTCCATATGAAGTGTGGAATGGAAGAAGACCTAGTCTAGAGCATTGTAAAATCTTTGGATGCTTAGCCTATGCTCACATTCCTTCTCAAGTAAGAGGGAAATTGGATCCCAAGGCAGAGAAGTGTGTATTCATTGGTTATGATCAAAACCAAAAAGGATATAGATTGTACAATCCAACCAATAAAGGATTTTTTGTGAGTAGAGATGTAATTTTTGATGAAAACAAATCATGGTTTGATGATGACAGGAAAGTGAAGCTACCATATGACTTGGATGAAGATTTTCCATCACTTCAACCAAAGGAACCAAAGCAGCTTGAAGAAAGTGATTCGGAGATTGACCTAGAAGACTTGGAAAGACTAAAGCTATGGAAGAACAAAGGTAAAGCAAAGATGCAGGATGCTACATATGGACCCGAGAGCTCACATCAACCACTTAGAAGGTCTTCAAGGGAGAAGAAGAAACCAGAGAGGTTTGGTTATGATACTTCTTTGGTCACGAAGCACTCAATCTACATTGCAAAGGATTCAACCAATGAAGAACCTACCACATTTGAAGAAGCACAAAGCAAGAAAGCTTGGAGAGATGCAATGGATGAAGAAATGGAAGCCTTGAAGGAGAATGACACTTGGGAGCTTGTACCTAACAAGCCATCTATGAAGATAATCGGATCTCGATGGATATACAAAATCAAGAGGAGTCCAGATGGAAGTATAAATATACACAAAGCAAGGTTAGTTGCTAAAGGGTTTTCTCAAACCCATGGTATTGATTATGAGGAGACTTTCTCTCCTGTTGCAAAAATGCCTACAATTAGGGTTCTCATTAGTCTTGCTGCATCTAGAAATTGGAATCTTTATCAACTTGATGTAAAGAATGCTTTCTTGAATGGATGGATTTCTGAGGAAGTGTATATGGCACAACCTCCTGGATATGAGGATGCACATTGTAATAAAGTAAGTCTATGATCTAGGGATCCGATGGCTTCAGACAGATCTGAAATCGGATACCGTTTGGTCACTCGTCTATAGGACCAAAGATCTCAAGAGTAGACTCAAGCATAAGTCATGTGCTCTCATATTCAAGTAATCTACTTAGCCTAGAGGTTAAGTCTCATGGTTGTGAAGGAAGAGGTCTTGGGTTCAACTCCCATGGGGAGCATGGGAAGAGAGTTTTGCCCAAAGAGCTCTAGAGCCTTCTAACTCAAGTTAACGTGAGTTAACTTGAGTCCAGTGGACTTAACTCAAGAGGTGAGTACAACAACCACTAGTGGACTCTAGTGGAAGGTACTAAAGTAGTGGTCGAGATCACTCCAGCCACTAATAGACTCTAGTGGTGGATATGAAAGGAGTGGAGGAGATTGCACATGCACTTGTGGACTCTAGTTACATTGTGGTCCTCATTAGTTCAAGCAGCTATATATACAGGCATAAGGTTGGGAGGAGAGTGATCTCTCTAGCATGTGGTGGTCGTAATCCTTGTTCTCTTGCATTGGTATCAGAGCCAGGTTTCGATCCTGGGACCTGTGGGTTATGGGCCCACCACCAGCTTATTTCTCTTAAAGATAAAGACAATGCTTCAATGCCTTGTTGAAACAGATCTTTGAGAAGTTAAAGTCCTGAGTCATCTAGCCTTTGACTCATAGCAAATTTACGTATCTACGAAGTATGAATTGGGTGTACAAAATTTTAGTTTTTTCTTTCCGCTTTCCGAATCTTTTGGAATTGACTCAGATATGGTATCTAATTTCTTTTGCAAAAGACCAGGGTTAGCCGGTTAGAATAAAATAACTAACTTGAACATCCTAGATAGATGTTATGTACAAGAACCTTTTCAATCTTCAAAAGATGATAAGTCTTAGTGGACTTATTCATTTGAGTTTGCTTCAAGTTATAGCATAAATAATTTCTTGGAGTCCAGTATACTCTAGAATAGGAAAGTTAGGAATTGCTCATCAGATTGACAATTCCCAAGAACTTTCAGTTAAAGTCTTTGAGAAAAGTGTCCTAAGTTGGACAATTTTCATTTTTAATTTGAATTGGTGAAAGTTAGTATGATTGATTCCACCGAAATGGTAAACTTTCTCTTACAGTTTACATAGGACTTTTTCAACTCATTGGAACAAAGTAGTCCTCTAGTCGGGTGAAAAAATCAAGTAACTGTTGGATCAAAGTAAACCATTGTACAAACATCTAAGTTAGATGTTTGAGACAACCAAACTTCAAGTTCTCCAAAACAAATTCAAGTGACTCAAGAATTCTCAAAGTCTTTTGAGGGATATGAATCCCACCTTCATTACTAAGTCCATGCACTAGCTATGCCCAGAAATGGACTAGTAATTTGAATCCACCCAATTCACATGTTTGTGCCTAGATCGCACATCTAGAAACTATGAATTGGCTAGGGATGTGTTTAGATCCACCCTTATTATTCTTCACTAGTTTGTACTTTGTCCTATTCATCAAAGTGCGAACCCGAATAGTGTTTTGAATCTTTTGGGCAGGGATGCCACCACAGAGATGAGACATGTTCTTCCTGTACTAGAACATGACCATGTTGTTCCAGTTTTAGAACATGAGGCTCGGGGGTTGCCTACAGTATGTATATAGCTCTATTTTTGAGGACGAAAATATTTTCCAAGGGGGGAAGAATGTAATAAAGTAAGTCTATGATCTAGGGATCCGATGGCTTCAGACAGATCTGAAATCGGATACCGTTTGGTCACTCGTCTATAGGACCAAAGATCTCAAGAGTAGACTCAAGCATAAGTTATGTGCTCTCATATTCAAGTAATCTACTTAGCCTAGAGGTTAAGTCTCATGGTTGTGAAGGAAGAGGTCTTGGGTTCAACTCCCATGGGGAGCATGGGAAGAGAGTTTTGCCCAAAGAGCTCTAGAGCCTTCTAACTCAAGTTAACGTGAGTTAACTTGAGTCCAGTGGACTTAACTCAAGAGGTGAGTACAACAACCACTAGTGGACTCTAGTGGAAGGTACTAAAGTAGTGGTCGAGATCACTCCAGCCACTAATAGACTCTAGTGGTGGATATGAAAGGAGTGGAGGAGATTGCACATGCACTTGTGGACTCTAGTTACATTGTGGTCCTCATTAGTTCAAGCAGCTATATATACAGGCATAAGGTTGGGAGGAGAGTGATCTCTCTAGCATGTGGTGGTCGTAATCCTTGTTCTCTTGCACACATCATCCTAACTATGTATGTAAACTAAAGAAAGCTTTGTATGGATTGAAGCAAGCTCCAAGAGCTTGGAATTTCAGATTGGTGACTTATTTGCAGGACCAAGGATTCAAAGCTAGCAAGGCGGATACCTCTTTGTTCATAAAGAGGAATGGATCTGAAGTGATCTATTTAAGTGTGTATGTTGATGATATTATTATCACAGGCAATGATCTTGAAGGAATCAAACAGGTAAAGAGTCAAATGAAGGAGGAGTTCAAAATAAGTGACCTTGGACCACTCACTTATTTTCTTGGATTGGAGTTGATCTACACAGATTCAGGTATATACATCACACAAAGGAAGTATGTCCATGACATGCTCGTCAAGTTCAAAATGGAAAATACCAAGTGTGCAGGTACAACTATGGAGCAAAATCATAAGCTTAGTGCTTATGAAGGAGAGCCAATTGAAGACATCACAAGCTATCAAAGCTTGGTTGGAAGTTTGAACTATGCAACACTCACAAGGGTGGATATATGCTATAGTGTTAGCATATTGAGTCAGTTTATGCATAAGCCGAGAAGACCACATATGGAAGCGGCCAAGCGAGTCCTCAAGTACCTAAAGGGGACCATGAATGAAGGTTTGTTTTATTCATTTACTTCAGATATTGAGCTAAAGGTCTACTCAGATGCAGATTGGGCCAGATCTAGAGATGATAGAAGAAGCACATCCGTGTATATATCATTTGCAGGTTCAAAAATCAATTCTTGGTCATCGAAGAAGCAACCAACCGTGGCATTATCTTCTACCGAAGCTGAATATAGAGGTTTGGCTAATGCAACTCAAGAAATCATGTGGTTAAAGTCTTTATATGCAGATCTTGGACTTCATTCTTCAACACCTCATATTTTTGGTGACAACACAAGCTCACTACATCTAGCAGCTAATCCAGTATACCATGCTAGAACCAAGCATATTGAAGTCCACTACCATTATGTAAGGGAGAAGCTATTAAGCAAGGATATTCAACTATCCTATGTCTCTACAGATATGCAATGTGTCGACATGTTGACTCAAGCTCTTGATGGTACAAAGTTAAGTAGATTCAAGTTGATGATTGGCTTGCAGGAAATCAAGGACAATTGAAGACTTATTTGGAGGCCAAGCATGTTAGGCTTGAGGGGGAGCTGTTGGTGCATTTTGCCCAAGCCTACATGCTTGATATTATCCTCATTTGTAATTCACATGAGTAGTCATGTGAACACCGCTTGTAAAAGAGTTCATTTTTATCTCTTGTAATTGAAAAAAGAAAAAGGAAAAGGATGGCTTACCTCATGCATGATGTAAAAGCAATTTCGTGGCTCTAAATACCAAAACCCATGACTTTTTGAGCTGAGGGAATATCTCCTAACTTTGGGGATCAGTTTTAGGTGGAGCCACTCGAATTTGAATTCAAAACTCCCTCCAAGAATAGCTATAAAAGGAGCAAGAAGGAAGAGGCGATTAGCAAGCCTTGTACGTGACAACTTCATGTCATTTTGTAGAGATTGAAGAGCTTACTCCATAGCTCTATCATTCTACTCCCATTGTGCAAAGATTCATTGCCAATGTGGTTGTAATCGTATATGAATTTATACATTTATCATCATTCACTTCTCTGTTTTGTTCTCTGCTATACTCACTCAGAGCAGTACCTTCAGAAGGTCATATCTCGAGTTATACTGATCTTCTTTCAGTGATTTGATGTGCGTTGGATAGCTCTTACTGTCTAGTTTCTGCATATCAATTTTCAAGGTCATTGAATTTGTAGTTTTGGAGATATCTGCATTTTACTGCTCACTGGTCTATCTCTGCAGAGCCCCGAGAATGGTGGGCATGTTCCAGAAATTGATAAATCTTGTTCTCAGTGCTCAGTCCATCATTTGAAGTGTTTTAACTTGGATTGGGAAGCTTGCTAAGTCTCTTTGCTATGCCCAAAAGGAATTTTTCTAATTCCTACCAGGTTGAGAGCACTGTTTATTTTTTCTAGCAGGTGTATGTCCAAAAATAGCAAGTTTTGGGAGCTAGTCATTTCGCAAATAGTCTGTCTTGACTTAAACTTTTGGGATACATGTTCCAAAGTACTTGACTGATATTTTGGTGGATTTAGGAATCTTAAAGGGTCTACTAATCAACTCTGAAGTCTCAGTTGGCTGGTGTGAAGCTGGTTGTAGCAGCACCTACTCATCTTTGGATTGCATCCAC
Organism: Ceratopteris richardii; assembly: GCA_020310875.1. Classification (NCBI taxonomy): domain Eukaryota; kingdom Viridiplantae; phylum Streptophyta; class Polypodiopsida; order Polypodiales; family Pteridaceae; genus Ceratopteris; species Ceratopteris richardii. The sequence continues at coordinate 108,540,515 of CM035441.1, read as the reverse complement.
CATCTCTCTTCATAGTGATGATGATGAAGAAGAAGAAGGATAACTCAGAAACTGAACTAAAAATGGTGACTTTTTTACCTTCCAACGTCGCTACTCTACGTCTTACCATCACACGCTCGTCTTCCAAGCTCTCTCCCCGGCAACGGCGCCAAATTTGGTGTCACTCTAGCACAATGGCAAGTACAAACATGAGGAGATACACCTCATAAATGTCAATCTGCGGAGATGTGAGGACCAGTATGAAGACCAAGAGCAAGTGAAGTGCACAAGTGCATGAGTGAAAACATACAAGCATGCACACACATACACACATGCACACAAGGTAAGAACAAAGAGTGGTACAATGGAAGGACTTCGATTACACAAGAGCTCTCTTACAAAGCTGAAACCTACAACAAGCTCACCCCAAAAATGAGCTCTCCAGCCCTTTTTATAGTTTTTTGAGTAGTTTTGGCCCTGTCCAAACCTAGTGTCTGCCTAGTCAAAAAATAGGTTCCAAGGCTTATTTGAGGGCTCAAACAGAGTCTAAAAATTATGAAAGCGGGTAGGATGATACTTCTAATACTCCTCAAGCTCAAGGACTCCTTGGCTTGAACAAAATGGAGTTACAACAATGGAAAATGGTATTTACAATGGTTTTTATTGATAAAAATCACTATTTTTATAGGGATTTCTTCTGAAAATTTGGCATGTGCTTCTTAGAGCTCCCTACATGCTCCTTCTTCTTGTGTGTCCTCTTCATTGATGTGCTTCCATGCTTGTGTGTGACCTTGATTGTCAACATTATGCTTGTTCTCTGTTTTGAACAATTCTTTGAGCACAACAACAATTTGCTTAATTCCTTTTGGGGAACTCTAATTAACTTAGTAAGCTATCAATCATGAGTGATTTCACAAGAAATGATGGACTACATGCAGAGAAAGATGTTTAGCAAATCATAGTTCCATCCCTTCATTCACGGGCTGCAACCATCATCAGTCGAGTGAGCAAAGATACATTAATATCTCACTATCCGGAGAAGCAACGCTAATGAAATTTTTTACGTATATAATAGACAGTATGATAAATCTAACGTGCTTTAAATCATGGCAAATGTTCAACTACACACTAAGAACAAGATCTGAGAAGATCATTGTTCTAATGGAGTTATAATAAAGAAGTGAAATGAGAATGTAATGATTATATATGTATTAAAACATGTACAAATACAATGTCATTGGCAACCACGTCACAATGAATGTCCTTCAAACTGATCTCCACGGTCGAGATTGCACAGGGGTCTTTTTAATCCTCTTCTTAGTTATGTTTGGAGCCAAAGTTTGAATTCAAATTCAAGCTTCTACCTAAAAGGTGAATCCTAAAGTTTATGATAGATTCCCTCATCACTCAAGAACCAAATGATTTGTGATTTTAAAGCTTCCTAACTTCACGTGGATGTGGATCACTTTTACAAGGATAAGTGTGAAGGATTTTTACAAGAGGTTGATCATATGAAACGTTGCACAAGTTATGCAAATAAATAAAGCATAAGCTAATTAACCAAGTATGTGGGCTTGGGTTTAATTGCACCAACATGCATCTCATTGAAGTCTGTTAGTGAAGACGTTCTATAGCATTGTTTGACATTTGATAAAGTAAGTTACATAGAAGTCTTTGTTTGTATTTGATAAGGAAGTAGCAAGATTGCAATGAAGTGATTGTGTGATATTTGTTGATATATTTAGGTAGTGATGTGTGTGAACACTCTAGGACCGCCGGGGCACTTTTTTCCCTCTTTAGGAGGTTTTTTTCCCCCGGCTTGTATATACGCCTATTGCCCTAATGGGCTACTTATCTTTGTACATTCTCTAGTAATACATTCAGTCTTGTGTGTTGTGCTCCAAGCTTCTTCTTCTTCCTTGTGCTGTTCGCGTGCTTCCGCAGACGTCTAACTCCAACAATTGGTATCAGAGCAGGTCGTTGCTTCTTCTAGGGCGCCGTCGACACTCCTCTGTTTGCAGTCTCAGATTCGCACAAAATTTGGTGAGCATACTCAGGGTGTTTCCGAGATCAAAACTGCTTCGCTCTGTGGTGCCGAAATCGCGATCTGAGCTCGTTTCGGCCTCCGAACGCACTATCGCAGTGCTTGTGCAGGCTATTTCGTCCTTTTGTGCCAAAGGTATATACCAGTTTCTGTTCGCCAGTTTAAGCGTCTCGAAGTCTGCTACAGGTCTAGCAGAACTCGTCTGGGCAGTTCTGTTCAACTTTTTGAGATACAGTCAATTTTCTGCATCAAGGTATTTTAGTCACCGGCCATGGCTGAAAGTATGATGTATTCCGTATGTTGGCTGTTGAGGATAAGTTGGATGGTACCAACTACCCATTATGGGCTTATATGATGCGACATGTACTGGTTGCAAAAGGATTGTGGAACATTGTGCAGGGTGTTGAAAGACGTCCTGTTACACCTGTAACGACAGGTACTGCAAATACAGGTGTTGGAGCTGATGAAGATGGTGTCGAAGATGATATTCCAGATTCCTGTTCGTGCTGCTGTTTCTGTTGCACCTACTGCAGAGCAGATTCGTTGGGATGGCAGAGATGCCCAGGCACATGCATTGATAGCTTTGTCTGTCAAACGTGCCATTATTCCTCATATTCGCTCTTGCAGAACAGCAAAGGATGCTTGGGATACACTTACCACTTTGTACCAGGCTAGGAATGAGGCTCGTGTTGCTTACCTCCGAAAACAGTTGGAGAGTGAGCACATGAATGAAGGTGATTCGATGGACAATTTTCTTACAAAGATCAAAGACCTGAAGGAACAATTGATTTCTGCTGATGAGGTTATACCAGATAGCTCACTTGTGCAGACCGTTCTGAATGGCCTTCCTGATTCATATCAGAGTTTTGCCTCTACTCTTCGATTGATGATGAAAGGCAATCCGAATGCCTTGTCATTTGAGGAATTAGTCTCTGTTCTGTTGCAGGAAGATGAGTCCAGGCAGAACAGGTCCATTATGCGTGTTGCAGATCAAGCTTTCCTGGCTAGTCAGAAGGGCAAAGGAAAATGGAGCTCTTCTACTAGTAAGCAGAAATTTGCAAATGCTGCACAATCGAAGAACCAGGATAAAAATGAGAAGAAATCAGAAAAGCAGAAATTGTTCTGCAAGTACTGTAAAGGAAATGATCATATTATAAAGAACTGTCCAAAACTGGCTGCTAAAGAGGCAAAGAAGAAAGAGGCTGGAATGGTTGTTGCAGAGGCCTCTACACCAAAAACAAAGTCTGCAAATCTTGTGCAGGAAGAAGAATGGGCGTTTACTACTGTCTGCAGTTTTGACCCATCTTCTCATGATCAGTGCATGTCTGCAGTAGACTCAGATGTTTGGTACTTTGACAGTGGGGCGACCAAACATATTACCTCGCAGCGTAGTTTCTTCTCTTCACTCGAGCCTGCCCCTACAGGGAATACTGTCACATGCGCCAATAACTCCTCTTATCCTGTTATGGGAGTTGGTAAGATCATTCTGACTACTGCTGATGGTAGTTCTTTCACTTTGTCAGATGCTTTATTTGTGCCAGGGATCAAAAAGAACCTGTTATCAGTTTCTGCATTAGCCAAGATTGGCTTGGTTGTGAAATTCGTTGATGACAGGTGTACAGTCCATGATCTCTCAAATGGCGATGTGATTATTGCTTCTGGCATTTTATGTCGTGGGCTGTATAAGCTCATAGACTATGAAAGATCTGTGAATGATTCGGCATATGCAGTTCATGATTCTCAGGCTATGTCAGATGCAAAGCTTTGGCATGCACGCTTTGGTCATCTGAATTTTGCTAGTTTGTTACGCCTGCAGAAATCTGAAATGGTGTCCTCTTTGCCCAAACTTGAGGCACCTGGAAAACATGTTTGTGAAGGCTACATTTTGGGCAAAATGCAGCGTTCTTCCTTTCCAAAAGATGGTTCAGTTCAGGCTATGCAGAAATTGCAGCTTGTACATAGTGATGTCTGTGGTCCTGGGCAGACACCCTCTTTTGGAAATTACCTTTACTTCGTGACTTTCATTGATGATTTTTCCAGGCATGCATGGGTATATCCACTCAAAGCAAAGTCCGAAGTGTTCATGTGCTTCAAACAGTTTTTGGTTTTGGCTGAAAATCTGTCAGCATGTAAAATGGGCACCCTCCGTTCTGATCGAGGGGGGGAATATATGTCTTCAGATTTTAATGCATTTCTGGCTGAACGTGGGATGAAACACCAGTGTACAGTGCCGTATACACCTCAACAGAATGGAGTTGCTGAACGAAAGAACAGGTCACTCATGGAGATGGCGAGGTGCATGGTCAAAAGTCAGGCTTTACCACATAGTTTCTGGCTTGAGGCTATCATGTGTGCAGCATATGTACTGAACAGGTGTCCCACCAAAGCGTTGCAGTCCATCACTCCATATGAGGCTTGGCATGAACGCAAGCCATCTGTTGCTCATCTGCGTGTTTTTGGTTGTTTGGCATATGCATTAGTGCCTGAACAACATCGCAGAAAATTGGATGATAAGGCAGTAAAATGTATTTTTGTTGGGTACAGTTCTGAAAGTAAAGGCTATCATCTGTATCATCCACAGACTAAACGCATTCTGGTTAGCCGTGATGTTGTCTTTGTGGAAGATGCTATTCAGCCATTGCTTTCATGTACTAAGGAGACATCTGTTAGCTCCAAAGACATGTATGATACTTTGATGCCTCTTTTTACAGGTGGACAGGCTAGCGCTGGTCCTAATGAGGCAACTTCTCAGCCTTTGCAGGTTTCATATGATGATGCAGATCATTCCATTTCTGATGCAGATTTACATGATGCACTTGTTGATGAGAGAGCTGATATTGAACAGGCAAAAACTATGCCAAAATGGCTGGTGCAGACTTTGCGTGACAGCAAATTAGATGCACCTTTGTCATATCGTACTCGTTCAGGCTCTCATAGTACCTCCTTTGCATCAGATTGCTATGCTATGGTTGCATCTAGTCTCTGTGATGAGAATGAGCATGTTTCTTTTGATGAAGCACAAAATTCAGAAAATTGGATGGCTGCTATGCAATCTTAATATGATGCTATAATGAAGAATGGTACATGGTCTTTATGTGACTTGCCTCCTGGCAAGAAGGCCATTGGCACTAAGTGGGTATACAAGCTGAAGCGTAAACCTGATGGTACAGTTGACAGGTATAAGGCTAGGCTTGTTGCAAAGGGTTATGCGCAAGAAAGAGGCATTGATTTTGATGAGACCTTTGCACCTACATGCCGTATGACTACTGTTCGGAGCATTTGTGCACTTGCAGCCCATCATGGTTGGAATGTACATCAGTTGGACATTAAAACAACATTTCTGAATGGTGACTTGCATGAAGAAGTGTATGTTTTTTAGCCCCGTGGCTTTGTGCAGAAAGGGCATGAAAACCAGGTGTGCAGGTTAAAGAAGGCGTTATATGGTTTAAAGCAAGCACCACGTGCTTGGTATGAGAAAATACATGCCTATCTGATTGCACATGGTTTTGAGAACAGTCCAACTGAAAGCACCTTATATGTTAAGCGTGCTAATGATGTGCTTCTGATCATTGTTGTCTATGTAGACGACATGCTGCTCACTGGTCCTCTTGAGAAGCATATTGCTGATTTCAAGGCTGATTTGCATGCCTCATTTGAGATGTCTGATTTGGGGCATTTGCATCACTATTTGGGCATTCAGTTTATGCAAGTTGATGGTGGAATGGCTTTGTGTCAAACGAAATATATTGACACATTATTGCAGCGTTTTGGCCTTGAAGACTGTAAGCCTACTGCCACTCCTATGGAGACAGGTTTACGATTGAGTCTTCATGATGCTGGAGATGCATTTGATGCTGTTCTCTATCAGCAGGCCGTTGGATGCTTGATTTACTTATGCATTACTCAGCCAGATATTCAGTTTGCTGTCTCAAAGATAAGCAGGTTTATGCATTGCCCAGGAGTCACGCATTGGAAAGCGGTTAAACGCATCTTTCGCTACTTGAGTGGTACTCGGCTACTTGGGTTGTTTTATCCCAAGGGGGGATCACTACCGCCAGATTTGCATGCTTTTTCTGACTCAGATTGGGCTGGTTGCTATGACACTCGTGTGTCCACCAGTGGTTTTTGCTTCATGCTTGGTAGCTCATGTATATCTTGGTTGAGCAAGAAGCAGCCTACTGTGGCCACTTCCAGTTGTGAGGCTGAGTATAGGGCAGCTTTCACAGCGACTGTTGAGTGTGTGTGGCTCAGACGCCTTATGGCTGATTTGGGTGTTGGCCAGTCTTCTGCCACCACCATCTTCACTGACAGTCAGAGCGCATTGGCAGTTGCGAGGAACCCTGTGTTCCATGCTCGCACTAAGCACATTGAGGTGCATTATCACTATGTCAGGGAGAGGTTCTCTACTGGGGAGATCAGCTTGGCATATGTGCCCACGCAGGAGAACATTGCAGACCTTTTCACGAAGGCTCTGCCTAGGGAGAAGTTTGAAGCTTTCCGCAAAGCTTTGGGCTTACTTCCTTTTGTGGAGTGATTTCCACATAGCTCGGCACTTCCTTATACATGAGTGCCAGCTCCTTGTTCACCGCATCACTTCCAGGGGGGATTTGTTGATATATTTAGGTAGTGATGTGTGTGAACACTCTAGGACCGCCGGGGCACTTTTTTCCCTCTTTAGGAGGTTTTTTTCCCCCGGCTTGTATATACGCCTATTGCCCTAATGGGCTACTTATCTTTGTACATTCTCTAGTAATACATTCAGTCTTGTGTGTTGTGCTCCAAGCTTCTTCTTCTTCCTTGTGCTGTTCGCGTGCTTCCGCAGACGTCTAACTCCAACAATATTCCATAAGGAAGTATTGCAGTGGTGTGGAAGTGTTAATTCTCTTATTCGATGATGAAGTATGATCGATTATAATTTAATTTGTGTAATTTAAAGAGAATACATGTTTGATATGTTATGGTATTATCTGTGTGTAGTGGAAGAGGAGAATTAAGCATTTTGTAAGCATTCTATGATCGAGAGTTTTTTAACTTCTAGTGATGATAGCCTATCTGAGTGGTTTATCAATCTGGGTCTTACCTAGAGAGGCAAAATCTAGAGACTTAGGTTACACTAACTTATCCCACTCAAGAACCCTACATGACCTATCTCTTAGCTTAATTGAAAGGGTAAGGTTAACAATGGTGATCCTACCATGGAGTGGTTCTCTACAGATTACATGGCAGTATTGAGATCTGGTGAAAAATATCCTAAGTATGAGAGTGAGAAGCTTCTGAGATTTTTGGAGGTTCCATGACTCAACCCCTCTTATGCCTTATTTTAGATCGCCAAAATATTTATCTAAAAATATATATTTCTATAATTTTAGTGAACATTCACTAATTGAAAAGGTGGTGAGTATACAACATGTCACTTTTTGGTTAATGAAATAAAAGGATGTATGAGGGACACTGAGTGAGGAAGATTTGGGTTGTGTGCAAAAAAATTCACCTACTAGTGGTGCTTCGAGCACACCGTTTCTTCACATTCTATTGTTATTGTTCTGTTGACTGAATTATTTTTGCATCTCATTCAAGTCTTTTAGTGAAGAAGTTCTATAGCACTATTTTCCATTTGATAAAGTAAGTTATATAGAAGTTTGTTTTTGTATTCGATAAGGAAGTAGCAAGATTGCAATGAAGTGATTGTCTGTTATTCCATAAGGAAGTATTGCAATGGTGTGGGAGTGTTAATTCTGTTATTTGGTGATGAAGTATGATTGATTATAATTTGTTTTTTTATATGTTATGGTATTATCTGTGTGTATTGGAAGAGGAGATTTAAGCATTTTGTAAGCGTTCTATGATCGAGAGTTGTTTAACTTCTAGTGACGATAGCCTGTCTAAGTGGTTTATCAATCTAGGACTTACTTAGAAAGGAAAAATTCAGACTTAGGTTACACTAATTTATCCCACTCAAGAACCCTGCCTGACCTATCTCTCACCTTAATTGAAAGGGTAAGGTTTACAATGGTGATCCTACTATGGAGTGGTTCTCTATAGACTGCATCCCAGTACTGAGATATGGTGAAAAATATCCTAAGTATGAGAGTGAGAATAAATTAGTCCGAGTAAACAATGTCTTAGGTGCACTATGGGAAAGAACTAAAGATGTGATCATAGTAGAAGATAAAATTGCAAACAATCCCAAGAATCAAGTAACAAATTGCTACAACAAAAGAGCTTCCATGATTCTAGCGTCCAAGCAGTATCGGAGAGTCTTTTGATATGTTTTGTTAAAATTCCAATGTTTGATGAAAGCTCGACCATTCTAGAACTAGCAATTGATCAAGATATGAAACAAGAAAATCAAATCATTCACGCTGAGACACGAAAGGATACAGTCATGCACATCTCTGAAATCATGGAAGGCTCTCTCTGGAAACAAATGAGTACCAACGAAGGGTGGATGACATTGATTGAAGGACGAATTGGAGCATATGTCTCGGATTTCTAGAGTAAGAGAAAGATAATTCTAGCAAGTGAACCAAAACCCCTTAATTCATGGTATTTGATACCTATCGAAAAGGCAGTGCAACATATGGGACAACTATCTCACACAAATTTGGATTCTAAAGAAGTGGTAGATGAAGTAGAAGATTTTAGCTCTAGAGCCATGGTAGACACAACATTGATGGAGAGTGTTAATCTCCAAAAGAACAAGTTACTCTTGTTTTTAGAGAACCTCTATAACAAGAATAACTCAAAACTTTACCAATTTTAGAAGATTAATACTCAATTGTCAAATTCTTGAACAAACTCTGAAAAAGGTGATTACACAGAAAGTCTGCTGCACATAATTCACTCATTGCCTTATCAAATGTGTAAAGTTTTTTATCAAACTTTGTACAAGGTGTCAGCTATAGATTGTGCACCTTCTCCAAGTTGAATCACTCCAAAAGATTCAGTAAATCTTGAGAAATGATCTCAACAAGTCACCTATGTCTAAAAGTATTCTTCTGAGAAGTCGATTTAGACACCTATGACTTTAAACCTTTGGTTCTCTCAATCTAGAACCCGTTTCTGCAAATGCCTTTAGCCACAAATAGCTTACCTTCCAAACTTAAAGATTGAGTGCTTGCTTGCTCAAAAATTTACACTGTGGAAGGAGAATTGATCAAAACATTCGTATCAAATTTTGTGCCTCCTGTAAGTTCACTTCTTCTCATTTACATATGCAAATGTTCCTACACTCAATTCTCTCAGCTTGATCACAATTGAAAGCTGAAAATTTGTACAGAGGTCGATCACCTATAGACTTAGACTTGTACAAAAGCATTTCACAAAAGATCTAACACAGAAGGAGAAAACTCAGAAATATCGGGTGCAACATTTTCTTCATTTCTGAGAAATTTACAACTGAGTGATGAGAGAGTCTTAACTTACTTCCAAGATGTCTAATGACTCTTACAACTCCTGATTACTCTATTCTCATACTCTCTCACACTTACCCCAACATTTTTTCATAGTATATATAGGCAAAATATTTACAAGCTTATGACTACTCAAAGATATAAGTGAACTATCTCTGAAATAATGTACATATGTGTACACATCTTTGAACTTCTGAATATGTCCTTCCTTCATGCTTCACAACTTTTTCTCTACTCAAATCCTTGACTTCATTTCCATATCAAAACATCAATTGTTGATTGTCCTGCACCAATAGCTCCCCCTCAATCATCAATTGAAGTTTTCTCTATCTTCTTTATGCCTGCCATGTCCTTGAATTTTTGTAGCTTTGGTCCATCCAAGCTTTTTGTTAGCATATCAGCTATCTGATCTTTTGTTGAAGTATGTATGACTTCAATCTCTTTATCCATCACCTTCTCTCTTAGAAAGTGATATTGAATCTCAATGTGTTTAGTCCTGGCATGAAAAACAGGATTAGCAGCTAAATACAATGAACTCATGTTATCTCCATGAATGATAGGTGTACTCTGTATGGTGTCAAAAATCTTCATGAGAGTCTTAAGCCATATCACTTCCTTTGCAGCTTCAACCATACCTTTGTACTCTGCTTCTATAGATGACAAAGCAACTGTATGTTGCTTCTTTGAACACCAAGAGATTAACTTATCTCCCACATAACACAAGTACCCATATGTTGATCTCCTATCATTAGGATTACCTGCCCAATCTGCATCACTATATATTTTGTTGTTTGTATCTGATGTAAAACCATAATACAAACCCTCTTTGAGTGTACCCTTAATGTACCTCAACACTCTTTGTCCTGCAATCCAATGTTCTTTTCTAGGACAATGCATAAATTGAGACAATACTCCAACTGCATATGACAAGTCAGGTCTAGTTAATGTAGCATAGATAAGACTACGAACCAAACTCTAATATAGCTTCATATCCTTAAACTCTTCTCCACCATATCTGCTCCATTTGTGATTCACCTCCATTGGAGTAGGTGCTACCTTGCAATCATTCATCTTAAACTTGATCAACAAGTTCTTCAAATACCTTTCTTGAGTTACATACACTCCATGTTGAGTGTACGAGATCTCCATGCCCAAGAAGTATGACAAGTCTCCCAAATCCCTGATCTTGAATTCTTTCTCCATTTTTTTCTTTAGGCTTTGAATGCCTTTCTCATCTGTACCTGTAAGAATTATATCATCAACATATATGCACATGTAAATGAACCCATCATCACTTGCTTTAACAAGCAAGCTACTATCAGTTTTAGATACTTGAAATCCAAGTTCTTTCAAGAACTTCACAAGTCTATAATTCCATGACCTTGGGGCCTGCTTCAAACCATACAAAACTCTCTTGAGCTTACATACATGATCTGGATACCTTCCATCTCTAAATCCTTGGGGTTGCTCCATGAAAACATCATCTGAAATATAACCATTCAAAAAAGCATTCTTCACATCTAATTGACATAATTTCCAACCTTTACATGCAACAATAGCTATGAGTGTCCTGATGGTTGTCATCTTTGCCACAGGACTATAGGTCTCATCATAATCAATACCATATGTTTGAGCAAACCCTTTCACAACAAGTCTAGCTTTATACCTAGACACACTTCCATCTGCAAACCTCTTTGTCTTGTAGACCCATTTGCATCCAATGATCTTCTGGCTATTTGGTTTAGGAACCAACTCCCATATCTGATTCTCCATCAATGCATCATACTCTTCCTGCATAGCTTTCTACCAATTTTCCTTACCTTTTGCCTCTTCATATGTAGAAGGGTCTTCATCTGCCTTTACCATATAAGCATAATCTTTGGTAGCTAAAAAAGAAGTGTCATAGCTATACCTTGTAGGTTGCCATTTGTGCCTTGTAGACCTTCTGAGTTCTCCATTTCTTGAAGTTTCTGGTTCATCACACTCAAGATCAAATCTTGGCATTTCTTCAACTTCAACCTGCACTTCATTATTTTCCTCTTCATCTAATATCTGAACTTTTGATTTACCTTTCTTTTGATTCACAACTTCTTCATCACCTACATAAATATTGTTTGTACCTGCATACCAAGTACCTTCCTCATCAAATGTAACATCTTTTGACACTAGAAATTGTTTTGTGGATGGACTCCACAACCTATGTCTTAGTTGTGATGGCAGATATGCATATGCCAAACATCCAAATACTTTGCAATTAATGTAGGTCTCTTACCCCACCATGCCTCATATGGTGTCATACCCTGCAAAGCTTTACATGGTAACCTATTGACCAAATAAGTAGCTGTATTTACAGCCTCAGCCCACAAGTAATTTGGGCAATTTTTCTCCTTCATCATGGACCTTGCAAACTCAACAAGAGTTCTATTCCTCCTTTCTGCTACACCATTTTGTTGAGGAGAGTACCTGCAAGTAATTTCCCTTTTTATACCTGCATTCCACAAGTAATCACTGAACTCATTAGAGAAATACTCTCCCCCTCCATCTGACCTTAGCCTCTTCAACTTATGACCTGTAATTCTCTCTGCATACACATGATAATGTTTGAATGTATTGAATACTTCTGACTTATCTTTGATCACATAGATAGTGATCTATCTAGTAGCATCATCAACATAAATCACATAGTACCTTGAACCATTGATACTGAAATCCTTTGATGGTCCCCACACATCTGTGTCTACCAACTCAAGCTTCTTTGAATACATAAAACCATGCTTGGAGTAAGATTTCTTATGAGCCTTACCTAATTGACATGCCTCACATCTATATGTCATATGTTGACCTGCAACATTAGGCAATCCAAGCACTGAACCATTGTTAATCATATCTTTGATACCTCTTTCATTGAAGTGTCCAAGCCTCTTGTGCCAAAGATCTAACTCAGAGATCTTATGTCCTCCATAAGTGAACAAGGCATGACCATCATTACCTTGAATCTTCAATGTGAACAATCTTCCTTCTTTCTTCCCTGAAACAATCTGTTTATACCCATTGCTAGGGTCTTCCACAAACACACCTTCATTAGTGAATCTAACTTCATAACCTTTTTCAACAATTTGTCCTACACTTATCAGATTCTTAGGAATTGTAGGAACATACAAGACCTTACTCAAGAGAGTACTTCCATCCTTGGCCTTCACTGATCCAATTGACTTCACATTGTGCTTTGTATTGTCACCTGTTTGAACTACATGATTAGTTACCTTATTTTCCAAATCAGTCATCAATGATATGTTACCACTCAGGTGATTGCTACACCCTGAGTCAATGTAGAAGACTCTTTGGTCTTCACTTTGCCTTTCACAAGTTGCATTCATTATCAATGTTGAATCCTCCTTCTGATCTGAAGCATAATTGTAGTAGGTATTGTTGTATTGTTGACTTTGGAATCCTCTACCTACATTTCTTCCAAAGTAACCTCTACTACCTCTTCCTCTGAAGTTACCTCTTCCTCTGAAGTTACCTCTTTGATTTCTGCCACCTCTTCCTCTTGAATTAAAGTTCTGATTATATCCACCATTACTCTGAGTAATATGCCAACAATCATTAGCTAAGTGATTTTTCTTACCACAAATCCAGCAAGCTTTGACACCATCTTTATTATTTCTGCCTCTTCCTCTACCTTTGCCACCTCCTCTTCCTCTTAGGAAGCTAGCTTGACTAGTTGTGCCTTCATCTTCATTTGCTTGTTGTTTCTCTTTGCTATTTTTCTTCTTATCATTTGAATACATTGCATGACCTGTACTCTTGTCACCTTCACCTTTGACATCCTGCTCAAAGGTTAACATATGTCCTAGCAACTGATTTAAGTCAGGAGTAAAATGATCAAGTGATAATTCAGTAGACAAAATGAATGGCTTCCATTTGTCATCACCTCTCAAACCTGTGAGGAATTGGCTTACCAATTTATCCTCCTCAATGTCTTCATCAATTTCTCCTAATGCATCTGCAATGTCCTTCATTCTGGTTACATAATCTGAGACGGATTGAGAGGCCTTCTTCTTGAATGTGGTAAATTCTGCCCACAAGGATGACTTCCTAGACTTTGTGGTATTTTGAAATGTTCCTCCAAAGCATTCCATATATCACTTGCACTTTCAAGACCTCTAATGTGAGGTAGCAAGTAGTCATTGACTGCCATATAGATTATGCTCCTAGCTTGAGCATCTCTCTTCATCCAATTCTTCAAATCTGATAATTCCTCCCTAGTTGGAACACTAGGATCTCTAAATTGAGGCTTTTCTTCTTCACCTGTAATGTAAGGTATCACGTCTTTGCTCATTCGATGAGCTTCCATCCTCATTGACCATGCTGGATAGTTCTCTCTATCGAATTTCTCTATCTGAAGAGAATCTCCCATCCTTTCTTCACTTTTATATTGAATTCTTCAATCTTTATGAGTAATAGATGTACCTTTACTTTGAATAATACTCCTTTTGTCTTCCTTGGTGTCGTATTACCTTCTTCTCAAGCTTTATCCTCAAGCTTTCACCTTTTGAACCTTCAGATGTTGAATTCTTTTCAGCTGCAGCAGTCGGGATCCTCCTTTCTTCAATTCTGAAGCTTCCTGCTCTGATACCACTAATGGAGAGTGTTAATCTCCAAAAGAACAAGTTACTCTTGTATTTAGAGCACCTCTATAACAAGAATAAATCAAACCTTTACCAATTTTAGAAGATTAATACTCAATTGTCAAATTCTTGAACAAAGTGTGATGAAGGTGATTACACAGAAAGTTTTCTGCACATAATTCACTCATTCCCTTATCAAATGTGTAAAGTTTTTTTTATCAAACTTTGTACAAGGTGTCTCTTATAGATTGCGCACCTTCTCCAAGTTGAATTGCTCCAAAAGATTCAGTAGATCTTGAGAAATGATCTCAACAAGTCACCTATGTCTAAAACTGTTCTTCTGAGAAGTCGATTTAGACACCTATGAGTTTAAACCTTTGGTTCTCTCAATCTAGAACCCGTTTCTACAAATGCCTTTAGCCACAAATAGCTTACCTTTGAACTTAAAGATTGAGTGCTTGCTTGCTCAAAACTTTACACTATGGAAGGAGAATCGATCAAAAAATTCGTATCGAATTTTGCGCCTCCTGTATCTTCACTTCTTCTCATTTACATATGCAAATGTTCCTACACTCAATTCTCTCAGCCTGATCACAATTGAAAGCTGAAAATTTGTACAGAGGTCGATCACCTATAGACTTAGACTTGTACAAAAGTATTTCACAAAAGATCTAACACAGAAGGAGAAAACTAAAAAATATCGGG